>OX402048.1:6333097-7054818 GCA_947859365.1 Archips crataeganus | reverse complement strand
CCGCATTAATTGAACGAAATAGTGTAATTGTCGCATAATATGAATAGATCAATATTTTTATAGGTGCGTATAGGATGAAATGAAACAGCTACCCATTCTGTTGCTCAAACACCGACTTAGTAGATAAAATCTGATGAGACTTAAACTTGCCTTACACCCTATCTATAACCTATCGTTATTGCTTAGATTCTGTTTTATTTTGTTTCAAATATTTGGCTTATTAACATTTTTAGCAGAATAAGTATTCAATAGAGGTCATTAAAAACAACGAACAAAGTAACTTGTCTACACTATCATGTCATGTCGTAAATTTCTAACAATAGATACGTATCCTACCAGTTTTATTTAATTTGCAGAAGAAATTTGCATTCATTGTGTGTACAGTATGAGTACTAAAAATGCACAGATCGGTCATTTTACTACCGTTACTAAGTTTGATATCAGAGTAGTTTTAAAAAAAATGTAATAATTTAATACGTACAAATGGACGTAGTATGCTTTGGGACTTGTGGATGCTAGTTAGAGATAGGTACTAAAAATATGTAAGTTACAATTTGCTTTATAGCGATGCAATAACAAGAAAACAGGGTTTTCTAAGCTTACGGCCTTACGACCAACTGCAATACGTAGTTAAGACGCTGTAGGATAGTAGCTTAAGATTATTTATACACTAGATAGTGTCAGCAGCAAACACTGGCATACAAAACGTCCAAAAACCCATTTGACTGCTTCATATTAATATTATTAATATTACGTTACGTCATTCAGACTGAAGGGGAATAACTGACATACTTTGAGTATTTAGACTGAAAGGAGATGTTATCGCCCGTAGGTTGCTAAGAAATTTTTCTGCCAAAACTCGCGGGGGGGGGCAATGCACTCACACACAAGCAATTTAACTACAAATGAAAACAGCAATGTTTGTACACACGCACACAAACCGAATTCGTCAACACAACAATGATCGCCATGCACACAGTGAAAACATCTCGTCTATACATGTCACACGTACGCCACACATAGACAACAATCTAGAAACAACTAGTGTTAGGGCCATGTCGATAAGAATGTCGATAAGCATTCACTCGTTCATACATTCAGTCGTTCAATCAATCCCAATGTTGGTACTAATTTAAGCTTTCAGCATCAGCAGGAAGTTGAAAAAATTACAATGTTGATTTTATCACCGTTGAATTTAGGCACCCGTAAACACTGCCATACACACGTTCTCGTTACGCCGCCATTATTAAATAAAATATCATAGTATGTACCTAGTTACTTTGTATCGAGCGCTTATAGCTACGTTACGGAATCGAAACGGGGGTGAATAGAGCGGGCGGCGCGTCACAGCACTCACTCAACCAGCGACCGAACTGCGCGGCGTGCGGCATGGAACTGCGTAGTTTTATCTGGCGAAGATTGGTTAGCGGCCGTGTAAGACGCTTGGCTGTGTGCGTGCGTCGATTCGGGTGCTCTAGTATGAAGTCGAATCACTGCCTGTTACTTGTATTGAATCATTAAAAAGTATTTGTTAATACTTTCACGTCAATTTTTTTAACGAGATGGATACTTTAAACATACGTTTATTACTAACCATACATTTCCATTTTATTAGTAACCTTTAAAATATGAAACCATGATAATTCATTCACTCAATAGTTTATCGATTGTGGAAATATGCGTGTCCCCTCTCTAGTCGATACTAGTCCGGTTATCGGTGTGGCCAATTATTTAGTAAGTAAAAATAGCCAATATTACTAGTGGTCGGTGAAATACCACTTAAATAAAAAAAATAGCTAAATCTATTTAGAAAAATAAAAAAGAGAACGAAGCTTTGTCCATAGTTAAATAAAAATAGCAATTAAAA
This sequence comes from Archips crataeganus, assembly GCA_947859365.1. Classification (NCBI taxonomy): domain Eukaryota; kingdom Metazoa; phylum Arthropoda; class Insecta; order Lepidoptera; family Tortricidae; genus Archips; species Archips crataeganus. The sequence goes on along the minus strand of OX402048.1, from coordinate 7,052,951 downwards.
TACTAACGATTCTTAGAATTACTGTCTGTTTATCTGTGCGTTTATTCGTGCTAATCTCCGAAGCGGCTTAAGCTATAAGGATGTGGTTTTCACTTATTTGTTAATCTCATTAGTCCAATATTTAATTTACGAGTGAGGGGGAGTGGGGGGGAGGAGGTGCGGGAGTTTCAAAGGGGGGATGAAAATTTCATTGATTTTGCCGTAGGATGCAACGTTTTCAAGATATTTGACAAAACACCGGTTCTCGTCCGATCAGCGAGGTTAAGCAACGTCGGGCGCGGGGATGGGTGACCGCCTGGTTTCATTTTTGTTTTTTGAACGTTTTGTTATGACGTTGTCACGTTAAACTATCGTCCGTAAGCCGACTTTACAGACAACCGGTTTTTATTTAATAATTGTCTGGCCAGTAGTTTTTTGCCAAACCACTTGATATATATTTTTTACTGTATTAAATTTGATATAAAATTATTTTAATCCGTTAAACAGATGGGTGATGGTAGCTTCTTCTTTATTATTATTATTTATTTATTTAAGGTTTACCAACAATTGTTAGCACTAGTTACATCAGAAATTGTTGCTTGTATAAACATGTTGAGCTGAGTGTCACAATCACTTATATCTTATAGGTATAACCGCATACAAAACAAAACTGAGCTAGTTCTAGTACGGATCTTAGATTATTAGACCAGGCGCCGACTGCACTTTTTTGTCGCTTCGTTCGAGTCGAGTGCTATAGAATTGTTAGGAATTTTTAATTGAGAGATGAAAACTTGTTTTTTGTGTTGATGGTAGAAGCGGTGGCATTTTGAATGGTGAGGTCGCTTTCATATAATTCCAGCACAAAAATCAATAGCACTCAAACGAGGTGATAAACAGTTGCAGTCAGCGCCTGGCCTTAAAGTCTACATGGATGAAGTCAATCAAACAATGTAATGAATGTATAACATCAATCAAAATATTAAATAATTTATATTTTACCTCGTTAATAATTAATGGATTTATAAAAATTAAAAATAGCTTTGTGGCTTTTTTTACAAAAAGCTGGCCACACTAACTGACAATAATATTATTATAAACTTCACGTATTTTTACTATTAATCAACAATAATTACTTTACAAAATACTTCCAGATGAAAAGTTACGTTGTCTTTTTGTAGACTCGACGTGTCAGACATTTTTTCACGCCCGAATTCTTTGCATTTTGGTCATTTTTGTGGGAGCTCATTCACTGACGCGTGCCGTTTTGAAATGTCACGAGAGGCGAGCGAAACAGTTTTGTATAACGGTTATACCCGGCGGGTTCATACCTTTGGCAGAGGGGAAATGCGCTTCAAGGCGCCTCCCTTCAGTCTAAATACTCAAAGCTGACATATAAGCCAACTGTTGGCTTATATTTTTCGGGACGTTTTCATGCCGCCTAAGCTCTATCTAGTGTATAAATAATCTAAGGATGTAGCTTCCAGGGCTGTGTGTTTTATTGTAAGCCAAAGCCGTCCAGGGTGAGACGGAATTTAACATTTTTTTTTCCAATATGTTTGGGGCCTTATTATGCTTAGTGAGCAAGACTAGTACGTTAAGTTCTTCATTACACGCTGGCGCAAATTTAAAAATCATTTCCTTGCATTGTTGGAGAAAAGCCTCAGCAAAAATGGCAATTCGTGATTTGTGTTTATTGACGGACTTAGCTTCGCTTCGTCTGCCAAACAATTCCTCCACATACCGCTTTTTCCCGGGCTCTGCAGTAATGTACTATTGATTAAGAATTGTCGTCGATTAAGCCTGGCAGTTCTTAAAAGAACTACTTCGCTTAAGTCAAAGTTGCTTTAATGAGCGCGAAGGTTTGTGAGGAAGATATCTATTTAAACAGACTAAATTAAAACCGATTATTATATATTATTTTCTAAGTAATAATGTGAAGTAATTTAAATTGCAGTCTTGACCCTCGTTGAATATCGCAGAAGCCAACCACGCTCTAGTGATGTTTACCTTGAAGTATTATAAGAACTTTAGGATTATTGACAGGGGTAAATAGGATCATAGTTTCGCCATAATATTAAGTGATATAAATTATATGGTTTTATGGAATTTGTCTTTAAGACCGCCATTATTACATTAGCGACTTCTACTTAATTTTAATAATTAGTTGTTGATTTGTAAGAGTTTAAATGAAGTGAAATACAATACAAATATACCTCATCTAAATTGTTTTATTTTATTGCTATTCAATTTCATGTGATTCTTGAAAAAAAAACCGGTTGTCTGTAATGTCGGTTTACGGACGATAGTTTAACGTGACAACGTCATAACAAAACATTCAATAAAAATTACCCGAACGCTAGTACTAAGATTGTATTACGTAATATTGCCACTGGCCCTCGCCGCTCTGTAAGTACAGACGTTACGTAACGTTACGTTACAGTGAGTCATGTTTTTTCGTGTATGCAGCCGGCGTTCATCGATTTATTAGACGTTGTCACGTCAATAATGTGCTCAATAAAAGTCATTAATTTGTTGAATTCTCTATGTTACATTTATTTTTTATCCTAATATTACATAAAATGTTCAATCGTGATTGATTATAAATTAAACCTTAATATAAGAATGCGGTTCAGTTACCAAATAATCTATTTAAATACCCGTATCACAAGCAAAATCAAAATGTTTTACAGAAACAGAAGTCTTGGGTGAGACAGAAAAACAAAAATATTATAAGTAGGCAGCTCTTATACTTAGTCTCAGGTCGAATGTGATGTGATTTTTACGATAGCCATCTTTGCAATCAACGATTCCATCAGAAAATACATTAGTATTGATAATTTCTTGGCGTTATCCTGTCTAATAGTCTTGTTTTCATTTAAGAATGATGGAACTGAAAATGGTCACACCTTATATCAACATAACATGAATAAGTCTGTCATTCGGCAACGACTCCCAATGCATTAACTTTATGAATCGTAAATATTTACACAAAGCGAAGTTTAGTTCCAATGATCGGTAGAACACTTTCGCAAGAAGATTTAAGGTACAAATCATTTTGATTGTTAGTTGTACAGTCATGCATAGAAAGGTTACCCAAGTAACAAGGTTTACAGGTATTTCATATAATTCACAGCAAGAGATATAGATCATATCCACATAAATGCTCCAAGCCAACATAAAGCGATAATCTGCTGATCGATTAATACGTATGATGTCGCTGTATCACTGCATAATGTGATTATGATTAGCTAATGATTTGAGATGTGAGATGTATGGGAAAAATTTGTGTCTAAACTCCTGACCAGTGGTGGTCTAGGGGAATGGCACGTGGCACGGAATGCTGAGGACCTAGTTTCGATTCCCACCGCTGGTCTTTTTTCTGGGGTTTTTTCTATGCATGCATGTTTCAGTTTGTATTTAGTTTGAAATATCCGTAAGGAATCAAATTAAGCCATCGTGACATCATGCATGACAAAGCGTCCGGATCTCCTTGGATCGACAAAAATCAATATGGATATGGATCTGGGGTCACTAGTTAAGTATAAATTTTTATCACAATAACAGGTGGTGAGCGTTCAGAGCTTCGTGTAAGTCTTGTGAACGGAGAGGTTGAGCGGCAGGTCGTCGTCCGAGTCGGTGGCGGCGGAGCGCGCGGGCGAGGCGGAGCGGGCGGCGGAGGCGGAGCGCGCGGGCGAGGCGGAGGCGGGCCGCAGCGCCAGGCAGGCGTCGGCCTGCTGCAGCAGCGCGCGCGCCGCACCCGCGCCGCAGCGCCGCTCCGAGCCCGCCGCCGACCCGCTGTCGCTGTTGTACGCCAGCACCGATGAGTTCGGCTTCAGGATGGCGCTGCTCAAAATGTTCAGTAGATTTGAATTTCCACTCGAACTAGAATCACTATAGGTTTTCTGAGACATCACGTTCACCACACTTTTCAGTCGTTTGCTGTCGCGGCTGGGGCGGCGGCGCCGGCGGTCGCCCGACGTGCTGGGCCCGGGCTCGCTCGCCTCCGCCTCCGCCGCCGCCGCCGCCGCCGGTCCCCGCTCCGCGGGCGCGCTGTCGCTCTCGCTCCGCTTCGAACTCTTGACACCTTTCCCGGAATGAGATTTACGTTTGCTCCGTTTAGTATTTTCCGCCGGCGGTATTTTGGTCTTTCTGTTCTTACGAGACCGGGACGCGCTCTTTTTACTTTTCTTCTTGTCTTTTTCGACGTGTTGCCTGGTACTTTTTCTTCGGGATTTCTTGGGCGTCTTCCTTCGGTGATCGTCGGAAGAGTCGATGTCGGTGGTGGTGGTGGTGGTGGTTGTAGTGGTGGTTGGAGTGGGGCTGGTGCTGGCGGCGGCCGGGTCGGGCGGGCAGGGCGGCGAGGGCGGCGAGGGCGGCGAGGGCGGCGAGGGCGAGCGCGAGGGCGCGGTGGTGGGGGCGTCGGTGTCGCGGCGCGAGCCGGCGGCGGAGGCGAGGGAGGCGGACAGCGCGGAGCGGCGGCGGCGGCGGCGCGGGCGCGGCGGCGTGGGCGGGCAGTACGAGCTGTCGCTGTCCGAGCCGGCCGTGTGCCGAGCGCGCTTGAGGCTCAGCTTGACGAGCGGCGCGGGCGCGGGCGCGGAGGCGGAGGCGGCCGCGAGCGCGGGCGCCGGCTCGGGCGGCGCGGAGTCCTGCACGATGACGTCGCTGTCGGAGCCGAGCAGGTCGACGACCTCCGGCGTGCGGTCCCGCGGCGGCTTGATGTAGCCGACGACCATGACCTCGTCGTCGTCGTCGGAGCCCGAGTGGGAGATGGTCTCGATGGGGACGACGCCGTCGGCGGGCGCGGCGGGGGGCGGGATGTGGTGCTGCGGGTAGACGGGCACGGGCAGGCGCGAGGGGCCGGGGGGCGGCTCCGCGGGCCCGGTCGACGAGACCATCACGATGTCGGAGTCCACGCTGGCCTCCGAGTCCGAGCTGGAGAGCACCTCGTTCACGATGCTGGATATCCTGGTCTCCGTGGTGTACTGCACGTTGCGGTCGTAGCCGGTCATGTCGTACGGCGTGGACGCGAAGCAGTACAGCTCGTGAAGGAAGTGTTCCGTGCGGTCGCCGAAGAATGCCTGCATCTCTTCCATGAACTCGGCGGAGCTGACGTGGTATTGCTTCAGCAGTTCTAGGATCCGAGCGACCACGTAAGAGATGTTAGTGATGTTTTCGTCCAGTAAATAGTGTAACTCCCTCGTCAGCCATGGGACTAGCCGATGCATTTGCGAGTCGTTGTACCTGGAGAGAATAAAATATTTGTCAGGACGGTCTTACGGGAATGTACCCGATCTAAAGCAAAGCCAACAAGATGTGTTATATTATAGTTCATCACTGCCTGATATGTCTTTATTAGTATCTCATCTCGCTGTTTTTCTCTCTCATGCCATAATTAATCTTTTTCACCTCACTAGCTCGGAAAGCCCTTTTTGTTTGTTTGACATCTATTGAGAAAATCGCTTTTTATCCACAAGTGAAGAAAGAGTTTTGACATTTGAAGGCAGCTTAAGTGATATTTGACAGCTAACAAAACGTAAAACGTTAAAAGTGCTGAATTTTTAACATCACAATTAATGAATTGCATCGAGTAAAAAACACTAAATACAGTCTTACAACTTTATTTTAATTCATAAATATCAGCATTCAACATTAACCTTCATTCTTGTTGTAAAAACGGATAAAATGTTCTGACAGTCCAAGTAAGTCGATGTGCGATCAAAACGCATCCGAAATAATAAAAAAAAACTTAAGTCAAAACGGTATACAATTTAACAGTAATACAGTTTGCTCGTATCTCAAAATCGATAATCTGGCTAATTGAACTTTACTCGATGTGCAATAAAGTTCAGTTTGGTTTATTCATTAATTGGAGATACGAGTTTTTTCAAAGTAGTGACGATATGTCGGTATTGGAATAGTCCCATAAATACTGGATTTGCTTAGGCTATTTTGCATTATTTTTGATTTTACCAATATTTCTATAAGTACTTCAAAATTATTGTATTGACAAAGAGGTAAATAAATAATAATTGATAGTACAAACCCTTTTTCTTATTTTCCTCGCTGTAGTGAGGTGAAAAGTTTTGTGTTATACACGGGTGAAAAGTTATTTTACGTCTCGTGTGTTGAAGCACTCGCTATCGAAAGAATTCTATTTTTGAACCACTCGCTTCGCTCGTGGTCAATCATACAATCCTTTCGATAGCTCGTGTTTCAAAATGAACACTCGCAGTTAAAATACAACTTTCCCCCCTTGTATAACAAATAACTATTCTCGTTGACCTTACTTTACGATCTGACATTGACACCGAATTGGATAGGTCCCTTGTGATATTACAATCTTTTTTTATTGCTTTTCGATTGTAATCATATCTTTAGGAACCTAAACAGTCAGGAGTCTCGTCAGTCGGCTATAGGTATGTAAGAGATTGTTAGGTTCCATTGAAATGAATTTTAGCTTTCACTTGGTATGCATAATAATAATATTTAGTTTATTGAACATTAGTGCGTTATATGGAGGAATACATCATTTTGGTACAAACAGGTCTCAACAAAATCTACTCACGTTAATGAGAAGATGTCGTTCGTCTATACTAATATTATAAAGAGGAAAGATTTGATTGTTTGTTTGTTTGCATTGAATAGGCTCCAAAACCACCGGACCGATTTCAAAAGTTCTTTTGCCGTTAGAAAGCCACATTACCACAGAGTGACATAGGCTACTTTTTAGCGCGTGATAATACCTTTTCCTACGGGAAAATTGATTTTATCGCGGGCAAAGTCTGCGGATGGAAGGCTAGTATTGGATATGCAGGCCGATTTGGCCATCATTGTTTACCTGTAAAAATCTGGCGTGCAATCCCTGAAGCGTCCGGTGAAGTCCGGCAGCGGGCGCGCCCACAGGTTGTGCCGGTACACAGTGCGGCGGAACGCGGCGGGCGAGCGGCTGCGGCGGCGCGCGGCCGGCAGGCGCGAGTGCGGGAACACGCCCGCCACCATCGGGTAATGCATCAGCAGCTGTTGGATGGCGATTGTCTCGTGCCGCGGCAGAGTCAGGGTTGTCCTGGAACCATTCAATTCAAATGATTTATTGGTCACGACACGGGACGATAAATTATATACACGAACACTTTTAATCGGTGATCTGGAACGAATTTTTGTAGATAAGGATTTCGTGAACGCCAGGATGTACAATCTTAGTACTAGTGCTCGGGTAATTTTTAATGGGGGGTGCGGGGTGCGGGGGGGGGGTCTATTAAAGAGGTATGAAAATTTCATTGATTTTGCCGTAGGATGCACCGTTTTCAAGATATTTGATCGTTTTGGGTGGTTTTGGTTCTCGTCCGATCACCGAGGTTAAGCAACGTCGGGCGCGGTCAGTACTTGGATGGGTGACCGCCTGGTTTCATTTTTGTTTTTTGGATGTTTTGTTATGACGTTGTCACGTTAAACTAACGTCTGTAAACCGACTTTACAGACAACCGGTTTTTTAAATGATGGTTATTTGGAAAATCACCTTTTCAAATAAAATCATTGTTACCCTACACATGGTTTAGTCCATAGATCGAGTCATTCATGATGACGCGTGCCGTGGTTCTTATTGCAATGTCACTAAAGTCTAATTTTGACAAATTCACGCGTCTTTGTGAATGGCACTAGCAATATGAGCCTAAAACCTATTTGACAAGTCAGTTTCTTAAACAAACTTTGACTTCAACAAATGTAGAATGACCATGCATTTGGCGGATGGATGATGTTTTAACAATTTTTTTTATAATTTAAACAGAAGCTTGATAGTTTGAGACCTAATTTATTAATTTTCAGTTTGGCTAAGGATTAATATTTTTCAACTCCTGATCACCGATTAAAAATCATCTTTTATCTACATCCATATCATAATTTCCCTCTAATATGTGCAGTACGTGGTGGAAGAGATCGAGAGGAATAAGTGGAGATGGGCAGGGCACATTGCCAGGATGAATCACGATCGTTTGGTAAGGCGAACACTCGAGTGGAGACCTCGTGAAAACACTCGCAGTAGAGGGAGACCACCATTGAGATGGAAGGACGATATCTGCCGACAGGCGGGTGGAGGACGGATGCATATGGCTGTCGATCGCCAGGCGTGGAGAAATGGAGAGGAGGCCTATGTCCGAAGACGGACGAACTAAGGGCTGCTATGGATGGATGGATGGATGTTCAGAATCAATAAGCAAATGGCTTGTATTAAGAAACATGTATCTGTGGCTGCACCATGTTTGTATAGGTAACGCCACAAGAGTTGAGGCGAATGATTACACACACACAGCTACATAAAGTACTAATTGCAAAAAAGGTAGTGAATGAATGCGAGTTATATGATCTTATGATGAAATACTTACGCAATACTATGCATATTATAATTTTTCTTTTTTTCATATAACCTATTTTTTAATTTGAAACTGATAAGAAATATCCGCAACAAAAAAATCGGTATTTTATAAATAGCGAAACTATGCTTATCTGATTAAATAAAATAGATGAAAATATTTTAATTTCTGTTTTATTTGAACTAAATGTATTTTCCTAAATTATTCTTAACGAAGTAGGTTGAAGAAATTTTTAGACAATCTTGTAATTCTATGTCGAGTCAGTTGAACTTGCTATCGGTACAAATAAATGTCAAAAGCACAGGAATAAATAAACGGAACAGAATAAACGCTTCAAACAACGCCGCGCACGCATAACACTACTACACGCACAACATAATGTGTGCGTGACCTGCACAGACAGGACGGGGGGGCGTGCACCGGCGCCCGCTCGGAGACAAACCGGTTTGAACTAGCTCAGTGAGTAGACAAAGTTCAGGTGTGCCGCCAGCGACGACGCGACCGTTTAGCGTTTAACTACATAGTTCGGGTGTTCGGTTGTTTTTAAAGATGCCTACCTGTTGTAGTGTTGTAGAAATACAGATATTAGATACTTAAGTACTTGTTTGAATAAAATATTTTGTTTTTTTTTTTTACCGACTGACAACCCTATGATAATAGGTAAGAATTGGGGATGTCCATTTTTTTGCAATGTATAGTAAATCGAAAACCATTTCGAGATAAATGCTTTCTAACTCGTTTTCTGTACTTATTATTTTTTTATATAACGTAATGAATTTATTAAATAAGAAATAAGCAATGACTTTCATTTGACATTGGTGTATTTTGCGTGACCGGTCGTACTTTACTAGGGGCGTTTAATAAAAAGTGAGAATGAGTATGTTATAAACAACTTTTACTAAATGTCATTTATATCTTTTTTCTAAACTTAAAATTCTATTTTTAAAAAAGGTCTCATCTTGAGTACTTAAAAAATCTTGTACTGCAGCGACTACCGCGTCGTCGTCTTCAAATTTCTGGCCTCTCAGGTATTGTTTCAATCTCGGAAATAGGTAGAAATCACTGGGAGCGAGATCTGGTGAATACGGAGGATGCTTAAGGATATCGAACCCAGCATCACGAATTGCAGCCATTGCAACGATGGACTTGTGTGCCGGGGCATTGTCCTGGTGGAACAGCACAACTTTCGAGAGTTTACCTCGCCGTTTTTCGCGGATCTCATTGCGCAATGTTGCTATTTGTTTGGCGTATAATGTGCCCGTAATAGTGGCTCCATGCTCGAGATACTCAATCATTAATACCCCTTTACCATCCCAAAAAACAGAGCCCATGACCTTACCGGCAGATGGGCTCACCTTGAATTTCTTCGGAGTTGGAGATGATGGCCCTTTCCATGTCATAGACTGCAGTTTCGTTTCTGGGTCGTAATGACGGAGCCATGTTTCGTCCATTGTTATAAATCGCGCCAAAAAAAGTTCCCGGTCTTGCTGCATCAGGTTCAAAGCTTCTTGACAAATCTCTAGTCTAGTTTGTTTTTGCGTGTCAGTAAGCATTCTTGGTACCCAACGCGCAGATACCTTTTTCATACCCAAGCGTTCATGTAAAATATTATGCACGCTCCCCGTTGAAATCTTTACATTTTCAGCAATAAAACGAACCGTGACACGACGATCCGCCAAAACTGAGTTTTCGACTTTTTTCACAATTTCTTCAGTTACTGCTGTAGTAGGGCGTCCGGAGCGGGGGTCGTCCATTGTCGATGTTCTTCCACGTCTAAATTCGGCGCACCAACGTGCGACTGTCGAATACGGAGGAGCATTAGACCCTAAAGTGTCCCGCAAATCCAAATTGACTTGGTCCGTAGAAAAATTTTTCAAACAAGTATTTGATAACGGCGCGCAGTTCAATTTTCTCCATTTTCGCTAACGTACTCAACAGCATTGCAAAGAAATTACCGTGTATTTTTTTAAACAAAAGACAGTTAGTTTGTTTTTTCATAGCAATCAGCTAGATAGATTAGCTTTATCGGCCAGTATTTAATTTCGTAATATTAAAAGAGTTTGCATCTCATTCTCACTTTATATTGAACGCCCCTCGTATTGTGTGGTTAGATTCTTCACAATTTACGCGTGGATTATACTACGGAGTTTGATTTGGACCCGCTGTCTGACATCTAGCACTTTGACAGTGCCAGTAAAGTGACACAGTGTATAGTGTACCACTACTCAAAAAATAATTAAAGGGGTTGCCTTATCGTACGCATTTAGATAGATTTAGAAATTTGGCATTGTGGGAGCCCTCAATTATAATCTGACGTCATCAACTAAAATAGTTTCAATAATTAATTTTGAAAAAAGTAGAGAACTAAATGACAAAATATTGAAATTAGTTTCTTATAATTGACTTTTCTATACAAAAAAAAATATAAAAACCACTGGTAATTTTTTTTAGACATTTCCAATTTCGAGCTCTGTTCGGAAGTTTTTCTTCTGTTCCGTTTATTTATTCCTGTGGTCAAAAGCCCGCTGTCATTACATGACGTGTTGTTGTGTGCGGGACCTCAACTCTGATGGCGTTACCTATACAGTCAGGGTACGAAAACCTACGTCAGCTATGAAACTTATTCCTTTGTCAAGTCAGACTCTTAGTAAGTACCTTTTGAAAAATGGGAAACGTCAGCGCGATATTTTGTTTCATTTGAAATAAAATGGTGACAGGGCTTGCCTTGGAGCAAGATGCATAAAAATTGCTTGAAAAAGTATATTTCCACCACAAAGGCGCGAACATAACTATTTTGCACGACTTGACCTCATTAGTTCACGAAGGAGAAAAATAACTATTCCATTTATGTTGATTAAAACATAACTAAAGAATAATGAAACAGCTGTGTTGTGGTAGACTAGTGGGTTTGACCTATGGCCTTTTAAGCTGAGGGACGTGGGTTCATCAAACCCGGCTCGCGCCTCTGATTTTTTTTGGAATTTATGTGCGGAATTAAATTTGAAGTTTATATGTTACGGAGAAAGAAACCATCGTGAGGAAATCTGCACACATCTGCGAAGAAATTCAATGGTGTGTGTGAAGTTCACAATACGCACTAGGCTCGCGTGGGAACTACGGCCTAAGCCCTCTTATTCTGAGAGGAGGCCTGTGCCATGTACTGGGATGTAGATAGGCTGGGTCGTAGTACAACGTAATTAGTATTATTAGATCGCTAAGATCCAAGGGAAAGTCAAACAGCTTTCAGATGAGATCCTGCCTTACCACAGTTATTTTTCACAGTTATTTTTTTCCCAGCTGATTCATTTCTATTTCATAAAAAAAAACGTGAAATGACTACTCGCAAAACGACATCCGTACACAAAATTGTGTATCATATACAATGTGCATACACAATTGTGTAAATACAAAAGTACGCAGATATATACATATCAGAATACGAACCTAAACTGAATAAGATTATAATGCTCACACGATGACACTGACACTCAACACAAATGTCGACACTAGTGTCCGACATCGCCATCGATATCGCCACTACATCTGCAACTAAGTGTCGAGGCAGTGGACACACACAGACAGTCGATGTATACACTGAGTGTCTAGTGTCAGGTGTCGTCGTGTATCCTGAGCATAATATAATGTAGTATGCGAATTGGTTGTTTTGCGAATAAAATGATAATTTTGCGTATAGTGTATGTCATTATGAGGATCGGTTGTTTGCGGATGAAATATTGGTCATTATGCATTATATGTATTGGTCGTAATGCGTATTGGGCAATACGCGTTTTTAAATTAAAAATTATATGTCATTATGCGTCGGGAGGCCACCGTGTGACTCTCTCTTATCTTATACCAATTCGGAAAACGTAAGGTCGAATGTGACCACAAGCTCAAAAAATAAACCGCGTCACTGATGAGTCATCCATCAGCACTGTACCTAAATAAATTATGTAAGGAGTAAGAGGCTACTTTTTTACATTAAACTGACCCGTGATTGACCACTATCTCACGTGATGAAAAGTGCAGATGAGGCCACTTATTAACATTTATTTAGAATAGGCCAAGTAGAGCAGTCAAAAAAGAAAGACCTATTTGCTATCGTTTATTAACTTATCATTTAAAAAAAATGGTTTAATATAAAGGCACTATTTTTAAGAAACTCAGATGGCATGTCCGTAACACAGCCAGATGGTGAATTTACATGATATTCAAAATGTAAAAGTCATGCCATTTATCACTTTAAACTTCAATATCTAATCTTCACAGTTTGAATAATAAATAAATCACTTACTTATGTATATTGTCATGCCTACAGTTGTGTATGACAAATATGACAATTGAAAAGTGTATTGTAGAAAGTCTACAAAATTCGAACTGTTATTTTGTTTGGGGTTTAATTTACCTATCACTTTTTTTTCCTTTTATTGTTTCTTACATTTACATTCTCATTCATTATTATCATTATATACTAGCTGTTACCCGCGACTGCGTCTGCGAAGAATTCGTTTGTCGTTATCCCGCGGGATGTGATTTTCTGAGATAAAAGGTATCCTATATGTTAATCCAGGTTATAAATTCTCTATGTGCCAAATTTCATCAGAATCCGTCAAACCGTTTTAGCGTGAAAGAGTAACAAACATCTACACGTCCATACAAACTTTCGCGTTTATAATATAAGTAAGATTTGCAGTGCTGTCAGACTTTTTTTACTGATCAATGAAATAGAAACATTCCTGACCACTGTAGAATATTATAATTTATAACTATAGTTGTCATGTATTTTAATATCAGGCAATACAATGTTTCGGTGTCATTTTTCGTGAAAAGCTTCCACAGAAGCATTCTTATTAATGGAAATTTACTAGCACACCCAGAGGCTGCAATGCCTGACGCGCGGGTTCTCGCGATTGCATTCACCATCTCGTTCTACACTAATCCTATACTATGTGACAGAAAGACGTGGTGAAAACGATTGTGATTCCAAGTGCTGAGTCAAACTTCAAGGGAGTTGCCAGATTCAATTGAGTTTTATTGTACAGTCGGCCAAAAATATGGTCTACCACCTTCAAAGTCGATTTTCCCTTGCAATAATATGATGACAGTGACTAATGTAATGACTTCACTTAAAAAGTCTACCTTAGGGCTCCCACACAATACTGCGATGCGATTTCGTGCCATACCTTCACTATGGTCACTTGAACCTTGCGCTTACCGCATCGTTATTTCCTGCGATGCGGCGTCGCATCGCAGTATTGTGTGGGAGCTCTTAGCGATAATTAGATCACACAGAAACTTATCAAAACTGGTAGGCCACTTTGTTGGCTGACCGTACAACAACCATAATAGATTTAACTTCATACTGTTACCTGTATCTAAACCTCCGGGTAGCAGATGAGAAGTTATCAAGGCCAGCTTGCTCTGGGCTCCCCTCTGTCTGCCGCTGTTCCACCAAGTACTCCTCATACTGGTGGTTGGAGCGCACATTGTGTATGATAGACCTGAAGTTTTGTTTGCACAAGGGACACTCTGCTTTAACCTGAAACACCATTCAAGAATATATGAATATTCTAATCAGTACACACTGTATACACATTCCAGTTGCAATGATTTATCTTAATTTGTTTACATTATAAATATGAAGAAAGCTTGGAATGTATGTTTAATCTGTGCTATTTTGTTTCATTTTACTATAGTATTAATATAGACTTGTTGTAATTATTATTGTGTCAATGGATACAAAACGTTCCATGATATTTATTTTAGTTCAGGTAGGTCACAGACAGACATTCATATTACACACAAGGCAAACAAGGGCAAGTATCTCCTTCATATTGAAATAATGCATAAACAAAGCATGTGGTGTTAAAGTTTCATCAAATGATGTTATGTTGATTATGCTGGTGATTAAGTAAATATTTTTTTCCGTTAAGGTTTGAGTTTGAGTTTCTTTTTTTCGAAACTTAAGTGCACTTGTGTGACGTGACTATGCCAGCTTCATACTCCTGAACTCCTTCCAGAAATACCGGTCGAAGGCGGAGAAGAAGAGGGCGAGGAGAGCAAGAAAGGTAGAGAGGACAGTGCGCGAGGGGGTGGAGGCAAGTGGACCGGAGAAGGGCCCCACTCCCGGACTGAAGCTGAAAAGGCAAGGCACAGATGAGGAAGGGCAGTCGGAGAGCCTCCGTCGAAGCGTCATCATCTGGGTGGGGCGGTTGCAGCGGGACGTAGTGAGGCGAAGGCTAATCGCGATCTCGCTGTGGCTGTCTACCGGGAGGATGGGGTTTCGGTGGATGAGTCTCTGGCGAGGCTCATTAGGAAGGAACTGACCCACATGATTGAGGTGGAAGTCATGAGCATCTGGAAGGGAGGGACTGGTGCGAGGGCTCCCCAGTTTGCTGCGTCGGGACTGGTATCCGAGGGATTTTTCCTGGTGACACCAGTTTCGGTGGAGTCGAGGGAGTGGCTCTTGGGTCGGTCCTTCGGTGTGATTGGCGGACACCAAATCAAAGTGCGGAAAGTTGAGCAGTCTAGGGTGCAGGTCTGGGTTCCAGGGGAGCCGGACACGGAGAGGTTTCTGGAGATGCTGGCGGTCCAGAATTGGGACAAGCCAGAACTCCAGATGGGAGACTGGAGCCTGGTGAGCCGGGAGAAGCAGGAGAAGGGCACGCGGCTGTGCTTCTCGGTGCCGGCCTTGGTGGAGGAGAAATGGGGAGAGTCCAATCATAGGATTCTCTTTTTCTCGGCCACCAAGGTTCGGGCTAGGCTCATTAGGTCCCAGTCCTCGAAGGAGAGAAGAGTTTTGGAGCAGGGCAGGGTTGACCCGCCTCTTAAAGATCCGACACTGGAGCAGGGGGGGACTGAATCGGACGACGCTCACTCGGGTGGTGTGAGAGTGAGTGACGCCGGGGAGGACCTCTCCGAGTGAAGGTGTGGGGACAAATACACTATACAATAACACAAATCATGCTACTTACACATAACACACTGAACAAACATATACACACAAAAACACAAACAAAGATATGCCAAGTAAACCTCCAACACTGCAAAGATGCAATGTCTGAACTGGGACAATTTGTTGTGAGGAATAGAGTTGAAATCGCACTGATACAAGAGCCTTATGCATGGAAAAATCAGGTAGCAGGCCTGGGACATCTGGGGGGAGCTCTTTACTACGAGAGGAATGGTGAGCGACCTCCCAGAACATGCATATATGTGAGTAGTGATGTGAGAAATATGGGGTGTGTAATGACCATATGTTACAGAGATCTCATGGTGGTGGAGACTTTCTTCACCTGCGCGGATGGGAGAAGGCACAAGGTGGCAATGGCATCTTGCTATCTGCCAAGTGAGGACGGGACACCAACTAAGGAACTCGAGGAAGTGGTACTGAAGTACAAAGGTAAGGGTATACCCCTAGTTGTTGGTTGCGATGCTAATGCCCACCATGAGTTGTGGGGGAGCACTGACACCAATGACAGGGGGGAATCTATGCTAGAATTCATAGTAAGTAGTGACCTAGATATAATGAATGTTGGTTGTGTACCCACTTTTGTAACTAGGGTAAGGAAGGAGGTATTGGATATTACGCTGGCATCGAAGGGTGTAAGCGAGAAGATTAGTAGCTGGAGGATGGACACAGAGGATAGTATGTCTGATCACAGGAGGCTACTCTTCAGCATAGACTATCTAGTGGAGAAAACTAGGATAAGGAATCCCAGGAAAACAGACTGGGTGAAGTATGAGGAGGAACTGAGCAAGAATGTGACCATGACTGGGAGGTATGAGAGTATACAGGACCTGGAAAGGAGCGCATCAAAACTCAAGACAGATGTAATGGAGGCATTCTACAAGGCATGTCCTGAAAGGGAGGTGAGGTCTGGTAAGGGGCAACCTTGGTGGAATAAAGAGCTGCAGAAGGTAAGGAAAGAAACAAGGAAGGCAATGAGGGTTGCCATTAAGAAGAATGATACCCAAAGCTGGGACATGTATAGGGTTAAGAGGAATAGGTACACCAGGATGAGGGAACAGTCGAGTCTCAAGTGCTGGAGAACCTATACGGAGGAAATACAAACTTATTCTGAGGGGGCACGGATAATGAAGCTGCTAGCTGGCGAACGAACGTGTCAACTAGGAAGTCTGAGGGTGGGTGAGGACATGGTCACTGAGCCTGATAAGGTTCTGGAGATCATGCTTAAAGCGCATTTCCCAGACTGCGTAGATGAGGTGATAGAGGATGAAGAAGTGGAGGGGGGTATGCATGACTGGGTACAGGCTGAGGAGGTGGTAACGGAGGAAAGATTGGAATGGGCAATTAGATCCTTCGCCCCTTTCAAAGCGGCGGGCCCAGATGGTGTAATCCCGGTGCTTCTTCAGAAAGGCTTTAAGTGCATTAGAGATAATTTGATAGCACTATATCAGGGAAGCATAGCAATGGGATACATTCCGAAGGAATGGAGAGAGGTTAGAGCAGTCTTTCAGCCAAAACCGGGTAAGAAAACGTACCAGGATGCGAAGGCGTTCAGAAGCATTAGTCTATCATCCTTTGTGTTAAAAACACTAGAAAAGATGATAGACATACACGTAAGAAAAGGAATAGAAAGTAGTGGCAGACCGCTACATGGTAATCAACATGCCTATGTAGCAGGGAAGTCAACGGAGACGGCTTTGCACAATCTAACGGTTAGAGTGGAAAGGGCACTGGAAGCCAAGCAATACATGCTAGGATGCTTCTTCGATGTGGAGGGGGCATTCGATAAAGAAACGTATACCGCGGTTGAAGAAAGTTTAGTGAGAGAAGGAATTAGTCAGATTATAGGAAGATGGATCTCGAGGATGCTCAGAGGAAGGGCAGTAATGGCCCAACTGGGCGGATCTACGAAAAGAATCAGACCTCGTAGGGGATTCCCACAGGGGGGATGTCTGTCCCCCCTTATGTGGTGTCTACTGCTGGACTCGCTGATTAAAAAGCTAAACAAAGGAGGACTCTATATGCAAGCATACTCTGATGATGGTGTGCTATTGGTACAAGGCATGGTTTTTAACATCGTCAGAGACATAATGGTAAAAGGACTGTCACAGACGCTAGAGTGGTGCAGGGAGAGAGGATTAGATCTAAATCCTACAAAGACGAAGTTGATATTATTTACCAACAAAAGGAAGATAGGCGATATGAGGCCAATAAGCGTAAAAGGTGAGAATCTTGAATTGGTGAAAGAAATTAAGTATCTGGGAGTGACAATTGATATAAACCTCAGATACAAGACACACATAAAGGAGCAGGCCGCAAAGGCAATAAGAACACTGTGTCAATGCAGAAGGGCGGTTGGAAAGAAGTGGGGACTAAAACCTCGGATGATAAACTGGATGTATAAGGCGGTCATATTACCAAGGCTGCTGTATGGTGCTGTGATATGGTGGCATAGGGCCCGTATTAAGGAGTATCAAAAGGAGCTGAATAAAGTTCAAAGATTGGCATGCCTGATGATAACAGGGGCAATGAGAACAACCCCAACGCATGCCATGGAAGTTATGCTAGGACTAAAGACACTTCATTTGGAAACAGAGAAGAGGGCCATGGAACAATGGTTTAGAATGAGGGCATGTGAGGAGTGGAGGGGGAACTTCACAGACAAGAAACATGCACTTATACAAAGGGAGGCGTTATTAAAGCTAGGAATGCTAGCACAGAATAACGACTTAATTAAGAAACAGAGGGTTTTCGATAAGAAATACAGAATCCATATAGGAGAGAGAGATGGTTGGAAGGTAGACCTTGAGTATCCGACTACAATTTGTTTTACGGATGGATCAAGGAAGAAAACGTCCCAACTTGCGGGAGCAGGTATAATAATACCCAAGATGAATGTTCGAGAGGCTATACCATTAGGCAGATATGCCAGTGTGTTTCAGGCTGAAGTATGCGCAGTGTTGAAGAGCGCTCAGATTATACAAGCAAAACTGAGTGACTATCGAGGTGTAGGAACAGTGGTGATTTACTCTGATAGTCAAGCAGCGCTAAAGGCATTAAACAAGCCGACAGTTAACTCCTCTTTGGTAAGAGAGTGTAGAGATGCACTTAATAAACTAGGAGAGAGTACGAAGGTTACGGTGGCCTGGGTCCCAGGACATCAGGGAGTGACAGGTAATGAGAAGGCTGATGAGCTGGCAAGGGAGGGAGCGGATACGGGATTCATAGGTCCTGAACCGGTACTTCCAATGTCTGCAGAAGTCACCAAGGGGGTTATAGATAGAATGAAGGAACAGGAAGCAAACAGTGAGTGGAAACAGGCTATAGGGTGCAGACAATCGAAGATGATGCTGGATGGCATAAACCACAGAAGAACTAGGTATCTCCTAAATCTAGGTAAGAGTAGCTTAAGAACTATAACTGGCATAATTACTGGCCATAACTTGTTAAATAGGCACTTAAGCGTAATAGGTATAAAAAGTGACCCCTCCTGTCCACATTGTGGGAAGGAGGAAACGAGTGAGCACATCCTAACCGAGTGTGTCATGTACGCGGCAGCGCGGCGTGATGTATTCGGGAGTGACGAGCTGAGGGAGGAGGAGCTAAAGGATGTCTGTCTCAAAGATGTCCTTTTGTTCAGCAGGAGAACGAGAAGATTCGAGGAGAGTTGCTGTGTGGGAGCGCTGCTGGGACAGTAACCTGTCGGCTCCAACCACGGGGAACTGGGCTGAATGACTGTGCAAAACGATCGACAGCCCGCCTGACTCAGCAAGGCGTCCTCAGACATCATCATCATCATGCCAGCTTCATTGGAAGACTCAATGGCCAAATTCATCAAACACTTCTCCTGCTTTGTCCAGATTCTCTGGCTGCAAAGGAGTGCTTGATGTGCTGTATATTCATACTGCATCTTCCGATACCGGATGTTTGAGAGTTAATAAAGCTAGCATTCTTTTGAAGATAGCAAAATGGCTGATGCCAATTTTTTGTCCCATCAACCAGTAATTTTGGGCAAAGCATTTTCAACCTTAAAGTGCACTCCATGTGGCTGCGTGGCAAATGCGGAGGCTTGTCTACTATGTAGTATGTCTTCATGATGTGGTGTGTTACGGGTATTGTGATGCAACCATCTCAATTTAATTATGTGGTACCAAAGGTATCTTCATGCATGCATGTAAAATTACTGAGTTGTATCATGTGTCCAATAACAGACTTATTCTTAAAATTATCATCAGCCTCAGATACAAAATTGAAGTGATGTCTTATTAAAATATAGATTCAGGATGAAAATTTAATGCTTACAATTGATAACATTAATTATAAATTGTAGATAATGAGTAATAATACGATATTTCAACTTTTTTTTGTCAAATTTTGAGTAGACGCTCATACAAAGTTATTGCAGCATGAAAAGAGTGAAACATCAAATCGGACCTTTTAGAATGTCGCCATTATAGTGGTAGGTATACACTAATAATAAAATGTTATTTGTGGCATTAATATTTCATATATTGTAGGGTCAACGTCATAAATAAGTGATCACTTTTGTACCTTGTCACTTTAACAACATATTTGAAAATCCATATGAAATTATGTTATGACTGAAAGCGACAAGGTACAACAGTGATCACTTATTTATGACGTTGACTGTACACCCTGGTAACTGTTGTAACACAAAATAAAGCAGAAAGAATGCCAGAAGTATGAAATTAATAGCTTGCACAAGAGAATAAATAAAAAAACAATGCTTAGCAGATAACAAGCAACAAAAGGTATCACAGCTTTGTATAAAATAACTATTATAGAACTAAAACACAATCTAATGCAAATAGTCATAATCAATCATAAGGAGTGTAAAAGACGCAAACTAAACAATAATCAGTTTTTTAGTGTTCTGCAAACTTTTTGTATTTAAGCAAGGTATATTCGGCTAATTATTTCAGCGTTTCTACCGTTATCATTACCAGGACCCATATATCTAAGAAATGAGCTATTGTTTGCATGGAATTTCAATGAATTTGTATTTTACAGCGAGCGCACTGTACTGTTTTACAAATACCTTCCATTTGGTGCGACTTATTTCTTCACTATTATGCAACCGGAAACGATGGCAGTTGAGACGCTCGTATAATTAGCCAGTCGGTGTAAGGAAAGGTTTGTCACTTTTCGACCTTAACTCGTTGACATAGAGTCGAAAAGTGACAAACCTATTCTTACCCCGACTACACATCTAGGACAACAAAAATTTTAGGAGGTATACCATAAATGAAAAATCAGTTCTTAAGTAATATAAATCAACATTTATTATTAATCATCAAAACCTAAATGATAACCTTATTTATCCGAGGCACACCAACTAATGACCATGGCACACTAGTGTGCTGTGGCACATTCTTTGCGGAACATTGTTTTAGAACACACTACCACACCACAGCATTTTACATATATTTATGCCAAACCCATGAGGCTAACTGTCTCACTCAGTGATGTATGGTTATGTCAATTAGGTATGTATAATAATTCTACTAGCTGTTGCCTGCGGCTCCATCTGTGAAGAATTTATTTATTGCTATCCTGCAGGAACTTTTAAATTTTCTGGATTTTTATAACTTATAAACTTGCAAACTTGAATAGACTCAAGGTCTACTGTTTACTGACAAAACCCTGGGCAATCCACTAATGTCATAAATGCAGCAGTTGGTGATTGAATATGATGTGCAGTCTATTCTATGTACTTATATTTTTCCTTGCCACAATCAACTGGACTAAAGCTCCAAATGCACAGACAGTGGAGGCGTGGCAGTTTTAATATTCTAACTTGTGTGAACGAGTTTGCAGTAAAGAACCACACAACCGTTCATACAAGCCAGAATATTACAACCATCACTCCACTGTCTGTGCATTTGGAGCTCAATAGCAGCGATCTATGTACCAAATTTCATCAGAATCCATCAAACCATTTTAGCATGAAAGAGTAACAAACATCCACACATCCATTCATACAAACTTTCTCAATTATAATATTAGTGGGATTAGCAATGATGTTCCATGCAAATATACACATAGATACATAAATATGTTAGCACACAAGTCTCACGATTTGTGAATGTTGATTTGAAACAGAATTAATTCATAAACAACTAATATTCACACTTTACTTTTGGTCAGCATATTTGTACAATAACAATTGAAATTTACTGTACAGCTCACTCTGTAAAAGCTATAATTTTAATAATTATAGTAAGCTTACCTTGCTCCAAGTTAGAAGGCATTTGAAGCAAAACTGGTGGAGGCAGGAGTCTGTGAAGCACTTGTTTCTGCAGGTGCCAAGACATATTGCACAGTTGGGTGGAGGGGAGCCCCGGCCACTCTCCTGTGGAGTACTGCTGTCATCACTCTTAACACTGCTGGGATTTGCTCCAGAACCATCATCTTGGGTCTCAACTGATAATGTTTCCATGCTTGCAAGATCTGCAAACGTTCTTTTGATATTGGAGACGACTTCACATTGCTATTTCATATAATAATAATAATAATAATAATGAATAACAAGTACTTAAAAAAAAGTAACATGGAATGGAAATACCATAGACGGGTGGTAATAATAATAAATACCTACCACCTACACTACGCGACAGATTATGGTACACCATGAACCAATAAAGAGATGTTTATGCACTATTTCATCACACCGTGTAATATTTCAATAATGGCGAGCTTCCATTTCATAAAAATAAGTCCTTTTGGCACGAGTAAAAACTATATCGTCAATGTGCGTCTGCGTAATCTCCGTTTGACAGGTTTCTGAAAAGGTGAAGTGAAGACAAGGATGATGCGCTGCGACTGGCAAAGCAGTGTTGAGTTATGATTTGTTGTAAAGTCTCTAAGCTAATAACTATATTAAACAGTAAATGTACAATTGTACGGTGTAATTGAGTAATTGGAAAGCACTAAACCGATGAATACAGCTAAGAATTAATTTTTCAATTGTTTTACAATAAAAACATAAATCATAGACTATCTAGAATTCTAGAAGACGGACATAAATATTAAAAAAAAAAACTTTTATTGAGGGGTCACACTGTTCACTCTTGATTAATTTTACCATTTTTCTTTTTAAAATTGGTGACGTCTATTTTTTGCAATGTATAGTAATCAAAAACTATTTCGAGATAAATGCTTTTTAACTCGTTTTCTGTAGTTATTTAATTTGAATATTATGTATTGAATTTATTATATAACAAATAAGCAATGACCTTCATTTGACATTGGTGTAGATTGCGTAACCGGTCCAAGTCGTACTTTATTCTGTGTGGTTAGAATTCTTCATAATTTACGCGTGGATTAATTATGGAGTTTAATTTGGACCCGCTGTCTGACATCTAGCACTTTGACCAAGAAGCTTAAATCCAAAATGGAGCTTGCAATACTAACAAATTTTTGAAGATCGTTTTTTTTACCTGTTTTGACCTTTACTGTTATCTTCTATCTCACTTATTCTTTAGGTGGAGTTGCCAAGTTCAGGCTCAATTTTCCCAAATAATACTATTTAGTTCGCTGTATACTATCTGTTACTAATGTTACTATGTATTTTTATAAAAAGATAAAAGTTAGCTAGCTTTATTTCATTTGTTACACGGCGTTGTGCCTTTTGAATAAGCTAGTGACATTATGTCACAGACATATACATTACCAAAAAAGGGATTTTAAGTTACATTCGTTTTTATGATTTTTATTCAAAACTATGGTAATTATGACGACGTATTATAGCAACACTGACAGCTATATGTCAAACATTGTAATGGCCGCCGTTATACAGTTATCATTCGCTTCGAAAGTTTCCATCGGTTTTATTTATTATTTAAGCAGTATTTTGGAGATAATCATCATGAGTTGTATAGTCCGTGGTTGCAGAAATATGTGGTTTGCAGGATCAAGCGTAAAATTCCACAGGTAAGTTGTTAAATCGATATTTATTACTCCATTGATCGCTTTTTCAATAAAGGCTTATTTCACTTCACGTCTATCTTGGCATTTTCCTATGAAATAAAGATAAATAAAATTAGAATAAGTCTTTGGTATCAGATTTAACTTTTCACTTTTGTTGTTAGATAAGTAAAAGCACAGAAAATCATAAATGTTATCGGCCCATAAAAATATGAAGAAGAAAGACTAGGGTAACCATTTTTTACGTTCAATACTTGTAGGTCAATACCTAATAACGGAAGGTTTTCTAAATTGCCCATGGACAACAATAGATATCAGACAAGTCGAGTAATATTTACAAATCAAATGAAAAAACATATTTGTTGTATTTACTCGCCTCCTTCAACTACGCGTGAAGTCTGATATTGATTGCTTACTTTCTTCGTTACATGCAATATTTTCTTTTTCAGAACGATGGCGAATCACCACTGTAACGGTCTGTTCTAAAAGACTTCAATGTCCAAGCAAATCTTAAGACTATCCGTGAAAAAACTCTAGTGAAGAAAAATAAAATGTTACAGCAACAAGTGAAAAACAGGGTCATAAGATAAAGGATATGAAATCAATAATTAATGCAGTGCGCATCCATGAGACAAAATATGTGTAACCCTAGCAACGGGTGGCAAGAAAAAGATGATTCACCCAAACTACTATTCTTAAAAATTGGTGTTAATAAAACCCATAAATAATTTTATATCTGTAGTTTTATTAAATAGTATTTTTTGTTCCATACTTCAATCACCTTTGTTGTTGTCTGTTATAATTATAATAGAAATTCACTTTTTTGAATGATCTAAGTGCTCTTTGCCCATCCGCAGGTCAAAGATTATCCACCTTATTAAGGTAAATATTATTATAATTTACCTTAAGATGATATCAGACTGTTCATTTTTCTTTCATTTTCTTGTTATATTTTGCATCTTTCACTTAAAATTACTCTTCTAAACGCAAAGTGAAACAAAATCCCGAATGAAATTATTAATGAACCGATCCAACGATGTTGGGTCTTTTCATTTACCAGATGCCGTATTAAAAAAAACTACGGATTAATGTTGATTTCTACATCATTCCAGCGCCGTGTGAACACGGAATGAAAGAAAAAATGAAGCATTCATTCTAACGAATTTATGTGCGAAATTACATTACATTACATTTGTAAGTTTAGTAATTTCTAATTAGCTTTACGGTAAAGGAAAACATCGTTAGAAAATCTGCATACACTGGGAACTACGGCCCAAGCCCTTTCATTCTGAGAGGAGGCCTGTGTCCTGCAGTGGGACATACAGGCTGGGATGATGATGATGATTGTATTGATGTCAATAAAGATTTCGTGGTCTTCAGTGGTTTGTACTTAAGTAGATAGTTTATTATTTTAATTAATAATACCTACTAACGGCCCGTTGTTTAATCAATGGTTGAACTAACTAATAGTCAAATAGCCTTTGAAATGCGTTAACTATTGTTATGTTTGCCATATATTTTAACTATTAGTTTGTTTGACTATTGATCAAGAAACGTGTTCTTAGTAATCCTGCCTATTAGTTAACGACCCACTGCTGGGCTCTGGAGTCACAGAAATTGCAAAGATAAGTGTTTATTGGCGTCCAACATACATATACGTATGTATGTTTTAATTAGTTTTCTTATGAACTTGAAAGTGTTGTTAAATATGGAACCATCTGTACGTGAGACGGTTTCGCACTTCACTGGTTTTTTCACATTCAACGAAAGTATTGTCACCCTAATGAAAGAGACAGCAAATAACAGTGACGTCATTCAAGGTCGATTTTTCGGTCTTCACTTTTTTATTCAGTATGCAGGCTCCATTTTGGATTTAAGCTTCTTGACTTTGACAGTGCCAGTAAAGTGACACTAGTTACAGTGTACCACAACGCAAAAAATAATTAAAGGGGTTGCCTTATCGTACGCATTTAGAAATTATTATTTGGCAGTGTGACGTCATCAACCAAAGTATTTTCAATAATTAATTTTGAATAAATAATAGTTTAAAAAAACTAAAAAACACGCTTTAAAAAATAAAAAATAAATTTTAATAAATTTCAATTCACTATTCTTATAGTGCAGTAAAAAATCTTAATAAGCAATTATTATATTGTTATATCCAGATCAAAATTTGTAAACAATTCTAAATATTGATAAAATAAATAATAATAGTTTAAAATATTTTATTGTAAAAAAAGCGTGGGGTGCTTTTTAAGATGTTATCAAAATGACAATCCTTGACAATTGACACCATGCACCCCACGCTTTTTTTACAATAAAATATTTTAAACTATTATTATTTATTTTATCAATATTTAGAATTGTTTACAAATTTTGATCTGGATATAACAATATAATAATTGCTTATTAAGATTTTTTACTGCACTACAAGAATAGTGAATTGAAATTTATTAAAATTTATTTTTTATTTTTTAAAGCGTGTTTTTTAGTTTTTTTAAACTATTATTTATTTTCTATTTTTTAGTTGCATTTTTTTCTTTCTAACTTTACCCCCTCACCTACAACCCCTAAACCCCCTAAACCCAACCCCCCAACATCCACCACCCCATTTCCCCAACCCCCCCCAAACCCCACACCCTTACCCCCAATCCCCTAAACCCCCCTTGCCCCGTCCTCATTTTACAAACCCCCGAACCACCTAAACCCAACCTTCCTAACACCGAACCCCCATACCCCCGGAAAACCCCCCACCCCTCCCACACCCCCCACCCCGCCACCTACCGCCCCCCCTTCCAGTTCCATCATCAAACCCTTGTTACCATCTAGGCCTCTTACCCCCTCCCCATTTCCCACAACCCCCCAAAATCACTTACCCCCGAACCCCCCAACACCCCCACCCTATTTCCCGTAAACCCCCCCCCCAACCCCTAACCCTAACCGCCACACCCTAACACCCAACCCTCTAAACCCCCGACCCCCTTACCCCATACCCCATTCCCCCCCCCAACCCGCCACCTACCCCCCTTCCAGCTCCATCATCAGACTCTTGTTACCATCTAGGACCAAAGTACTCGTCAAAACGAATCAAACGAGCCCAAACTCGATGGGGTTGTTTCGTTTTATTGTGGAGTGCCTTTGGCCATCTTCCAGCTCCATCATCAGACCCTGGTTACCATATGGGATCAAAGTGCTCGTCAAGACGAATCAAACGAGCCCAAAATCGATGGGGTTGTGTCGTTTTATTGTGGAGTACCTTTGGCCATCTTCCAGCTCCATCATCAGACCCTGGTTACCATATGGGATCAAAGTGCTCGTCAAGACGAATCAAACGAGCCCAAACTCGATGGGGTTGTGTCGTTTTATTGTGGAGTGCCTTTGGCCATCTTCCAGCTCCATCATCAGACCCTGGTTACGATCTGGGATCAAAGTGCTCGTCAAGACGAATCAAACGAGCCCAAACTCGACGGGATTGTGTTGTTTTATTACATAGTTCCTATGGCCATCATCCAGCTCCATCATCAGATCAGCTCCATGTTACAATAATATTGCATTGTCATCCAATTTACACATATGTGCAAAATTTCAGCTCAATCGGAAACCGGGAAGTGGGTCAAAATCGCGCCCTAAGGAGTCGGTTACAAACAAACATACATACAAACATACAGGTGAAGCTAATATAAAGCGTGTAAAAAAGTAGAGAACTAAGTTTTAAAATATTGAAATCAGTTTCTTGACTTTTCTATACAAAAAAATTATAAAAACCACTGGTAATTTTTTTTAGACATTCCTAAAACAGCTTTTAATGATAAACCGCGGCTCTCAAACACTGAGGCGCTACCACGAAATTCGAAAATCGAAGTTCGTATCGCATTATCCCTCTCACTCTCGTGTCAAATCATATTAGCGTGAGCGGGACGGCACGAAACGAAGTTCGAATTATGCACTTCGTGGTAGGGCCTAAGAGGCGCTACTACGAAATTCGAAAATCGAAGTTCGTATCGTATTATCCCTCTCACTCTCGTGTCAAAACATATTAGCGTGAGCGAGACGGCACGAAACGAAGTTCGAATTATGCACTTCGTGGTAGGGCCTCAGGCCTTGCCTCATACTACGAAGTGCAAAATTCGAACTTCGTATCGTGCCATTCCTCTCACGCTAATAGTATTTAATACAAGAGCGAGCAAGACGATGCGATACGAACTTCGATTTTCGAATTTCGGAGTAGCCCCCCATACTACGAAGTACAAAATTCGAACTTCGTATCGTGCCGTTCCGCTCACGCTAATAGCATTTAATACGAGAGCGAGCGAGACGGTACGATGCGAACTTCGATTTTCGATTTTCGGAGTAACCCGCCAGTGCGTGAACATTATACATTTCAGTCAGACATCATCCTTCTATGATTAAGAATTATTTAGGAAAATGTATTTAGTTCAAACAAAACAGAAAATAAAATATTTTGATGTATTTTATTTAAACCAGATAAACTTATTTTTCGCTATTTATAAAATACCGACTTTTTGTTGCAAATATTTCTTTTTTTTTTATAAGTTTTTTTTTATGGTATAGGGGCAAACGAGCAAACGGATCGCCTGATGGTAAATGATTACCGTCGCCCATGGACACCTGCGACACCAGAAGAGTCACAAGTGCGTTGCCGGCCTTTTATGTAGGAGTACGCTCTAATATGCATAATATTGCGTAGGTATTTCACCTTAAAATCATATAATTCACATTTTTATTCATTCATTCACTACTTTTTTGAAATCAGTACTTTATAATTTATATAGCTGTGTGTGTAATAATTCGCCTCAACTCTCGTTTGATAATTTCATTTTAAGCTTCTATTGCTGTATTAAGGCCACCACAAACCAAAGCGCGGAGTGTGCGCGAGGCGCCGACGGAGACGGTGTCGTATAACTCCACTGGTGGCCTTTAGTGCTGTGTTCAAGCATTTGGTTTGGACAGTTTTGAAACTCTATTACAGCTCACAGCGTCATCTCTTGAAATCATGTAGTCCACAACTCCTTTTGGTCTAGAAATTTTAGTCGCAAATCGCGCCGCACTGCCAGGGGGGTTACTACGAAATTCGAAGTTCGAAGTTCGGATCGTGCGGTCCCTCTCACTCTCGTAATAAATACCATTAGCGTGAGCGGAACGGCATGAAACGAAGTTCGAATTTCGCGCTTCGTAGTATAGGGCCAGTGTGAGTCAGCGTATATGATTCAGTGTTAGTCAGTGTTGTTGCTGGGCACGCTTCGTCGCCGTCGTGCGCACGCCCCGTGCTGCGGTCTGTGGAGGGCTTTATACATAATATACACACGAATGTATGGGATCCAGATGACTCCAATTTACAGAGGGCAGCACGGTAGCATTTTAAATATAGCGGCACGTCAAACGGGGTGACAGATAATATATGGATAATATTTGCGTTGAGTACGGTACGCTCTCTATTCCTCTTGGTATATTTATCTTACTTTATGGCTGTTGTACTGTCAAACGGTCAAACGTCACTGTCACTTAAGGAGAGAAGTTTAAAAAATATTCTCCCTTCCCTTGTGTATCATCAGGTGTTATCTAATAAGTGCCTCCGAAATGGGCATATTAAAAAAGGTATTGTATAGTGCTTTCTGCGTAGTAGAACGATTGTAAATGAAAATTAAAATTTGTAGGGTATTGGGACTTATACTGCTTTATTTTTTAGACTACAGGTCTTTACGGCTTGGCTGTGGCCCAAAACCCTCATCACACCCTGGGCGCTTTGTATGGAAAGATCTTGAGAACTGTACAGAGAATGCCTGAAAGTTCTGTGTACAGAAAGTACACTGAACAGATAGTCCGAGAACGTGCTGCTGTGTTAACACAGGTTTGTTTTGCTTTTTCCTGGGTAAATGACTCAAGCGGTTATTAAGGTGCTAATCATACGAATAAAATATTTTTCAGACAAAGGAAGTGTATGAGATTGAGCAGAAAATTAACTGTGGTCAAGCTGAGGAACTTATTATTCAAGCAGAAAATGAATTGAATTTGGCTAGAAAAATGTTGAATTGGAAACCTTGGGAGGAGCTCGTCAGCAAGCCACCCAAGGGCCAGTGGGACTGGCCTCCAGTCAAGGGCTAATTCGCCAGGAGACTTGTTATTCTAATTATTAGTTGAGGTGTTCAGTACCAAAATATCCAATAAATTTCAAGTATGATTAAATTATTGTTTTATTAAGATTTATTTAAACAACTTTTTCTTAGTAACACTTTTTATTATCTCAATAAATTCATGTACAACTTAAACAAAATATAATAAAGTGTCCTTATTTGTAATAACCTTTTACTAAATGCATCTCTTGGAGTCATACAAAAGTCTTAAATTAAGTACATGTCATTCAGTAATGCTCATTCCTTCTTTCTCATGGTATTGTAGATCAGAACAATCACTATTTTTTTCTGAGATATTATTTAGTTTGTTCCTTATATCTTTTTGCTAGTCTTTGGTGTGCCATTTGTAAATATAAAACATGAAACTTGGTAATTAAAAATGCATTAGTTGTTTACAGTTGCATTGATATAAAATCTACGTTGTTTTACAGAATATCAGAATGCAAATAGTTGTGATGAAAAGTAGTGTGTTGAGAGATCACAGTAGGTAATACAATATACTTTCTATTTGGCACAGTTCATCATTATGACAGTATATCAGGGTTTGTATGTGATTCAATAGAATACAGTTACATGCTTTAACACATTCAGTGCCGGGAACACCACAGGGGAGTTCTCCGTTCGTAGGCAGTTTTCGCTACAAAGCGGAAAAACGGTGCTACGGGCTATGAGCGTAGCGCGTAGCAATACGTGGCAGCGAATGTGTTAATTAATATTATAGTTACTAAGAAATCTTAGATGCAAAAATATTGAGCTGCTACACTGGTCATGTTCTAAGAATGTTCTCCAGATAGAGAATTATTCATGATAAAAAAATAATCTAAGTCCTCATTAGAACACAAAAATACCTCATGCTATAAAGCATTAAAAGTTAATAAATAGACAATAAAAATAAATACTAAATGAGTATTATCCAAAACCGTAAAACACCATTTATTCATTAGTTTTTTTTTTTTAGTACACTTCAGAAATTTAATTTCCACATTATTTTGGAAAAATCAACTTTTTCATGTTGCTGTGATATCATGTGGCTAATGTTGCTTATTACTTTATTTATTTTCCGAAAATCGATTACATAGAGCAATTTATCTACCTAATTTGTAAGAATAATGTGTCACTTTTCACTCAACTTATTAATAACATGATAGAGAATTGTCAACTAAGTAATAAATTTTAAAATACAAGTTCATTCTTTCAACATCAATAGACAATAAATTGATAATACTAGACTATTCCTAGAAAAAATATGAATGAAATACCAACTGCATGCAGCATAGAAGTGTTACTGGTAACTCACTTGTTAATTACATATTAACACTAATAACTGCAGTTTATGAGGTTACAAAATTACAATATGCAAGTACTGAATTCTTAACCTTTTGACCGCCACACATAGTTTTTGTTTGGAACAAAATTGATTCTTATGCGGATGCGGGTAGGTTTAATTTTGTATTACCGTGCTGTCGTCTATAGCCGACGCTGGCGGTCAAAAGGTTAAAGTAAAAAAATATTTCCATAAATATTTAAACCTAAATCTTATGCTGTTAATAAACAATAAATAACAATATAAAATCACTTATTTTATAATACTTGTCTTCAACTACACAAAATATCAAATAAAAATAATAATGTGAACCGAGTACAGTTACGTGGATGTTACACCCTTTCTGGCCACTAAGAGGTTCAGCACAGGGTGTTTCTTGATGTAACTGACTGCTTTTTTGTGAGTGACCATAGTAAAGTCATAGCCATTACATTGTAGTATCTTGTCATGCATCCTCAGGCCTGACTTTGCTGCGGGGCTCCCTTCATGCACTTCAGTCACATAAATACCCTGGAAAAAATTTACAAGACGAGATTAAGGGTTATTTCACCACACTATTTTTTGTCCTGTTATTTTATTTGACAGTTATTAGTTATTAGTTATTGTCATGCCATCTCTGCTTGATCAACAATGATCGGATTTCCCGGTGCAACACGGGGTGAATGACATCAAACATTATACTAATATGGATATGCCACGGGATTCCACGACTTAGGTATATTGTTGAATAAGATTCTGATTATATGTATTACATTCAATACATTTCAGTAAGATTTTGACGTGTATAATAAATATTTTCATAAAACACAATGTAATATATTTGTCGCGCATTCCATGCACGAGTAGTCGTAAAACAGTCGGTAAGTGTCAACCCTGCTTTAAGTCAATCTATTTTGCGATGAGGTAACCTCAGCTTTATCTATGCTTTGACTAATGTGGGTATTTGTGCAATGACACCTCTGTCGGAGAACAGGAAAACGGCGCCCTACGTAATGCGAGACAGAAGGTACTTGAGCAGTGGTATGAAAGGTGTGTGGATGAGAGTGCTATCGTATAACCTGACTCCACACGGCCGCCAGAGATGAACCTGGTAAGTGCTCATGTATATTATAAGCCTTTATAATCGATATAACTAGCTACGTGAATGTGGAATAATGAGCCAACTGACGGACCTCAATTGATTCCACTCTAACGGAGTCCACCCTGTATCTCGCAGGGACGTTGGACTAGGTAGCCCGGGGCTACTAAGAGTATGTATCGGAAACATACAGGCAAGCTATTGTAATACGGTCGATTATGAGTTGGAGCATACGGGTCGGGCCTGAAGGGGTTGGAAGGAGGGCCCCGTGGCGGCAGCGCCGCCATGTCCAGCTGGTGTCAGGTTCAGGGTATTATGGGTTTTACGACCCCCATAATCTCTGTATAATAGTCTCCCTTAATCACAGGTGGGAACTGAGGATACGTAGGACACCAAGACACACTCACGCAGTGTCTAGACTGGAGGCGTAATCGACTGTACGGAGAGGGTAACTCTGGGTAGACCAGGCCCTCATGCAATATGAAGCCACTATCGGTAATACTAAATAGCTATACACGGTCGAGGGTGACTCCTTCTTTTACATTCACGTAGCTATGTGTATATTATATAATAGTGGTAATTATCGTCCATACGAGCCTATACCCAATCGAATACAGGCAAGCATATTTCGTACAGATGGGTATAGAATGCACGATAAAATGGTGGAGATGTGCTGGGGTACGACTGGAAAGCCGGACTAAGTCTGGTTCTTCCAACCCCAGATTTTTTAGTGGTTTGAGGGTAACAAGTTAATTGAACACGTGGGTTTCTTTGAAAGAACCCACCTTTGTTGCCCTTTCTCTCTTTACAGCTTTCAGCGAGTTTTTATTAAAAGGAAATAAAATAATAAAATAAATAAAAAACTACATATTATGTTTTATTGCGCACTGTGTGAGGGCGATCTTATGTACTGATAATGGATTATGAGACACGGTGCGTACTAATTACGTGTGAAAATTGTCGATTTGTTATTTAAGCATATTTTTTTTTGTTACGATGTGGTGGACTCTTTATTTATAACCTGACTACCAACTTACGGAAAAGGATGTATTTCCCGCTTTAATTACAATTTGTGTCTATGGTTTACAGATACGTTCACATTACGCTACGTTTTATTCCTAATGGTCACGACGAAATGTGAATTTTTAATTTGTAATATAAATATCTCCTTATTGTCTTATTTAATTAATACAAATAAGAAATAGATGCAAGCAGTTGGTAGTCATTCTTGAGAATAAATAAATTTGTCTTATAATTTTAATAGATCGTAATGAATACTTGGCTGTATGGCTATAAACCTTTTGTCTTTTCCCCAGCGAAATAAAAAATACCAAGACTTCACTATTATCTATCTTTCCGTTTTTCGTTTCGATTCGAATGTCGGGTGGAATAGTGGAAAATTATTTTGTGCTGTGAGGAGAATTAGTTAGACCTCTGAATGCGTGTTCAAATTGTATTTTCTGAAGTGTGGTGCTGAGTATTATTCTGTCAGCTAACAAAATGGCGAGCTCCCACGCCAGGCTCGTCCAGAGACAAATTAAATTGAAGGAAGTCACTGTTGGCGCTAAGACTCTGCTAACTAAATGTAGGAATGGGGGAGCACCCCAAGGGGAGTTCGTGTCTCGCCGATTGGAACTTAAACAGTTCCTCGAGCTTCTAGAGAAGGAGATATACCACTTTTTAAGCGTATCTCAGGACACTGATATTAGTGAAATCACTCAGGACCAACTCAACGCGGAAGACACGTTGATCCAGCTCGAGGTATGCATGGGAGCTTAACAAAAGTCAAATAGAAGTTACCCCAAAGGCTAAATTACCAGAGTTAGGCCTTCCTACATATGATGGTGTCAAATTAAGATGGAGCGAGTTTTGGGACAGATTCGTGGCGAATGTGGATAAGAGGGATTTGGCGGACTCTGAAAAGCTGCTGTACCTAATGAGCTGCCTGAAGGGACCTGCATTAGAAACTATATCTGGATTAACAGCGTCAAATGCCAATTACTCTGTAGCTGTGGAGGCGCTGAAGCAGAGGTTTGGATCCAGCAGTATCCTAATAGACGCTCATTATACAGCGCTCACTAACCTACCAAAGGCTGACCAGTCCAGCACTAGCTGTCGCAGTGTGCTTGACAATATTGAAAGGAATCTCCGTGTTTTAGAGAAACTAGGCGAGCCAGTCAGTGGAAATCATCTATGAGCACTAGTGCTCTCTAAATTTCCAGCGAAGGTTATACATGAACACCATCTTATTGGAGGAAGAAGTGATGATTTGGCCTCCATCAGGACCAGTTTGGACAGGATCATTACCGCTATGGAGAGGTCAGCTGCTCTAATGAGTCATCAAGATGCCCCTGTACCAGGGTCAAGCACCACAGAGGCTCTACAAGTTAGAATCGAAGCGCGCCCACAGTACAATCGCAAGCGTAAACATAGCAGGGATAATGAGGCACCATCAGCTAAAAGGCTCAAAAGGCCATGCCTCTTCTGTAGTGCCAAAGGACATCTGAGTGCTGATTGCCGTCGATTCCAAACAGTAGAAGCCAGGCAGAAAAGACTAAAAGGGAGATGTCTGCATTGCCTTAAACGGAATCACCAAACAGCTTCATGCAGGAGGAACATTTCGTGTTACCGTTGTAAGGGTGACCATCTGATGGTGTTTTGCCCAGTCCCAAGTGGTGAGTCCGTAACAGCAGAAGCTGCACATACTATAACATCTTGTACAAATGTTAATCGATATACTTATTTGCAGACTGCGGTGGGGACACTCAGAAACCCTGTAACTAACAAAACAAAATGGGCTCGTATCTTTTTGGACTGTGGCAGTCAGCGTAGTTATATTACGCAACAGGCTGCAAATATGTTAAACTTGCCAACTCTTCATGAAGATATTCTCTTGATTTACACTTTCGGAGCCTCTAAACCTCAAAAAATGTCCAGCCCCGCTACAATAGTTAATATTGAAACCAAACGTGGTATTAATAAACAAATAACAGTAAATATTGTGCCAAAGATTACAGACAGAGTTCCAGTTGCCTTTTCAAAATATGATGGAGTAGATTTAATTGCCCATGATGATACAGCTGGAGAGACCGTTGACTTACTTATAGGCAATGACTTCTACAGTGCCATCCTTAGAGATAATAAAGTTCAGATTGCAGATAATTTAGACCTCTTGGACACTGATTTTGGATGGGTGTTATCTGGGAACATAATTCCAGAAAAAATCAACAGCGCTCTTTCTGTTGTGACATACTGTCAGTGCCATGTACCTAGTTGTCCTTACGTTGCTGAACCTGACCTCCCCTTAAGAAACATTGATGTGCAATTTTTATGGTCCTTAGAAAGCATAGGGATCACTGACTCGCCTAAGGCCACAAGACAAGAAGAGGCAGTTTGTCATTTCAATGAGACCGTTCAGTATCAAAATGGCCGATATCTGGTCAAATGGCCATGGATTCAGTATCCGCCAGATTTACCATCAAATTTCGGCCTAGCCCTAGGTCGATTAAGGAGCATCTTAAAGAGGCAAGATAATACGGCTCTTAATGAATATGAATCCATCTTAAAAGAACAGCTAGAACTTGGAATTATAGAAGTAGTCAATCGAGAAGATGTGCTAGACAGCGACCATCCTCTTCACTACTTACCCCATCATATGGTGAAGCAAAAGGGGAAGAAGGGGAGAATCGTGTACGACGCATCTGCAAAAACGACTGGACAGAAGAGCCTCAATGAGTGTCTATACAGCGGCCCGTCTATGTTAGAAGATCTAACAGCACTACTTTTGAAATTCCGTACATTTAAGATAGGCTTGATAGCCGATGTAGAGAAAGCATTTCTTCAAGTAGCACTTCAAGAGGATGATCGGGATGTTACAAGATTTTTATGGGTGAAAGACATAAACAAGGAAGCAACTGAGAATAATCTACTTCACTTAAGATTCTGCAGAGTACCGTTTGGAGTCATATCCAGTCCTTTTATTCTTACGGCCACAATTCAGCATCACATGACCCAATCAAATGAACAACTATTGAAGACTATTGCACACAAGTGTTATGTTGATAACTTAGTGACAGGAGCCAACTCTGTTCAAGAGGCCATTCAAATTTACAGTCAGACGAGGTCTAGTTTCGAACAGCTGTCTATGAACATTAGAGACTGGATATCCAATGACAAAGAATTCATGAACACTGTTCCAGAAGCACATAAGGCAGACCAATGTGACGATATCAAGGTACTTGGGCTTTACTGGAATCTCTCTAAAGACATATTGAAACTAAATGTCACACTAGATCACTGCAACACAGACAAACCAGTGAATACAAAGAGGAAAGTTCTTCAAGCGTTAGCGCGTGTATACGACCCTTGCGGATTTGTATGCCCATTAATATTGCCAATGAAACTTATTTTTCAAAACATTTGCGAAATGAAAGTAAAATGGGATGCTGAACTACCAGCAGATTTGATCTTGTCTATACATGATATAATAAAGAACCTGAAAACCGTAGTTGATATTCAGATACCTAGATACATAGGCTCAGACATATCAAAGGGTGACCTCACATACCAGCTACACTGTTTTACGGACGCTTCCAAGAATGCTTACTCCGCAGTGGTCTATCTCAGGGTGATAAGTCAAGAACGAAACTCAATATCCTTTTTAATGGCGAAATCCCACGTGTCGCAAGCTAAAGACAAGGAAGACTTGAAAATTCCCAAATTGGAGTTACTCGGGTTTCTCATTGGTAGCAGACTCTTGAAGTACATCAGGAATAATCTAGAGATTGAAATAACCAAACCGTATTTATGGTCAGATAGCATGGTGGTGCTCTGTTGGATGAAATCAAACAGACTACTCCCACCCTTTGTTGCCAACAGAGTCAACGAAATTAAACGTAACCATCCTAACACCGAGATGTGCTACATTAACACAAAGTCGAATCCTGCTGACATTGCTACACGACCAGAACTGTTTGAGGAGAAAAAAGACCTTTGGTATAATGGACCAGGTTTCCTTATCATGAATGAGTCTACATGGCCAGAAGATCGACTATGCCAAGAAAATCAGAACCTTCTTTCTCTTGGGGAGGTCCTGGGCGACAGCCCAGGTGAACGGAGACTAGAACCGCCTGTTGATGAGAGTGAGGCTCAGACCGAACCCCTGGAGCTGAGCAATAGACCAAATGAGCCTAGAGGAGATGACCTAAGCTACCAAGATCACAGCAAGCCCATAGAGTATAATGAAGATCCTACTAATGAACTCATGGAGCTAGACGATATTGATAAGCAGCTAAAAGAATCCGACAGTCAACAGGTGTGTGACAAAATAAAAACTGTCCATGACATAAAAGAACTGCAAAGAAAACACTTCCCAGAAGAACTGGATGGGAAGAGAACACATCTAGCGAGAAATCTGGATCTCTTTATAGACGTCGATGGCGTTCTGAGATGTTGCGGGCGCATGGCAAACACAACATGGAGCTATGACAAGAAATATCCAATATTACTACCCAAAAATTGCCAGTTTACGGACAATATCATTAAAGATACTCACGAGAGCAATTATCATGTTGGGCCCGCACATACATTAAACGCTATCAGAGAGCGATATTGGATCCCGCAAGGGAAACCTCAGGTTATGAAGGTACTTCGAAGATGCCTGCAATGCATTAAGCACGGCGGAGGACCATACAAGCTACCAGACACACCGGCGCTACCACCAGAGCGTGTCAACTATGAAAAACCTTATACGTATACGGGAGTAGACTATTTCGGCCCTCTTTTCGTGAGTACACCGTCCGGGAAAGAGAAACGGTGGGTAGCACTGTTTACCTGTTTAACGATCCGAGCTATCCATTTGGAGATCGTGAAGGACCTGTCGGCGGAAGAGTGCCTTCTGGCATTACGGAGATTCTCGGCTACTAGAGGTATACCGCATAGAATGTACTCGGACAACGCTACGTGCTTCAAACTGGTTTCGGAAGTAGTACAGGACTCATACTGTATAGAGAACAAAATCCAATGGAAATTTATTCCCCAGCTAGCACCATGGCATGGCGCATTTTATGAGCGACTCATAGCGCTGGTGAAGCACTGCCTCAAGAGAACACTAGAAAAGCACCTGCTCAATGAAAACAAGCTACTGACGGTGCTGAAGGAAGTGGAGGCAGTGTTAAACACACGGCCTTTAACAAAAGTGGGTACTGAAGTGGAGCATGTCCTACGACCAGCCGATTTCTTAAGTCTAGGGGGATGCTTGACGCCAAAACCATCTAGGGTGGAAGCTCCAGCGGAGAGTACGACCATAAAAGGTGACCTGATCGAAAGCTAGAAAAGAGGGCTTAAGATGATGGAAGAGTTTAAGAAAATGTTCATAGGACAGTACCTCACAAGTCTTAGGGAGCGGTACAACCACGTACCAAAACAGCCCAGGGTTAAGTCCCACCGTAAACCACAAGTAGGCGATCTTGTGCAGATTAAATCGGATATTAAAAATAGGAATCAATGGAAGGTGGGCAAAATTGACACATTAATTGAGGGACGTGACGGTGAGTGCAGAGTTGCAAGAGTCAAGGTTAACGACTCCACACTTACACGTTCCATTGGACACCTCTACCCCTTGGAAATAGATGAGGAACCAGCAGAGACAGAGGCTGTATCTGGACAGCAGACTGAAGTGATTGAGAGGAACTTGCCAGATATCGACTCTCCAGAAGCACTCGATGATAACACGAACGTCGAGATGAATTCCCCAGAAGACGCGGCGACTGGTAATTCTGACGTATCGCCACTGGAGGAGCAGCGTAAAGAGAGGGACCATGTGAGGAGCAAGAGGGTTGCTGCCATTCGCGCCAGGAACAAAATCCTGGAAATGACGCGGCACCTACTCGCCTTGCTGCACTAACCCTTTTTGCTGTGTGGAGTGTCGCGCATTCCATGCACGAGTAGTCGTAAAACAGTCGGTAAGTGTCAACCCTGCTTTAAGTCAATCTATTTTGCGATGAGGTAACCTCAGCTTTATCTATGCTTTGACTAATGTGGGTATTTGTGTAATGACACCTCTGTCGGAGAACAGGAAAACGGCGCCCTACGTAATGCTAGACAGAAGGTACTTGAGCAGTGGTATGAAAGGTGTGTGGATGAGAGTGCTATCGTATAACCTGACTCCACACGGCCGCCAGAGATGAACCTGGTAAGTGCTCATGTATATTATAAGCCTTTATAATCGATATAACTAGCTACGTGAATGTGGAATAATGAGCCAACTGACGGACCTCAATTGATTCCACTCTAACGGAGTCCACCCTGTATCTCGCAGGGACGTTGGACTAGGTAGCCCGGGGCTACTAAGAGTATGTATCGGAAACATACAGGCAAGCTATTGTAATACGGTCGATTATGAGTTGGAGCATACGGGTCGGGCCTGAAGGGGTTGGAAGGAGGGCCCCGTGGCGGCAGCGCCGCCATGTCCAGCTGGTGTCAGGTTCAGGGTATTATGGGTTTTACGACCCCCATAATCTCTGTATAATAAGTCTCCCTTAATCACAGGTGGGAACTGAGGATACGTAGGACACCAAGACACACTCACGCAGTGTCTAGACTGGAGGCGTAATCGACTGTACGGAGAGGGTAACTCTGGGTAGACCAGGCCCTCATGCAATATGAAGCCACTATCGGTAATACTAAATAGCTATACACGGTCGAGGGTGACTCCTTCTTTTACATTCACGTAGCTATGTGTATATTATATAATAGTGGTAATTATCGTCCATACGAGCCTATACCCAATCGAATACAGGCAAGCATATTTCGTACAGATGGGTATAGAATGCACGATAATATTTGTATAAAATTTTTAAGTTTCAAAATTGAGAAAATCAGGAGTCGAATGCAGTGAGTTAATTTCAAACAAAAGAACTGTTTTGCGATGTTTTTTGTTTGCAAAAAAATTATTATTTTTACCTTACGGATTTTTTACATTGTGCATTTGAGCTCTATTACTTCAAAGACAATACTAAATCATTAGGTCTAATCTATTAGATTAGGCATCGTACAAAATGAAAAGCCTGCCCAAGTGCATTTTCAATGTATCCGAAGGTCGTATAGAGCATGAGATCTGTGATTTTTTTCTCTTCTTCGGCGGATTATTGGACGGAAGCTACTGGACGTAGGATATAAGTGGGAGCGTTGGTGTCTACGACACGGATATTAAATAACGCCTCCCTCTGTGCATGCCATACGCCACGGCAGCAGAGATCCCCACGGTGTCCACCGTCGCCATCTGTGATGATGGGTTGTTTGACCACATTCCCCCAAGTGTGTTGGCATAGCTCACAAAATAGATCGCTAATTTCGATGTGGCGACGTGTTATTAAACCACCTGCTTAACTATTAAGACTATTAAGATTATTCACATTAACATAAAAAATATTCAATTCATTAGTAAAGATTTTGTATTGAACTGCCTATTTAAGTATACCATGATAGGTATCACTATCAATATCATTTTTTTTAAACGAAATCTGGGACTTTTGGTCATATCCATATTATGTTTTCTACTGGAAATTCCACCGTGTTGCACCGGGATATCCAATCATTGTTGATCAAATAAAATAAACTGAGCTGGCATCATAATTATCTGCCCCATAATACCCAGTGGCATAGCTAGCCTGGGTGGGTGTAGCCTGGGTGGCCTGCCCTGGGTGTTGTGTCACCCACTTAGGGGTGACATCCGACTGTGAACATCAGTAGTGCCACCTATAAAAATTCCTAAAACTGTGGCACAAATTATTAGATTTATTTTTTATTTTAACAGTTTTGATTGAGTTTTGGGGTGACACCTACAAATCCGCCCCGGGTGCCACCCATGCCAGCTACGCCACTGATAATACCTATAACAAGAATTTAATATAGTGGTGATTAAGGGCCTCTATGATATGGGCTAACATTGGTTCAAACAATCTAAGAAAAGTAACTCATTGTTTTCAACTACTATACTAATATGATGGAGAAGGAGGTCTCTTTTGCTGGATATCACTCATATTGTCAAACACAGTAATCATTATTAACAGTTTTATTAGTCTTTCACTATGGCTTCTTATAATAACACTATAAGCTACTTTTAAATGTCTGAATTAACTTCAACTACTGTAAACTAATTATGCTGATGGACACTACTAAACGTAAGACAGTTATGCAGTTTGTGTCTGTCTCAAGCTCGCTCCAGTATTTCACTGCCTGTACCAAGACTGCCGAAGTAACAACTATGGCTGTCATGTGTTACTTGCGTTAAGTAGTGCCATGGTCTATGGCTATACTCCGACAAATATAATAAAGGGGCAATCTTTGTGAGTTTGTTGTCTCCAGTTCAGTTACATTTAGTTCCATTAAATGTAACTAGCCCCGTTATCAAAAAACTGGTTCTATTTAACTACTGGGAAAAAAAAATCCAATTAGTTCTGTAACAGAACAAATGTAATGAGGATAGATCCAGTTCCAGATATATTGGTCACAGATCGATTCCAGTTTAAAGCATACTGATTAGAGAGATAGATATTGAGCATCTTCGAGCATTGGTTATGATACCTATGATTAATAATACTTACGTTGTCGGTGTAGCCCTGAGGGCTTTTACGAAAGTCTTGGTCAATTCCTCCACCTATTTTAAAGCCACATTTCATAACTTCTCGTCCTTCGGTATCCACGCCAGCTTCTTTTTGAAGGGTTATAGGTATCTACAAAAAAAAACCACTTAAAATTCCATCTTCAATTACAAAATAGACAAATAAGTGGGAGTGGTCCCAAAACTTACACTTAGACACTCCATTGCCGTGCCGGCTTGGTGTTGGAATGCCATTTTCGCCATGATTGCGGTTTGTAATTAACAACTTTTGTGATCAAAAACTAAAAGTTGAGTTTTATGAATGGAGACTTCAATGGAAAATTTATAATACAATACAACAACACAGTACTCGTAAGCAAGCAAGCTAAACTAACCACAGACAAGCGAGCAAGATAATAAACGTTACGATACGACAAATGGCAACAGAGCAATCAAGAATCCTCGTTATTTTATTGTAAGGGAAACGGAACAGAATAATTGGCAGGTTGGCCACTACAACAAATGAAACAGCGGTATTTTTCTAACTAAAACGAAATTTTTAGAACGGAACGACAGGTTTCGATGTCACATCACACAGGCAGAGCGGGCAGACAGATGTCAATTCATTCAATTGTCATTATTGTCAAAGTACTGAAATTATTTTCAGGTACTGCGTTGTTTGTAAATTAAATTAAAATTTTCAATATTTATTCACTGCCATAAAGAACAAATTAGACTAGAATTTAAAGTAAGTAAAACATTTTGTCCAGGATAAGGCAGATAAAGCCTTTTTTATTTATCAAATTACATTCGCAATAAACAAAATTCGCAGGTTGCAGAAACTATTTTATGGAATTTACATAATGTTTTTTCTTGGTTTCAGATGTCTAACGGCCAATATAGGCATGTATGGCGTATAGCTTTCAACAATTTTATTAATTCATTTAGACCCCGTCCGATTCAGGGAAATTCAATGGGTAAGTTTAGAACATCAATAGGTTATTTTTCTATATAGCTGATTCTACCTACAGTCCACAATACAGTATATTATATACAAATATGTATAATATATTTCTGAAACCATGTTGATGTTAACACACTGGCTACCAGTGGCGTAGTTAGTGGTTAGTTGGGGAGCTTTCCCGGGAAGCACAAGATTAAGTGAAATTGTGAATAAAATTTTATCAATTTTTGCTTACACACGTTAGGGGCCTCTGTAGCCCGGGGGCCCCGTATCATTGATACAGCTGATAAGGCAGTAGCTACACCCCTGCTGGCTACATAATACTTAATGTATTATGTTATTGTTTTCTATTTTGTATTGTACCCAGTACATATGTGGCATGTGGCATAATGGCATGTGACTGAGTAGGTACAGCAACTTGCAGACAGGTGGTTCCAATGGAATATTAGGGTTATGGCAGCAATGCTGGAGTTTATACTGAATCAGAGTAGAGTGAATTATTATCAGAGTAGCCTTCTCATGGCTACTCTGATAATAATTTAAATACATAACTTGTATAGTGTTTATTTCTTTTGAATTGTTATGTCATGCTATAACTTTACTTGTGAAAGCTTGAAATGTTCATTTGTAAAAGGATATTTCATTTAAATTTCAGGTAAAGATTACATAGGAAATGCATATTTTGAGATCCCGGCAGATCCGAGTGTAGGCAAAAGAAAGGCCACTAGGTGGTATGACCCTGCTAAGGGACTGGATTTTCAAGATCCGATTCCTGCTGAATGGGAAGCTTGGTTGAGAATGAGAAGGTAATTTTATAAAATATCTAGCTCTCATTTGATTATTTAATGTAACATGATGTAACAGAAGTAAATGGCAAAGTATGAACAGAGGAAGCAATAGCAAGAATTGTCTTACTTACAATTAAGTTTGCGATGCAGTTTTGTTTACTAACTAAAGTAGCCCTTTAAAAGGAATCGTAAGTAATGGTTTATTAGGTAAAAAACAGTTGTTTCCGCAACACAATGGCTCTGTGCGCCTATTTTGCTTAAGTCTTACATACAGCGACGACGTTGAGTTGGGGAACAGTAAAATCAAGTGTTAAAATATTCAATTTAAAAAAAAGAAAAATTGTTATTGTTATCCTCAGGAAGATAGATAAATGCTTTCTTGAATTTGTTTGTTCTAATTTATTAAGAGATATAGTCTATAGCTCTCCTGCAAGTCACCTAATATGTTAAAATTCATAGACTACACTCAAGAAACATAACCACAGAATAAAATAATAGTACTAACATACAGATGGATCACTCTCAAACAAAAGTCAACTTTAGGTATACAAATTTGCCGACTCTTACGACCGTTAACTGCTTGCACGCGAAATTGAAACATATTGTGTGATACGAGCATTCATATTCCGTTGGGCAACGCTGATCCGAAACCAATAAATCAAGAAAGATAACACTGTATTAATTCAGTAAACTACCTTTAGTAAGTAAGTAAGTTAATTATAAGATCGTTTAGAAGTCATTGGTTGTTGCAAAAATCACAGAAAAAAAGATGCTTAATTACGCGCGATGCGACTAGCGTGCAAACCGATAGCCGAGCGACAGCCTACTGCCATACGCCTGCCCGGGAGGCGTGCCGGCCGAACATACCTAAACTGCGGAGTGAAACCCCCCTGACATAACCCTTCTTCAGACACAGTATAGAACCCTAAAAAGCCATGGTAGCCTACTGGTTGGATACCCTCAATCAATGGATTGTAAGTTTAACCCTGGGCTTGCACATCTGAGTT
Source organism: Archips crataeganus (assembly GCA_947859365.1). NCBI lineage: Eukaryota > Metazoa > Arthropoda > Insecta > Lepidoptera > Tortricidae > Archips > Archips crataeganus. Next base: position 7,008,772 of record OX402048.1, on the reverse strand, counting down.
TTTGAAATAAACCATGAACATTTCAATGAAGGATAATGTTGTGATTAACATATACCAGGTCCTCTTCGGGCCCATGTGAGAACTACTCTATCCAAAATCTCACATTCTGAGGATGTCTGGGGCATATAAGTATAGGGCGCAGATAATAATTTGCGTTTAAGGGCATTTTCAGAAAAAAGTGTACCCTGTACTTTTTTTTAAAAACCTAACAAATTTTGGGTTATTTCTACTCAGAATCACAAGCACTATCGATTTAAGCAATAAAAAAGTGTCCCTCCTTTAATTGTCAGTTTTGTGACGCAGTTAACCATACATGTTGTATGGACCGTCACAAAACTGACTAATAAATTTTGTATGGAAAAATTAAGGATAATTAAGGAAAACGGGTACATTTTTTTCTGAAAACTCCCTAAGACCACCAACAAGCATAATAATTCATTCTTTCTGATATGTGTTTACAGGGGTTATGGACGAGTTAATGTTTAGATAAGATGAACCTATTTTTAAATATTTGTGTTTCAATGCCATTATCACCAATCATTTTGACAACAATGATAATTTCAGTTGATTGTAACTGGCACCTATGTTTGTATTTTACAGAGTAGATCCTCCAACAGCAGATGAAATTGCCCAAAATCTAGCCATGGCTAAGCTAAAGAAGGAAAATGCGATGAAAATTGAAGCCAAGCGGTTGGCAGAAGGAGGCTCCCTTCCAACAATGCCTCATAGGGGCGCTGAAACATTTCCCAAATACAGTGATTACCACACAGGGCACCCAGATGATCACCCAGGAAAGAAACTATAGAAGCAACACTAAAGTAGTGCTTTTACTTTACCTCATTTCAGTGAATAGGGTACAATCGGCTGCAGAGAAAAGGTACTCCCTTGTAGTTACTACTGTTACTAGGCGTACCTTTTCTCTGCAGCTGACTGTACACAGTATTTAGTTGCCTAGTTAAAACATAGCTTTTGTTTTTTTAAAGCTTGTTCATGTTGTTATTCCGAAATTGTAAATAAATAGATGTCTTTACTAAATAAATTATTTATTTTACGCTTTTGTATTTTTTTTTGTACAATTTACTTATTTCTACAGGGTTATTTTTAATTCACTGACATCCTCTTAACCCTGAATTCCTATCACTCAAACAAATGTTTTTTGTTCTACGACTTTTTAAAATGAAGCACTTTTTTTCCCATACAAATACACAGAGTATCGTAAAAATAAGAAGTAATCTCAAATTGTCAAAACGTAATTACACCAAAAATATTAAGTTATGACAAAAGCCGTAAAACAAAAAACAATTGTTTAAGTGGTAGGAGTTCAGGGCTAAAAGGATGCTAGTGAATTATAAATAACCCTGTATAGTCAGATTCATAAATTAAAGCACACTTTAGTTAGTACTTACCTTGTAGTTTTAAGACTTACTTTAAAAGCCAGTATAGGAATTTGTGATGACACTGACTGTACCATATCATCTGTCTGTATCCCTTAAGATCACCTTAAAATTTGTATAACGTGACATTTGTGCCCCTGTTTCCAAAAGAGGCTTGTTCTAATTTATTAACTTACTAGCGGACCCGACAGACGTTGTCCTGCATGAACCTAGATACCGACTGCAGCGCCATCTGCCGGGCTGATTTGTGAATCTAAACCACCCAGGGCGCCACCCATACAAAATTTTTTATTCAAATCGATCCAGCCGTTTAGGAGGAGTTCAGTGACATACACACGTACAGTAGAATTATATAAGTACATAAAAATATTTATCAATCCAAACCATGAAACCTATTTTCCTCAAAAATGATACGTAAAGCCGCCATTACATCTTTAAAAAGCCACCAGCAAGTTAAGAATACCGGACAATGATCTATAAAGTCTCCGGTAAGTAAAGAGGTTTTGAATTCGGAATGAAGGTGTCCAGTAAGTATGATACAAATCTCATAACACTGCATTGTATTGCATTGTAATTTGAACTCAGAGATACGGAATCAGGTGTCTCGACGGTGGTAGTGTATTGATGTTGACATTGACATGGTTGATACAAGCGCAGCTATGAATCTGCGATGAGGTTTCCTTCTTAAAATACTGCACCTGAAGTCAAACAATTTAATGCCTACCTAGGCGACCATAGAACATCATCATAGTAAATAATTAGTTGTCTACAACTACAATGCTTATCGAATGGAGTAAAATGTCGCAATGATAAGGTTCTGTGCTAGCTTAGGAATCAGTGGACTTTACGTATGAATTTGTATGAAGGGATTATTCGCTACTAGGTAGTTCCAATGGTTATTCCTTTGAAGGAACTATTACGTTTTTCTTTTCGCATTAGCTCCTTCACAAGGAGGTGAAGGAAGACCTGCATTTAGGTATAATATATTTTCGCTTTTTTTCCTTTGCAACAACCGAAAATCTTAGATTCGGTGAGCAGCCGTACTGCTAATAAAATAAATAATAACCGAAGGTTCTGTTCTACTGCAACAATGAACAAAGACGAAAAAATAAACGTAGTTCTTTCTTTATATCTTGTGTTAGTTCCTAGTGCGAGAAAATAAACCGCAATATTTCCTTTTAAGGAACACCCAAGGGAACTACCGCGAATAATCCGTATGAAGTTGAATTCTCCTCTTACCTACGATATACTACCTTCAGCTTAAAGGCCACAACAAACCGGGAGCGCGGGGCGCCGACAGAGCGTGCCCAGCGCGGTCAATAACACTGAATCAAATACAGTGTGCCGCGCTGCCGGTGTGTGTCACCAAACATTTGATTCAGTGTTATAGAGCGCGCTGGGCACGATCCGTCGGCACCCCGCGCTCCCGGGTTGTGGTGGCCTTAAATGTGTTAACAGCTGTGACCTAACGACCAACATTTATATTAAGCTGCGTACGGACTGCGCGCACTCGGGTACGCGTACCCGGGCTTGCGTGTCCTGGAATGGAACGCCATGTCCGTACGCCATGTACACGTAGGTACACTGTACACGTACTGTACACGTACGTACACGTGCTGTACACGTACACGTACACGTACACGTACACTGTACACGTACATGGCTTACGGACATGACATGCAAGCCCGGGTACGCGTACCCGAGTGCGCGCAGTCCGTACGCAGCTTTATACTTAAACGTTCTAGCGATGGGCACAGGTCTCTATAAGGGGTTGACCTAGGGCCATAGGTCACCTAGCTGCGCCACTGCTCGTCTTAGGGCGTGACGGGGCCCTTGGGCACCAAGAAAATGGGGCTCCGTTGGGAAGTTTTTAAGCGAATGTCATTGACAACAAAAACTTATTATTTACGTGTTAACGAAAACATCTGACTTTCGGGGCTCCCGTGTGCCTTTAGGGGAAAGACGACACAGCTTGTAAGCCCAAAATAAACTGGGGTTGATTTGTGAATGGCGACGATGTCTCGAAGCTAAGAATACCCCAATAATGATAATCTATACTAATATAAAAAGCTGAAGAGTTTGTTTGTTTGTTTGTTTGAACGCGCTAATCTCAGGAACTACTGCTCCGATTTGAAAAATTCTTTCAGTGTTAGATAGTCCATTTATCGAGGAAGGCTATAGGGTATATATCATCACGCTAACACCAATACGAGCGGAGCGGAGCGGAAGAATGTTTCAAGATCGGGGGTTTTTCAAGTAAAACTTCTATAGGCGCTAATCTCAGGAACTACTGCTCCGATTAGAAAAATTCTTTCAGTGTTAAATAGCCCATTTATCGAGGAAGGCTATAGGCTATATATCATCACGCTAACATCAATAGGAGCGGAGCGGAGCGGAAGAATGTTTCAAAATCGGGTGTTTTGAAGTAAAACTTTTACTATTCTATATAGGGGGATGAAAATATCATTGATTTTGCCGTAGGATGCACCATTTTCAAGATATTTGACAAAAAAAACTCGAAGTAAAACTGTTATAGGGCACGCTTGATTGGGACGAACGCGGGTGTGCGGGGGGTGCTGTGTGGGAGGGCGTGCAGGGGGTGCGGAGGGGTGCGTGGGGGGGGGGGGGGGGTTGGTGTGAGGGGGGAGTGCGGGAGGGAGCGGGTTGGAGGGTGCGGGGGGGGTATTTTTTTCGAAGAACTAAGGAGAGCCATAATTGATGAAAAAGCAAATTGGATAAAAAAAATAAGCTGCCCAAATTACTAATTCCACGCGGACGGAGTCGCGGGCAAAAGCTAGTCTAAAGATAACGACGGGACTGTTTAAAAAGAACTAGCAGTGGCGTGGCGCCGTGGCTTCTGCTTTGTCGCCGGGCCCTCAGTTCGTGTGCCAAAAATGCGGGCGAACCTGCCGCTCTCGGATCGGACTTAACAGTCACGAAAGGCGTTGCCTCTGCCTTAAATCATCTGTCAAGATGTAAGAGGCCTTATGTGTGTGTGTATAGTCGGGGTAAGAAAAGGTTCGTCACTTTTCGACTATATGCCAACGAGTTAAGGTCGAAAAGTGACGAACCTTTTCTTACCCCGACTACGAGTATTTATACACTAATTGCGAGGTGTTGTCTCTAATTATTGTTAGGTGTAACTTACGTTTCTCCCACTCTCCGGGGTCACTGAAAATATTAATCTCACGAAACTGCTAGCCGCTTTGGTATTTTTGGTATAAGTACACTTGTAAATAAAATTAGTTTTTTATAACTAGCCAAAAGTAAATTCCTAACACTAGGTTAGGGTAGGCACTTAAGTACTTGGTTTAGCAAAAATGCACAGAATTCGAAATGATATTTCCACGCATGCGATTTAAAAACAAATGACCTAAAATTTATGACTTCATGACAAAAACCTACCTGCTATTTGTCGTTTACTGTGGAACAGTCAGTTGATAAGAACTTAGGTACCTATATATTTAATGATATGTACCTACCTAGGTACTCAACTCGCAAACCGATTAATGTATACAAAAGAGCTTTATAATACGTACGTACTTACCTAGGCAGGTCGTAAGATATAACATGAAGGTGAGTTCTATTTCAGTATATAGGTAATTACGTCATTGTTTCCATGTAAACTTCTACATATAAACAAAAACCAATATAATAAAAATCGTGCGACAAGTTAAGATGATAATTGCGTGTCTAGGTTCTGGTGAACTACTGCCGCATGACGTAACATTTAGTTATCAAAACGACGATCCGTTGCGTGTTTTTCCTACGAATTGAGCCAGAACGTCGTCGTTAATTTACTGTTCAGTTGTTGGCTAATTTTGGACTCGGACACAACTCTCGCGACTGCCGCGTTCTGCACAATCGTTTGAGCTTAAGTAACCGAAATAATAAATCAGAGAAAGGTCAGCATGCACTGAATAATATGTATACATTAATTTCATTATTCACCTTCTCACATTGTTCTCATGTAAGAACCTTTTATCGCACATAGCTTCTTTTCATTCATTATTTTATTATTATTGTTTCATCATTCTGTCTGTACATAGGTATACATATTTCTTGTTCGATAAGGGCATTCATAACCTAATGCTTCAAGAATTGATCTAAATCTAAAAACGGTTATTTTAGATTCATTATTTTTGGTAGGTACATTACCTATCTTATTTCTTTACTTGCCGTTGCCCGCGTCTCCGTCTACGAAAAATTCATTTTTCGCTATCCCGCGAGAACTTTACAATATTCCGGGATATAAAAAAAATCCTATACTATATTTATCTAGTTTAAGATATAAACTATCTGTGTGCCAAATTTAATCGAAATCCGTCAAATCGTTTTAGCTTGAAAGAGTGTCAAACATCCATACAAACTTTCGCGCTGTTTTGCGTTTAAAATATTAATTAAGTACTTATTGTACAGTCAACTACAAAGAGATGTACCCAATTTAATCTTACAAAATGATGTATCCCTGCGAATGCCATAATTAAGTAGCCATAGAATGTGACAAACACGGTATCCACCGAACCTGACAGAAACATGTATTGCTTCTAATGTGTAATAATTATGTATCCCCCTACATTTCCTCTGAAATGTATACTGACAATCTTAATCTAATATCTATCCACAAATTGTGACAAAAAAAAATTCATTCAATGTTCCAAATTAATGTACCTAACCATCTTTGACAAGGTAACAGCAAAACAAAACACTTTGACACTTCACGAGAAAAGTACCCTAATCTAATGTCAATCTCACAATATTACTAGGGGCGTTCAATAAAAAGTGAGAATGAGTATGTTATAAACAACTTTTACTAAATGTAATTTTATTTTTCGACATAGTCACCTTTTAGCATAATACACTTAGTATATCTTTTTTTAAAGTTAAAATTCCATTTTTAAAAAAGGTCTCATCTTGAGTACTTAAAAAATCTTGTACTGCAGCGACTACCGCGTCGTCGTCTTCAAATTTCTGGCCTCTCAGGTATTGTTTCAATCTCGGAAATAGGTAGAAATCACTGGGAGCGAGATCTGGTGAATACGGAGGGTGCTTAAGGATATCGAACCCAGCATAACGAATTGCAGCCATTGCAACGGCGGACTTGTGTGCCGAGGCATTGTCCTGGTAGAACAGCACAACTTTCGAGAGTTTACCTCGCCGTTTTTCGCGGATCTCATTGCGCAATGTTGCTATTTGTTTGGCGTATAAAGTGCCCGTAATAGTGGCTCCATGCTCGAGATACTCAATCATTAATACCCCTTTACCATCCCAAAAAACAGAGCCCATGTCCTTACCGGGAGATGGGCTCACCTTGAATTTCTTCGGAGTTGGAGATGATGGCCTTTTCCATGTCATAGACTGCAGTTTCGTTTCAGGGTCGTAATGATGGAGCCATGTTTCGTCCATTGTTATAAATCGCGCCAAAAAAAGTTCCCGGTCTTGCTGCATCAGGTTCAAAGCTTCTTGACAAATCTCTAGTCTAGTTTGTTTTTGCGTGTCAGTAAGCATTCTTGCTACCCAACGCGCAGATACCTTTTTCATACCCAAGCGTTCATGTAAAATATTATGCACGCTCCCCGTTGAAATCTTTACATTTTCAGCAATAAAACGAACTGTGACACGACGATCCGCCCAAACTGAGTTTTCGACTTTTTTCACAATTTCTTCAGTTACTGCTGTAGTAGGGCGTCCGGAGCGGGGGTCGTCCATTGTCGATGTTCTTCCACGTCTAAATTCGGCGCACCAACGTGCGACTGTCGAATACGGAGGAGCATTAGACCCTAAAGTGTCCCGCAAATCCAAATTGACTTGGTCCGTAGAAAAATTTTTCAAATACAAGTATTTGATAACGGCGCGCAGTTCAATTTTCTCCATTTTCGCTAACGTACTCAATAGCATTGCAAAGAAATTACCGTATATTGTTTTAAACAAAAGACAGTTAGTTTTTTTTTTTCATAGCAATCAGCTAGATAGATTAGCTTTACCGGCCAGTATTTAATTTCGTAATATTAAAAGAGTTTGCATCTCATTCTCACTTTATATTGAACGCCCCTCGTATATTATTTTCACGATAGAAGCGGCATGTCCTCATCTAACTTTAGTTTGTATCGTTAAATGTTTAAATGTACTAATTATATACATTATACTTTGTTAAAATGTTTTACAAATTCTGTCCAGCTCTATATTCTAGTCAACCGGGGCTAATGCGTCACAATACTTTAAACGGCATATTTATCAGATTATAACGAACACATTACGAATCCCCAAAAGCTATAACTTATTATACAAGTTAGCATATTTTATCTAATTTCATATTTTAATGCCAATTTATAGCATTTTTAATAACTTCTACGTGTAAATTAAGTTTCTGTAAAAGCTGGGATTTTTAGACGCTATAACCCCAGGTGGGGTGAAAGCGTCTTTTACTAGTATTAGGTGATCGGATTGGTCGGGATGATTTTAATCGAGATAATTTTATAAAAGCACACATGATAAGATAAAAAATAGACAGTGGTAGGAAATAAGCAACCTAACAAAACATTTGCATATTTTAACATCATCCCTACTACATCGTTTTCTTTGATACATATATTTGAAGAGCGAGAAGAGAAGCGACTATTTATACAAATATATAGGTATAGGTAAGTAGGTACATAAATTAAGACAAAAGACGGGTCCTTGTAATTTTCCGAAGCAACTCTATCAATCAATTGAGGCGGCGTCGTGTGAATGAAATTGTTTACGTTCCGACATAAATAATTAATTATTTATTAGTTCAATGCCTTTGTTTGTCTTATTTTAATTGAATATTTGCTCACTTGATTACTCTAATCTCTGCGAATATGCACCTATAAAAGTAGATACGTAGATTACTTTCTCCAGTTTCGCAATACACGGGACAGACATATATCATTCTCGGTAAGTTCTGAATTTAAATAGCTATCATTTTAAATAGGTAATTATAAATTGTTTTACGCAAAAACTTCTCGTTTATTATACTGTCTCTGTAATGTCGTCAGTTTTTTTTTTAATTATTTTGTTTTAATATTTATTATTATTATCTTAGTCATCCAGTGATACTTCATCCCTTTGGTCTTTTTTAGATTATTTCCCGGTTAGTTAATTGAAGTGCGTTTGTGTGAAATAGTTCGAAAAAGAAAATAAATCAGATCACAAACAAATACTAACAATAAGGAAACAAATCTTCAAAATCAGCTATACCAAAACATAAATAAAAAAAAAAATAAAAGTACTTAAATTAAAAAGTTTAAGTTTTGAATGTAAAAATAAGTAAAACCTAGCTGAATATTCCCAAAAACTGTGGAACACTTTACGAAACCAATTTTAGTTTTTACTTAGTATTTACTTAGCATTCTAACTTTCATCGCGAGGCAGGGACAACACACGTAGTAGGTAACCAACATTTTAATAAGTAACATTTTCAAAGTTCTTTAAGCTAAATTATTAAATAAATAAATAAATATTAGGGGACAATCTTACACAAATCGACCTAGTCCCAAACTAAGCAAAGCTTGTACTATGGGTACTAGACGACGATAAACATACTTATATAGATAAATAAATACTTAAATACATAGAAAACATCCATAACTCGGGAACAAATATTCGTGCTCATCACACAAATAAATGCCCTTACCGGGATTCGAACCCAGGACCTCTTGCTTCGTAGGCAGGGTCACTACCAACTAGGCTAAAGCGGTCGTATTATATTTTAAATTTATTTTTATTTAATACTAGCTGTTGCCCGCGACTCCGTCTGTAAAGAATTCGTTTATCGCTATCCCGGGGGACATAATATGTATTTTTTCGGGATAAATACTATCCTATGTCCTTTCCAGAGTCTCAAACTATCTTCAAACCTTCTTCGACACTTTAAGAGAGTTTATACCTGCTGAGCTGGCAACGTTGCATTTTTGTTAGTTTTCTCGATTATTCCATAAAAGTTGAATCAAAATTAAAAATGTTTTGTATACAAATTGTTCTAATATATAAGTTAATGTGTCTACTGCAATAATAATTCGTGATAAGACTTTTATTTTCTTTAAAAACCGTTAGGTAATAATTTGTTCGTTTGGCAGAGAAAAAAATCACCCACATTTTACGCCTATGCATGGGAGGTACCCTAAAAAAATTTTTTCTTTATTTTATTTTACCACTTACTCGGGATAATTGCTAAATATATCCATGTAAAATCACAGCTTTCTAGCACTAATAGGCTCTAAGCTGAGCCGCGGACGAATGGACAGGTATACGGACGGACGGACAGACGGACATGGTCCATTCCATTCCATTCGATTCGGTTCCATTCCATTTTTGCCATTTTGGCTCCGGAACCCTAAAAACTGATTTGATCCCTTTCCATCCGTACAAGGATCGACTTAATTGACTTTTGATAAGATTAAGTAGATAGGTCATTAAGCGCATCGAACAACGTATCGGAGTCGGTTTTTTCCAGTTAAATAATAATAGTGAATGAATCTTATCACTGTTGACCGTTTGTTTGCATTCTATTTGAACGGCGGCTATTTATAGTGAAGATAAGGGTTGAGGTTGATGCAATTAACTTGTTGATTGACAGAAAATGGCTGCGCAGAATCTGAGTTCTAAGGAGATCTTCGCTTTGGAGGACAAACATGGCTGCCGCAACTACGCACCCGTCCCTGTCGCACTGAGCCGCGGTGAAGGTATGATAGCGATTAAATACCAATAAGTAATAAGTAACCTTTTCAAGACCACCCAAACTACTTAAATCAAGTTATTTTGCCAAAGCTTATCCAAATTTCTGCACTCCGTCTAAGTATTTAATTATTATCACTTTTTTCTACAAAGACCTACCTACCCTACCTAACCTTCGCGTTAATTGGGAGGAGTGTGCAAATGTGGAGAAGGTTTGGTGATCATTCTCCACTCTTTAAATGCGTGTACCTACTCGGCTTAATGAACGTGTAATAGACGTGTAACGTGTGATAGTGGTTAATCACGGGACAGTTTTATGTAAAAAAAATCTTTTCTACAAAGCGACGCTTTAATTGGGCGGAGTGCGCAAATCTGGAGAAGGTTTGGCGGTCATTATTTACAGTTATTCTCCAGAACAGAAGTATACAGTGTGCACATAGTTTAGGTATCGTGTATCTATAGGGCCGGATTTAGAGGTCTGGAAGCCTGGGGGCATAAAAGGAGTGGAGGCCCACGTCCACAAATTATTTTCTACATAATATTCAAATAATAAAAAAGCCGTGGTGGCCTAGTGGCTTGACCTATGGTCTCTCAAGCTGAGGGTCGTGGGTTCAAATCCCGGCTCGCACCTCTGAGTGTTTCGGAATTAATGTGCGAAATTACATTTGAAATTTACCATGAGCTTACGGCGATGGATAACATCGTGAGGAAACCTGTATACACCTGCGAAGAAATTCAATGGTGTGTTGTGAAGTTCCTAATCCGCACTGGACCCGGAGTTTACTTTGGCCCCGGTTGCCCTCCCCTAAATCCGGCCCTGAGAGTGTTCAAATATTTTGCGCACGTTCTGCTACATTTCATGGCTGAGCAAAATTACCAAAAGTTCAGGTTGCCAAGTAAAAACTATGAAGGGTTAGTATGGGAGGCAATTCCTGAGGCGAAAACTGGCGTGTTTAAAATTATTATTTTTCTACTCCTGTAGTATAATCTTTCAATTATATGGTCAAAACTATGCAATAATAACTAACGTTATAAGTCTGTTCCAAGTTCTATACTCTATGGTGCAAATTCAGTAACATAATAACCCATAGTAATTTCAATATGTTACTGGACAGAGTAATATAATAACATTCAAAAAAAGAATACTGAAATCAATTTTGATAATCGAGTTTCTTTAATTATGCGTGTGCCACGTGATTGTTTGCTTAAAAATGAGTAAGAACAGGTAGGACCAATCACAATCAAGGTTTATTTTTTCAAGCGAAATTTCGTAATTGAGAACACGCTGATCAAGCTCTATGGTACGAGTACGGTCGCAAATTAAAAAAAATAAAGCGGGAAATTAATATAAAGTCATTACACATTAATTTAAATATGTTTACATTAACAATTATTAAATATTTAATACTTAAATAATGGGCAATAAATGAATTTTAAAGTCATTATTAAATATGAATATTTTGACATCATTCAATTTGGCTGTATGACCTAAAGTTCCCGGGTCAATTCTAAGGTTGCGAGTAGTGAAAAAAAAAGTTTCAAAATAGCGGGAATTTGTTTTGTTTTGCACGGAGTTCTTCCAATTCAAGTTGAAAGAAAGAAAACAGTTAATCACTATTTAAATGACTTTTTATCTGTGACAATTTGTGACTTTGGTGAATTAAGTGATGCAGAAATGATGACGCCGCTAGAAATAAACAGGCGGCAATTGAAGTGAGCAATAATTTGCTACTTTTAAAATCGAAAAATTAATTTATTGTCCGTTACGTAAGTAATCATTATTTAATAATTGTTTATTTTGAACTCGTAGAAAAAGTAATGTATGCAACTATAAATGTCATAAACTCGCCTCATGTCATAAACTCGCATTCGTGTCTTAATGGCCCTTATTATGATACAGTTGCATAAAATACTATTATATCGAACGAGATATTTAGAACACGCGTGCAGCGGCCAGCCTTGCTCTAGTCTAGATAAAAGCTAGTACAAAGCTTGTAACCTAACTACTGCGATTACGTAGCAATCTTACTCGATTTCATATAACAATACCATATTATGGTGCACTGCCCACATTAGAAAGGTGCGCTCGTGGACATTTTATTTTGTACGTAAGTCCGTCCGTCATCTTCTCATTCTCCGATGACTTAGGTACATACTTATCTTTTAACGTGTGGCACGCGAACCCTAGTCTAATCTTGAAGCACTCTGATATTTCTTATCATAAAATCTTATAAAAAAAAAAGTTTATGAAGTGATCATATAATACTGTTTACAATGATCACGCGAGATTAAGAGGCAGACATGTCGCAAGTATACAATTACTGTATCTGTTGACTCTGTAGCCCAAGACAAATACTTCTTGGTACTTGTGTAATGCACTTAATCCTGTTAATCTTTATGTCAATGTCTGTAAATAATAAAAATCTTTTTCTCAAACATGCTATGTAATATTGACGTTATGTTCCTTATAATACGCCACGAAGTGTCACAATGCAGGTGCGGCTAGACGAGAGGTCAATAATGGAATTTCATACAACATTGCTGGCCAAGGCCAGCAAAGTGATCGTCTATTGTTTCATACCATGACGTTTGTAGGTCTATGGCATCATAGCATTTAGCCATTAAAAAAAAACTATAAGCAATATTTGCGTTTTGGTTCATTATGACATTCTGCTACTACGCTTATTTAAGGTAAGGTAAGATGGTGATGGTGATGGTGATGATGGTAATGGTGGTGGTGAAGATGATGATGATGGTGATGATGATGTTGATGGTGGTGATGATGGTGATGATGACGACGACGACGACGATGGTGATGGTGATGGTGATGATGATGATGGTGATGATGATGATGATGATGATGATGATGCATGTTTGAGAAAAACTCTATACAAGCCTTGGCCACGAACAGGGATTGCCGGCCTCGTATCCCTAGATGGCCTCGTTAACACTCGGCCATCTATAACTACTCGGCCGGCAATCCCCTATTTCGCGGCCGCTGCAGTAATGTACTATTGGTACACGCATTAATGGTATGACTTGGAGATAATACTGGTATTTGGTTACTTATCTAAATGGTTACTAAGTAAGTAATTTTCATTATTTTCGCTCGTGACAAAATTACTAAATGTTTAGCTAATCTTTATTTGTCTTTGCATTCCTAAGAACCAGGGCGGATTTAAAGGAGAACCCTCAAGCGAAAACTAATTTGAATAAAATGGGAAATGTTGTTGACCTGTCAAAATTTGGACTTTTTTTAAACCTTTCGTCCCCTTTTTATAAACCACCATCGCTCCCTTGTGGAGCTGAATCCGGCCCTGCTACATGCGTTTACTTTTAGTTTACCACTGACAGATTGCTTGCCTTCATTTCATTTCCAACTTTAACACCATACAATAAAGTAGTTATTACAAAATCTGCAAACGTGGGTAACAGTATTCTAAAATTGGCTTTATTTGTAGGTCGTTAAAGTTTAGTATGAAATGAAGGCAAAGTAACCATCTGTCAGTGGTAAACTTTATGTAATTTTGCTGTAATAACCATTAAATGTAACAGGTGTTAGCGTGTTGTCAGATTCAACATTAATTAAAACCAAAAACATTTTTGGTCCTTCGAACCGGATATTTTTTGCAACGTTTATTCAGGCTTATATGAAAAATATCTATGTTTCAGGCGTGTTCGTATGGGACGTTGAAGGCAAGAAGTATTACGATTTCCTGAGCGCATATTCGGCGGTGAATCAGGGCCACTGCCATCCGAGAATCGTCGACGCACTCAAGAAGCAGGCTGACCAGCTTACACTTGTGTCCAGGTTTGACATACTGAAAGCCTCGGGCACTTTATGATAGTAGGGTTTCTATTAGGCCCCTTATCCATTTTCACTAGAACCAAAACTTGCAAGTAGCTACGGCGCGTACATAAGTCGCGGTATCCAGAGTGCCTAGAAGACAAACCTACGGACACAAACACATTTTTATCTGATAAACGCAGACTTGACGTTTATAATTGCATGTGAGTACAAGGCCGGTTCTTCCCTTTCCATCTTCAAGGGCATCCATATAAGATGTGGAGTATTTTTACTTCTAATTATGTGGTGACATTTTAATTTCAGAGCCTTTTATTCGGACAAACTCGGCCAGTACGAGAAGTTCATGACCGAGCTGTTGGGCTTTGACCGTTTGCTGCCCATGAACACCGGTGTCGAAGGTGGCGAGAGCGCATGCAAAATTGCCCGCAAGTGGGGATACGATGTTAAGAAGATTCCCTACAAACAGGCTAAGGTAAGGTACCTGACTAAAAGTACCCCTTCAATATCATCTGTACCGTACCTCTGCCATGAGTTTACACTAGTTCACAGTGACCGTACTCGCTAGCAATGGCGTAAAAATGATTTTTATGGAGAATTGTACTTCCGTAAGTGACCGCTAGAGGCGCTGTACAATTCTCCATACAAATAATTTACGCCGTCGCTGGCGAGTACGGTTACTTAAACTGGTGTAAACTCATGGTAGAGGTACTGCACTTTCCCATTTCATATTGTTTTATTATACTATCTGCTGTCTGCAACTTGATTTGCGTTCCGCTGGAATTTAATATTTTTCCGGGATAAAAGTATCAGACTATTTTAGATATATTTGCTACGGGACCTTATACTACGAAATTCGATTTTCGAACTTCATGTTGTGCCGTTCCGTTCTAAGTACAGTCGCGGAATGAAAAGTTTCGTCACTTTTCGACTCTAAATCAACGAGCTAAGGTCGAAAAGTGACGAACCTTTTCATTCCGCTATTAAGTATTACATGAAAGAAGAGTGAAAAGTACGGATCGAAACGAACCTCGAAATTCGAATTTCGTGGTAGCCCCCCGATATTACCTTTAATGAACTAATGGATATTTCGACGCATCTAACAGAGTGTCATGGGCAGACTAAAGATTTTGCGGGTGGATGTTAGAATTTATTTCCAGAGATTGCTTACTTTCTTCATAAAAACACAAACAAACAAAGTTTATCTTTTTACTTTAATATTAGTGTTAATATAGAAATACTTATATGTATAGACAAGTAGTCTCGACCAAATTCGATGTGCCATTGTGCTAGTCAAAGGCCTTCCATATTTACTTATCCGTGAAAAGTATCCTCCCTTAGAAAAGTATCCTTGTTTTAGCGAGGTCCCGCCAAACGTTCATCGACCGCTTCGTCTACTACCTACGACAATGTACCTATTATAGAAAGAAAGAAAATACATTTATTTACAACATCACAAGACACATCATCAATATTTTACAAAACAAAAAGGCAAAACTAAAGCTAAAGATAGAATGTGTCATTGCGGTTGCAAATCGGACACTGGCTCAGCATAATGCTGAGGCGTTTAAAGCACCCCAGCGCTGATTTTCAGCCATGCAGTACCGTTGGTGACACCCAGATCGCTGTTTATATAGATAAATAAATAAACTGCACACTAATAGCTACATACATACATAAGACTACATGCGTAAATAAATAATTTGTAAATTGTAAAAGCAAATAATAATAACAAAATTTCTTGAACATAATAATACTTAGCATAAGTATCTCACTTGCCAAGTATACAGCCCTGCGTGGACTAAAACGAAAAATGAAATAACCGACACAATAAAAATCAAAGAAGTTTATTATGTATTTATGACTAAAAGGAATCTATCTCAACTTGAGTACCTGTCTATTTATAGTACATTGTTGTAGAGGCTGGAAAGTAAGCAATAGATGGACGAGTTTGTTTGAGGGCCGACGCGTAGCGGAGGCCCTCGAAAGTACGAGTCCATCTATTGCACTTTTGGCCGAGACTAAACATTGTGCTTTTCACGACTAATGCGAGGAAATCATTATCATCATCATCATCATAATCATCCATCCATCCATCCCGTCCATCCCGTCCATCCTGTCCATCCCGTCCATCCCGTCCATCCGACCATCCGTCCATCTATCCCGTCTATCCCGTCCATCCATCCATCCCGTCCATCCCGTCCATCCCGTCCATCCATCCATCCGTCCCGTCCATCCCGTCCATCCCATCCATCCTGTCCATCACGTCCATCTGCCCATCCGTCCATTCTGTCCATCCCATCCATCCCGTCCATCCCGTCCATTCCGTCCATCCATCCCGTCCATCCGTCCATTCCGTCCATCCCGTCCATCCCGTCCATCCGTCCATCCGTCCATCCTGTCCATCCCGTCCATCTGCCCATCCGTCCATTCTGTCCATCCCGTCCAACCCGTCCATCCCGTCCATCCCGTCCATTCCGGCCATCCCGTCCATTCCGTCCATCCCGTCCATCCGTCCCGTCCATCCCGTCCATCCTGTCCATCCCGTCCAACCCGTCCATCCCGTCCATCCCGTCCATCCCGTTCATCCCGTCCAACCCGTCTATCCCGTCCAACCCGTCCATCCCGTCCATTCCGTCCAACCGTCCATCCGTCCATCCATCCCGTCCATCCGTCCATTCCGTCCATCCCGTCCATCCCGTCCATCCGTCCATCCGTCCCGTCCATCCCGTCCATGCTGTCCATCCCGTCCAACCCGTCCATCCCGTCCATCCCGTCCATCCCGTCCATCCCGTCCAACCCGTCTATCCCGTCCAACCCGGCCATCCCGTCCATTCCGTCCATCCCGTCCATCCGTCCCGTCCATCCCGTCCATCCTGTCCATCCCGTCCAACCCGTCCATCCCGTCCATCCCGTCCATCCCGTCCATCCCGTCCAACCCGTCTATCCCGTCCAACCCGTCCATCCCGTCCATTCCGTCCATCCGTCCATCCGTCCATCCATCCCGTCCATCCGTCCATCCGTCCATCCGTCCCGTCCATCCCGTCCATGCTGTCCATCCCGTCCAACCCGTCCATCCCGTCCATCCCGTCCATCCCGTCCATCCCGTCCAACCCGTCTATCCCGTCCAACCCGTCCATCCCGTCCATCCGTCCATCCGTCCATCCGTCCATCCATCCCGTCCATCCGTCCATTCCGTCCATCCCGTCCATCCCGTCCATCCGTCCATCCGTCCATCCTGACCATCCCGTCCATCTGTCCATCCGTCCATTCTGTCCATCCCGTCCATCCCGTCCATCCCGTCCATCCGTCCATCCAGTCCGTCTGTCCGTCCGTCCGTCCGTCCGTCCGTCCGTCCGTCCGTCCATCCATTCATCCATCCATCCATCGCATGCAGCAGACGATTACTGTTGATTGGTCCAATAATGTCGTTTCAGCACGCCAGGAATGAAATTCAGAAATTATCTTTCAAAAAGTCGTATCGTACAATGAAATACGTATACTGATACGTCCTGTTTTCGATTAGTGTAACTTTGTTGTCGTGTTTGTGCGCCATAAATGAGTCAGCTGTTAAATGTACATATATAGGCAGTTTTGAGTACTGGATTTAGGTTATCTATGGCCACATTTTCGAGCAGTGTCGTGAAAAAGTACATATCGTCACTACATTGAAAAATCTCGTATCTCAAATCAATATGTAAACCAAACTGAACTTTATTGCACACTCAGTAAAGTTCAATTAACCAGATTATCGATTTTGAGATACGAGCTTTTTTCAGAGTAGTGACGATATATCAAACTTTTGTTATTTACGTTACGCAATCATGTATGTAGGTTATTGATCCAGTTCATCCAGTGCAAATGTTGCAATCAGTACCTCTACAATGAGTTTACACTAGTTTACGTGACCGTACTCGCTAGCGACGGCGTAAATTATTTGTATGGAGAATTGTACAGCGCCTCTAGCGGTCACTTACGGAAGTGCAATTCTCCATACAAATCATTTACGCCGTCGCTAGCGAGTACGGTCACTGTAAACTAGTGTAAACTCATGGTAGAGGTACAGGGCGGGTCCCTTGGCATTCGGTGGTGCAAAACAATTTGCGTAGAAAGCTGACATGACATTCTGCAATTTGTGTGTCTGCCCTTTCCAATTAATGTCATCCTGCCCTCAAGACCTACATAATCGTGATACTTAATGTGATAATGTAAAGGACAATGTAAAGCTAAATACAAACTGAAATATAGATGCACAGAAAAAACCCCAGAAAAAAGACCAATGCTGGGAATCGAACCCAGGTCCTCAGCGTTCCGTGCTGCGTGCTTACCCCTACACCACCACTGGTCTAGAAGTTAGCGACGAATCTTTCCCATACATCGTACACTTCAGTCTGTTATAATCACATTTAGGCAGTGATAAAGCGCATCTATGTTATCCCCTCTACCGAGAGACTTCAACACTCCTTCGGAGCTACCCGCTCACCTGGACCAAGAGATGGCGCTACTAGGCCAACTTTTACAAACGTGAGCGTGGTGAGCGGGTAGCTCCGAAGGAGTGTTGAAGTCTCTCGGTAGAGGGGATAACATAGATGCGCTTTATCACTGCCTAAATGTGATTATAACAGACTGAAGTGTACGATGTATGGGAAAGATTCGTCGCTAACTTCTAGACCAGTGGTGGTGTAGGGGTAAGCACGCAGCACGGAACGCTGAGGACCTGGGTTCGATTCCCAGCATTGGTCTTTTTTCTGGGGTTTTTTCTGTGCATCTATATTTCAGTTTGTATTTAGTTTGAAATATATGGTTTCACGGGATGACCGTAAAAGTAATAAAAAAAAAAAATGAAGTTGAAGAAAATAAAAAAATAAATAGAAAAAGATACTTCATACTTAACTTGACAATGTAAAGGTCCATAGATTGTGTATACTTAATTTGTTTTCGCCTCACATGTCTAAATACAACTTTTTACATAGTTTGTACGTTCCTTTAAACTCAAGAAACAGTCAGTTACAGTGAAAAGGTTTTACACAAAAAAGGGTAAATACCTAAACATGTTAAATCTTTCTAATATATAAAAATCTCGTGTCACGGTGTTTGGTATCGAACTCCTCCGAAACGGCTTGACCGATTTTCATGAAAAATTTTCTCTATATTTGGGTAGTTCTGGGAATAGGTCATAGGCTATTTTTTAAACCCCTATTCTTCGCGGACGGAGTAACGATGGACGGGCAACAGCTAGTAAGTATATAAAATATGGAACTTGATTCTTTGCCGCAGATAATCTTCGCGGAGGGCAACTTCTGGGGCCGCACGCTGTCGGCTGTGTCGGCGTCGTCGGATCCATCCTGCTTCCAGGGCTTCGGGCCCTACATGCCGGGCTTCGAACTCATACCTTACAATGATATTCCGGCACTTGAGGTGAATAGTTTAAATTACACTTACTGTCTAACACTTACCTAAAATTACACTGCGTGACGCGTGAGGGTAGGAGCAAGCTTCTTTGGCCACTGCTTGTCAATTTTTTCTTAGTAAAGCGTAAAATTAAGCTTGACTCTGCTACCCCCCGGTACTTCCGATGCCATGGCTAAAATTTTTCTTACCCACTTTTGATATTGTACTTAAGTACTCTGAATGCGCTTGGAGTACAGTACCTAGGTAGTTCTTGTTTCGATTACTATAAACTTCTTAAATCCAAGAGTAATAAGAAGTCTATTTTTTTTACATGTATGTAAAGATACGAGTATCTGCTCATAGATAGCTAATACTTAGTCAATATTCGTCGCAGTTTTATCCCGACATATCTCTGTTACCTAAATAGATTTTAAGGTTGTCTGCATGACAATCGTACATTTTGTGGTTGGGTATGAAAGTCGTATGAATTAAGTCTTCATTAATTACACAATACGTATAATTTTACTTTGACCTGGGAGCCTGCCATTCGGTCCTCAGTTACATGTGGGTATATTCATTGAGTAAAAGTAAGTACATAATGTAACTGTGGACAATAGGTATAAAAAAAATATGTATACGACAGTGGAAAGGCAAAATCGCTCAAGCGCCATATATGATATATGGTGCTTTAGCGTTTTTACCTCAATGATAAGATTCAAAATCGCTAAAGCGCTATACATGATATATGACGCTTTAGCGATTTTACCTTTCCACTGTGGTGAACAAAATTTAATACCTTTACACTTTGCAATTAGTATTTAGGAAATTTATTTTGTAAATCGCAATCCCATGGGAATATCAGAAAAAATAGTATATGTTTTATTCCAAAAATGCAGCTATCTGCATGCCAAATTTCAACCAAACAAGTCCAGCGTGAAAGAGAAGCAAACGCACACACATTCACAATTTTTCGCATTTATAATATCAGTAGGATAAGTAGTGGGATAATAAGTAATTAGGTATTGAAAACGATATATTCGGAACTTCAGATATGTATATGACCGTCAATAAAGTGTGCTGTGTATGTTCTTTTCGTTTCCGTTTTTCTGTTACGAATAAATGTTATTCTTTCTTTTTTTTTTCTTTCTTAGAAAGCCCTGCAAGACCCGAACGTGGCGGCTTTCATGGTAGAGCCGATTCAGGGCGAAGCCGGCGTCGTGATCCCGGCCGACGGGTACCTCCGGAAGGTCCGCGAACTCTGCACCCAGCACAACGTATTGTGGATAGCTGACGAGGTGCAAACCGGATTGGGTGAGAAGTTTTATCTAAATGCTTTTTTATGCAGTCTGTCTATTGAGCGTCCCACTGCTGGGGAAAGGCTCCCCTTTCCTTCTGACATTCGTGTAAATTAAGAGCAGCTCCTGCCATTTTTACACGACTACGGCAAAGCTAAAAGGAAGTGTAATGATTTTATCAGTCTATGTTTATATTTACGGATGTTCCACCGTAGCGTCGAGGCTACTCATCCGATTTTAATAAATAAGGTATCATTTTATTTAAGATATATTTTTAATTGCTTATGTATAAACTCCACCTTGCGCCAAGGGGTTCAGTTCTGTTGCAAAACTCCGTATCCAGTTGAAATCTCGTAAAATTAGTCTTTATTCCTTGTCTACATCATAAAGGCATCCTCTCCTCTCGCCAACTCTATGCTGATTTTTTAAATTTTTTCATGACTTCTTTGGACTGTTTCGCGTTACTTACCAGTCCTTAAATGATACCTACTTATGTCGGAGTTGGTTTACTTGGCCAGGGAACATATATTAGGCTCTTGCGGACTTTCTTAGAGCAGCTGTGGATCAATATACTTATTTCGCAACACTGTAATCGCTCTCTAGACTGTCTACTACAGTTACCCAAAAAAAAAAATATCGGACTCTACTGTAAACATCCAAATATATTTTGAATACATGGTATCCCCAACCACTTTCTACATGATTTTACGCCATCGCCACGATTTTTAAAAGTAATACGCATCTATAATAACGGGTTGCTTCTTATCTCCAGGTCGAACCGGCAAGCTATTGGCGGTAGAGCACGAGGGTGTTCGTCCCGACATTCTAATCCTGGGCAAAGCATTAAGTGGTGGTGCGCTGCCCGTCTCTGCAGTGCTCGCTAACAACAAAGTCATGGATGTAAGTATTCCACTAACTAATAGCTTCAGGGTATTCAAGTTTTGTATGGTCATTAGGGCCGTGCCTATATACTTAACAATACGTCTTACAACAGTACCTAGTTCTGTATAATTTGTTTTAGGTGATTACTCCTGGTACACATGGTTCGACGTACGGAGGTAATCCATTGGCATGCGCTGTAGCTACCGAAGCAATGAAGGTAACCACAAAAATTCACTTATACCTACTTTATTAATTTATCGAACACAAACATCAAGATTTGATCCCGTTTGATATTAATTTCTAGATTCATACGTTTACCCTACTTTTATAATGAGTAGGTTGCGACAGCCGCCTCCCAAAGGCCACCAAAGGCTGGCTCGCCTGATGTAAACTATGACATATTTCATACTGTAAAAGCATAAATTTAAAAGGCAAATGGTTAATATTTGTGCAGGTATTATTGGAAGAGAAGTTGTGCGAGAACGCAGCTAAGCTGGAGAGCGTGTTGCGCGAAGAATTGGAGAAGATACCTAAGAATGCCGTCACAAGCGTGCGCGGCCGAGGACTCATGTTCGCCATGGTCGTCAATGATAGTACGTAATATTTTATGCATGTGGATGTCATCGTCAATCTTCGAAATACACTGGCACTTACTATTATTTCTTTGATGTCAGATGTTCTCAGAGTAGAAAATAGATGAAAAAGGAGCTAAGCATCTAAACTTTGCCATACAAAATTGTTGCCATGTGTAAGCATTTTACGTCAAACATCTGGCAGTTATGTTGAAACCGTCATTTGATTTCTACTCTTGGTTGTAGGTAGGTAAGTCTCAGTAACGTGAATTTTGTTTTTGTCGTTTATCTGTCGGGCGGGCATCTACTTGGAGCGATGCTCAGACCATCAGTGGTCGGTGACATGATAACGACTGATTTGCAGTTACTCAATGCAATGCCCATCTCCAACTACACTGACGAACAACAGTATAGTGTCACTTCACATGCAGTCATATGCTCATATGAAATTTACTCATTATTTTTTCATGGGAGTAGTAATAAAGTACCTCTATTTATTCCTCCTCAGAAATCCCAGCCTACGACGTAGTGTTGCGGCTGCGCGACGCCGGGGTGCTGACCAAAACAACGCACGGGCAAGTGATCCGCCTCGCGCCGCCGCTCGTCATCACGGAGCAACAAATTCGCGACGCCTGCAAAATTATGCGCGACGTCTTTCAGACATTTAGCAATTAAATGATGATCTTAGATATGAGTTTTATTCTGTCGTTCATTTAGTGATAACCTTGATATAAAGCCGGCGGCTTCACCCCCGTTTCCAGCGCCTATCCAGGGATCCAGAAGGCGCCGCGCGCGCCAAAAAGATGGTAAAATGTAAAATAACTTTTTGATTATTATTATGCAAGGGCGCCAAATTAATGATACGTCCCAATGCCTGGTTGGTTAAGGCTGGCCCTGCCTGTTGCAATACCCACTATAACATGAGAATTTTGCAAAATCCGTTTTTATTCCTTGTCTCATCGTCAGGGCAATCTCTATGCTAAATTTCAGCTTCCCTGTTTTTGGCTGGGTGTTGATGAGTCAGTTAGATAGGACTTTTCTTTTAGGTAGTCATGTACTTAGATTTCTTAGTTGAAAAAAAAAGTTTCTGCAGAGGTATAAAAATAAAACTTTCCTTTGTACTAGGTTTAGGCAAAGCTGAACAAGATTTTTTCTCCTCCTAAGAATTTAATTCAAAAACAGAATAGTAAAATTTATTATACAGTCGGTTTGTGCATCTAAACCTTCACTACTTATTGTTGTAACCAAAGACATTGACTATACAAGAACGATTAAAACGCGAAGTGACAGAAAATTCGCTCTCTTTATTAGACACTCAGGTGTACAAAGACAGGTAAGTATACAAAATTTACAGTGTTGAAGTCACAAGAAATGTTTGTGCAATATATAACAATGTAAGCGGCATAGACAAAAAGCACAGACAGAATAAGATGAATTGGGTTTTGAAAGTTGGTATCAACATAAGAATTCAGATTAAACATTTCACAACATTTAATAATAAATATTAGTGTACAATACATTTCACTCCTGGACAGATACAATCACAGTTAGTCGAGGTAAGTATGCACTTTGTAAGTAAGTACATTAGCACATTACGTGATACTTCGCAAGAACAACGGATTGTGCTCAGTGAATAGTCACTTATTGCTCCTTTACTGGCTTTATTACAACATTGGCGGGTTTAATTAATACTAAACTTAAGCACGTTAACGGCAACTGACTACAATGTCTTAGGATACGAATATTAAGAATACATGGTCAATATCACATTTAATTTGTTCCACTGTTTCTTTATCCAGAATATAAACTTAGTACAACTACGAATAAATAATTATTTATTTTATCTTTCTTCGTCCCTGGCCCAACTAGTTTGTGTATGGGTGTCGTAACTAACATGGGATACTTTATAGTATTAGATACGACAGATTGCGTGGTAAGGGACGATATTTGTACTGGAACGCTGGGAAATTCGATTTTCGTGTCTAAATTACATAATAATATTTTTTTATCGAATACAATCTTATTGTCCCATTGTTTATTATCAGCTTCGCCTAAACTGCTTTACTCCTCGCTTTTGTCGTAGGACTTCGCTGGTCCCATAACTTTAAAGTTCACTTTCTAGCACTCCAACCTGAGCTCTCATGGTATCTGATAATTTTGCCAGCAAAACGCTCTCTCCCAAGGTTAATTTTGGACTTTCTAGTAAACCTGAAATATAAATTGATAATTTAATTAAGGTATAAGTATACTTTTCCGCAAAAACAATATGAGCACGCGCTCGGAAAAATCTGCATTAAGTTATGGACAAAAAAAGATCATAAGATGCGTCAAAGCACTCAAAAACATCTGATACGTACGTTTCTCACTATGAAAATGGAAGAACTAATTTTCAATTATCATCATCCCAGCCTGTATACGTCCCACTGGAGGGCACAGGACTCCTCTCAGAATGAGAGGGCTTGGGCCGCAGTTCCCACGTGGGCCCAGTGCGGATTGGGAACTTCACATACACCATTGAATTTCTTCTCAGGTTTATGCAGGTTTTCTCACGGGTATGTATTACAATACCGAAGTACGAAAGACCGAATGTATTAAAACATTTTTTTCTGAAACCGTTAACTTTCACACTAAATACAAACTGAAATATAGATGCACAGAAAAAACCCCAGAAAAAAGACCAATGCTGGGAATCGAACCCAGGTCCTCAGCGTTCCGTGCTGCGTGCTTACCCCTACACCATCACTGGTCTAGAAGTTAGCGACGAATCTTTCCCATACATCGTACAAGAAAGATTCGTCGCTAACTTCTAGACCAGTGATGGTGTAGGGGTAAGCACGCAGCACGGAACGCTGAGGACCTGGGTTCGATTCCCAGCATTGGTCTTTTTTCTGGGGTTTTTTCTGTGCATCTATATTTCAGTTTGTATTTAGTTTGAAATATATGGTTTCACGGGATGACCGTAAAAGTAATAAAAAAATGAAGTTGAAGAAAATAAAAAAATAAATAGAAAAAGATACTTCATACTTAACTTGTACCGTTAACTTTTTAAGATTATTATAAAACAAACCTAACCTAACCTAATGGATTCTGTATGATGCCGATTTAATAAATTCTGAAAAGTTTACGGTTTCAGAAAAAAATCGTGTCGGTCTTTTGATACATTCGATGTTTTAATACATTCGGTCTTTCGTACTTCGTTATTGTAATACATACCCTTTCTCACGATGTTTTCCTTCACCGTAAAGCTCATGGTAAATTACAAATGTAATTTCGCACATTAATTCCGAAAAACTCTGAGATGCGAGCTCGAACTTGAACCCACGCCACGACCCTCTGCTTGAGAGACCATAGGTCAATATAGGCTTTTTTAGTTTAGTAGTAGTTTTTTAGTTTTCAATTTATGTTTATTAATATCTATCAGTCTATAAAAAACTCGCAATATTTTCAACCATAGTTAAAAAGTTAATTGAATTTACCTTTAGTGATACAATCGTAACACTCTTGTATTTCATAGCTGAGGCCCGCACTGTTGTGGAAGTGGAAATTGAACTGTCCCTTGGGTAGCGTCCACTCCGTTATGTTCGCGGCGGACAGGCGGAGCGTCGTGGGACACCAGAAGAAATCCAACTAAAATAAAAATAAATAAATAAATCATGGGACAATTGACACCAACTGACCTAGTCCCAAACTACGCGACGCTTGTACTATGGGTACTAGACAACGGATTAAAATACTTATATAGATAAATACTACTACTACTTTAATCCCAGACCTACCAAATATAGACTAAAAATTTCATAAAAATCGGTCAAGCAGTTTTGGAGGAGTTCAATAACAAACATCGTGACACGAGATTTTTATACAGGGTTATTGGTAATTCGACGTATTCCCGTTAGGAGGTTATAGGGGTGACTATTTGTGATAATTTTAACCCCTACATGCATCATGCAAAAGTGAAACATTTTTGAGTTATCATGCTTTTAAGCTTTTTTCAAAATAAGTCAAAAACGAGACATCAAAAATTTATTAAAAAAAAAGTATCAATTTAAATCTAATTTTTTCTTCTGATTTATAAAAACGATTGAACACTGGTTATTTACCAATATTAAAACAACAATTATTGGTCCAAATTTAAAAATGCGAGATGAAAAACGATATTACATCAATATTTTTTTAAGATTTTTTTCCACTTAAATGCCTTAAAACAAAAAAAAACGTTATGAGACTTGGCTTGCAGATTATTTTAAAAACATAACCGTTTTCTTAGCTCTCCAACAATGCATAACAACTAGGAATTTATTTCAATGAAACTGGAAAAAAAGATCACAAAGGAAGCAGGCGGAAATTCGTATTCGAACTAAACTTAAGGTCGTTCTTTAAAAATTCCATGAAATTAATGAAAAACCATACCCAATGTAATTAACAAAAAATGCAAACTTTAAATTTAAATTAAAAACCAGTAACTGTTTAGTAGTAATGACAATTAATAATAAAATAAGTAACAAGACATTTTGTGATTTAGCCTAATTAAAGTTCTTGCTCGAAGTGACTTCCCCTATTGCGTACCTACGCAAAGTCGCATTCTTTTTCTGAGTTGTGACTTAACTACCGAAGTAGTCAAATTATTCCGCATCGCATTTGCTGCGTTTATAATTCTTGTTTCGAGTTCTTCCGCGGATGACACAGGCGAGTCGTCGTAAACTAGGGATTTCATGTGACCCCAGACATAGAAATCAACCGGCGTTAAGTCCGGACTCCTCGCAGGCCATGGAATGGGTCCTCCTCGCCCTATCCAACGATTAGGTAAATGGCTATCGAGCCATCGCCTAACATTGACACCAAAATGTGCAGGACATCCGTTTGCTGGTATATCATGATTTGCCTTGTAGCCAAAGGCACGTCTTCGAGGAGGTCAAACAATTCATTTGTCAAAAAATTTTCGTAAGCTGCAGCATTTAGATTGCTCGGTAAAAAATGTGGCCCGATTAAATTGTCGTCAATTATTCCCATCCACACATTGACCGAAAAACGGCGTTGCGACCCTTTTGGCCTCTTTTTATTAGGATTTTTGTGCACTTTCTCCCTCCAATAATGTTCATTGTGGTAGGTAGTAATCCCATCCTGATCGAATTTGGATTCATCGGTCCATAGGATTTTTTTCAAAAAAGACGCGTCTTCTAAATCCGCATTTAACATGAATCTACAGAAAACAACTCTCCTTTCAGGGTCCTCTTCGTGAATAACTTGCACAGGAGTATAATGGTAAGGATAGAATCCTGCATTATGCACTGTAGACCACGCTTTCCATTGTGTTACAGAGAGTCGTGTGGCGACGGTGTTTGTCGAAATTAACAACATGGACTGGGGGTCTTCCGGCATTAATTTGTCGTCTCTGAACACTGCCAGTTTCTCGGATTCGCCTATACACTCCATTAAAAACTGATACATGGGGTACCCGGCGATTAGGAAACCGACGGGAATAATCTTGACGAGCAGCTTCACTGTTGCCGTTGCAAAAGCCGTAACAAAAAACAAAATCGGCGTATTCCTCGTTTGTGTAATTTTGAAACAAACGCTGTTAATTTTGATCAATCTCGTCCATACTTATTTCAATTCAAATTAAACTACAATCGTGAGTGTATTTACTTCAAAAAACACGGCGCCAATTTGTAAAACAACACCAATTCACGCGTGAAAAGTTTTTGAAAAAAGAACTCTTTGAAAACTTTGTTTTTTTTTTCTTAACCTACCAGTTTGCTGTTTTTGTCCTGCATTGGCTTAAGTACGCATTAAACCTATTTGCAAGATATTCAAACAGCGATTTTAAGTTTAGTTCGAATACGAATTTCCGCCTGCTTCCTATGTGATCTCTTTTTTTCAGTTTCTTTGAAATAAATTCCTAGTTGTTATGCATTGTTGGAGAGCTAAGAAAACGGTTATGTTTTTAAAATAATCTGCAAGCCAAGTTTCATAACATTTATTTTGTTTTTAAGGCATTTTAGTAGAAAAAAATCTTAAGAAAATATTGAAGAAATATCGTTTTTCATCTCGCATTTTTAAATTTGGACCAATAATTGTTGTTTTAATATTGGTAAATAACCAGTGTTCAATCGCTTTTATAAATCAGAAGAAAAAATTAGATTTAAATTGATACTTTTTTTAAATAAATTTTTGATGTCGCGTTTTTGACTTATTTTGAAAAAAGCTTAAAAGCATGATAACTCAAAAATAGTTCACTTTTGCATGATGCATGTAGGGGTTAAAATTATCACAAATAGTCACCCCTCTCACCTCCTAACGGGAATACGTCGAATTACCAATAACCCTGTATATTAGAAAAGACAAAATTGCACGGGTATCGAAACATAGTTCAATAAATATCATTAAGTATTATCTAATTTTTCAGGGACGTGTAGGGCCCCCAAGTTAAATAGGTACTGTAGTGAAGGTGGAGGTGAGATGCAATAAAACATGTATGAGTCACTTGAAAGAACTATAATGCAGTAAAATAATATACAAAACGTTAAGATTAATAACTTTTAGGTACACAAGTTAAACTGGGCTAATGCCCAGTAACTTCACGCGACGGTGGCGGCAAGCGGACTGCTCGCGTGATCTAGCGCGCGCGCTGGGAACGAAAGAACGTTAACGAGCGAGAGCGACTGATTTGGTTTGCACGTGAGAGAGTGAGACAGATGTCTGAGCGCGACACGCGGCAATTATTGCAACTAAGCTGCTAGGCTTACAGAAATGAAAAAAAAGGCGCGAAAGCGGCGAGTGAATGAGTCGACCGTTTGTATTATGAACTAGGGAGCAGCGGGTTTACTTCCTACAGTACCTAATTCAAAACATCTTCGTGGTCATTCTAAAATCCGTTGCAGAAAATAATGTCCCGAAACTATAGTACATTGTTGTAGAGGCTGGAAAGTAAGCAATAGATGGACGAGTTTGTTTGAGGGCCGACGCGTAGCGACTCGAAAGTGGACTCGAAAGTACGAGTCCATCTATTGCACTTTTGGCCGAGACTAAACATTGTGCTTTTCACGACTAATGCGAGGAAATCATTATCATCATCATCATCATAATCATCCATCCATCCATCCTGTCCATCCCGTCCATCCTGTCCATCCCGTCCATCCCGTCCATCCGACCATCCGTCCATCCGTCCATCTATCCCGTCTATCCCGTCCATCCATCCATCCCGTCCATCCCGTCCATCCCGTCCATCCGTCCATCCGTCCCGTCCATCCCGTCCATCCCGTCCATCCTGTCCATCTGCCCATCCGTCCATTCCGTCCATCCCGTCTATCCCGTCCATCCCGTCCATTCCGTCCATCCGTCCATTCCGTCCATCCCGTCCATCCCGTCCATCCCGTCCATCCGTCCATCCTGTCCATCCCGTCCATACGCCCATCCGTCCATTCTGTCCATCCCGTCCAACCCGTCCATCCCGTCCATACCGTCCATTCCGGCCATCCCGTCCATTCCGTCCATCCCGTCCATCCGTCCCGCCCATCCCGTCCATCCTGTCCATCCAGTCCAACCCGTCCATCCCGTCCATCCCGTCCAACCCGTCTATCCCGTCCAACCCGTCCATCCCGTCCATTCCGTCCATCCGTCCATCCGTCCATCCATCCCGTCCATCCGTCCATTCCGTCCATCCCGTCCATCCGTCCATCCGTCCATCCTGACCATCCCGTCCATCCTGTCCATCCCGTCCATCCCGTCCATCCCGTCCATCCGTCCATCCAGTCCGTCTGTCCGTCCGTCCGTCCGTCCGTCCATCCATTCATCCATCCATCCATCGCATGCAGCAGACGATTACTGTTGATTGGTTCAATAATGTCGTTTCAGCACGCCAGGAATGAAATTCAGAAATTATCTTTCAAAAAGTCGTATCGTATAATGAAATACATATACTGATACGTCCTGTATTCGATTAGTGTAACTTTGTTGTCGTGTTTGTGCGCCATAAATGAGTCAGCTGTTAAATGTACATATATAGGCAGTTTTGAGTACTGGATTTAGGTTATCTATGGCCACATTTTCGAGCAGTGTCGTGAAAAAATACTTTTTTTTCGCTGAGATATTAGAAACATTTTATACCATTATGGGATCATTCGTTAAAGGACATGTTAATTAATAACTTTTTAAATATCTAACGCCTTTAATAATGATTAATCACCAATTTTTTCATGTAACAGAGTAGTCATTCATGGTAACAGAGTTGTTTTAAATACAAAAAAATTGTGTCCCAGACCGCGGACCATTATACGGAAATCGTGATACCATTTTATCAAACCATATGGATCTTTTTGTTTAAATGCCATAGTAATTAAGCAATTTTAACATTTTCAACAACACGTTTCATAGCTAGTAAAACAATATATTGTTCCACCTATGATTAGTTCAAATTTTGTCCCGCTTTACCACATATATATGACAGCTGCCAAGAGATGGCGCAACCTTTTCAACGGAAACAGTTGTGTTATTATGTCTACTGCTTTATCGACACTGTTTGTTGCAAGTGAGGCGGGGGGGTATAAGAACAAGTTGTCTGTTGGCTGTGATTTGAGGCGCGTGGTTTTATTCTGTGTGTACTCTGTTACCGGCGGTTTTAAGTAAGTATTCCAATATTTCTATACAAATTTACAATTTCAAAGTTGATCTAATGGAATAATTACCTTATGTGCAGTTATTTTAACATAATATAATTTTGTTTAAATAATAAAAGACACGAAGCGTTAAATTTACTACTCTGTTACTAACAACTCTGTTACCACTATCTAGTAACAGACTTGTAGACAGGTAACAAAACTGTTATATTTCCTTATTATTTTACTGTTTGAAGCTTTGTTCGTCGTTAGTCGGTCTGTATCTTGTACAATAAATTAAATGATTTGTTCTAGGTAATTATATGATATCATTATGGCTCTCACACTGCTGCTGAAAAGGGAGAAGCGTAAACTAAATCCAGAGTGAGCATCGACTACCTAAAAACAAAAAGGGCGAATTGCGAATGCCAAAAGAAAATATCGCCAAAGAGCACTTCTAATAGTTATGAATACGCCAGAATCAACGCCTGGAGCTGAGACACCACCACCTCCTCCTGCATCTGATAGGGTTACACTTGGTTTTTCACCAAGATTTGCCACTCCTCGTCGACTCTCTACTTCTCAGCCTTCGTCTCCAAGATACAGTAATGCAAGTCCTAACATATCTACAAAAGCTCGTGGTAGAAAAAAACTATAGAGAGATAGATCTAAACTATTTAGAGAAAATTTGAAAGTGAAAGAAGAGTTAGACAAAATTAAAAAAATATATAAGAAAAATATAAGAAAAAATATACAATAGAGTTCTACTGAAAAATCAGGAAAGCCGCGCACGTGACGACACATGTAATGCTCTATCAATTTCTATTAAACTTACGTACTTGTTTTTTTTTAAGTTTTAATGTCTAATTATTATAAAAAAAAGAAATGTTTGTGGTTTTAGTTCTCTTGTTTCTGATGTCCTGTCAATCGTTTAAAGGTTAACTGGAAGAGATCACTTTAAGGGATAAGTTCGCCTTTGTACATCTGTTTCTCTTGTTAACTGTTAATTTTCATGTTTTATATACAACAAAGAGTTTTACATACATACATACATACAAATGCATTGTAAAAGTACGACTATTTTACTGTTCCTACAACTCTGTTACTTTTATGTCCCTATTTTTATAAGAGTAAAGTTAGATTTTTTATAAAAAGTTGGTAATTGATTGTATATTTTATGTGTCAGATATATACACTACTTTTATTTACGAACAATAACTTAGTTATATGTATTCTTATATTTCATTCAATTTAAGCAATTTAAGGAAAAAAATGTTTCATAAAACATACAAAATAGCAGAGTATCCATAATTTTAAATATTATTCATAATTTAAGAGACAATACTGTGATTTTCCATGTCAAACATGAGAGTTAAGACTTATTTTATGTTAATTCCGAAGAAGAATATACAAAATTATTTTTGTTGTTTAAGTAATAATAAATAAATGATGGTAACAGATTAGTTATTTTTTTGTACCATGACCCAGTAAATTTTCTAAAAATCTGATAATAGAGACAAATGATCGTGCCAAACTTCAAAATTGCACTTTACAGAGTTTTGTACATAGCATGAATAAATTTACACCTGAATTAAAAAAAAAAAAAAAATTTACGATTTTAGATTTACTGTCACGTTTTTCTGCAACCGATTTTAGAATGACCCACGTAGATATATTTATGTTGTAACGAATTTAGTGAGCAATGTTTGAACTCCTATTAACACGAGTATTATTATTACGTGTAATTTATCGATCTGCGCGACAATGCGACAGGCGCTTAAACATCAGTCTACGTATAAAAGAGATTTATTTAATAGTTTGTTTACAGCTTGTGACGACAACGTATAACCATTTCAAAGTACAAATTATTGAAATGGTATTAGCGAGTCAGCTTATGTCTGTGCCTCGTAGACCAAGGTTTCCAGGCAAACAGACAACAAACACCGCAGTAGCAAATATAGGTAGGTAAAGAAACGTACGCTGTAATTATAAAAAATAACTACTGTAATACATGTACCTAACAAAGCTAATGACGGCTGTAATAGGAAAAATAATTAAATAAAACCAATGCAACCAACTAACAACAAGAAAGTGATTTATTTTTTACATAAATGAAACAAGTATTTTGTCTATTTAATTGTAAAATTAAACGAAATCAAAAATCAAAGAAAAAATTCTCTTTCATTGCATGAAATTAGACAGTATTATTTGATTATACGTATACATTATACCTACCTAAAGTAGGTACACCACGAGAAGCGTTGCTTATCTACCGTTCTAGTTTTTCCGCAAACAAATTGTAACGCTAATACGATTAAGGAAATGTTTTTCTAACCACTGATAAAAGTGTCACTATCTATTGTCATAGTCTTGCGCAGTTTAAGCATAGTAAGCGATTTGAAATTGGGAAGCGTAATAGGAGTCACTAGAGTCATTATTCGTGCCATGCGTTTACGATATTATATACCTATACCTGCCTATTTTGTATTTTGCTATCATCTTCTGAATTTCTTAAGCTGATATCTAAGGCCTAAGACTTTATAGGCTACGACAGTATGCAACGTACACTCAATGTATACACAGACATCAATAGTACATTGTACATCAAGGGCCGTAAGTAGGGGATTACTAACGAGGGCCTATTAGAAGCCCGACGCCGAAGGCGGAGGGCTTTTAATGACTCGAGTTTGTAATCCACTTACTGCCCGTGATACACACAATGATTTTCATCACACTGCGAGGAAAAAAAATCCAAAAATATAATTATTTTGTCTCTAACAAAAAGTTACATTGAATAAATAATGGCTACCCGCCAATATACAGGTTGTCACTTTTTTCAAGTCATCTACCATAGATAATGTAAACTGTGTTTAGAATTCGAATGGCCATACGGTCAGATTCTGCCAACATGTTAAAAAAACACTTACTAAAACTATTGCAAAAAACTATTTGATATAAATTTAAAATATAAAAATAACGAAGTTTCATGAAGCGTAGGTAAGTATTGTGTAGTAAAATTAGGTTATAGCTAAGTTTTAAACATATAAATAAAACGTCGGCTAACTTGAAACCTCGTCTGAAATGACATACCAACTAACTTGTTTTCAAATTTTAAAACGAAAGTTAGAACTCCCTTGGTAGGAAAAACTGTACGTAAATCCATAACTTCCTTAAGAACAATTTAGGCCCTTGTCATTTAGTATACAGGCATGGAATAACACCAATGATGAGCGAATGTGATGAAAAAGCCATTAACTTACGGTGACAGAGCCTTTGGTTCCTGTAATTTCTGCTTTATTGGCCATAGTAGCGCGAGTGTGTGCGGACAGTGTCGCCGTCCGGCCGTCCTTGTACTTCAGGGCGCAAGAAATGGACTCGTCCACGCCCGTTTTACTCAAGTGCCCGGTGCACACCAAGTCCGTTGGGGCGTCCTTGTATATGAACTGAACTAGCTGTAGCATGTATATCCCAAGATCTAGCACAGCGCCGCCGCCTAAGTCTTTCATTCTGAAATAGAACATGTACATGAAGTAGAATGAACTTAGATTATTTTGTTGTCTCTGTTGTTGTTGCCACCTTGGCTTTAGTGAAGCGGTTAATGCCCATAAGCTTTAAATGAATGGTTAAATTATAAATGAAAAATGAGAATCATTAGCTATGCAATTTGATTTTTTTAAGACGCTAAGAAACTCTCTTACGTTGACATAGGTAGGTGCATGCTAATCTTAATTAAGGATTTAATCAAATTATGATAAAGTCTTTAATTAATGTTTTAAAATGTTCAGTTGTGTAGGTATAGGTAATTTCGATATTGATGTTAATACAGTAAGAAAGAAAGTTTGTTGCTGGCGTAATACTAAATACAGAACCGAGAATGTTGAGACGTGAAATGTTGAAAACACTAGTTCTTTGTCAAGTGAGCCCAAAGGATATAGGAAGCCAGGTCACCAATGTGAGCATTAACATGAACCTAATAATAATAAGGGATCAAAAGCTAACATCGAAAGTTTCTATGGTAAAGCGGAGTTACTTGCATTGCATAAGCTAATCAAGTCAGTGTTTAACCTTCTATTCTATGCATGGTTACCATACTGTAACACTGTGTGTGTGTGTGTGTGTGTGTGTGTGTACTGTGTGTGTGTGTGTGTGTGTGTGTGTGTGTGTGTGTGTGTGTGTGTGTGTGTGTGTGTGTGTGTGTGTGTGTGTACTGTGTATTATCATAAATGATAATACAGTAGGCTTTTGTGGGTTAGGACAAAGAACTTCTTAGAAAAAAAAAATCAATAATAATTGCAATATAGTCCTTGCAATCTTTACGTCATACCGGATTTTGTTAGTTACTTATTTTTTAATGGCTCTCATGTTGTGGAGGCACTTTTGGTCTTTGTATTTGTTAGAATGGAGAAAATGCAATAGGGTATTATTTTCATGTGACCGACGGAAATATAAAGATCGAAACTCGAAAGTGATTTGCAACGCGAGTATACTTAAAAATGCTCGTGGTGAAAACCTAAGAAGATAAAGCGTGATTCTTACAAGTTTCTTTCTATGTCGTTAATTTGGACCCCGAACTGTGTGCTGATATGATAGATGTCCCCTAGCCCGCCAGATGTGATGTGCTCCTCTAAAGCGCTGTAAGCTGGGAAGAACCGCGACCACATGCCCTCAAGGAGGAACAGCTTCTTTTCCCGCGCCAGTGTCACCAGTGCCTTGGTCTGCTTGTGCGTCATACCCATCGGCTTCTCGCACAACACGTGCTTACCACTCTCTAACATTAGCGTGGATATTTCGTAGTGTTGCAAGTTTAGTACGCTGACAAACACGATGTCTGTGAACAAGAGTTTTACTAAGTGGGCATTTTTAATTTAGTAAAGTGTACCTCTTACTTTTTTTCTACTGAGGAAATTTGGGACTTTCTCATTCGAAATCACGAGTTCTATTCATTTTCTCATAAAGAACAAAAGTGTCATTATTTTTTGACTCAGTTTAGTGACTTTTCTCATACAGTTAAAATAGCTCATCACAAAACTGACACAAAAAGTTGTATGGAAAATTAGGGGCATTTTTCAATTATCAAACTCAATAGTGCTCCTGATTCTGAGTAAGATAATCCCATAACTAAATACATAATTCCGAAAATAAGGAGCAGGTACTTTTTAAATCGAAAATGCCCAAATACCAAAGGGTCCAACGGTTAGTGAAAGCACGGAAGTATTGGTTTAAACTAGCTTTTATTTAGCGAATAATCGCCCCAGGTGACAGTACAATGACCCTGATATGTCTCATATGTTATATTGTATAATTGTAGAGAATGATTTAACCGTGCCTACCTACATTGCGTGTGTGATGGTATCTATGTTTAGCCCTTTGAATACATCAAACATCATAATATACATTTGCGGTACTAAATAATTTACATAGGTAATCACCGTGATTTCTCATTCGTTATTATTATATTCGTTAGCTAAAAGGACAAATACAATATAATGGAAGCGGAGGAGCTAGAGAAAATGGTAACAATTCATTAATATGGACCTCCGCTAAGTAAAGCCAACAAACTGCTATGCAGTTTGGCAGATGTATTTTAACATAAGTATTTCTGTACTTCGTTTGTTTGTTTTTGTGTAAATAAATAAAAAAAAAAACTCTGAATAATTTATCGGTAAGAAAAGAGTATTTGACAAAAATAAAATCTATTAGATCTACACGTAATATACGTAAACAGACAGATATTACAAATTTAGCAGCGGAACACTATACTTATTGTAAGTACAGGTTACAGTTCCAAATACTCCGTGAAAAACCGGCAAACGTGCGCAAAACGTAGCGAGTCCATTCGACCGTGTAAACAAAAGACAGTTTAGCCTTTTATCTCCATTGTTTATTTACCTATGGAATCGTCACGAGCGAGCGCGTCGTAGCCTTCATAGGCTGTGGCGATCTTGTGGAGCGTGGCGAGGCGGTGCGTCCGGTCCAGTTCCTTGCCCGCAATAGCCACCACTCGGTGCTGTTCTTCGGGAAGTGTGCCCAGCGCCGTCAGGAAGTCGTGGGATATCATACCCACCCCTGCTACACCCCAACGCAATTGCCGAACCATCTGAAAAGTAAATGAACTATTACGGCCCCGCTATGACTACGCGCGAACGGCACGGCGAGCGTTTTCTGTATCGCATGTGCTGTCAGGTAACCATTGTGTGGTTAGCTTCTCCAGGGCGTAAGGGTGCGTTTTCACCAGAGCTGTGCGAGTTAGCGGAGCGGCGTGCGAAGAAATATTGGTGGATTTTTCCTCACACACGCTACTTCGCACTCTGGCAGGAACGCACCCTAAAGGTGACAGACTTGTAATATTTTATGGCAAAAGTTTGATAGTGTGGACAAGTAGTTCTACGAGCGTTTCAACCGCTATCAGTTTCCTGTCGCATATATATTGAAGAAATAAAACGATATACCTAATATGTGCTTGCGTACAATAGAAATTCATTAAAATTGCATGTAAACTGCAAATCATTTCTTTAATTATATGCGACAGGAAACTGATAACGATTGAAACGCTCGTATAACTACCCACTCTACCCAGTCACAATCATAAACATCGGATCGTAGTAGTCAAGGTGCTCAAAAATTTATTTTAAACACGCAGGTATGCGATTGACAATACAACAACAATGACAATGTCGTGTTTAGATATTTTTGACCAACTTGAATTTAATGCTCCGATGATTATGATGGCGGCAATCAACAAAATTTACATGGCATGTTAGATAGTTAGGGCGCTCTCTAATGAATAGAGCTGACGCTCGCCGCGCCGCCGGTCGCGTGTACTCATGGCCGAGCAGAGAGCAGCATTAGGCCATTAATGGCAAAAAGTCTGATGCCTGGTTTACACTCGCGTACGAGTGGTGAGACGAACTGCGGGACGAGCCACGAGACGAGAATGTGAACAGGCGCGCCTCGCGCCTCGTCTCGTGATTTGCCTTAGGCTCGCGTCCGGAGCGAGACGACGAGGCGAGGCGCGAGGCGAGGTGACGAGGCGAGAGTGTAAATCAGGTATAAGGGGCCTGTGCACTACACGTCATTTTACCGTCCGACATTTTACTTTTCCGCATTCCGGACCGTTTTTTTGCGCTTCGAGATGACAACAATGAAAACTTAAGGGGTAGCAATCATTGTTTGAATTGTTTGTTTGTTTGCATTGAATAGGCTCCGAAACTACCGGACTGATTTCAAACATTTTTTTGCCGTTAGAAAGCTACATTATCACTGAGTGACATAGGCTACTTTTTACCGCGGGAAAATACCTTTTCCTACGGGAAAATTAATTTATCGCGGGCGAAGCTGCGGACGGAAGGCTAGTCATAAATACATAAATAAGTAGTTGTAGACATCGGATAGTACTTAGTTAGAAAATAATCTTTCGTCCTGCCTCAATTTATTCTGGTTTATGTAAAATGACCCTGTTATGAACGCAAAATTATTTTTGTCTTCTACATCTTCGCACGTAGAGTGCAACTACGTTCCAGGAAGCTCATCGTTCCTAGTGTAATTAATTACGCGGGCGTGGCGTGTAGTTTTTAAAGAGAGCTAACCCTTAACTCAGCCGCACCTCCCAGAAAAGACGGACAAGTGCACAAACCAATCATCCGTTTTTTTCATGCCACACCGGACCGTAAAAATCGGATGCCGGACAGTAAAATTCCTTGTAGTGCACAAGGGCCATAAATCATTAAGGTCTTACTTAAGTATGTCAGAAATGCGTTCGTAAGACACACTTGTGACAGCACGCTCTTTAATCCACGTAGCTTTCCCGGTTTATGGCTTCAAGGGTAGCGAGATTTTGTTACTTTATAGAAGGTTAGAAGCTAGCGGTTTGGGTGCACTCGAAAGTTAGTGTCGTGACCAAACAAAATGCAAAGACAGTCGGTAACTTGTGGGCGGCGTATTCTGGCGGCCACATGCAGCGTAAGCAGTTACGTTACGTGTGTGTTAAGTGACCAGTGTTTTATGAATTCAAATTGAGACGCGGTTATTTATCAATGACGGTAATTGCTTACCATATGGTGACTCAATGACTCGACTTTCTCCCTCTTAAAAAACTAAGTAAGTACCTAAAAAATAAGGTACCTAAAATAATAATAGTACCTAATAATAAACCAAACACTTGTAGGTACAAGTGTTTGGTTTTTAGGGTTCCGTAGTCAACTAGGAACCCTTATTTTCTTTTAGTTTCTTACGTAGTATGTTTGTAGACCGATTAGTTGATTACTTGGCATTGAATGATGGAGCAACTAGATAATTTCAGAATGTCACACAAAATTCTAACTAAAGCATAAACAAATCTAAAGTTAAGCCGTGTAATTAATGACGCTAATGTCGCTAACTAGTTCAACTAGTAAAATAACCTTCTCATGGTAACATTGAGAACTGAGAATGAAATACGTATTTGACCTGAATTATTTTAGTCACACATAATTTACACATGTTAATGCAGACATTTGCAATAATTGTCTAGCTAGTGTCATGGAATATGATAGGTATACCTTTTCAAGTGGAGTAGATCATGTAAAATAATAATAATATACACTTAACACTGTTGTAGATATAAGTAGGTGCCCATAGAGTTACATGTAGAAATGTTATTACACAGGCTTAGTGTAGATAAGTGTGGATTTATTTCTTATCACATAGATAATCATTGAAAGATATTCTGTGATATCTTGTGGTTTTTTATACAGTGATTTGCTCTCCAAAGAGTAATTTAAAAAATTGCTTTGAAGGTCTTTGGCTATGTGTTAATTGAGTATGTTATGATGGCAGATCACTGTCCATGTAAATGGTGGCATGTATATGAGTCGTCTGCGTATGTGTGAAGTAGGTTTCCATTGGCTGATCAGGCTGAATGGCAGTGTAGTGTAGCAGCGTTTGTTTATAATAACTTCATGAGCTATGACACAAGTCTAATGGTACTTGGTGAATGACTGTAATAAAACTGAATAATGTTAACAACTCGCAACGAGTGTTTAGTTAATAGGATGGCGGTAGGTAACTAATCTTTTAGTTTATTTGAAACGTGAAAAGAGGTAAGCAATAGTAATTTTCTAAAATAAGCAAGTAAGTATGTTAAACATATTAAAATGTAATGAACGAATTAAAAAAGTAGTTAAACAAAGTTTCAAGCTTAAGTTGGCTTAACGCGTAAATGTACAGATCTAACAAATTGAAATACGATGAGACATTATATAATAAAATAATGATCTCAGAGATATTACAATTCAGTAAGCTTTTAGACCGGCACCGTAATTTGACCTATTTATAAATAGATTTCGGAAAGCGGTAAATACTCAACCACTGTTTATTTTAATTCAAGAAATTATTTCTTAGTTATTTAAGTATTAAAATAAATACCAACCTTATTAAGCTTTAACTGACAATAGCACCTTCTTCGATATCATATATTTTTCACAGAATAATAGTCTTTTTAACACTCGTCTATTATTATCGTAAAAATAACCGAAAATATTGAATGACGGTCACGAGCACACGTCCCGTCAGTCAGTCGGCCGTCAGCTGACAACTGCCACAGCACAACACAGATAATAATGATAATGCATTTCATGGCTGGTCACATTCTGCTACTTGAATTCGTGACTAAAACCATGGGTGCCATAACACTAAACAGTACAGACAGATACTCCATATTTTTCACGAAAATACGACTGCTGATTGTCAGCGTTGACATTTGCGAATTGACAGACAGCTGAACGAAAAGAAAAGGATTGTTTTGTTTATTGTGAATGGGATGGGATAGAAGTCAAGTCATAGGAAAAAAATATTATGAAGGTCAACATTACTTACGTTTCCCGTTTGTTCGATTTACATACATTTTAAATAAGTTGTTATTTTTGGTGCATTAACAAAAACTAACAGATGGCTATACCATTTGTTTTGCGGAGATCGTATTGTAAACTACGAAACAATGGCTTATCTTCAGGAAGCCTTAGTACGTCGTTCAGCAACTTTGGTCTTTTCCCACGGTATTACAGCGATAATAATGATATTTTAAACAGCGGGGAATTTACTAACAGTACTATTTTAGTAGAGAATGGTTTCAATGTACAAGAGCTTCCCGTTGTAGTAAGAAAGATGAAGGACATTCTAGAGGTAGAGAAACCGGCTACGGAGTGTGAACAGAGCTCACAAGACTCGCACGACTATCATTTGATCAAGGCAGAGTTCCAGCAGTGCATGCATCTGAGAGACGTATTTACTTTATTATCTAAATGCACCAAGATAACCCCCAACATAGCGCTGGGCGCTATGGAGCGCATTTACGATTTAGAAAAAGAGCCACCTTCAACACCATTTGTTCCTGCAGCGACAATCCATGTCAATCTTGCTAAAGGTGCAATCCTAGATAAGTTATTGAAAGTTGTAATGAAGACTGAAGACACACAGACAATACTCAACATACTTCACTCTAATTCATCATTTATGGAGCCGTACAAACACAAATTTAGTGATGAACTTTTGCTTCGAGTGATTGATAATCAGATGTCAGTGGTACAATTGTGCGAGTTTATCTTATTTCTAATGGAAAATAGCACAGACTCGAAATATTATGATACAGTGGATAAACTTTGGGTGGGCTTTGTTGATAGAGAACATGAAATCAATGGAACTAATATTGCACTTATATTTAAAATCTTACCTGGGTTTAAAGCAAGTAAGAAGACAATACTAACTTTGATGGAACAAAAACTTGCAGATTTGTGGCACAGCATTAAAGTCTCTGGAATGCAAGAGATATTAAATACCTTTATGCAGGAAAAGTATTTATCCTTGCAATCATTTGCTGTGGTTGGAAGATGGTTCTATGTCAACCTTCATGCTTTGGATGAGGATATGCTGCTGGATATAATTTCAAAGTTTACAAGATTAAACTATACTGATGACGTCATAGAGAAGGCAATTGAGAAATATATGAAACTAAAGGGTGCCAAAATTGAATCACAGATACTAATAGTGGGTATCTTGAATCACTGCATGCAGTTTCAAATACATAACCCAATAATTTTGGAAGAATGCAGTGAATACTTTATCAGAAATGGAAAATCTGTCCCAAACAGTTTTCTTAAATCCTTCATTTATCCATTTGGATATTTAAGTTACAATCCAAAGAATCACAAGCAGTTTTGGAACTTGGCTGAAGATACAATAAATGAAAAATTTGAAAAAATGATCCCTGATGATATTTGTTCAATAGTATTATCTCACCTATACACAGGGGTATACCCAATGAAAGTTGTGAGAAGATTGTTTAGTGCAGAGTATTTAGTAAAAATCAATAATCCTGAAACACTGAGAAAACTTCATTTGATTGACACCACTTTGGCACTTGAATGTGAGGATTATGTTGGACCATTCATGCCAAAAGATCAATGGTCCAAGTCTATTTCACAGGATGGTAGGATAAGAAATATTATAGAGAAGATTAAAGGAAGCTTACTGAAGCTGGCCGGTGCTGGTGAGAAGGTCTCTACTGCTGTGCTGATACCCTTCTTATATGCAGATGAAACTTACCTAATAGATGTCATGTTACACCCAGTGAGTTTAGAAACTGATTCTTTCAATTGGAAATTGAAATCTGCAAAGAATGAGAATACAGCACTCTTGATTCACTTGCCAGACCATTTCTGTGCTCACAGCAAACAACTGATTGGACCACAGGTGATGAAGAAGAAACATCTCAAGCTTTTGGGTATGAAAGTTGCAAGTGCAAAATACTCAGTTCTTAGTCAATTTTACATATCACGAAACAAAAATGATTTGGAAAATTATCTCAGAGACTGCATTTTGAATGCAGAGGATAGTAGTTAAAGGTATGTTTATTTTTATTTCTTTGTATATTGCCTTAGGTATTAACATAGAGTTAGGTAGATTTTTATACTAGGAATTGTAAGATAAAAGGATTACAAAGGAAAAAAAGTGCCTATGTATTTTTCTAGTCTAGAAACCAAGTACTAAATGAATAATAAATGTTTAATATGTATTTGTAAAATTTATGTT
Source organism: Archips crataeganus (assembly GCA_947859365.1). NCBI lineage: Eukaryota > Metazoa > Arthropoda > Insecta > Lepidoptera > Tortricidae > Archips > Archips crataeganus. Next base: position 6,966,079 of record OX402048.1, on the reverse strand, counting down.
CAATTATACTCATGCTATTTAACATTAATGGGATTATTAAAACATTAAACAAGAAGTTTATTTTATCATTAATTTATTTCATTATACTCGTAACATTTATTATAACTTTCTCCTTACTTTACTCACTGTCTAAATTCACTAGAATTATTATTTAAATATTTTAATAATTTCTTAAACAACTTTTACAATTCGAATTATTCTTTTTCTAATAAAAACTCGTTCCAGATCAAAATGCTTATAATAAGTTAATTACAATGAGGCGAGAAATTATGAACCCAATAGTCAAAATGGCATACGGGTGTTCAGGATGGGCCTAGACCCTCGCCAATGCCTGGCGCCCGCCGCAGTGCCGCGCGCCACGCGGCTCGTCGCGGCACGTGCGGCACGCGGCACGCGGCACGCGGCACGGCGCGGCCGCGACACGCGGGATAGGGATACTACGTCTGAGAGATCACAGATAATCAATGGCGTCTTACGGTGATCAAAATCGCCTTCATCGACCCATTGCCAGAAATGACTACTCTATAAATTTATAGCCATATTGGTGTATCACAGCAACTCTAGCCTGAATATCAAATTGTAAAGAATGTGTTTATGCTGAATCACAGCCTAATTCTAAATAAGGTAATATTACAAAGATTAAAGTACTTGACACTCGACAGAGTTACATTTTAGTGGTTTTGAATAAGGCTAAATGTACGATTGAAACGACGAACACGACTTGAAATCTATTTGAATTAGGTACCTAACTATGTGCATTCTTTTGAATTACAATACGACTATGTAGTTACCGTGACAATTCTAACACTCATGTATCTTTGAAAGCTATTATTATGATTAGACAGGTAAACATTACCCATATTCTATTGGCGTAGTAATTGAAGGGCCAAAATCATCAACGCAATAGGTACAGGTGAAAACAGTATTCTCTGTAAGTACTTAAACTGTTGGTGTAGTGATAGACTACGATGTTTAATTGGTTAGATGATTCGGTCGCACTCTAAACTAATTTTGAAGTTAAGACGTTACCCCTTCAATTACCATTAAATGCAGTAGAATCCTAAACAAGGGATCAGTTACAGTATTGACATTATACTGACTGCTCCAGTGTTTTTGGTACTAGCCTTACAGATCGAGTATAGTCTACTTAAGTAGGTAGATAATTCTACGTTTAATATTGCCACTGGATCATTCCCATCCAATAAAATGTGAGGTTTGGCACATAGGTATAATTTTATCTTCGCAGTTTTTTATTCTACTCATATCTACTACAATTTGAATGTCGACAATTTGGTATCTAAAAGTCTAGCTAGACGATGCGAGTTGACATGAATTTCGACAGATAACTCAGTACATTACTTATGTGTGATTGTAGCGTAGTGTGAAGTGGAACGAGCGGCAAATGCTGCCCAGGCAGCTGCCTGACGAGGATAACAGGTAGGTAGAGGTGCTACGTGTCAGCGCTAACACTGGCATTTATCGTGACAAAAGCACTCGTACCTATTGCACATGTTGACTGATTAAAAAGGGACAATAGTGCCTTATTTCTGCGTCGAACGCCAGAATGCTGCGGTGACAGGGTGCGGTGTATTTTGTACTCCGTGGCAGCTCTATGCGTCAGTAAGCTGATTAAACAATGCGGCCTCATAAGTAAGATAGTTAATTCAATTTAATATAATAAATTCGATTTATAATAGTTAAGTAATAAAATAATAATTTATAAATAGTATTTGTTTTACACGTATCTGTTAAGAAATTGTTTATCTATAAAGTTATTAATTGGGTAATTCACTTTTAGTTTGAGTTTATCATTCATTTACCTATTAATAGGCATAAATATTTTTAAATTTTAACCGACATATATTATACTGATTTGGGTATATATTTAAATATTTTTGACTATTTTGAGAGGAAGATATGTGTTGCTAAAGAAGTTTCCTATTTCGTTTAATTTTTATCACTATGTGATAGAGAACACAATCACAAACTTAAGTAGCTTAACATAATAAATATTTATCTTATGTTTTTTATAGCAATTCATACTTTCGAAAGATTTTATTTACTTAATTTTATTTAAATATATTTCCGTTATCTATCAGGGCTTCAGAGCTACGCTTTGATTCAGATTTAAAAAATAAACCTCTTCATCTTAAACCGCTTCATTTGACTGGGTTAATGGGCTGGGTTTGTAGAAATCTACTTCCCAATTTAATTGTAATGGGTACAGTTCTAAAACTAGATAGTTTTTGAGTTCGACTCTAATATTTTTGGTATTAGTCAGAAAAATAAAGTCAGTGTCAAATCTAAATATCCCATCAGTATAGTATCGAAACTATACGACTATAAGTCAGATAATAGGACGTGATTTTAAATCCTTCAATTTATGTCTTTGGTATGGGTTAATAAGAGTCGTACATATACCCGACCCGAGAGGGTTCGAGGGTTCGCGTCAAGGGCCGCTCCCTACGCGCATGCGGCTCCGTAGCAAGCAACAATTAAGACGAAGGTTACTCTGTTTCCCTATGACGTCCTATGTTCTCTACTTAGTATCGATAAAAGTGATATAATGCAATATTCTCTTATAACTATTTTTATTTTTGCTGTTCGATATAACTTTATGAAATTTTGAACCATGACACATTTTATTAGAATCTAGGTAGTTAGATACGTACCTAATCACTTAGGGGCTAAGATATTTTATAACGAGACATCGACTCCTATTTGGCAGTTGCGTAACATCTTTTATTTTATTACCAATTAGAAATACCTATTGCTTTTTATTCGCGGTGGTGTGAATGAAATAAAAATCGTCAGATGGTACATTTCGCTTGATGTCACTGCTTTTCCATTAACGATCGATCACGTAAGGTGAAGTCGTTTATAAATGAAAATATAAATATAAGCTCAGATGACAAAAACGTCATACAAACGATCACAGTAAGAAATCATCTACCTACGCGAATGTGCGTAACAAGTTTCCAAAGTTTAGACACTAAAGTTAATTGCGACGGGGAACACTCACATGCTACGCGCATGCGCCGCACGCGACGCGCGCGGTGCGTCGGCGCAACAACCAGCGCTCCCCGCGGTATTATCACTAATTCGCGCGACGAATCTACTCTCACCTCACGAAACCCTCGGGGAGGATCCCACGCAAACGACTAAGTACGTAGACAAACCATACGTTAGTTCAGTTAACTTAACTCGGTTTACATTCTATACGTATAGAGGCAACTAATTTGGTGTGTTTTGTGTTAACATTTGTTTCAGGTAACTAATGTCAAAAGTGACTAGACAGCTTTATCCTTTAGTAATTTCTACTCGATCGGAAATTGCGAAATACGAATTTATTAGGTAGATTGCATTTTCATACTTCAGTCCCACTGTAAGTTTTAAGTTGAGCAGATATAAAACCTTAGAACAGAATTATTATTTACAAAATACATTTTAAATAGATAAAAATATTCATAGTTTATTCTTTAATAAATGTATACGTCTATAAACTATCTACGTTATACAACTTTGATAGAAAAACGAACCGTTAAAAAAATAGAAAACAACCATTACAATAGAAAGTTGAAGGTTATCCCTACGGTAACAACTAATACGTAAAACTAATAAAGTAAGACGAGTATGGCATGTCCGGCGGACACCTAACTTACCGCTTAGTTACTACGAATGTAACAGAACGAACTTAGAACTAATCAAAGCACTCCGTGACCGACAGTATAAGGCTCCTCGTTAGATTCATACGTACATTAATACTCCATACACAACGTACCTATACAACAGTGAATAAATTTTAAAATATCACTCTAAGCAACAAATTCAACAAAATATTTGAACTAATCTAACATTTACAAGTCACAAACGAACTCCTATATAATTTCAATCATCGTAAGAAAATACATACAATATTTATGAACGAACAAGAACGCAACGTCACTAATTTAACGTCCGTCTCGGCAGTCTTACGAGAGCGATTATGCGATTGTCGTACAAACGTCGGCTCGAGCTCGGCCGTTCAGAGGTAAACTATAACACTAACAGGTTACGATAGAATCACAAAGACTTCATAAGGGCGCGCGAACGCGATTAGTCCGAGGGGCTGCGGTGCTCGTGTGATCAGTGTGGCCGTGGCTCGGGCGAGGGCGAGGGCGTGGGCGGGGGCGGGGGCGGGGGCGGGGGCGCAGGGCGTTCACGAGTAGATGGTGATGACCTCGCGACCGCCGCCGCGCACCATCAGCACGCGCTCCAGCCCTTCCGTCAGCACCTCCAGGAATTCCATGTCTGCCAAATAACAACACACATTACTTGCATTCCACCTTGCTTCACTTATACTTGTTTAACGAATAACTGTAGCACGGGACTTCGTCTATGAGGAATTCGTTTATCGGCTTTGATCAATTATAACTGAAGATACACATTGCCGAACAAAATCCCCTTCAAAGAATGTCCGAACTTTTTTAACAATTAAAATCATCACCTACACAGAAATTTGAACCTAGTCTTTACTTCATTACAGTCGAATTTCGGTTGACGCTTGACAGCTAAACTTGACAATTTCACGCAACGTACTGAGAAAAAAGAAGGCCACTTTTATCAAAGTGGCGCTCATTTGGCTCGGACATTTTCGGGCGCGCGACTGTGGATCTACAGTTATAATTGATCAAAGTTTATCGGTAACCCGCTAAGATTACGCAATTATTCTAGAAAACCGGTCAAACGCGTGTTGGAGTCGTACATCAAATGAATGTTTTAATAATAATGTCTCAGTAATAGGGTCCCTAGACCCTAGAAATAAATGTGTTAACCCGGGTTCTAAACTATCTGTATGCCAAATTTGATCTTAATTCTATCGATGAAAAGTTTCTAAATCATTAAGTTGGCACCTTTTCTGGCACCTTTTCTGATCAGGGATGTCTCAAAGGGATGTCTGTTCTTCTTTGTGCCCTGGGCACTCTGTGCACTAAAGTCTTGGAACTCTAGTAGGATGATGGGCTCTAATAGCTAAATGAGGCAAAGTCTACATATATTTTAGACGACCAGATGGCCTAGTGGTTAGAGAACCTGACTACGAAGCTTGAGGTCCCGGGTTCGATTCCCGTGTCGGGGCAGATATTTGTATGAAAAATACGAATGTTTGTTCTCGGGTCTTGGGTGTTTAATATGTATATAAGTATGTATCTATCTATATAAGTATGTTTATCCGTTGCCTAGTACCCATAACACAAGCTTTACTTAGCTTAATTTGGGACTAGGTCAATTGGTGTGAATTGTCCCGTGATATTTATTTATTTTATATTAGGGGGGACAATCTTACACAAATCGACCTAGTCCCAAACTAAGCAAAGCTTGTACTATGGGTACTAGACGACGATAAACATACTTATATAGATAAATAAATACTTAATACATAGAAAACATCCATAACTCAGGAACAAATATTCGTACTCATCACACAAATAAATGACCTTACCGGGATTCGAACCCAGGACCTCTTGCTTCGTAGGCAGGGTCACTACCAACTAGGCTAAAGCGGTCGTTAACATTTATTCAATTGTTATTTTACTCACTTAGAGTCGTGACTTGAGAAGGATACAGCTCTAACAGAGTTGATATCCCTTCTAAAACTGGCAGCTAGGACTATTGCACTCACACCACTGAGACTTAGTGGTACTCACAGTTGGACTCCCTCTCGAGCTTGGAGTCGCGCGGCGGGCCAGGCAAGTTCAGGATGACGAGCTGCGAGTCGTGTGACCGCGACACGATCACCTCGTTCAGTTTGACCGCTGTGTGCATCCGCCGCACTGTGCCTTCGTCACTAAACACACGACATAATACAATACACGAGTTGACAATAACGTGACATGACCATAATTTAAAGTTTAGGCTTCGATTGCATTGACATTTGTGGGTCGTGGCCTTCGGTGTTCGCGCACCCGATCCAAAAAAATCAAACACTGATAATAAAATTATTGCCTTGAATTTGCTGCAATAAGTATACTAAGTACAATCCACACGATTACAATGCAATGAGATGAAAGGAATATCGTTGTAGTCGACTGGAGGACCCTATTTATAATTTGCACATGATAGATTAGATCTGTTATTATTTCCTTCAAGTTTAACAATTTAACGTTTCCTTAAAGACCAAACGGTGTAACCATTGATTACAAATCAGAGACAATCCAACTAGTTTTGGTATCTTCGGAAGACTTTTTAAGTCTTTCAAGATCTTAAAAAAAATTGGCTGCTAACCCCGACTAATTAAGCGGAGCGGAAGTCAGGGTCGCAATGGAGCGTGTTTATTAGTGTTGACGCTGGCTAGTTGATTGGTAGTAGATTTTGAGATTCGAGTTTCGACCATTAAGAGAAAAAACCGGCCAAGAGCGTGTCGGACACGCACAAGGTAGGGTTCCGTAGCCATTACAAATAAATCAAGTAATATTTTTCTAAGGATTTCGTATGTGTACGGAATCATCCAAGTTTAGGTATGTTTTATACCTTAGGCTACTATTTACTCTTAAACTACAAATAATTTCCAAGCAATCTTAGCCGCTATAATTTTCCTAGTAAATTTGATATATTTACTACCATTCTGAATTTTTTCAAATTTTTCCACCTAACAGTTTAGATTTTAGAGGGGGGGGGGGGACGCTCGATTTTAATGAAAATTTTCACTTTAAAGTTGAATATTTCGCAAACGGATCACTGAATAGAAAAATCATGTTAGCAACCCCGCAATGGTTTTAAAAGACCTATCCAACGATACCCCACACTAGGATTAGTCGAGAAAAAAAAAATCAACCCCCCTTTACGTCTATGGGAAGTACCCTAAAAAAATTTATTTTTTATTTTTTATTTTACCACTTTGTTGGCGTGACTGATATGTATATTCATGCCAAATTACAGCTTTCTAGTACTAACGATCTCTGAGCTTAGCCGCGGACAGACAGACAGACAGACAGACAGACAGACGGACAGACATGGCGAAACTATAAGGGTTCCTAGTTGACTACGGAACCCTAAAAACGTGTAAACACTTACGGTGTGATGTTGGGCGCGGGCTTGGAGGTGAGGTCGCCGTTGGGCTCGGGCGGCGGCTCGCGCTTGGGCTGCGCGGGCGCTTCCAGCGGCGGCGACGGCGCGCCCTCGCACTGCGACGATTCGTCGGGCGAGTCCCACATTGAATCGATTATGTGCAACAAACTACTTCGGAAGTCGTCCTACGTTAACCCCAATTGTGTTTTCGCAATGTTTCGTTTTTGATACGCGACCCGAGCGTTGCACATGACGGATTCAAGGCGAATAAAACACGGGATGTCATATATTATTTCGATTGTTAAACGACTCACTACGGACATTTAAACATCCAATCTCTTATCTAATGTGGACAACGAAACGAACTAAAGTGAACAAATCAACGTGAATGAAAACATTAGCAAACATATGACCACCGTGTGTAGATTCGCTAGGACTCTGGGAGGTAAACAGGTCGATGATTAAATTAATGTGAGACGAGAAGAAAATAAAGTAGATGCAGACGAGGTGCAGATAGCGATATTGATGAAGCGAGTGTGGTGCATGAATTCACTGGAAACTGAAAATATGTCATTTTTGCTACTGATTGTAACTTGGCTTTATACTAAGTAATAAGTGCATATTTAAAGCAATATTAAGTATATTCCATTCGTTTACAACTAAATAATGACTTTCCTTAGAATACACTATACATAATTAAGAATCGTCTAAATTTTGTATTTTTATAATTTACCGTTAAAAAGCCAATACTGCAATGTTGTGTAAGTATATTACGAACTTCAAAATTGTTAATATTTTACTAAAACAAAATGTCGTGTGTCAAACGAATGGAGAATAGTTTCAGTTTCAAGCGAAGAAAACTTCAAGCAGAGACGGGATGTTTTAATCTCATCGTTTCTAGCTGTAGGTATAAAACATTATTGTACGAAGCACACATTAATCAAAATTAAATGAACAGAGGAAACATGTTGATTTAATTTTTTATTTGAGAAAACATTGTTAACGGTTGAAAAGTTGAGATTTAGTTTCTTGTAAGATTATGTTCTTTCTGATTACTTTTAGAGTTTCGATTGAAATAGCTTTTCAGATAAATTCTGCAAGAAAATATCTAGGGAAATTAGATCTAATGTCTTAAAAACAGTATCTGTCTGCGGAAATTAATATTGCCTTGGACAATCAGTTTCTTAAAAAAAATAATTTCAGCCGAAACTCAAGCTACCGCTAACCTAGCGTCGTAATCAGGCAATTTTAAATGACACCAAAGTCACAGTCACAGTCGCTTAAGAAAAAAAACTTCCTGCAAAACCTTTAATATCGAAGAAGTAACAGACATCGATATAAGTAGTATTGGACACAAGCAATGAGTTCAGTGTCATTTAAACTTTAGTCAGAACTACAACGTATCTTCAAAGGCATAAGAATTATGTTCACCTTGTCGTCCTTATCGAGTTCGTCGAGCGGCGGCGAGGGCGCGTCGTCGGCGGTCTCCGCTGTCTCTGCGCCCACGCCGTTCGGCTCCGCGAACCGCACCTTGCTGGCAGACTTTACGTCGCCATGATGATGGTCCACTATTGCTTGTACCTACATTTAAAACACCTATTATTGACACTGCTAGTACTAATTAAATGTAAATGACGATGTTTTATCTATTATCTACCTAGTTCTGAGGAGCTAACACGATATATTCGAAAACTACCACCTACTTACTTGTACCTAGGTATATGGTAGTTTCTTATCGAGTAGCTAAATGCGTTTTCTTCATTTGTAATATACATAGGTATTATTAGTAAATCATACAGCGAAGCGCCGTTCCAATTAGTTTTTAACTAACAGTCAAAACAATAGAAGTAGGTATACTGGGAATTGGACTCAAAAGACACGCATTTAGTGGCCTGAATAGAAATGTCTACGATATGTTACATACTTAATATCGCAGGTAGTCCCGCAAACCGCTTAGAACGCTTATTAGTTACACTATTGTTTGAAACATAATAGGTATTGCAAAAGAGTTCAATGCATAGGGATATGTTTACGATAAGAACTATGCGCCACGCTGGCTATTGCTGGCTATTGTAGGTATACAGTATGAGGGATCGCCTGTTGTAAATGTAAATATCTACGAAATGTATAAATCAGTTAACCTCGATAAGACCCCAGGTCAGAAAGCTATCAAAGTTTTTATTACGTTCGTTTTTATTTCATCATAACAGCAATCTTATTCTGAGAGTAGACTCAGATCGAATGAACAGTAGAGACAGTGCTGCAACTGAAAAGTGAAGCTGAGGCTGAAAGGGACGAAGATTGATTGCACTTATGTGTGTACAACTGACCTACTGCGCGAGGTGTAGTTTAAACCGGACTCACTTTGCCGTTCTCAGTACCTACCTACTCTGTCTTTACTTTTTATTTGGTCTAAGCAGATTAGTAGGTAAGCGGCATAGAAGTATTCCATGATGTCCCGCCGCACTGGTAACGTTTGAACAGTTTGTTTGTCGATTTGTACATACGTAGGCAAAAAATATATACCTATAATATATACCTCAATATATATATATATATATAAATGATGACTCTTTATAACTACACGCCCACAAAGATTAATAACATGAACATTATTCCGCACAATGTAGGTATACCTATGTTAATATAATATGTTCGAGTGTTAATAGTCACAGATGAGGAAACTGAAAAACTGAATCGTGTACCAAGGTGGGACTTTGTCACAGTCAATTTCACGATAATTTCTTAGATAAATGAATAAAATGTCAACATGAAATTTGTAGCGTAGCTACCTACAGCTGTAGGCGTGTAGTGATAATTAAGCAGGTATCCACCTATTTTTATGTTAAATAACGATAGACCCCACATATTATGGTCGTGCTTATCATTCTAAAAATTAAAAGCTAAATTCACATTTAGGATGCATAATTATATTAGATTCTAAACAGTTAGATGGACAGTGCATTGAAAATTAAACTTAAGAGTGAATCATTTTATGATGGATGATGGTGATGGATTCATTAAAGAAGTAAAGAAAATAGAAGAAAACATTTAAAGCGAATACTGAGAGTTTGGTTTCTCTCAGTTTTTCTAGTAAACATATTGTAAAACACAGCTAGGCACAGTGATAGCATGGTGTGAAAGGGAAGTACGACTGATGGTATCGTGAATGTCAACTACACAAAGAGAGTACAAAACTAATCTAATACAGGTAATAAGTTACCATTGTCAAGCTTAGACAAAATAGTATAACACACTGGCCTCCTACAAAAATGGTTATAAATCAAACAACGCCAAATCAAAACGAAGGAGACTTAAAATCCAAAGGGTTGATAATGGATCACAGCTAAATGCGAATAAAAGTGGACTCGTCGAGGGTTAAAGTATTAGGTTTACCAGAGGCAACTTCTCCTCAGCGTTTTGCTCATAGTCCACCATATTTTGCATCTGTATTGGCAGCGACAGACAAATATATGTTAGTTATATGTTATACACACACGTTATAATAAGCCACGAGAATTTGTACAGCGGCACAGTGAAGTACTGTAATTATTTGTGAGAAAGTGAAACTAGTAGTCTCATGTATTGTGTGTTGTAATGTGAGGGGATGGGATATATTTGAACTTACCATTCCTAATTCCTTCTTGTTCAACCTGAGTTCTCTTAGCATTTGATTACGTTGTTCCATCATCAGGGTGCGTTCGTACGTGTAGGCAGAAATGTCACTGTCCGTCTGAAATATATTCGTCAAAATTTTCAAAACAGAATCAATAAGGGTCATGCATATTTTTTGTTCGCGTCTCTCCTGTGGACATGGCAAAAGTTCCTTAACTTTAAAATATTGGCTATAGACCCTTGTCTATAGCCAATATTTTTTAGTCAATTCTACATCGGCGTGTGGGAAGCCTGGACAACTTTCGGCAAATTTAAATAAATCTTGAGTTAGCTGACTCGGTGTCGTTAATTTTATGTCCACGTGAGAGACAACTTTTGTTTTTTACGCTCTGTAACGTATGACCCATAAAGTCAATTAAAAAAATTTAATAAATATTCTAATTAATCTTTTCGAAACAAATGATTTTGCTCAAGTGTCCAGTTCAGTGAGTTTCTTTTCCACGAGTTTATCTTTAAAATTTCAACATGTACTGACCATTTCTACAACTTCCACTTCGGCCTCCAGACGGAGCTGGTACAAGAACATCTTGAGGTCTTTCTTCATCTGGATAGAGTTGTCTTCCATCTGCGCGACGGTGAAGATGCGCATCTTGCAGTTCTTCCAGGTGCGGTGCTGCTTCAGCAGGAACGGCAGCAGCATCAGCAAGCCACCGTCGTGCACGATCCACCAGATGTCGATGTTGCCGGCAACCTGGAGCGTATCGACGAACATTTGTCAAAAAGTTGATAAGTACGGCCAGCTCACACAGCCAGCTTGACAGCTTCAGCTCTGAAACTGACTGTACCTACAGAATAGATGTGAGTCAAAATACTCCTCATAACTTATCAATTGAGTCAGGAAAGTAGATCATTTTCTTAGGCGGGTTTGCGCGGACCAGAGTTAATAATACATTATAACTCCAAATTGACTGTTTATCTAGAATTATGTAGTGTCAAGATGTATGGAACTTTGCTAACCCCGGGTTAGCGCGATTTTTTTTAGACCGAGCCAGTGGCCCTTTGGGAACGGACCCGCTAAGTTACATTTACAGATTACAGTGCGCACGGTGTATAAGAATAATAACACTTGCCTCATGCGGCGGTCCTTCGACTGTAGCCAGCTCTACGGCTGGCTCCACCTATCCTGTCGTACCGTACCTCGACTTGAGCCACCTAGATTACTGCCAGGATCATTCATACCTTCTCAGTAGAGTCCGGGAAGAAGTTGATCCCCTTGGGCACGAGCATGGCCATCCGCGAAGCGGCCACAGCGCGCACGGTGTGCAGGAACACGTGCCACGTGCGCTCGTCCTCCGACTGCCGCCAGCCGTACGGCCAGCCCACCAGCACCGTGTTCGGTTTCAGCCCGCCCAGGCCACTTGTTTGAACGCTGCAACATTATATTTCATCATCACTATCATCGTAAGTCAAAAGACGTCCACTGCTGGACATAGGCTTCCCTCAAAGAACGCCACAATGATTAATGCTGCATCGGGACCTTCGACCTTCACCAGGCATAAAAAAATTAGATGAATCAGAATAAAAGTTTAAGGGCTGTTTCGACTTTCATTGGAGTCGGATTTCTATTACAGATACCTCACATTTGAAGTATCAGAATCTTAATAGAGAGAGAGGTGTTAATTACGCCCTGAGATAATATAGGTACGTAACGTTGGAGCTTAAGAACAACAGATATTGGATTTTACATCAATTGTAAAGTACGTTTAACTTACAAATGACTAAGTCCATCAGCGATACTATGCGAGACTAGAGTGTCAACGAAACCTTTGACCTTTTCTTCATTCATGGCCTGCCGAAGGTTTTGTTTAGCCGTGTTCGCTTCATTGGATCTGCGAGTGAAGTCCCCTCCAAGTACGGACACACAAACAGTAAGACCTTTCCCTGTAAAAGCAAAATCAGTCAGAACCTCAAAACTAGATGTTACATACTTATCTTTTCAAATAAATACTCACCAGCTTTCAACTGACTGGCGAATGATAGCATTTTTCGGTACTTAAGCGAGAGATCGTCATTCAATTTTGCGAGAACTAATACTTGAGGTCGCCAGTTCTTGGTGTGTGGAGGACCTTCTTCAAGACGCATCAGCGAATAACGAGCAGCTGATAGGGCCAAACCTCGGAGTCCGTCACCCCATTCTTTTTCCGCTCTAAAATAATAAGATTACAATGATCAATCCGAAATATCAAATGTAAATGGATGAGCAAAGATAACAAGTAGGTACTATATTTGTTACTCACCCTCGGTATTCAATATACTTGTAAATAAGACCAGCCATGCCCATGGCAATAAGGGCAAAGAACCACGATGTCATGAACATAATTGAGATGCAAAGCGTCAGACCGGCGAGAGACAGAGACCTAAAATAAGCACAGATTAATCCTAACTTATATTATTGAACATACTTAATCATAAACATAAAACTTACGAGTTGAAGAAACAAAGCGAGGAAAAGGGACGGCGATTACTCCATTTTTAATAGCTTTGTGTTCAAGTACAGTAGAAGAAGGAAGTTAATACAATAACAGAACCACACCATTGTATCAAATTGATACATACCAGTGGTAATATTTAAATCGTGGTCGCCAGTTGGGGGTCTTGAGCAGGGTTTGCAGAGCGCAGGCTAAATTGACGAAGCCATAGCACATGAGGAAAAACATGGAAAGAAGCGGCGCCAATATATCGACGTTACCCAGTAGGATGCCGCATTGACAAATTGCCATCGTGAGTAGCAGGGCTCTGGAAATGAAACAGTAAACGATAATAACGACATTTCTTCCTTTTGCTACTAAAGTTAAGCTAAGTATTATATTAAAGAAGGATAATTTTATGTTCTTTATCAAAGTAAGTAAATTAACTATAAACTCTCGTAAAGTCTACTTGCCTTGTAGGTTCACCTCTGCTAGACGAGACGGCGAAAGGTGCTAAGAACGGAATAATTTCGTCTTTGGCGATGGCCTGAAGTAAGCGAGGCGCCCCGGTCAATGACTGAAGCCCAGCTCCAAGAGTAGAGAGGAAGGAACCGACTAAAATAACCCATTGGTTCGGCCAGGCCATGTTCGCTACCACTAGTTTACCTCCGATCGACTGACCAAACCTGAAAACGAAATCAAATATGAATCTTTTTACAATTTTAAGCTTCAGGTAGAGGTAGGTATAGTTCACTAATCAAGACAAGTTAAAAGAAAATGTTATTAAGAAAAGGCTTAACATTAACTTTTCTTGTTTAATGTAGCAAGTCAATAAGACTTTGGGGCGAATGAAGGAAATAAAGGTGTATGTAGTCGGATGTAATCTTACTTGTCTCGTAATAATAAGTTATCGACAGTTCCCGCGAAGAGGAGCACACTAGAGAGGTATACGGTAGACGTGGTGAGAATAGCGCAGATGGTACCGATAGGGATACTCTTTTGAGCGTCTGCCAAGTCCCCGGAACGATTAGAACCCGCCATTATACCTGAAATTATAAGCACGTGCGCGGTCTTGATTCGGTTATAATAAGCACTTTTTATTGATGGCTAAAATAAGTACAGTCCGTCAGCAACAGAAAATATCCCATGACACAAAGAAGAAACCGAAATATTTGATAGCAAAAGAGATAAAAACCCAAATGAAAAAAAAAGTATAAGCTCGTTTTTAGAAAATCCTAAGCTCTACCAATAAAAATTAATTTAATGATACTTCATTTTAAAATTCATCAAAAGGAACAGGATTTAACAGGAATTTAAACTACAGAGAATGCCAAAATAATAGACAAACATTGACTGGTTAGATCAATTTGCCAGAATCGTAATTTGCTAGTAGCAAAATTTCCATTCGCATTTTTTCCCGTGTGCTTTTTTTCTCACTTAGTATGGTTTTTTATTTTTAATGAAACTTATTTTTACAGCAGCATTTTTTCTCCAATTTGAATTCACACAGAAACAGTGTTGACAAGCTCGGCTCAAGCTCCGCACACGCGGAGCTCCTTCTTATGTGTACTTGGCTCTTCAGGCCGATGCAAACTTAACATAACCTAAACCTACCTATGTTTCTGTGTGGATTAAAATTGGGGAAAAAAAGCGATTGTGAAAATAAGCTTCAGTTAAAAAACTACAGTGAGAAAAAAGCATGTGGGCAAAAAATGTGAATGGAAATGTACTAGGAAATAACGATTCTGGTAAATTGATCTAACCCGACCAAACTTCTATAGGTATCAGTCGGGTCAAAATGGACTTATTATCACAGAAAATATCAATGAAACTACTTAAATGTTAAAACTTTCAATAATTACCTGTTACAGATGGGAAAAATATTCCTATAAGAATTGTAAATGTAGTGGTAATATCGGCATAGATTTGGTTGTACGTCGGTCGCTCCATTTGTTCGATGTCATCAGGTTCTTTGCCGTACGAGATATATTGTCCCAGTTGAAGGAATGAATCTTGCAAGTTGTCGAAGAATACACCGCTCGCTAAGCCCTGTGATAAATTACACTTGCAGTTTTCTTTTTGTTTTATTTTTATTTATTCATATTTATTACTTGTTTTTTTTTACATACCTTGATTCCATTAACTATTTGAACTTCGTGTGCTGTATAATATGGATCACATGTTTTATTTGGGCAGAATATCTGTTCCAATGGGCCGCCAGGAATTTTTGTGCAGTTATTTATATCAATATCTTTTAACAGCCTTTTTCCCAGTACGCACATTCTGAAAATAAACCATTCACTCTATAACTGTTATCTTCGTGATTGCCATGTAAAAAAATAACAATGATCAAAATCATAGTTACAAATAGTATGTTTTGAATTTACTCCAGGAGATTTAATTTACTGTCCTTCGGTTATTTTATTTATAATGAAGTCAACATCAACACTGAAATTAAGAATATTTTTATAATTTTTAAAACCACGTGCACATTAGGTACTCCATTAAGATAACTCTTCAGCTGAAGAAAAACACCCAGCGTGCCAGATTTCTATGAGACGTCTGCGATTTACGCACCATGCTTTGCATAATTTAGCATCATTCAGATGCCGTCCGATAATTTATACTCAATTTAAAGAAAAAGGTGCGATGAACAACTTACTTTAGTTTATCGTTCCCGTTGAAGTTGACAAATATTCCGACGTAAACTGCGGTGATGGACAGGATTACGCAAGCGAGCGCCACCGTCGCGAACTTGTTGACAAACTTGACGCCCAGGAATACCACCATGCCCATCACCAACAGAAGCCCTGTGCCGTACACTCGGAAGTTGTTGAACATCGCTTCGGGGTCTTTCGTGAAGTCTCCGAAGATCGAGAGCCAAGGTGCCATGTACGTCTGGAATTAAATGGGCATGACTATGAACCTCTGATGTTTTGCCAAAAGATGTTAATCTACTCGTGGCGCATTTCAAATTCTTCTGTCTACCGGATTTTATAGGTACCTACAAACAGAAAGTAGACTGTAGACAGAAAATTTTAAAATTAACTACCTACCTAATCTAAAGTTTCTAAGTTGGTAATGATTCCCGGCGTGAATTGGTGTGATCAATAACTTAAATTAAGTACTAATTAACCATTGCTAGTTTTTGTCAAAAGAAAAATTATTATAGATCTGCCCAAGTCAATCCGACCACGCGAATTAGATTAAAATCAACTTGCGGGATTTGAATATATTGTCAGTTCAGTACTAACATAGCTGACCACATAGAGACGATATAAAGGCAGAAGCGGGCCTTATTTGTTCTTAATTTAGAAGTAGCTAGGTATATAGTAGCTATACAGTTATATAGATAGTTCCTGGGGGACCGAGCTCTGCTCGGGCTGAAACTCGGTACCAAGCGTTTTCCCAGAGATAAGACCAAGCTAGATAAATTTTTCATCCCCGAAAACCCCCACATACCAAATTTCATCGAAATCGTTGGAGACGTTTCCGAGATCCTGATTTTTTAATTATTGAATTTCTCGTTTAAAGGTTTTAGATTTAACAGTCCCAGGCTGCGTGTTGCCACCACCACCCTTGCTCTATAAGCAAATGCTTCAAGTTATCTTCAATGAATTACTTACCTACGCAAAAGAGTTCTTGTGGAATGCCTATCAGCAGAATAGCCGAGCGGCAAGTTTTTATTGGGTTAAGCTAACAGATGTCAAAGGAGTGGGCAGCTTTTGATAAATCGTTAGTATTGGGAGCACGAGTACGGTTAACAATTACTTTTATACTGGGCCGCGGAGTTAGCCAGTTCGCGGACGTGTTATGTTATTCAGCACACGACGCGGGCCGTACGCGCGCGGAAAATAACGGTTATTGAATTAAGGCCTTAAGATGAAAGGAACTTCCTCACCCGAAACTAAAGGTTTCATATTACTTGTTATATTATATTCCAGTGCGATTCTTTGTAGACATATTTGCTGAGAGGCAAGGTCGGATACTGGATTCCGGAAGAGCGCGTATTGATTTTCACTTTGGGCTTTTAATAATGAAGGATGACAAGAATCGTAGTTCAGACTTCCTATAGGTTCGCATATCTTATGTGAACATTTAGGCAGTAAATATAAAGACTTAACACGAAAAATAGTGTCTAGTCACTAAGAAAATAAACCGGGAATGAAATAGGATGACTCGGCCAACGTGGTGCTGGAAATACTACAGCATATCATAAAATTGGACGTGGCAGTAGGTGAAGACAAAAATAGCCTGGTTAAGACGTTCCATGTGGCATGACGGCTGTATTCTTTAGACTAATACGTGTGTATGTACATGTATTATGATAAAAATTCTAGGTGATATGCAGACAGAATAAAACTTTTCGAATTGCGAATAAAGTAGATGAGCGCATATTTAGGATCACTTTAAACCGTACGAAATAAGTTTCTCTCTTCCATTTGTATCAATGATTGCAGCCAGATGGTGTTGAAACTATAATTTTTTATATCACGAAACATTAACCCTGGAACAGCATAACCCAAATTGCATCGCACTTTTACTTGAAGGTAAGGCTTTGCGCTAAAGAGGGACAAAACTTTACCAGCGACGTCTATCTATGGCCGTCCCAAGCTGAAGCCTAACGCATTAACTGCCTTGAACGCTGTAAGCGTTCTTCTGACTTTCACCTAGTGTCACCAAGTTCTAAGTCAAATGCCAACACCGCATAAGTATGTGAGTTCATATGATGCTACTATGTTATTATGAACCACTTAGTGATAGTCTGTCAAAAATAAATGCCTGTACTGAATGTGTCAATGGATGTTCAAGTGACTTACCAGCACAATTTCCACGGCTCCGACGATGTACATGGCGGCCGCGAGTGTGGTGCCGGTGTAGAAAAGCATGCCGACGGCGCCTCCACATTCGGGGCCTAGCGAGCGCCCAATCATGAAGTACGACCCGCCGGCCGGCACGACGCCGTTCGTCGCGATCGCCGACATCGATATTGCCGTGAGCATAGTCTATTACAAACAATATCATAAAATCTTAATTATACACTACACAAAACTAATACGGTAAAATACGCAACTAAACAATTTGATACGCATCAAATATTGGGTTAAAAATAAAATACTTTCTCAAAATATTTTTGTATTTTTTTATTTTTCAACTCCATTTTTTTACTTTTACAGTCATCCCGTGAAATCCATATATTTCATACTAAATACGAACTGAAACATGGATGCATGAAAAAACACTGAAAAAGACCAGCACCGGGAATCAAATCCGGGTCCTCAGCATACCGTGCTGCATGCTTTTACCCCTACAACACAACTGGTCGGGATATAGACACGATTATTTTTCTATGCATCACACGACACGTCTCAGCACGCTTAATCACTTATACCAGTGATACAAGCAACACCTATATTAACACGAGAGACTTCAACACTCCTTCGGAACTAACCTGACCCCCCCGACCCGAAGCTGGTCTTTTTCTGCGCATCCATGTTTCAGTTCGTATTTAGTATGAAATATAAAATACTTTCACTATATAATAATTGTTTTTAAATTTTCACAATTTTCACTAATATTTATTACTACACCCGGGACCTGAACATGACAATTTATTACGTCAAAGTAATTTTAGCATTAAAATGCCGCGTTTAACTCGAATCTAATTTTTTTTTCATAATATAGTATGTGTAGGAAAACTCGTGTGCTCCCGCGATAATTTGGGTAGAATCTAGCTACAAAATTACATAATTTACAAAAGTTTGCGAGTAATTCGCTGAGAAAAGTTAATCTACACATTCAAACTAAAAAAGGATGAATAAACCTATGTACCTATACAAAGCAGGAGCTCACACTAGTAAAATTCAACACACAAGAGCGACCACCATTGTTCATTAAAGATAATGGCTTCAAGTTTTGATCATCCAAGGAACGGAATAGTCAAAGAATTTATCAGTCAAATCCGTATTCATGCAATTAAGCGAACAAAAGAAAACAAAACACGATCGTTAAATAAAAAGTAGAATTAGATAAAGGATGTTCTTTTTTATTAGCAGCCAGTTATTTAGCCAGTTTTAAGGCTTATTATGCTACTACGAGAACTTAGATCTGCACCAGGGAGGTTGGTAGTAAAAATTAAAACTGAAATAAATAAATAAATGTCAAAGTTGTCTAGTAATCAAGGTGTTCGATTAATTTATTAACTTTCAAAGCGGACCGCCTGTGATGTCGAATATTTTCTGGTCCATGAACAAGTCCATTCGTCGGGGATAATGCAAATCCGCTTATCTACGAGTACCACACGTAAATGCCGCGTATCAGCACTAAGTACACATAGTTTTACAAGGCATGATTTTAACTTCATATATTTATTTTATTTCAACAAAATTGTAATAAAAATTGGAAATTAGCTAAATTTGACTTAAACGCGGAACTATCCAATGATAGTTAAGCGGATTTGCACTATCCTCGACGCATTGCGTACAGTCAGCAACGAAAGTCGCCGAACAAAATAAGATTTTAAAAGTTACTAGACACATTCATTGTACAGTCGACTACAAAAAGATCGATGCAGCCAAAGTTACAAAAATATGTATACGCGACTTTATTAACTTACCATTAAGGTCGTGTATACATATTTTTGTAACTTTGGCTGCATCGATCTTTTTGTAGTCGACTGTACATAAGTTACTGAACTGAAGTACAAACAAAAATACATTTACATCTTAAAATGCCAATAGTAGCTAAACAATATAATTTCAAAAGTTGCTGAACAGTATACTTTCAGAAGTAACTGGACAGTATAAATCAAAAAGTGACTAGACATTATAATTTAAAAAGTGGCTGAACAGTATACTTTCAAAAGTAGTTGGACATTATAATTACAAATGTCAAAGGAAATTACAATTCACAAAGTATTTGGTCAGATTTATTATTTTCACATCCAATTCAAACCAAAGAGGTTGCTACACATTTTACCTAAAATAAACAAGAAACACTGGCTGGTGTAAAAAAAGAAACGACGATGTCATATACATACCCACAATGAAAGAAAGAGATGAAATGACGTGACAGGTTGGCACTCTTCTCGATGATTGTCAAAATTCAACTGAAGTTAAGAAGTACGTAATCTAATAAACATGTTCAGCAACTTTTGAAAAAATAGTGTACACCGTTTTCTGTTATTTGCAAGTGTCCAATCGATATTTGTATTACATCATGTTCAGTAACATATGAAACTTTACAGCGTGCAGGTGTTATGAAAATTTGGATGTGTTCATGGACATTCGTTGCTGACTGTACTATAACTTATCCTTTTGTCTTGCTGGCAATAAAAATGGGACAACATTCTTAACCTATCCTTTTATTGAAAAACGCATTTTAAAAATAAATTACTATAACAATAAACGACTGACTATAAGATCATATCATAATCTAACTGTTACGTGTTGTTACTTAATTATAATGGTATTTTACAATAAAAAGTAAGCTAAGATTGTTTAGTAATTTCTGTCGCTAAAAAACAGAAGTATAGAGATGCTAATCTTCCTAACTTACCGTACAACAGCACACCAATACAATCAGGAACCCTTGTATAGCCCCGGCGGTGCCCACGACCCACGTGAGACGGATAAACAGGATCACGCCGAAGATGTTCTGGATGCACGGCAGGAACACGCCGATGAGCGTGCCCATGCGGGCCGGAGGTGCTGGTTTGGCCGCGTCAGGGTCCGCCGCGGACGCCGTCGGGATCGTGTTGGAGTAGTCTGCCAGGGAACTGAGGAACGTCGCCGCCCGCGGCCGGTCCTCGATTTCCTCCTGTGAGACAAATAATACGCTTAATTTTTAATACAATATAAGCTTGCGTTTGACCACAATCACGCCTGATGGAAAGCGAAGATGACGCTACGATGGAGCACGCTTGCCTAGTAAATGCTCATTCACTCTAGACTTGAATTTAGGGGAATAAGCAGGAAGAAGGCAGTTGAGCGCAGTGTTGCGCGAGTCCCCAAGCAATGCAAACCGTACAACAAATACGTGGCACTGTAACCGGTACGCGGGCGGTGCACAACTGCTCAGACCCTTCCTCCAGAATGGCTTATAGAAGCCAACAGCAACAGACCGGAACACGACGAGATCCTTGGTGGTATGATTGATTGATTCAGGCGTTAGTTTGCAAAGGTAAATCAAAGAAGTTTATTAAGTAATTTGTACGTGTAAATCATTATTACTTTTTTTTGTAGACACGCAAAGTTATAAATTTATCTGAGATTTTTTTTATCGTCATGTCCAATAAGTTTTTTTTTAATCAGTCTAGCATTAATAAGCAATTATTCGAAATTATTTTGAAAAACCAAAAAAAAGAGAAAGCAAAAAAACTAAAATTAATTCAGTACAGATTATAAGAGGGAGAAAAAGATATTGTAAAGATATTAAAAAAAAATAATAAAAAATGACTTTAAACTAAAAAAATGACTACAATAAGAATAAAGATAAAAGATAACATAGAATGATCCTAACTAACATCCCTTAAAACCCCTACACTCGATTGCCATCCTGTATATCTATGTCTAGACACTTGAAATTTTTACTAATTATGTATTACTAGCTGCTGCCCGCGACTCCGTGTGCAAAGAAATCGTTCGTCGCTATCCCGCGGGAACTAAGCAATTTTCCGGGACAAAAGTATTCTGTATGTTAAAAGAGGTTATAAATTATATGTGTGCCAAATTTCATCACAATCCGTCAAACCGTGAAGAAGTAACAAACATACACACTCACAAACTTTCGCCTTTATAATATTAGTGTGTTTGTGGCCGCTATAACAACAAATAGGTACTAAAAATAAGATAAAGTTAAAATTTAAAGGAGTCATCATACAAAAAACGTGTTTTTTTTTAGCATTTTAACTCTATTTTTTTTTAATAGTATGACTTAGATACTGAAAATTTTAATAGAATGAATATTGAATATTGCTATACCCACAAGAAATAACTAAAATAATTTGTACAGAGCTACCGATTTGTACAGATGTACCGGTATTTGCTTATTTGTTCAATAGAACAACCATACAATCAACCATAGATCAAATATGTGTTGAAACATTTGTGCTATGTGTGGCGCCGGGGTCAGGTAAAAGTTTGTAGTTCATTAATGGTATGGGGTATTGTACCTCTATGTAATTAGCGAAGAGTGTTAGCCGGTAATTAAAATGCTAGCTTGTTTTTTTTATACATATACTGCTTTTACCCACTTTTTCCACCACTGTAATCAGTTGTACCTATGTTTACAATTAAATCACTTTGACTTTGTTCTAAAAACGTTAAGTAAATGAGTGAGTACTTAAATGACATAAACATGACTTAGGTAGAGTAAAATTTGTCACTTTTATCTCTACTGAATTTAATTGATCTCTTTACTACTGTAAATATTTTCCAGAATTGGATGCATTACACGTTAGTAGTTCCTTTAGTATCCGTAGCAATGAGATAACTCTCGATGCGACCTTGCGGCTTGTGATTTACAAAGAAAAAACTTAATGTTCTTATTAAGTACCATTAAAAGATGAACGCTTAGAACGGTATTATAGAAAACTTTTCCTTCACGTCGTGATCTTGTCGCCGGCAGCGGGGCGCGTGAATTAGCGCTCGGCTCACGTAGCTGGCATAAAATAAATTCACCATTATTTGCTGGAAGTTGGATTCGATGAACGTGGATAAATGGATAAAGTACGCTTTCATAATTCCCCTCCCCAGTTACGTAATTACGGTCGCACCAGCCAGGAACTGGGTGTTCCGGACCACTGACTAGATTAAAAATGTTTGACGCTTAATAAAAAAGGAGAGTTCGTCGCCTTTCCATGTGGTCATCTAGACAGCGTTATCCTTTGATCACTAACGGTACACTGATGTATATTAGTTCATACTCCTATTTATGTAAAAGCGATTAATATAAATCAAAAACGCTGAAAGATTGCCATTTCTTTGCAAGCTCTTTAACTTTTTATACAAAAGCTTTATTTTCTAATCAGCTTTTGACAAACTTATTTGTTTTTAACACATTGCCAAGATCACGCCATGCGTGTTTTGCGTTCGTAGGCAGTTTTCGCTACAAAGTAGAAAAACGCTGCTACTGGCTACGAGCGTAGCGCGTAGCAATGCGTGGCAGCGAAAGTGTTAACCACAATAACATAGCGCGAAACATCAAAATCTAACATTAAAGCGAAACATAACGCGATTGTGATTTATACCCAGGTTTTTAATTTGGCGCATGTAACGCGATATACGGGGCCCAGGCGGCGCGGCCTCGTATTTTATTCACGCATCATTTCGCGCGGCGGAGGATGCGAGCTCCTGAAACATACGAGTGCAGAATTCGGGTTTCAATGAAACGTGGATTTAAAAATTCGACGGCTTTTTATTTGAGCTGCTGGCTTTGATGTGCAAGGATATTGTTTCCAGTACGGTGTTGAAAGAAGCGGCAAATAAATAAATATTTGAAAGATAAAAAAAAATACAAGAATGTGGCTAAATTCTTAGATACATGAATTTAATTTCTCTAATTCTAAAAAAGAAGATTAATATGAAACGAAGGCCGTCCTTAACGGTCCTTAAGTGATGCTATCATTATCATTTAGATACGTTCATTGATCCACTCAGTATTATTTTAATGTAACATCGGCGTCCCAAACCTCTAATTTAATCCAAGCATTATCCTAGATTTCGTTTATTATTTCGAAAATGTGTCAAGTAATCGAGAAAACAAAATAATATCACGAAACCGAAATGTCTACCGCATGCTTTGGTGATATAGCCACCAATTTGTGGAAGTGTCCTCAAATCCTTGATGGGTCGTTCTGTATCGAGCTGATAGGTCGTTCTCTGACAGGCCATTAGTTCGGACTCCGCGTTGCGGTGAGAATGTAGTCTACATCTATATCTCTTTTATTTATACGAATATAATATAGAGATAAACGTTGTCTATTTGTTTTTGTATTTGTTTGTACGTAGGGGATAAAATCTGGAACTACCAAATCAATTAACAAAATTTCACTAATCGTTTATTTTCTAGCTACAGATCCCAGATTAACACGCTAATTTTGCTCCGGGAAAAGATTCCGCTTCCGCTTCATTGAGAGCGCGCGCAGACAGAGAGCGGTCTGGAGTTCCGAGTTCCGCATTTAGAGTTCTGTGTTTTGTCCGCTCGAGAGCGCCAGTCGCCTGCTGTGTGCGTTATCGTAAGAGACTCAGTACATTGGAAAGAACGCAGAACTCTGAACGCGGAACTTGGAACTCCAGACCGCTCTCTGTCTGCGCGCGCTCTGAAACTGCAGACAACAGCTAGTCTGATAACTAGTTTTATTTTTTTGTCCGTAACAGACAGTACAAAGCGATGGTAATAATAATAAATATTGTTTCACGAGTGCTTTCTCTTTTTTGGTAGATACAAAGTGTCCTACAATATCGTAAAATTATTTGTGAGGCTAATTTTAATAATGCGCCGTCTAGGAATAGGTGTGTAAGTCATATTGTGACAGTAGGAAAAGAATATGGTGGAACAACTGGCTCGTATTCGTATACATATGTACCTACATATAAAAATATCGACTAACATTTTCAAAGTGTTACGTTTTATTAATTTAGTTACCGAATCCTAAATCAAGGACCCCAAGATAGTTGATTCTACGTCTTGCCAATTGCCATTATCGCGTTGGCTATAGCCGAGTACCGACCGAGCGGAGTAATTACCAGCGATTTGTCAATTTGACGTGACAACCGGTATACTCGTAGGGTAGAAAAAAGCTTTTAAAAATGGCTAGCTTTAGTATCCATCAATCTCTTACTGAATCAACGTATTTCGTGGTAACCACGTATAACTTGATATTGTAAAAACACAGATATTTTTATACTCGAAGGAATACAAGATATTTTTAAAAGAATCTGTAGCTTCAGCAGATGATTGGTGTTTTTTGATTAAACACCCATGCGAAGATTTTGCTTCGGTATATTTGTTAAAAATTTAGTCACGCCTTTGAGACCCGAAACTTCGACAAATGTATGTATGGAAACATTTGTCAATCACAATAAACAAAATCTGAAAAATGTTTGCAAAGGTGACGAGGCAAACTAACCCACCCGCCTGTTGAAATGTTTCGGATTAATTTTGAAACATCTCGTAAAACAATACATTTGTTTTATCGATTGAAACAAATGCAATCCTCAAATTGGATTTGATTGAAAGCAATCAAATGCTCCAAACTCGTTTCAGCAATTCCATCAATAAAGAATAAAGGAATCCTTAGCACCACCGGCACATTTTTTAGACGTTTTTATTCTATTTGTTTTCATTCGCAATGTTGTCATCAGCCGTGTACCCTGGGATCACAGTTTAAATCTGTTATTTATTTATTATTACAAGCTACGCATCCAATTTGCAGTCACAAGAGCGTTTTTCTCGTATGTAATCACTTTTAGTGGATTTTTTAAAAATAAGAAATGTCAGAAGTTGAAAAATTAAAGTAATTACAAATTACTATCATAAAAGGTGTTTTAAAATGAATCCGGAATATTTCAGCAGGTAGATTGATTGATTTGAATGAATAGCCCTAAAATGGTTTTCACAAATGTTTCCATACATTGGTCGATGTTAAAAGTGTACCACCTCAAAGGCTTGCCTGCAAATAGAATAAAAAATACGATGAAAAACCTTAACAGGGGTGTTGAGTAATTTACGGAATAATTTCATGATAAGTATCTTCTGTGATTTATGCTTTAAATGTAGAAGTTTGCGCATTTTTCAATAGCGACTCCGTTTACTTAAAAACCTATGCGAATATAAACATAACAAAGTGAGTGTGCATCTTTTCGTGACAGTCTTACCGGTGGAAGCGGGCGAAAGGAGGGAAGAGAGGACGGACGTGCCAATACAAATTTAATGTGTCCGTTGTTTGTAGATCACATACTGAGTTTATACTGTGATTATACTGTGACACGATCGTAATGAAGCGCCGTTCAAAGCCCGCGAGTCCCGCGACATGTCAAACGAAGTTATCTCGATTAATTAATCAAATTGATGCCGCCGGAGTAAATTTGTAATGCATGAACAAGATGAAAGATAATGCGATGTTAAAGGAATTCAAAAAAGCAATCCGAACTTTAACTCGGCTGAGGTATTTCAATCGTGTTTTGATATAAAAGCACAGTTTCGTTGATTTGAAGTAAGGCGGGTCGCTGGAACACTTCAGGCTGCGTTCATCTCATCTCGTAAAAGCATCTGGTTCTTGTTATATAAGCGAGCCGAGCTTACTTACTTATCTCTAGTCTGTACGAAATATGGTAAGATTTTATTATGATTAAATTTAAATATGTATAAGTCGCATGAAATATTGTTATGTTATGAATTATAATGTAAGTTTCCTTCAAATATACTTAAAACAGTAGCTTAAATAGGTTTAAAGACTTTATTACTCATAAGGAATAATGTTCACTTTTTGATATAATTTCTAAGTTTACTTTTAAACATGCCTAATGCCGTGCTCTCTCGGATAGAATGTTCGTCTTCCCATATCCAGTCCTAGGCTTTATAAGTTTGATTTTATCTGTATTCCTCAAGTGATGTTTGTAGGTTCTTTTTTTAAAAGTAATTTGTGTATGTATTTTATTGGTAAGTATTTTTTTACGAGGAAACAAGTTGCATAAGTATATAATTGTTTTATGTTGTAAATTGTTGTGTAGTTCGGTACCTAACGGCATTTTTTCACTAATCAGTGGTTCTTTGATGTATTAATTACTAAGCTTCACCTGCGGCAACGCTTGCCTGAACAGTTGAATTTAAATTTTGGGGCAATTTACTAAATTGCCATGGGAATTCCGTAAAACGAATCTGTCCTGTATCTAGTTAGACTAAACGATAGAGATTTCGAGATTTTACTACGTACAGTCGAGTTCTCCAATATCTGTACAGCCAACCGTTCATAAATATCTATACATAGACCTTATTACCGTTTACATAAGGTTCATGTTTAGATATTTATGAACGATTGGTTGTACAGATATTGAAGAACTCGACTGTACATCCCAGTCCCGTGGGAATATCGAAATAAAAAGTAGACTACGTGTTCTTTACAAACCATAACATTCACACCAAATTCAATCTGAATTTGTCCGGTCGTTTAGAACGAGTGAGTAACAAACACAGATACCCTCACAGATTTTAGCATTTACAATAATTCTTAGCATTAATCTCGTACCTACGTGCGATAGTTTAAGATATTGTTAGTCACGTAAGATCATTTACGGCTTGTATTTTAGTAGATAGTGTAGGTTTACTGAGTATTGTATACGTATAAATATAAGGCTTTAGAGTGTTAAATATATCAGTGAGAGTAGACATATCAGTCATAGCAGTATCATGAAGATCATCTACAAATTGGTTTCTATAACCCTCTGCCCCTCTAATATCCGGCAAGATGTAGTCGTAATCATAGGATTGAATGATAAACTTTGGATAAAACCAACATTCATTATAACATTTTGGAATGCAAAGCGTAAGTTAGTACTTTCCACCTTAGAGTACCGACTCATGCGAGTCTCAGCCGCTCAATCCCATCTTGAAAGTAAGCCATTAAGACCAACTCACGTCCGCCTTTACGTTCCGAGCGCATTCACTTGCGCGGAGTTCTCGAAACTTCCTAATGTCATTCATGGAACCGGAATGATCCAAGATCTTACTGGAAATTCGCAGTTTAAAGCTTTATTTAGACGGTGTCAGATATATCGTGCTTTTCGTTACTTTACGGGGCCACGTAAGTATTCATACTAAAATGCTAACCCGTCTCGAACTTCTTATTCTCTTAATCAATTATTAAAGTTCCTAATGCCTAAAACTGATTAGCTCGAGGATAATGGCAACACTCGACCTCCATATCGTCTTGTAACGAACTCGCTGGTAGTTATTGACGAGGCACTCGGGCGCCGCGAAGGCTTCGGTTGGAGGGTGCTCCGCGAGACACCGATCAAGGCCCCTGCAACCCAATATCCGTCCGGATATACAGCTACCGGCTTTAACACCGTCGCCATAAACAAGATAACGTACAAACAAATCATGTTAATTAAGGCACCGGAATGACGGTCGTGTGGGCATGGTATAATTTAATGTGTTTGCTCACCTAATGTTATTAAAGTTGATGCGATGAAGTTTCGGTAGTAGTTTCGATAGGTAGATCTATCCAAAGAACTATCAATTTACTCGTCGGTAATCAGTTTTATTGCAAATACAAACTGTTCCTGTATAAATCCCAGAACGAAAGTCATTCCCTCAAACCCGGTCCGATGCATGTAAAAATTTGTTGCAGAAGTAAGAGCCTATTAGTACGAAGTAATAAACGCTTTACAATATTATAGACACTTGTGATTTTGCTGGTAGTGAAATAAAAACTTGATTTCAGAAAAAAAGTCCGAGCAGTTAAAGTTCCGTGTTTAAAAAAATATACCTAGTAGTTCTTTATTACATCATTATTTTAATTTACATACTTGGTTATTTTAAGAAAAAAGTATAATTAGCCTTGAAAACAATTCTAGACTAAACCAAAGTTAAAGTTCGGGCGAAAGCTAAAAGTCTCGGCGCGCGAAAGTGTTAAAATTTCTATCCAAGAGCTTATCCAAAACGTGGGAAATTACTTATCGATCGCCAAGTTCTCTAGAGGCTTCAATATCTTCGGTGATAACACACCTACAGGCTTAGATAGCAAATCTCCATCTCTCATTGCTATCAGAATACGTAACTAGGTTAAAAGTGAGGAAGCGAGCGAATGGTGCATGAATTATATAGGAGGTTGCGTCGGCGGATACACTGGCGGGCAGATACGCCGCAGGTGTGGCGCTGCCTTTATGTGCGGAGTGCGCCCCAGGTGCGGAGGCGCTTTTATATAAAGTATCCCTGCTTTTTATTAAGAGGATTAATTTTATCCTCCGAAAAGATCCATGCGCGGTCGAGACCAGCTGCTATTATTTTTGATTGTTTCACATTAAAATGAGACCGACACAAAACTAGGACGTTTTGACGTTAATTTTTCAAGCCCCGCACTTCCCTTCATTTTAATCACGGCGCAAACTTTATCAGAGATGAAACAAAAAAGTGCTGTCCAAGGCCAATTTTAACTGAAGTGTAAATGTTACTCTGTATTTCAAATAGTGGATCGTGACGAACTATAACTAGCTGCATAAAATAAATGTTCATAAGTCAATCGTGGAAATCGACCCAATATTCGCGACGAGATTGAAGTGCTACGACCTCCGGGTAATGAGCTACGAACGAGCTCGTAGCTCGAGCTACGCTGCGGTGCTACGGGTCATCGAGAGCGCACGTAGCACCCCACCTACGATCTAACTCAATTTCAATAAGGCGCTCGATTTATTCCGTTTCCGACCCACACTACCTTAATCCCGGCTTAGATTGGCTGGCGCACGAATGTTATTCCGAATCTATTTTATGCTTCTCGGAAACCTTAGGTACGTTCGTCGAATTTTGAAGATTTATTATATTCAATTTTAAAGTTTAAATAAAATTTCGAGTGCAGATGTATTTAAATGGAAAACAGTGTTTATCTCAATAGTGATTTGGCTAGGAAGTATATCGATTACCTATGTTTTCAATTAGTTCTGTTTCATACGCTATAGGTAAAATTTTAAAAGTAATTTTTAGTCATGCTGCTGCTTTAGTAATTTCTAGCCATGTTGTAGCTAGCCGCTGCATCACGAATAGGCCGGCTCGTCCAGGGCAGTACCACCCTCTCACAGAACACCGGCGTGAAGCAGCAATACTCTTGCTGCGTTTCGTACGGTCAGTGACAGCGCTGGGGGCCCAATACCTCTCCCCCTCCTCTATTCCCTTTCCTTTTTCCTCTCCCTTTTAGGGCCGACAACGCACTGGCATCGCGTAAAGCGCTGCGGGTGTCTATGGACAGTGGTGATCATTTAACATCAGGTGACCCACTAGTTCGTTTGTCTGGCCTCTATAACATAAAAAAAATAATAATTTTTTAGTGCTAGCGTTCCACATGAATTAATGAACCGACCGATTTTGACCATAGCGACCACTACATAACAGCACAATTACATGTAATTGGTGGCCATGGGCTGCGGTCAATGATTTTCATCAGGCAACATGTCTGATCTTTTTCTCACTATGATATAAAAATATTATTCTAACGTTGTAAGCCGCAGAACCATTAATAATAGCGAAGTATCACGCGAGATAAAAGTGCGAGGCACTTATATGGTTAAAAAACCATTATAGATTTATTTCTTCAGCTCAGTCAGTAACAAAAATACTACTAAATATAGTGTACCTAAAGAATTTTAATTAGATTAAATTTTCTCACTGACTAAAGCCTTAAAACTTTTGCACACCTACTATTACATTTAGAAATAGCAGAACAAGCTGCCTATTTTCTCAATATCGGCTAATGATTTTGATGTAACTACTTATTCTTTGCAAATGAATATTATATTATATTATATTCTATTCTTAACATAGATTAAAAACTAAAAAGTACAGTAAACTGTAAACTGAGTTCTTTCACAGACAGCGGTTTTAAAAAGAATTACATTTGATTGGAGAGCACCGTCCGTAATTTACAATTTCAAATCTTTTGAACACACAAAAAAATGTACACAAGATGCAAAAAAGTGGTGACATCGATTCATAGTAATAACATTTATATTCGTCTCGTTATTAGTTGAGTGTTGCAAGCTTTTACATGTTTCCAGGTCACGGGCAGACTCCAGAAATTTAATCAGATCCACATGCTCAGACGCGAAGTGAAACAAGCAGGAACATTTTTCTAAGCAATTTAACGATAAGCATCTCGTTAAGAGAGAATGTTTGTTCGCTTTTTCGGAGATCAAGGCGTTTCAAAATACGAGATTCATATTTGCGGGTAACACGCTTGAGGGTAAACATTCTTATAAAAACTTAGGTCGTAATTTTGTGGAGACTTTTACGACAGTCGGGGCTGTTTACCAAGTAAACGTTATTAAGAGTAGTACAATAAATTTTCTGAGGACGACGGCAGGAGGGGAGTGCAGGCGGCGTGAGATTTGCTTACTTGTCGGTTAATCCGGCCGCTTTGCCGCCGACCATTCGACGGCCTTATCGACATTAAGTAATTTAATTATCGATGGGCTGTAACTCAGTTAAACATGAGAAAATCGGCAGTAAACAAACAGCTGGTAGTAAGTAATCATACTGAAAGGATGTAAGTTCTTGGTATGGTATTTAGTTGTAATATTTTCAACCGACGAAAACAAAAGGAGGAGGTTCTCAAGTCGACGTGTATATATATATTTTTTTTATGTATGATCACACATAACTTTTTACAAAGTAGTCCGATTTTGATGATTCTTTTTTATTGGAAAGCGTATACCCCAAATTTGGAAATAATATTCCTACCCTAAGGGTAGGAAAACAGGGGATGATTTTCATAATTCTTTTTTATTGGATAGGGTATACCTTGAAATTGGTATTATATAAATTTGGAAAAAAAAAATTACCCCAAGGATGGGAAAAAAGTATAAAATAAAATCTTTTTAACAAAAAAATTAAACCGCCGAAAAAACTGAAAAGCAAAAATAATACCTTTTTTGTTTGACCTTAATCTAGATACCAGTTTGAAGTCGGTGCCTCAGCACTAGCCAGGAGGAGTGGACCTATAATCTTCTACCTGTTTGGCTTCTATCACTCCTCCTGGCTCGTGCTGAGGCACCGACTTCAAACTGGTATCTAGATTAAGGTCAAACAAAAAAGGTATTATTTTTTGCTTTTCAGTTTTTTCGGCGGTTTAATTTTTTTGTTAAAAAGTTTTTATTGGTTACAAGATCTATTATGCTGTTAACGTGAAATAAACAAAATAATATCAACTCGTAGAATATTTAGTTGTAATTCTTAGCTAGTCGGTAGTGCAGATGGAGAGAAAAGGACTCAGGCTCACATACAAGATGCTCTTAAACTACTAAATTAGAAAGTAAATCAGGGAAAGAACAGGAAAGGAAGAAAATGCCAGATGGAATAATTTAGATTCCCTTGTACATCTGATTGCTTACATTAGCATAGCATTATAATACTGAGCAGATCCGGGTCCAACTTCAATGTATTGCTTAAGTTTTGCTTATCTCTACAGTACATACAGTAAAACACTTATAAATTTAATTAAGATCGTTCTGAAGCGACAAGGCTACCTACCTAGTGCTTAATTTCTGACCCAGTGTAGAACGTTTATTCCCTCGTTAAGTTAAGAAATGCGATGTCTTTGTGACTTCTTCTGTGTAAGGATTTCACAATGGACTTCAGTTAGTTTGATAGATTGTTTTTAGGGTTCCATAGTTAACTAGGAACACTTATAGTTTCGCCATGTCTGTCCGTCTGTCGGTCTGTCTGTCTGTCTGTCCGTCCGCGGCTAAGCTCAGAGACTGTTAGTACTAGAAAGCTGTAATTTGGCATGAATATATATATCAGTCACGCCGACAAAGTGATTAAATAAAAAGAAGTTAAAAAATTTTTTTTAGGGTAGTACCTGCCATAGACGTAAAGTGGGGGTGACTTTTTTTTCTCGACTAACCCTATAGTGTGGGGTATCATTGGATAGGTATTTGAAAATAAATAGGGGTTTAGTATTACCATTTTTAGATAAAGTATATATTTTCGGAGATATTAACTCCGAAAGTTCAAAATAATGTGTCCCCCCCTCTAACTTTTGAACCACACGTCTAAAAAATATGAAAAAAATCACGTAAGTTAAACGCAATAAAAAGTTTCTAGGAAAAATATTTTCAACTTAATCAGTTGAGCAGTTTTTGAGTTTTGTAAAAAAAATATTTCTAAACTAAGATTGTAATTTAACCGCCATTGCAAGCATTTTTTTTATTTCAGTGCCTATATGATCACGCTAACAGTATCTTCTTTCAAATAAAAAAAAATATATTACATTTGAAAAACAATCAACATAATATGTACATACTAGTTCTAGTAGACTGCAAATTAGATTAGTTACCCAATTCGCCGATAGATGGCGCTGTACCGTCAACGTTGGGACCAAAATAACCACATTAATAAAGTATGCAAAGATTTTTTCGTACCTGCTATGGAACCCTATCTTGGGCGTGTCCGACACGCTCTTGGCCGGTTTTTTATTTCTGAATCGTTTTTATCATGTGGTGTTCAATACAAGGGTATTTGGTTGAGATTTTGCACCCGTCAATAAATGAGGAAAATACCTTATTGTATTTGTTATGGAATCAGAGGTGGAGACGAACGGATCGAATTAATTAATGTTTCCTGCTAACCTATAGGCATTTAGTTATACGTTTTTTTCAAGGTTACTAACTTGGATAATATGAACAAGATTATTATAGAAAACAAGCTGCTGTCGGTCATCCTATCCGTAATTTTTTCATGGACAGTAAAGAAGATGGTTGAAACTCGTAGGTAAGCAATTTTTTTGCTGCCAAGGAATGTATAACTTGAAACGTAGGACAGGACTGTATTAACAAGTCCTTTTGGGGCTTAGTCGTAGTAAAATATTTAGAATGGATATTAGACACCCGTAACAATATAGAAGTTGAAGTTCCTTATAATGGCCAGTCCAGAAAGGTAAAACCGGATTTGTATTGTCAGAACGGTATAGGTAGCAAGGAGAGATTTATAGTTATCTGACGCAATGTGTTGCCATGATTTATTGTGCATCTCTCTCTCGTATTAAATGTATGAAACTTACAACATTCTGACGCGTCATGACATGACATTCAGACTAATAATAAATTCGGCGTAAGAAGGTTAGTACTTCTTATGAGCTGTCAAAACAAGATTCTCCCACAGATTTTGTATGGTATATGCGTATATGCCAGTTATGACGTCACTTCTATGCCAACTTAACCGCTATTATTTGTTTTAACCCGTCGAACACCCCGCGCGCCACTGTGGCGCGTAACTAACTGTTCATGATTTGCTAATTTTTTTACGAGTTTCGATCACCTTTTAACATAGGTTACTGTCGTTGGTCGTGCGACGGGTTAAAGCAGCTTAAAATGTAATTTTGCAGTTAATTGAAAATTGATCTGGTTTCCCGGACTAAAATTAAATGTTTTACTGCTGCGGATCAAGACAGTAACAAGAAGTAAATATTGAGTCGATTGAGTCAACAAATAAGTGGCGTCACAGATTGCTATTGATATACAAGCTCTGTGGTGGATTAGCGTTTTGACATACAAAGTATGTCACTTAATTTATGTCAACTACCCAACTTTTAAAGCAGTACTTACATGATAAAGATACAGGTTGGTGTCGCATCCGATGTCCTTGTCTTTTGGCAGGCCATGTTCATCGGTGTCGCCTGAAAATAAAAGAAAATATATAAGTTACAAAGTCAATGTGACACTTAAGTGAATTAAATAAGGTTAATGAATTGAATAGAAAAAAATATTAAATGAAGTAATCAAAAAAATATTTTTAATGAACTAAAACAATTACTTTGCTCACCCGCGACCTTACAATAGTTACGTTTATGCAAGAAATGTGCGTTCATGCAGTTCCTCCACCTCCACACTGTACGAACACACACAAATCACATAAACCCAACCATCACCACCACCAAGCTACACTCAGCGGGTGAGCAAAGTAATTGTTTTAGTTCATTAATATGGACCTCCGCAAAGTAACGGCTGATTCAATAAATTAAAATATTTTTAGTTTGTTATTTCCTAAAAAAAATAATTAAAAAAACAAAGGGTTGCAGAGGTAAAGGCCCTTGGTTCCGCATTCGCAGTCCTTTAGTTCCCTGCCTGGTCGAAGAGCCGAAAAATACGTAGATCAGCGCTCATCATAAAAATACGTAGATCAGCGCTCATCATAAAAATACGTAGATCAGCGCTCATCATAAAAATACGTAGATCAGCGCTCATCATAAAAAAGTTTCCTTATATTAATAACCCAAAAACCAGTTTGCAACAAAAAAAGTATAAATTGCATTACGTTGCGGTGCTCGATTGACCACTCAAATCTCGTTTACCTTACTGCCTCGTAATGTAATGCCACTTGCACGTTTTTTCTTGCAGGTCTAAACTCGGCTTTACATGTATTTCACTTTTAGCCAACTGTAATATTAATGCCCTAGTAGTGAACGCGGCAAAGTAAACGTTTGATTAGGCTTTTAATAAGCTTGACTTATACCTTGGGTTGTTTACGTCACAAGCAGTCCCGCCTTGGTCGTTACTCGAAATTTGCACATTAGGGAACATGCACAAGGAAATTTACGTTAATAGGAGTTCAGAACACCGGCTAAGTGAGATTCGGTATCGCGCACCGAACTTTCCGCACGCAAGTACAATATTTAGGTGATATACCATGTTGAATGTGAACAAACCGGCCAAGAGCGTGTCGGATACGCCCAGGGTTCCGCAGCCGTTACGAAAAAATCCTTGCATATGTCATTAATTTTACTGTTAACTATGCTGTCAGTATTAAACAAGCAATATATTATAGGTCAGGCTGCTATTTACTCTGAAACTATTCATAATTCTCAATCAAACTTAGTCGTTATATTTTTCCTTGTTAATTTGACATAATTTCCTCCCATCCTGATTTTATTCAAAATTTTTATACCAACAGTTAAGATTTTAGAGGGGGGGGAACAAAAAATTTGAACTTTAAAGTTGAATATTTCGCAAACGTATCACTACAGTGAAAAAACGTCTTCACAACCTTAGAATGATTTTAAAAGACCTATCCAACGATACCCCACTCTATAAGTTGAGAGGACAAAAAAAACACCCCCACTTTACGTCTATGGGAGGTACCCTAAAAAACCCTATTTTTCTAAATTTTATTTTATCATTTTGACCGGATAATTACTACACATGTCCATACAAAATTACAGCCTTCTAGCCCTAACAGTATCTGAGCTAAGCCGCGGACGGACGAAAGGAAGGACAGACAGACATGGCGAAACTAACTATAAGGGTTCCGTGTTTGCCATTTTGGCTCCGGAACTCAAAAAAATGTCCTATGGCCTTTCAAGTGGAGGATCGTGGGCTTAAATCTGGGCTCGAATTTCTGAGGTTTTTGCAAGTCATATACGAAATTATAGTTAAAATTGACGATGAGCCTTATATTGAACGAATACATCGTGAGGAAACCTACACACTACTGTGAAGCAATTCGATGGCGTGTATGAAGAACCTAATTCGTAATGGGCCCGCGAGGGGGCTACAACACAAATCCCTTCATTCTGAGAGGAAGCCTGTGACCATCAGTGGGACGAGTAGATCGGAATTCAGTTTTTGGTCACAGCAAGTGACAATTGCGTCGCTAGATTTTACGATGTCGCTAAAACACATTAAGTGTAAAGTAAATGAATATACTCGTAAAGGCAATAAATAAGAGCAGTTTCACGTTGCACAAATAAAATAAAATAAAAACCTTTGTGGTTGCGGAGTAGCAAGGTTTATCGTTCATATACGAGTCTTTGGACCTCCGCAAAGTAACGCCTGATTCAATAAAAAAAACTTCGTCAAAATTAAACTACATGAAAATTGCGCAAGTTCCCAATTCACCGCCGCCCCCAACACCTATCCGGGTGAAAAGTTTCCGAACTCCGCTGTTCAAACTGCTGTTTCTTGCTCAACTAAATAAGTTCCCGAAACCGCTTGTTAGAGGCACAATGCCGGACATGTATAAACCTTAATGTTTTAGATCATCATCATCATCTCACCCTGTATAAGTCCCACTGCAGGGTACAAGCCTCCTCTCAGAATTAGAGGGCGAGGAGAATTTTTACGATGTTTTCCTTCACCGTTTATCTCAAGGTGTAATTTCGCACATAAATTCCGAGAAAATCAGAGGTACGAGCTCGGGCTCGAACCCACGACCCTCTGCTTCCACCACCACGGCTTGATGTTTTAGATATGAGGATAAAAATAGTGTCATGGTTAAATATAAAATGGAGGCAAAGGAAACCTAATTGGGTTGTAATAAAATAATACCCTTATCAAACTAATACGTTAATCCAGTACACACCTAATGCTTAATTTTATTAAATCTGTTAATAACTACATAAATACCTCTTTTGATTCGAAGTTACTAAGGCTGTGGTTTAATTTTGGCATTTCTATACATTTTGACGCTCCTAATTTGAGCTCAACATTTTTTTTTAATTCAAAGTGGCCACTACTTAAAGTTGTATTGATCTAATCTGGCACACACATTCTCGAGCTTTGTATCGCGTAACTACTTGAACTAAATGCCTCCAAGAGCTGCCTACATAATATAAACTGCTCCTTTCTGATTCCATCGTCCAGGGAAGCTAGATACAAAGGCCACTACTGAACGAGACGTCATTTTCCCCGGCAAGTGGCACGATTACTGGGAGCGAGTGAAAAGAGTACGAATAACAATAGTCGGCAAATGGCAAGCGAAATCAAGGCTCCAGGCGCCAGTTTATTTATGTAGGTAGTTGCAATTGGACGAAGCTGCATGTGTTGGCTAGCAAATTAAGTAACATTGGATAGAGCCTCGAAATGGCAAAGCAAAGTTTTCAGGTTTTTTAGTCACAAACGGAGGTTCTTCTAAGGTTGCAATGAAATTCCTGAATTTTAGAAATTCTGTTTATTTTTTTGTCACAACTGACTGGACAAGAGAAAAGAACGAGTTATTCAATTATTTAAAATGCGTATTTTTAAAAGTTCGAAACTTAGATAACTTTTAAATATTTTTTTTTTTTAATAACAAAGAAATTTATGACATACTACTTAGAATAAAAAAACTTAAATAATCTCGGGTAATCTCTGTTCATTAGTCAGCATTTTTAGATACTAAAACTTTAAACATATTATAAATATCTTTTCGTTTACTAAAAAATCAAAATCGAATGGTAAATGAACCTTAACTTTCCGCATTCATCGCATCTTAATAAAATTCATAATCGAAATCAAGATTATATATATTAATATATAATTCTTGGAATTTCCTACACTAAAATGATCGAAAAAATGTAGTATGTGAATCGTGTTCTAAAGCGCAAATTTTAATGACATCGCTTAAAATCGGCGAACTCGAGACTGCTCCGTTGGAATCAGCTGTGTTATGCGTAGGTATGCTAGTAATTTTTTATTCTCAATATACAAAGGTTTAACGATAAATCGCTTTTTACAGCAAGTAATTCAAGCAAGTTCCATTTGTTCTCCATTGAAGTACGACGTTTGGTACAACAATGCGATATGCTTACAACTGTAAACATGTATGCAATGCAAATCTGTCAATTTGTCCGATTGAACGTGATCCATTGATTACGTAATGACGTAGATGCACTAATTTGTGCTGCATTAATTTCCTTGTCTGTCACTCCGTGACTGCTCCAATCAATGACCAGCCTGACTAACATTGGCAAACGGCCATAGGCGTAGCACAGACATTTCCTAAGTCAAACGAGGCTAGTTAATCGAATTCAGTTATTCTCCAGTAAACACAAGTCGGCGGGAACGTGAATTAATGAAGGTATGTCACCACTTCACACTCGGGGCGTTATGCGCTGCCATTTATCACACGCACACATGCGCAATGGACATAAATTACACACACTTAAATGTAAATTCTAATTCGCTAGCGGTCACAAACATTTTCGTTCGTTCTTTAACAAAGTAAATATCAAAGCTGAAGGTGGGTTATTCGAAAGGATAAAAATGAAAAGTCCACGTACCTAATTAATTTGCTTAGTCTCGACACGCTTGGTAATGTTATTTGGTATTAACATAATTTGATATACCTACAGCTGAGTATCGTGCGAATGTCAAAGGATGAATTTATCTCGGTTACCCCTCCTAACTTGATTTAGATGTTCTGTAAAAAATTACGAGTCATAGATGACCTTTGAATTTTCCGGGTATGTGCTAAAGGTCAGAAGAAGGATCGTTAACGAGAGTATGGAACAGAAATTACATTTACCTGTAAATGATTTACGGCGTCATAAGGCGGGAAGAAAAACTTTATTAAGTTAAGTATATCTAAAAATGTGCGAGTAGCGTCAGATGTATCGATTTTACTTCGACTAGTTGCTATGATAAATATTGTGCTAGATGCAGTGTATGTAGGTATAAACAATGGTAATTCTTCTATTCAGAACCTGGCATGGCGGTGATTAATGTACTTTACTTTGATTCCATTAGGATAAACCAAACTATTGACGAAGCGCTAACATGTTTTATCCAACATCAAACAGTCATGTAGTGATTAACTCATGTCGGTCCAAGGAGCACACATAGGTTCATGTTTATCCATTAATCGGTGAGCAAGTTCTTTTCTAACTGATGTCGTAAGAAAGGAACACGTAGAGTGAGAAGAGACTAAGCAGAGATAATTTGTCTGATGCCCGGGAATTCCCTAGCCCATGCTGTCAGGCGTGAAAATGTAGCTTGGGCTGAACGGCATCCTAGTTTTCGAGCGAATGGATTTTACAATAGAACGAAAACGTAGCGCTTCAGGGAAGAATTTTGATTAGAATCCGAACAGATATAAATTCCGTGCACGCAATCATAGTTCTGCGGAACTTTTCACTCGTATTTTTGCAGAGGCTTTACCGTTTTAGGTATTGGGAATGTTTGTGTTTGTTTGTAGCTGTAGCGGTTTAGATGCAACGGGTTGTGTTTGAAATTACATGTAATAGGAATAGGAAGTACTCAAGAATTTCGAAATTTTTGGTAAGTAGTTACTTATGTTTAAAATTTTGTAAATGGGCGGTTATTCTTCTAGCTTAACAGCCGTTTCTATTAACTATCACCTGATTAAATCAGTGGTGGTAACGAAGGGTTATGTTACATTTTTAAAGTATAAAAGCATCGTCTCTCACGACTCTATGTCAGGCAAATTATTTTTATTATTAATATCATTCGAGAACCTTTTGGCCTAATCACCCATTAGTTCTAAGAGCGATGATGAGTGATATAAATACATAGCGAAACAAGAACAATTTCTATTACATTTTCACTTTTAATACCTATTATGATTATTTCTGTGATTCGACATCGCCAACGGTACGCCAAATAACACGATGCGTACCTAGTGCATGCTGTCGGCTCACTGTCCAATCGCGTAGGATTACCTGCATGAATCCATCACAGTTATTGAAACAATTTCAATACAGCCTTAATTTATTCCACCCATCTCCCGCGTTAATTGCGCAATCGCACTTAATTGAATTC
Organism: Archips crataeganus; assembly: GCA_947859365.1. Taxonomy (NCBI): domain Eukaryota; kingdom Metazoa; phylum Arthropoda; class Insecta; order Lepidoptera; family Tortricidae; genus Archips; species Archips crataeganus. The sequence continues at coordinate 6,925,710 of OX402048.1, read as the reverse complement.
TGTTTACTCGGCTTTGTTCGCACACTTGTACAACGTAAAAATCACTTCAATATTATATCGTTTACCGGATGACTGTCAGGTAATGAATTTTCGATACCTGATATCGAATTAACTAATCGAGGATCACGTTATAATGGTTCTTATGTTTTCGGTAGTCAAAACGAGATGTGTTTTTATGTATTTGTGAATCTGAGAGTAACTATTGCACTTACATTATGTAAGTACGAGTTCATGTAACCAGCCGTGCCTGCAACTTCATTGCGTGGACTTAGTTTATCTCAGCCAGCTATTAAACACAACATTTGTCTGTTCGTTTATCGTCATATTTTTTTGGTACGCATTCTTAAGTTAGAGGCTGGAGGGGTAACATTTTTTATGATTTTCGGTAGTCATTAAATATTATTTAGCTTTATCCAAAATATCTTAAACGCCTAGATACATTTTTTGCACACTTTTTTGGTTGAATATAGAAATAGGTATAGTGAGTGGGGGTAAGATGAAAAGCAGTGTAAGATGAAAAACTACTCGTAGCACCCAAGTGTTTTTCATCTTACTCTGCTTTTCATCTTACCCCCACTCACCCTAGGTTCCTAAGTATGTTAGCAGTTTACAAAAGATTTACAGTTTTAGAGTAAAACACCTGTGTGTGACATATTATGGACAGACAGACAACCAAATAATGCAAAGCGGTTTAACGCGCTACCAAAATCAACGAACATGTCCTTGAACTAAAACCCTTGCTGTGAAGACGGCAACAAACCTCTGTAGCGGAATGATATGGTAATTAATTGATTTTAGTTCATGGACTAGGTACCTACTCGTCGATTTTGGTTTGGTAGCGATCGAAATGCTTCGCGTCCTTAGTCTGATACAATTTATCATTTAATAACTGATATAGACGTCTTGTACTAACGCCAGCACAAAAGGTTGACGCACATGCTCTCCATACAATATCAAACAATAATTGACTTATTTTGCGCTATTTAATTAGTGTGGCTAAATTGAGTGCTGAGAATATAGTGGCTCATGTCTGGAGCTCGGGCTTCGGTCCCGATTGATTGATGCCCCGAGATCTCATTACACTGTTGGTCCATTAACTCCTCTTTGTTTGTAAACTCTCAAAGTGTCCTTAAAAGGCTTCCAATCTCTTTCTTAGAAACTTCGCCTATTGTTTAGTATTTGTTTTGGATATCGGACGGTTTGTTTATTAAAATTTGTTTAGCTGCGAGTAAATAAAAGTGAAATGGTGTTGGCACTGACGATTACTGTAATTGCATAAGCAGTTTTGAGTAATATCGTGTTTATTTACAGCCTTAAGCGAATTTAGGCCATTAAACAACCAATCATCATCACACATCAACACTAGGTAAAAAACTCCTCATCTTCACTCTGCTTTGTCCGGTTCTGAGCCAGTTTCATCCACTAACTACCAGCCAACTGCCAGATATCATCAGTGATGTTATGTTATTTGATCAATTTTAGTCAGTCAGTGAGTTATAGTCATTTAGGACATAAATTTTGGCAAACATTCAGCAGCAATTTATTAGGCCATTGGGGTAATTCCAGAAATATTTACTCTAATATTTGGATTTAGTGCAGAGTATGTAGTGTTAGCAATAAGGGACAATTGAAATCCAGCGCCAGAGAGGATATCGGCTGTCCAACTTCTTACCGATGTTTTTTCGACAGATAGCCGGGGGCGGGGGCTGAGACATCGCGGACAGATCTCGACGAAAACTTTCATTGATGCCCGACCCAGATACTTTTTTCAACTTATGCGTGACTTTTTCTGCTTAGCTGCTTTGCAAATTAAAATTCATGAGGAAGGAGGAGTCGGAATCAGTGAACTATAATAATTTTAACAAACTTGAGACTAAAGTTTGCTAGAAAAAACTGAGTTAAATCACTACTACGACGAACTGTTAAGCGAGCTGGGCTATTAATGCGGCAATAAAAGCGAAAGTTAATGTGGTATTCTGAACACTACGACTACGAACAACATACCCGACTTTACCGTTGGCACTTAACTACGAAGTGGCGTATTTCTTTACTTTACGACGTCTGCAGTTCGAGATACCAACTACGAATATTTTTAAGAGAATCAGGTGGAGGCAGACCGGTCGATAATGCCGGGGTATTGACAATTGCTTGCGCCCTTTTCCGGATAACATGTTGGCCGCTCGCCAAGAGCAATATCTTTGCCTTATTAATGACATGGTTGTCAAGCTTTATCGCTAAGCTGTGTTCCGCAGGATTTATGTAACGTGCAAACGCAGAGGAATTTGCCTGCTTGGCAAGAGCATAACATATAATACACGGAATAATGATTATTAAGTGTCTTCCAAGAAATGATTATTTGTCATTAAAGAAGGGAATATTGGTTTACCAAAGAATGGCACGACAAGAGTTAGGATATCAATAAAAGATGCCCTCAGATGTGATGAATTCGACCAATCACAGTTATTTTTGACAACATGTTGCGTGAAATAGCACTATAGTAAACAACATTAAGTTTTCTAACTCTTGACATTAAATAAAACCCCGTATAAACTTAAGGAAATTTTAATTGCCGCTGGCAACTAAAAACTCAAGTTCTAGAACTTTAATTATGTTACGTGGGCCACGTACTAAAATAAACTGTATTTGTATATAACTGAATATCTTGCACCCATTACCATGCACACCTGCATAACTTGTGTTATTTATTTCGGTACAATCTATTTAATGTGGAACTTATTAGAAGAATATACTATACACATTATTTTACCTTGTCGTTTTACAGCATCTTACGTAAACAAGATGGTACAAGATAGATAAGATTAATAGTACATTACTGCAAAGGCCGGGACTTAAGGGGTTGCCGGCCGAGTATCTATGATACGAGGCCGGCAACCCCTGTTCCGGCCGAGGCTTGTATAGTGCTTTTCTCAAACATGCACCATCACCATCATCATCATCATCGGCGTCGTCGTCGTCATCAACATGGTGATGATGATGATGATGATGGTGGTGATGATAATGATGATGATGATGATGATGGTGATGATGATGATGATGATGGTGATGATGATTACGACGATAACGATGATGATGATGATGATGATGATGACGATGATGATGATGATGATGGTGATGATGATGTTGATGGTGAAATATTTCTCTAGGCAGATCACCATTACCATCACCATCACCATCTTACCTTACCTTAAATAAGCGTAGTGGCAGAATGTCACAATGAACCAAAACGCAAATATTGCTTATAGTTTTTTTTTAAATGCCTAAATGCTATGATGCCATAGCACATCATGATGCTGTGTGACATGAAACAATAGACGATTGCATTGCCGGCCAAGGCCTGCAACGGTGTATTTTGAAGCCTGTTTTAAGAAACACAACGTAAACATTACATAGCATGTTTGAGAAAATATAAATACGAGTGTGTTTCGACACTGCCCAAGATGCGTCTACGTTATTATTCATCCTTGAAAACATTTTTCATTTAGTGCTATTCTCAGTAAATATAAGACCGCTAAAAAATATTTTAACACTTTATACCTACGCTAGCGTGCTATTATATTTGCTGTATTCACCATGAACAAACACAGTTGATAATTTAGAAAACAATGCCATCGGATCTTTCTATCTTTGTTCATTATTTGGGTTACCTAGCCTAGTAGTTTGTGGTTGTGACCATAACTATGAAGTTAAAAGTTCCGGGTTCTAATAATGAATAGGTACAAATTATATCATAAATGATATATGTATTTAATTATAAATTGATCAATATAAATGTGCTTATACGTTGCATGGCACAAGCTATACTTAAATAGTTGGGGGAATAGGTCAGATGGTGTCAGTTGAATGATACTAAACTGTTCATCACAAGTCGTTGCACAGATTGGTGTTCGCTCCACATTTCACTGTGGATTAAAGTCATCTACAGAGTTACGACTTCTGGGAATCCCTCTAACGAAGTTTAGGTGTCAAACCGAGCTAGAGTGGTAACCGCTGTTAGAACCGCTTCACAAACCTAGATTTACTTCTTCTATACGTATTTTCACTACCTATCTGTCTATATCTTTCTTGTAGCACATTGTTGTCGCTAGAATCTAATATACCAAGAAAATAAATTCAAAATAAAGTTTTCGGGTGCGGTTAAAGTACGTCCTGTATTTATCGACCCGATAATTCACGACCCCCTGTTTTTCATTCCATAATGATTTGAATTATCAGGTCATGTATTAATTTATTGCCCTTTTCCAAGTCAACATTAACTAAAAAGAAAATAATACGTTTTGTTGAAGAATATTACGGAACTCAAACAGCACACGCAAAACAATTTTATTGCAGAATTGCAATTGTTGTCACTCCAGCGCAGGTTTTTGTAGTAGTTTGGTGGAGCTATGTGACAGCTGACGAGCAGCCGGGAAGACAGATTAACTAAACTGACAGGGATGAGTAGAATGTAGAAAATAAATAGACTGTTGTCTTTTTCATTTTACTTACATTGAACTCAAAGCGGATGAAAAACAACGTAACGAATTCACCTTCTTGACTCTGGTGAACTACAAAAACGAAACAACGTATACATTTTTTCATCGTACTATAATGTGACAGGTGAGAGAGTTTGTACCATATACTGTGATCATAAACTTAGTCTTGGTGTTATAACCAGTTGATCTAATTTGAAATTGAAGGATCACGCTAACAAAATCATAGAGCGTAATCTTTCTAGTAATATGCAAATGTACGCGACTTCCATTTATACAATAGTTCCTATACGTGCTTTAGACGAGACTACCCGATAGCCTAATGGTTAGATATCCTAACTACGAAGATGATGGTTAAATATTTTTATTGATATTACATAACAATTTCTCGCAAATAAATTATACTAATAACTTATGTAGTTGGGTCCCTGCACCTTAATTTTGAGGTATTGGGTTCGATTCCCAGTCAGTGCAGATATTTGTGTGAAAAGTAGGAATGTTTGTGCTCGAGTCTTGGATGATTATGTTTATTTAAGTATGTATTTATTTATATAAGTATGATTTATACACCGTGAAATTTTAGTGGTTGTTTTCCCGAAACGAGGTGATTTAGTATCGATTGTACAATCGATTTATAATTACTATTTTGACTAGAGTCAAAAATCCAACTGTGAAAAACGAAAGTCGAAAATGACCGCAAACCAATAGTAACGCTTCGTCGGTACCTAACCTATCGTACGATCGTACGCTACTTGTACCAACGAAGCGTTACTATTGATTTGCGGTCATTTTCGACTTTCGTTTTTCACAATTGGATTTTTGACTCTAGACAAAATAGTAATTATAAATCGATTGTACAATCGAAACTAAATCACCTCGTTTCGAGAAAACAACCACTAAAATTTCACGGTGTATATCATTGTCTAGTACCCATAGTACAAGTTTTTCTTGGTTTGGAAATTGGTTAATTGATGTCAATCGTCCCATTATTTATTTATTATTAATTTATAGAGAACAAACTTTCCCATGCACACAACAATACCAGCACGTCCATTAGCAATAGCCCTGCCAAACAGCTCCAGCTAGCAAAAATTGAGGCCACTTTCTTAGTAACTTTTATTGTGAATTTTATTACGGCTGCGGTCTTGAACTGAGAAAAAGTTTTAATTACCTACACAATGCCCTTTCTGTTTCATAAAACGGATAAAAGGGTTGTCCTTTAGAAGTTTAATTTGAGGATTTCTTTTTTTACTTTACTTGTTAAGGCTTACGATGATAACACCTACCGATAACCGTTTTCCTTGAATCTTGTTCAGCCTTTGACTAAGTTTAAAATGACAGAATACAGCGCGCTAAAATAACAAATTTTCAAATAACTAAGCTTCTGAGATAGGCAAAATAAACTGGTTTAGTCGACAATGCCTTCAATTTGTTGCTCTTGTGTGTATACCTTTTTAATTGTTTTCAATCAAATGAATTCCATAGAATATCACAAAATTCCAAAGGTTAAACGTTAAATAATGTTGTAATAATCTAATCACGTATGATTATAGAAATAAAAATAAATTTATCGTTTCCACATTAATACATTTCGAAAACAGAGACACTCTGAAGACGTCTTTCTATTAAGTTCTCCGTTTATGATGAGACTATACTTAACACGGTCGGTTATACGTATAAGGTATAACATTAACGTCTCATTGAGGTAGTAAACCTGAAGGTTTAACTTAATATAGTACATTACTACATAGGCCGGGAAGTAAGGGGATGCCGGCCAAATACGGCCAAGCGTAGCGAGGCCGGATAGTTATGGGGCTGACAACTCCATTTCCCGCCGAGGTATGTATAGTGCGTTTCTTAATCAAACATGAAATAAATAAAATAAAAACTCCAAAAAAATCAAAGGTTTATTCCTAGAGAAATTATAAGTAAGCTACATACTTACATAAAAAAGTACCTGGGCGACCGAGCTCTGCTCGAGCAGAAACTCGGTACCAAGCGTTTTCCCAGAGATAAGACCAAGCTAGATCAATTTTTGATCCCCGAAAACCCCCACATACCAAATTTCATCGAAATCGTTGGAGCCGTTTCCGAGATCCTGATTATATATTTGCGGGGGAGGGGGTTCGGGGGTTTCAAGGGGGGGATGAAAATTTTATTGATTTTGCCGTAGGATGCACCGTTTTCAAGATATTTGACAAAAAAACCGGAGGGGGTGGGGGGTGAGCCACGTTAAACTATCGTCCGTAACCCGACTTTACAGACAACCGGTTTTTCTTGTTCTTTGCTCCCAATAGGGAACGTGCACATAGACGGTGCTGCCAACTGGTGCCATAAGGGTGCCATCAATTTGAATGCTTTACCTTTACCTTGATAAGTATGTTTTACTGTCCGCATAGTGTCTCTTTTGTCGCATTAGTGCTACCGCCTATAGTTACTGCACGTTCCCTATAATACTTTTTCTCACAAAAGAAGAAACTTGACGTTTTCTCATGAAAAATAAACTTAAAAAAAAACTAAAATCCTTAAAAAAATAACGTGGAAGCGAACCGAGGTCGGCTGGATCCGCGACCATCCGATTTCTACTGTGCTATTATGATCTGCTCGAAGCCGGCGAAATTTAGCTTTGTATTCTAATGCAAACAGAAATAGCCGGAAAACACGAGTAAAAGCGGTTTTCTGAAAATGAAACATAGCTAGATCAGTTTTTCATCCCCGAAAACCCCCACATACCAAATTTCATCGAAATCATTGGAGCCGTTTCCGAGATCCTGATTATATATATATATATATATACAGGAATTGCTCGTTTAAAGGTATTAGATATAACTAACACATGTATTACTATTTATTTCGTTGTATTTCCATCTCGGATTTAATAGAAAATAGAGATAATTCGTAAATACATAACATCAATATTTCATTGCATGTTTGAGAAAAATCCATAACATGTTACTTTCAGATCGTATTCTTAAACCAGGAACACAGAATGTATTAGCGTCAGTTTGAACATTTCCCGTTTCTACCGCCTCCCTTGACGAGAAAACGCGCAGGTACCGCCTCCTTTTTGTACGATTGAACAGAATGCAGATTGTAATCTACAGAGGCAATTCCGATTCACATCAGTCGGGATATATAATTGGAGAAGCTTCGAGAAGCGCTCCGGGTGATAAGCTCATCTAAACTTTGGATTCGAAAGCGGAGCTTGCAAATAGAATGTATATTTTAATTTTCATAATAAATTTTGGCTTCTGATTGGTTTATTTGTATTCTAGTGTAGTTTACGGGCAGCGCTGAGGACGGTTAGAAGAAAAAAAGACACAGTGTTATTAATGGAACGTTAGATAAAGTGTTTTTTTTGTGGTCTTGAGGAAACATCAAGTGGTGACAGTTGTTAAACATAGCTTGAGGATCCGTATAATCATTATTGTTTGGGTTAAAAAATTTGCAAAAGATTCAATCGGATTTTCACTATAAATATTTTTAACAGTTTTTTATACCCCTGCTTCACAAGCATAAGGAATATTGTGTTCCGGCGAGAAAAAAATAGGGATGAGCAGTAAACTTTTATGTAAAATAAGTCGTAAATGTACAATGGCGATCCGCACGGATGAATTCGTAACCGTCAGTTACTTTATATGAAAATACATAATAATGTTTTATGGTCGACCTGCTTTCATTGATATTTCATATTCCGGAAACTTGGGAGAAATAGATGGCAATGAAAAATACATAAGATAATATTGTTCTTTGTGAAGTGTTTGTGAACTTTAAATGTTTAATGTTGTTTTAATGCTGTTTGTTATTTTCTGTGCTACGGGTATACCTGCTGTAGTACTACGAGAAAGGAATTTTGGAATTTCTTACGGCACGGAATAGAGAACGGGAGTTATCCATAAATTGTATGCTCTAAAGCTAGTATTGTATATAAAAAAATCTTTGAGTATTTAGACTGAAAGGAGATGTTATCGCCCGTAGGTTGCTAAACAATTTTTCTGCCAAAACTCGCGGGGGGGGGGCAATGCACTCACACACAAGCAATTTAACTACAAATGAAAACAGAGCAATGTTTGTACACACGCACACAAACCGAATTCGTCAACACAACAGTGATCGCCATAGACACATTGAAAAACATCTCGTCTATACATGTCACACGTACATCACATATAGACAACTATCTAGAAACAGCTAGAGTTAGGGCCATGTCGATAAGAATGTCGATAAGCATTCACTCGTTCATACATTCAGTCGTTCAATTAATCCCTAAGTTGTTAATAGAAAATTCGTTTTCTAAATAAATGTGATTGCTCTATAAGGTTTAAAAGTGGAGGATTTATTAAAATATGTACATATAGCAAGTAATATTAATGTCAGCTGTGCCAAATGTCTTTTACTTTGTAATTTTCTATAAATAGAATAGACACATCACTATGGTTAACATTTTGTTGAGAAGGTACCTAGACAAATTTTAATAGACTAATAATAAAGTACCTAATAGGTACTAACTTTACCTTTCAGCATCAGCAGGAAGTTGAAAAAATTACAATGTTGGTTTTATCACCGTTGAATTTAGGCACCCGTAAACACTGCAATACACACGTTCTCGTGACACCGCCATTATTAAAGAAAATATAATATTAGTTACTTTGTACCGAGCGCTTATAGCCACGTTACGGAATCGAAACGGGGGCGAATAGAGCGGGCGGCGCGTCATAGCACTCACTCAACTAGCGACCGAACTGCGCGGCGTGCGGCGTGGAACTGCGTAGTTTTGTCTGGCGAAGATTGGTTAGCTTAGCGGCCGTGTAAGACGCTTGGCTGTGTGCGTGCGTCGATTCGGGTGCTCTAGTATGAAGTCGAATCACTGCCTGTTACTTGTATTGAATCATTAAAAAGTATTTGTTAATACTTTCACGTCAATTTTTTTAACGAGTTCGATACTTTAAACATACATTTATTACTAACCATACGTTTCCATTTTATTAGTAACCTTTAAAATATGAAACCATGATAAGACAAATCATTCACTGATTCATTCACTCAGTAGTTTATCGATTGTGGAAATATGTGTGTCCCCTCTCTAGTCGATACTAGACCGGTTATCGGTGTGGCCAATTATTTATTAAGTAAAAATAGCCAATATTACTAGTGGTCGGTGAAATACCACTTAAATATAAAAAATAGCTAAATCTATTTAGAAAAATAAAAAAGAGAACTGAGCTTCGTCCATAGTTAAATAAAAATAGCAATCAAAATAGTAACGATTCTTAGAATTACTGTCTGTTTATCTGTGCGTTTGTTCGTGGTAATCTCCGAAGCGGCTTAAGCTATAAGGATGTGGTTTTCAGTTATTTGTTAATTTCATTAGTCCAATATTTAATTTACGAGTGAGGGGGAGTGGGGGAGGAGGTGCGGGCGTTACAAAGGGGGATGAAAGTTTCATTGATTTTGCCGTAGGATGCACCGTTTTCAAGATATTTGACAAAACACCGGTTCTCGTCCGATCAGCGAGGTTAAGCAACGTCGGGCGCGGGGATGGGTGACCGCCTGGTTTCATTTTTGTTTTTTGAATATTTTGTTATGACTTTGTCACGTTAAACTATCGTCCGTAAGCCGACTTTACAGACAACCGGTTTTTATTTAATAATTGTCTGGCCAGTAGTTTTTTGCCAAACCACTTATATATATATTTTTAAAATTTGTTATAAAATTATTTTAATCCGTTTAACAGATGGGTGATGGTAGCTTCTTCTTTATTATTATTATTTATTGATTTAAGGTTTACCAACAATTGTTAACACTAGGTACATCAGAAATTGTTGCTTGTATTGTAGGTATATCTTATAGGTATAACCACATACAAAAAAAACTGAGCTAGTTCTAGTACGGATCTTAGATTATTAGACCAGGCTCCGACTGCACTTTTTTGTCGCTTCGTTCGAGTTGAGTGCTATAGAATTGTTAGGAATTTTTAATTGAGAGATGAAAACTTGTTTTTTGTGTTGATGGTAGCAGCGGTGGCATTTTGAATGGTGAGCGCGCTTTCATATAATTCCAGCACAAAAATCAATAGCACTCAAACGAGGTGATAAAAAGTTGCAGTCAGCGCCTGGCCTTAAAGTCTACATGGATGAAGTCAATCAAACAATGTAATGAATGTATAAGATCAATCAAAATATTATATAATTTATATTTTACCTCTTTAATAATTAATTGATTTATAAAAATTAAAAATGGCCAATGTGGCTATTTTTACAAAAAGCTGGCCACACTGACTGGCAATAATTTTATTAATAAACTTCACTTATTTTTACTATTAATCAACAATAATTACGTTACGAAATACTTCCAGATGAAAAGTTACTTTGTCTTTTTGTAGACTCGACGTGTTAGATATTTTTTCACGCCCGAATTCTTTGCATTTAGTCATTTTTGTGGGAGCTCATTCACTGACGCGTGCCGTTTTGAAATGTCATGAGAAGCGAGCGAAACAGTTTTGTATAACGGTTATACCCGGCGGGTTCATACCTTTGGCAGAGGGGAAATGCGCTTCAAGGCGCCTCCCTTCAGTCTAAATACTCAAAGAAAAAAATATATCTAGGAGCGCGATATCCCAACTACTTCTTATACAAAATTTAACGTTTTTCAAAATTACGGACTTCACGTCCGATAAACTGAACTTTGTTCATTATTTCACATAAGAATTTAATGGCCATTAAATTTATGTGCATTTGTAAGTATAACGAAAACGTCATTGAAAATTATGTTAAATTGCAAAATTATGTCAGTGCACAAATTTTGATACGTGATTCAGTATCGTTGATAGATCACGATTATCTGTTCAAGTTTTTTTTTTAATTATGAAATTTGGGTTGTTCATAGTAATTCATCCAATAATTGGTCGAGTTACAATGAAAAACAAATATTTTGCACTTAAGCTGTAAGATTAAGTTTTAGATTGAGAAACGACTACGAGTTTAACCGTTAAATTTTAATCTAAACAAAGGTAATAAGAATAGACTAAATCACAGCTATCAAATACATAAATAAATTAAAGAACTTATTAAAGAAAATTCTAAAGCTCTCCTTTAATTATAAAGTTATTCAATATTGTCAGTCGTTCATCCTCACTTTAAGCCCACATCACCGCAGCACTATTTTCGTGTTCAACTAAGTACATACATAGTTACTTACAATGTATAATTTTGCTCTTTCAGGCCCCACATCATTCCTACAAACACAAAGATTACAAAGCCGTATAACCCCAGAAGTGTTTAAATACGTTAAACTCGTGAGATAAATAAACGATTATCAGTTTAATTTAAACATACATTGTAACTACACTATGGTTAGGCGAAGCGATTTATACCGCGTTACTAAACAGTATTTATTGAGGCTGAAACTTCGCGGTTCACCGTAAATTCGAGCACATCGTTTGCAATTAATTGGGTGATGTATGGGCTTAATCACCCTATGTCAGGTATGCGGAATAGACGCGTGCTCTGTCTGCTGTGGATGCTTGATTTATTGCCCGAGATTCAACTCCAACTTAGGCCGACTCTGCGAACTATGTTTGAGCGGGAATCAGAAATGCCATATTGAATATTCGTGTAAGTTAAATCCTAGTTGAAACAGACTGTACTGTCTCAAAAACTATAATGCAAATTATGATTGAATCAAGGCAATGTGAACTAAGCGCAGTTGTTTCTACAGCTTGAGAAAAAAGCGTGACTACGAGTACCTATTAGAAAAAAACTCGGAAACCTTGGTGCTGCGAGACTGGAAAAGTTTTTGCATGCCGAGTGTGATGCTTAGGTACTAAAATAACGCCTTTTCTTGAGTCAATATGGACCAAATCGGCGAATATTGGCGGATTATCATATGACCTAAAAAATCCACATACTGCTTGAAAGAAAATATTTCTTCGTCTAATAAGTAAGATCTTTCGGCATTCAAGTGTTCTTCGATTATATTTTTATTATTATTTGGTCAGATACCTTTTAATTAAATACTTTATTTTGACATGTTAGTAACGTAACAATTCGGAATCTTTACTATCCGTGCTAACAGGCAAAAAAATGGAGTGTTTTGGACGATTGCTTTATTAAAAGTGTGCTATTTTAACGATTTCGTAGACTTTCATTACAGTAAGTATATGATAACCGTGCAAATATCCGGAATATACCTATAATTATAGACTTACGTGGCTAAATGGAATGGTAAATTATGTTGAAATTAAACCAGCTCTGTAATTATCCTGAAACGTAATAACGCCACGGTGATTTGCGTCGAGGTAACTAATTTCAAATTGGATGACAATATCAAAATTAACGACCGACGCACGTGCGAGTTTCAGCAATTATAGGGCAATAATTCCCACGTTAAAGACTTCCTCTCTATTTTAATCACCCATTTACAACTTTAACTCATTAGGAAAATCTTATTTAAATAACTGTGTAATATCCGGTGAGTCATACTTTGTACATAATAATTAAAAATACAAGATACATTAATTCAAACTCTATTCACTGGGATATTAGTATTCAGCCCACTGGTGGCGCGGTGCTGCGGCTGCGATGCAAATGTCTGCAATTCTAGCTTCGACTAAGAACGAATGGACACGAAACGTAATTTAACCCAGCTAATTTAACTTTGCAAAGATTTCCCCGTCAAGATTTAAAACAAAATTAAAACGTTTACTAACTCGGTTACATTTTTCAAGTCACTAGTACGTCTTAGCAGCATGAACGCTGTTTGTTATTCCTATTAGAACGCGCAAACGTTTCTATTTGAAAGATTAAGTTCCAGTCTTTTTTTCTCGCCCGAGAGTAGTTTCTTGCTGTTGCCCGGAATGGGTGTCGGAGCGTGCGAGACGGTGGACGCTTCAAGAGTTCCTCTAGAGAGCAAACTTTATTCTTCACAAAGTACCTGCAAACATCGGGGGAGCAAAGTGTGCACGCAGTATTGAGAAGATAAATGCATTCGAGTTTTAGTTTTCTTTCAGACATTATAAAACTATGAACAGTTAGTGTCAAATATAAGAGAGCGGCCAAGGTGCTCGAATATAATTATGAAGTGATCCGATATACAGCTAAGCTAAGCACTCCTTGTTAGGTTGGGTTATTTTATTTCAAATCAGCCAATTTTTCGTATAAAAATAAATTTTTGTTCTCGATTTCTTAACGGTTGAAAACGCGATTTTAGAGTTCGCTTGACCGAAAAAAAAAAAGTGAAAAGTGAAGTGTTACATTATTGCGGCAAGGGGTTGCGTCTGGATGCTCTGGAATGCATGGAAATAATTAGGTACAACACTATGGGGTCTATTATTAATGAACAGGTAAATTTAGTATCTTCTCCTTTACTGCGGCTTGGGTCGAATTTGAACAGTTAGTATTAATTAAATATGCCTTATAAATAAATAAACAAAAAAAATTCAAGGTAGTTTTAAATATGTCAATAAAAGTTAATTTTTGTGGGGTAGTTTGAGAATAAGAAAAATAAAGTGGGTACTTGAGAAGTTACAGTGACAAGTTAAAACATTTGTTTTGGTTTGTTAGTTTAACATTTGGTAGCATAGCATACGGTTGTGGTAACTCTGAAGATGAGCTCTGGTTGAGTTCGAAACGCGTCAGTGTAGCTTGGTGGTGGTGATGGTTGGGTTTATGTGATTTGTGTGTGTTCGTACAGTGTGGAGGTGGAGGAACTGCATGAACGCACATTTCTTGCATAAACGTAACTATTGTAAGGTCGCGGGTGAGCAAAGTAATTGTTTTAGTTCGAAAAAAAAACTTAATCATTTGCCTTAAATATCATTTTTTTGCAAATCCTCTGTCACTATCTTCGACCGGGACCGGGAGGGAGAAGAATTGACCGTGAATATAATGTGTCGGTAAACCTTGGTTGGTTTATTGAAAGTAAGCTTTTTCTGTTTTGGTTTATACGGTGTTTTTTTGTCAGTTGCCTTTTGCACTTCTGAGCGGACGCTCTCCATCGACGTGGAATTCATCACGCTCACATTTGGGTACAGAAGGTCTAGGCTTTCCATTTCCAATACAGATTAGAACTTCACACACACTTTCGAATTGCTTCGGAGGTGTAATGCAGAATTTGTGAAACCACCATAGGTTACTATGGCTTGGCTTAAATTATTCATGTCACGAAATAGGTAATGCAAAATGAGAAAATATAACGTATAACGATGAACTACGTGACTTTTAGTCTAATATTTTCGTAATAAATATAAAAATATCACAGTGTTCAGTTACGAAGTGATTCTGGGTACAGTGGAAATACTACAACTGAAATTGGTTGATCATACACTCACAATCGATGTAACCTGGTTAAAGTTTCAAATAATTCGAATTGAGAGTCTCGATATTTCTCAAATAGTTTTCATTTCAAGGCTTGTCTAGATTGTGAAAAGCATCTGCGACAAAGAAGTTTCGAATGTTCATTGAGTGCGCTTGACAACGCGGATTTTGAACAAGGTTTAAAACATTCGAGTTGCCGACGACTTTGTAAATTGAAGTCAGCAGTTTGAAAAAGAAAAATCTGTGCTCAAATCAAAGTAAGCGACAAGATGCAGGCAGCCCAGCATTTACGAAACTAAAGAATAATCTTCAAGGAGACGTGCTTTTAATTTGATTTTGTACCATAAGTACTGAAACTAAGATAAAGTATCACTGATTAATGACATCTTAAAATAGAAAAACGTTTGGAAGCGCTAAGTGAAAATAATTACATATTTCACATAATTTTTCCACTCTTGGATTTGGGGAGATTTCGGTTTTCAGCTGAATTGTCCCCAAATCCGGTATAGTGGGGCCTGGCGAGGCGCCAAATGGCGTTCGACCACCCGCCGCGCCCCAATTTCTCTTCGTGAAAAATTATATGGCCCGTGACAAGATCGCGTGCTTACGCAATTAGTACGTTGCACCAGTTAAATCTTTGATATCAGTTATTTTGCAATTTGAAAAACAAAAACTCGAAAAATTTTAACGTTTCAAAACAGTACTCAACTTAAATAAACGTAAAAGAATGCAGAGAAGCCTTTTAGGTACGTCGACGATATGGTTCCTATAAATTTTATTATATTTCTCGTAGCATTCTGTCTAAAAACATAACTTTACATGAACATGAATGATTCTTTATTATAAACATAGAAAATGGAGTTTGATGTAGGTAAATGTTTTTAGATGATGATGATAATCCTTTCTAAAAACATTTACATCAAACTCCATTTTTAGGGTTCCGTAGCCAAATGGCAAAAAATAGAACCCTTATGGGTTCGTCATGTCTGTCTGTCTGTCTGTCCGTCCGTATGTCACAGCCACTTTTTTTCGAAACTATAAGAACTATGCTGTTGAAACTTAGTAAGTAGATGTATTCTGTAAACCGCATTAAGATTTTCACACAAAAATAGAAAAAAAAACAATAAATTTTGGGGGTTCCCCATACTTAGAACTGAAACTCAAAAATTTTTTTCATCAAACCCATACGTGTGGGGTATACTAGGGGCGTTCAATAAAAAGTGAGAATGAGTATGTTATAAACAACTTTTACTAAATGTCATTTTATTTTTCGACATAGTCACCTTTTAGCACAATACACTTAGTATATCTTTTTTCTAAACTTAAAATTCCATTTTTAAAAAAGGCCTCATCTTGAGTACTTAAAAAATCTTGTACTACAGCGACTACCGCGTCGTCGTCTTCAAATTTCTGGCCTCTCAGGTATTGTTTCAATCTCGGAAATAGGTAGAAATCACTGGGAGCGAGATCTGGTGAATACGGAGGATGCTTAAGGATATCGAACCCAGCATCACGAATTGCAGCCATTGCAACGGCGGACTTGTGTGCCGGGGCATTGTCCTGGTGGAACAGCACAACTTTCGAGAGTTTACCTCGCCGTTTTTCGCGGATCTCATTGCGCAATGTTGCTATTTGTTTGGCGTATAAAGTGCCCGTAATAGTGGCTCCATGCTCGAGATACCCAATCATTAATACCCCTTTACCATCCCAAAAATCAGAGCCCATGACCTTACCGGCAGATGGGCTCACCTTGAATTTCTTCGGAGTTGGAGATGATGGCCTTTTCCATGTCATAGACTGCAGTTTCGTTTCTGGGTCGTAATGATGGAGCCATGTTTCGTCCATTGTTATAAATCGCGTCAAAAAAAGTTCCCGGTCTTGCTGCATCAGGTTCAAAGCTTCTTGACAAATCTCTAGTCTAGTTTGTTTTTGCGTGTCAGTAAGCATTCTTGGTACCCAACGCGCAGATGCCTTTTTCATACCCAAGCGTTCATGTAAAATATTATGCACGCTCCCCGTTAAAATCTTTACATTTTCAGCAATAAAACGAACCGTGACACGGCGATCCGCCAAAACTGAGTTTTCGACTTTTTTCACAATTTCTTCAGTTACTGCTGTAGTAGGGCGTCCGGAGCGGGGGTCGTCCATTGTCGATGTTCTTCCACGTCTAAATTCGGCGCACCAACGTGCGACTGTCGAATGGAGGAGCATTAGACCCTAAAGTGTCCCGCAAATCCAAATTGACATGGTCCGTAGAAAAATTTTTCAAATACAAGTATTTGATAACGGCGCGCAGTTCAATTTTCTCCATTTTCGCTAACGTACTCAATAGCATTACAAAGAAATTACCGTATATTTTTTTCAACAAAAGACAGTTAGTTTTTTTTTCATAGCAATCAGCTAGATAGATTAGCTTTACCGGCCAGTATTTAATTTCGTAATATTAAAAGAGTTTGCATCTCATTCTCACTTTATATTGAACGCCCCTCGTATAATGGATAGGTCTTCAAAAATGATATTGAGGTTTCTAATATAATTTTTTTCTAAACTGAATAGTTTGCGCGAGAGACACTTCCAAAGTGGTAAAATGTGTGTCCCCCCTGTAACTTCTAAATAAGACAATGATAAAACTAAAAAAAATATATGATGTACATTACCATGTAAACTTCCACCGAAAATTGGTTTGAACGAGATCTAGTAAGTAGTTTTTTTATAGTTATAAACCGCAATTGTTTATAGATAATGGTACGGAACCCTTCGTGCGCGAGTCTGACTCGCACTCGGCCGGTTTTAATGTTCATAATAAAGAAAAACCTTTTATGGACGTCAGTTCAATAATTTATTTTAGGAATTACTTTAAGGGTGTTAAAAGGAAAGTTATACGTTATTCTTTGTTTGCTCATTGCCCGAGCGAGCATGAGAAAACAATGTGTAAATACCTATTATTTAATCCATAACAAATATTTTCTACATTGTGACAATTCGAAAACTCCGTAAGTATTTATTTAATTCGTATCATGAATCTTAATGTCAACATAAGCTGCTTACAGTGGGTCGCTTTGAAAGGCATGCGAAAATACACAATTATTTTTAGGATGTTTACTATTAAGTTACAATACCCGTATTAATATCACCAACACACGTAACATACGTATATATAACAAGAGTAACACAATTGTTATTTTTTTGGTTAAAATAATGCAATAACGGCGTACAGTCAAGTACAGAAATATTTATCTACTCAAGTGATTTTTAAATATGTACCACCCTGTTGTATACGGGTGTGAGGTACAGTCGAAAGCATAAATATGTATACAGTCATCGCGTCGAAATATGTAAACATCAACCTTATGGCTAATGACATAGAGTTGTATAGATATTTTTGACACCTTGTTAACGTATATATATTTTTGCACGTGGCCGTACAGTCAGCAGTAATAGTGGATGAACGGTTACGGTGGTCGCAATGATCTACACACGACTCTACTGCCAAGTTAATAACTTGCTGACTGTAAATATTAATTAGGCCTTAAATACATACTTCTCTGTACACTCATTTTTAAAGTTCTCTGTAAACTGTTTAAATCTGGACTACGAGTATATTCCACAAAACCATACCAGTAATCTCTTTGGAAAGTTATTGAGTACGAGTGCTAAAATAAAGTTATATAATGTGGACGTTTTAGATGAATTCACATAAATACTTATAATCATTGTTAGGCCGTTGTTTAAAGCGAACAAGTTATTTTTAGAACCACTAGAATCAATCGGCAGAAATAGAAAGGAATTTGATTTAGTTCAATGACTATTTAAATTCATACTAAGTATGATACTAAAATAAATCTGTTTCAAATGTTATTCCTGGTTTTATTTACACAAGACGGAATTTTACACAATGAGTGCTCAATTAAGTCATGTATGTTTTTAAATGTACGGGACATTTGGTGTCCAATTCCTCCCTGTACTTACCTGGTTTATTTTTGGAGACAAGAAGCAATCAGTTTCAAAATAATGTTTGCATTGTGTTACCTTCCACGTTGATGTAGTGTAATATTTGTAATTTGTAAGCTATCGTGCTTTTTTGTTTACCTGAAACAAAATAATAGGAAGTTGTTAAAAACACATTGATATTGTAGAAAGCCCGGGGCGGATTTTATTCGATTTTTCCACAGCAAGAGCGCGCCGTTGATCAAAGCCTGCGGAGCCTTCTGACGTCTCCACTTGTCTTGTCTTTCTGCTCGATTGCCCAAAAGGAATCGGTGCCATTTCGGTTTACCTACACATTCAAACACGGCTCACATGGCTCACTAAATCATTGATTACGCAAGCTACATATAAAACATAGAAGTCTGTCGAAAAAAACATGAAATTACTTGGTTAATGTACTTAGTGCTTTACTAACTAACTACTAGTAGTAGTTGTTTTGTAGCTCCATTTATTAAAGACAGTAAAAAATATCATTTAGAATTTGTAACTCAATACGAAACCGTACAGTACTTAAGCTATTTCCAGAGAGAGACACCATCGCCCGTCGTTATGTCACTGACACATAATTTATGTTTTGTTTAGGTACGTTGCGCAGAAAAATGTAAAGATTGAATTAATTTCGCTCCTCATAAAATTTCCATATCGGGAGCCTTATACGAAAAATAATTCTTAAAAGCATACTCCAAAAAAAGTAAGTAAGTAATACCTACGAGTGTAACATTATGTAAGTATGTATTGCGCTTGTGAATTAAGTAAAAAATCGTTCGTCATAACTTTTATAGAAGTTTTTAATTAAAGCGTTCAGCAAGTTTCCAGGCGGGACGTTCGTTAGGCACGTCCGGTGGTTGTCTCGTTATTTTTTGTGACGTTTGAAAATTTTCTCGACCACGCTATTTTCTACTTCATAAATAAATAAACTAGCGACCCGCCCCGGCTTCGCATGGGTGCAACTATATTATGCATGTATTATACATATACATATAAACCTTCCTAAGATTTAAAAGCGAAAAAGTTTCCGGGTGCGCCGGTGGGACTTGAACCCACGTCTCCTAAACCTTCCTCTTAATCACTCTATCTATTAAAAAAAACCGCATCAAAATCCGTTGTGTAGTTTTAAAGATCTAAGCATACATACATAGGGACAGACAGACAGCGGAAAGCGACTTTGTTTTATACCTACTGTGTAGTGATTAAGGTACTTAAAACATTATCTCACTCATATTGAGAAAAAAAATCCTCCGTTATCTCTTTATGATTATTAAAATTTGTAACAATCCATTTTATAAAAAACACGACGAGCGAGATTAGATTTCTCGACAGTAAATAGTATCAGGTAAACCCTACCCTAAACCTTAATCTTTTATTAACGGTTGGGTTATCGTTAGACAAAACTACATCCAATAACCTGGAGTTCATAGAAAAGGGTATTTAAGAGCAAAAGAAGTTCGCATAGGCATTGGCTTGGAAGATAGAAAGGTTAGCCCAAATAGAATCAAGCTATGAAATGGATTGAAGCTCAGAAAGTTGTGAGCCGACGCTCTGTGTATGTTATTTGTACCGTAAGTATTTATATATATGTTTATCGGACTGACGGGGAACTTGTTTTATATCTGACATTTCAGCTCTGTAAAATGCTGTGAGTATCTCAGTTGATGTGGATGTGCCTTCTATTTTGCTGAAAAGCTGCATGCTATAACATTTTTAATAGAGAACAAGATCTAATAAAGTCAGGTAAACTAACTTTTATTGATAGCTAATGCAAAACACGAACTGCTCACGAGTTCATGAATTATTTAAACATTCATTGGGTATATAGCTGTATACATTTACTTGGGTGTTTGTTTTACGTCTTAATTTTATAACGGTAAAAAATTTGCATCAATCAATGATTGGTCAATGGACATTGCTAAAGAATAGAAAGATAAAGGTAAAGATAATTTAACATTTAATTAAACAATCTTTTGTACGGGTTGAACAGTAAAATTAATACGAAGGAAATAGAATAGAATTAGGGAATGTACGGTCACAGTAAGTTACGTATATACGATAGATAGAACTTGGTAGGTATAAAGGTGAACTTATCCCTAGTAAAGGTTCTCTTCGAGCTAACTTAGTTAGGAGAAGAAAACTTATAAAGAGAGGTAAACGACAGACTCATACTCATTATGGAAAATTGAGATACTCAATCATAAAATACAGGTGTTTTGGTTTATATATTCGCCACAAGGAGGGTAGCGTGTCCAGTTCTCGTCGCAAATATTAGCTCAACACCAATAAATATTTGTCTAACACTGTCAATATTTGTTTCGACCAGAACAATGTCATGTGTCGTGACTTAATATTTGCTCCTTATGACGGCTCCGAGCGAGCAAAAGAAAAGCGATATGTGTCGGACACAACGATAGAATAAGAACATCAGAGTTAACTGTGTTATATTTACGAGTACAGTAGCTGAGCATTTATTACGCTTGAAAGAGGAGTTGATTAAAATTTCATTTTATTAGGTATATCAAAGTGTTTTGACATAATATTTCTTGGGAATATTACCCAGAAATTGTATGAAGGTATCGTTCGTTAAAAACGCTGAAAATATTAAAGCTGATCTTCAAGTTAATTGTAACGAACCAATCTGTCGATATCTTTGTTGAATACTAAGATACAGTCTCCGCATAGCTTGTCGAGTAAAATTACTGTAAATGGAGCAGGTGTTCTGTCGAGCTTACAACAGCCGTTACACGAGCAAGAAGAACCAATTAGATTTTAATATTTTCACAAATTATGTCACAAGAAGAGTGAATGAAAAAGCAATTTGTACGTTCAAAAGCATGCTGTTAGCCGAGAAGATTGAGAAGCGTAATCTTCTTTCGCCTGCGAGCGGCTTCGAGATTAAAAGTTCGAGTTATTGCGATCGGCGCGGGAGCGTCCGCCTGACATTGACTGTTCATTTCACCGATAACTTCACGAGGAGTTGTTTTATGTCATAATATCTTACAGGAACCGAGATTTTTCACTAAAGTATCTCGTTTGTTCAAGAATTACTCGTATGAAGAAGGAACTGTTTATAAATAAAAGGGAAACACGTTAATAATTTAGAGACATAGTTTTCGGAAGGAATAATAAATGCTTATTTCGATTTAACGAAAAAAGGTTCCCGTCAAAGTCAAGAAGATAACGGTAGGAACGTTGCAAAGAGTAAATTAAGTTAGGGAGGGTTTTGTGTTATACCTTTTTCCTATTCTTAGTATATATGGCATAAATAATAACAATCCAACTTATATAGATTTCGACTATTGGACACGGGGCTCAGTGCGTACCTACACGGTACCTTTTTTAGCAATATTATTAAATTATTAAATCCCCAGTAGGGAAAAGTAAGGATTGAAAATTATTGTGTAACTTCTGATCTAAAAGGATAAGAATAACAGTCAGAACTGGGCATTGGGTACAAATATTACTTCTATTTCAGAAAACATTATGCATAACATTATAACATTATTACGTTCTCCACCTTCTTTACGGCATTCTCTTTAACCCTGTAACTCCTCTCTACCTCAAAGAGCGGTTTAGCTACGTAACTTCTATTCGATGCTCTCAGAACTTTCTCCTTACCGTGCCTCTCTCTAACTCCAAATTCTATGTCTATTCTTATACTGTCCAGGCTATTCGGTTGTGGAATGCCTTGCCGATTGACTTACACCGGGCAAAATCTCTTCTTTAAATCTATGCTTAAGGTGTACTATCTGTCTTCTTGTAATAATTAGCTTTGTTATAGTTTATTTATTTATATGTGGCTGTTTATCCCAATGCTTAAGTATATTTGTTTTAGACGTGTACTTATTATATGTACGATATATGTATGAGTAGATGTCCTATTTTTGTTGCGTTTTAATTTTCTGATCCACTGTTGATGCACCACCTGCTGTAGACTAGTCTTTCCTTCTTTCTGGTAAAGGGTTGCCTGGAAGAGATCGCTCTTAAGCGATAAGGCCGCCTATTGCTTACCTTGTAACTTACTCTCTGTGTACCTGTTTTCTGTATTGCTTACTATTCCTGGTGTACAATAAAGAGTCATTGTATTGTATTGTATTGTATTGTATTATGAACTAGATTCATTGTTTTATTTCACGCCAATTTTGCGGGCAAGACTCAACTGTATTTCATTGCTCTCAAACTAGTGAAATAACTGTACACATAATGAAACAGGCAAGATCCTTTAAGTTTCTGTACACATTAGGCACAAGTTAGTTTGGGCTTATTTATTATGTACGTCGGTAACTAAGAACGAGAACCGAGAACTTCTAGCGGCGGCGCAGGCATTCGGATTCAATTTAAAAACTTCGAAACGAGAACAACTTGAAAGTTCGTCGGGTCCTAAACGAACGACTCCGTGTAAACTGCCGCTCTTGTTACTGATGGACATTAGTGAAACACAATCAACCGAGTACAATGTCTTACAATTGCCTCAATGGACCAATTTTATCGTTACCCTGATGCAAATGAAAGGAGCGCAATCAGTCAATAAGTGAAAAGGCTAACCCTCGGCTATGAATAGCGCGTCGCTCACCATTCAGTGGCGCTCCTTTCTACGTATTATTTGCTCGCTAAAAGAAATATTAATGGCCAACGTACGCAGGTTGGGATAATCTCTTTCCGATTTCCCTATTTTCAGAATATTTATGATTATCCAACACAGGTAGGCAATAGTCGACCAAGTAAGTGCTTTGCATTTTTTATGACAGTTTCTATATCAAAATGAGAACAATAAGGCTGATGGTCACATTGGCTTGTTCGTAAAAATAACCTTAGCCATACATAAGGTGGTAAAGCAATTTCTTGGTCAAACATACGTGACGAAAACCTTAGGACCTAAAAGCAAAAATAATAATTATGATAAATGTTGTCCAAGTCTGTAATAATTATAACTGGTTTTACAAAATGTGTGAATAAGTTTTGCTGGCAGTTATAACTTAAAGTCTAGTATACCTAATCTGCGCAAGAAAATGATCATGAATTTGAAACTTATGTTGATATTAGCGCAAAAAGTAGAGTGGTTGTATTGTAAATTATAATTAAAATGAAGACATCTTTATTTTATCAGTCGTCTTTGGTATTACACATAGCGTTTTTACTAGAAACACTCGTCGCACGTCAGGAGTTTTTACAAATTAATTGGGAAAACACAACGTATCTAACTAACTGCATGCATATATTTACATTTATGGTACCTAAATATGATGGTAGGTACTTGAGATAGCACTTAAGATGTTTGTGATTTTGTCGGTACAAAAATAGTACTTGTGAAAACCCCATAAAAACCTAACGTTACCTACATTAGTCAGGTCCAACGTATAGTACCTACCTACTTTTTCCATTAATATTTACTTGCCTTATTGTCGTAAATAGAAATAATTAATAAGCAGATATAAAATTGTACTCATGGCCCAATAAGACAACTAATACATACGTTCAAGGAGGCCAATATATTTAGTATGCCATGGCATATATATATTAATATACAAAGATACGGAGACCATTTTAATTCCACGCTTTTCTAGGGTTCCGTATCTGAAGGGTAACAAGCGGAACCCCATTACTGCCGCTACACTGTCCATCGGTCTATCACAGGGCTGTATCTCAAGATTCGTAATAAATATACCGCTTTATACATAATTGTGCATTTATATTGCCGCTTCAATAACAAATAATCATAATATCTATAACTAGCTTTTGGTCGCGACTCCGTCTGCAAAGAATTATTTTATACTATGCTGTTGTTCCTTAACATCCTGTACTATGTTTATAAGTATTCTGGCAAATAAAATAATTCTATTCTATTCTTTTATCGCTATCCCACGGGAACTATACAATTTTCCGAGATAAAAACTATCGTGAAGAGATAACAGCCAGACAGATAACACTTTCACATTTATATTAGTACCTACAAATACTACAAAAATCATATCTACGTACTGATTACTACGTTTGGTTCATGTAGAATATTTAAATGTAAGCGTCGTTACGTCGGGGGACTGCTAAGATTATATTTTCTACTGCAAAGTACTACGTATTTTACCTTCTTAGCGGTCCCCCGACGCAACAACGTTTGAATTAAAATATTCTACTCATGTCAAATGTAGAGGTTCAATCTTGGTTTAATACGTAGATACTTACAATTTTTTCTTTTCTTAGTATTCGTAAAAGTCGTCATTGTTAAATACATAAAAAGGTTTAGGTAGGTGTTTTGGCTCGAAAAGTCAACATCTTTAAATTACATTGTTAAAAAAGCAGCGAATGTTAATACTCTTTTTCTAATTCAATTTTAATTTTATTTTAGTTTCAGCACCATTTATCCGCTTTGGCCGGAATATCTATTTTATTTTCCTACTTCTAAGACACTGTACTATTTTGATTGAGTTTTGCTATTCTTAAGTAAACAGTTAATTAGATTAGTTACCTAGTAGTCTGATTTTGGAATAAAAAGTTGGATTTATCAATCAGTATTACATTGGTATACATACCTAGCTACGTTTTCATTGATCTGTCATCGAGAAAATAAACTTTTGGAAAAGGAATAGTTTTCGTTATTTCAATACTATCATTATTAGATATTTCACCATAAGAGTTAGAACACATTCATTCAGTGACAAAATTAAAAATAATTTAAGGAAGTGCGTATTTACAAAGAAATAGTCCCTGTGGCTTAACTTCAAACTCAAATAAATCCACTCTACCCTCTTAAGAGATTACCGACCTTGTTTACCATTTCTTAAATCATAAAAATTCTCAAATTGGGTTCATCCGATTTTGAAGTTAAGCTACATTAATACGTCGAAATTATCTAAAAACAACATGACTCATAATAACACAGGATTAACTTGGCAAGCGTCGGCATTGTAAGCTAGGCTAGCGTAAATACGCACCAGAACTGTGACCGCAACGCAAGATGTCAGGGCTCGTAGTAAAAAGCCACCCAAAACTTCTATTTACCCTCAAAGACCTTTGTGGTCGCACAAAGGAGTATTAGTTTAATCTCGGCGCCCATCTCTCTACAAGGCAACGGTTTCCCGAAATACCTACCTTAAATATTATTACACGGCATGATAAACGAAATGAGGATTACAATTACACTATAAAATTTGAATTTTAATAATGATAATTTTCATTTACAAATAGTCACATATGTTAACGCAGGTAACGTCTTCATTAATTTGTTCAATTCTATTCTAATTGATAGAAACGTCATGGACAATCAGTGGTGTCGGCGCTGCGGGCAATCGATCACGAACTGCCAGAAGGTGTCGGGGGGTGAGGATGGTACGTGCTATCCGTCAATCACGTTGTGGTACACTGTTAAGCTAAGCCGATACACGGCTTTGGACACCGAGCCAAGGCGCGAAACCCCACAAACGATAACTTGCTGGGTTTATTTCCGTATTGTGTTTCCTTCGCCTTGTTTTACTACTAGGTTAAGGTCACATTGTCAGTCGAGAGAGTATAGTTAGGTTATATTACAATTGAAGTTTGATAGTTAAGATTAAAGCCGCACATAATTTTTGCGTCAACAAATGAATGGAGATATTCTTGAATAAGTTTCACCTTCACCTGATATTTTTTAATTAAAACCCAGACGTCAGATCGCGAAAGAGTGGCATCAAGTCAATGGGCCGTATAAATCTTTAATTACTTTACACCTCTCCAGCGTAATTCTCTCTTTAAGGATTATTAATGATAAGATCCAATAAAAAAAAACTTTTAATCGGCACCTAAAAAATTTCCATAAACTTACCAAAGTAATCTAAAACCCTGCCAGGAACATTTAGATCATTAAAATTCAGAATAAACGGGATACCAATTAGAAAGTTTTACAACATTGAAAAGATAAACGAAAATGTTTGAACCAATTTGTTCCTCTATTTTATCTACCTACTAAAAAAGTCTAATAAAAACTAAACCTTAAGGGTTACTTGGAATAGGACGTTTATCGTAATCTGTTAACGAATGTAAGTACAATTTAAATCAGTTCTTCTATTTTACCTTTCTTTCCTGGCGAAGTGCAGTTGCTCCTTTTGGAAGGCGACTTCGCGTCAGCGGCCGCCATTTTTTCCTTCTCGGAAGCCATGCTTACGCGCAGTTCTCACTCTACCGCTGAAAGTGCCCGAAATTACGCGAGCTTCGCCGATGGCACGCCTTTCATCACTGCCTCTAAACAATTCACGGTAACTAATACGTGCGCGACCAGTCCTAAGACCCACTCAAACTATTTTGATGGACAGGTAATGATCGATGAGTGATTCCCAATGACTAATAATGTGATGGCAAACAGCCAATACTATATTGACTTTAGTCGGAAAGTCAACACCAAAATGAACTTAAACACGGATACGTTACCGTTTGCCTTTTTTATATGTGGTTTTGTCACAGAGCGAGCATCTTCTACGAAATTAGTTCGTTACTGGCTTACATACCAAGAAACGAATACTTTTAACCGTTCAAGATCCGTGAACTACTAATTTAAAAGAGCAGATCAGTAAAAAATGCTCAAGATTCATTCACATTTTATCTGACTTTACGAATAACCATTCGTTATTCCAGTGAGACTGGAAATGCAGAACCTATCCATTATTTGCAAAGACATTTCGGTATTTTGTTAAGTAACTTTGTTTAGGGCACTTCGAATTATCCTTCAGTTTGCCAAGTCTAATAAGTCTTGGCTCTATATTTTCCGACTAATTGTTACTTTGCGTCGTGTCTAACACGTTAGTACTAATAGGCAAGTTGTTAATCAGTGATGAACGAATACTAAATAGTTCTTTCTCTTCTCACTTATGACAGGAGATGGCAACGCACACTTAATCTTTCCCTGTTTTATTTTGGCAAGTATGAGTTCTGTAAAAGCGTATTTTTGACATGATTGTTGGTAGACGTGTGCCGTACTGCTAAGATGAGCATAATATAGATAAGCTAAAGGCAACTCACGTCACGGGTACTTCGTGCATACACGTTTTTCATGCATAATGCATTTGATATATGTAATGTTTAATTATGCACAATTAGACCGCCAAATCTTAACTTTTTAATTACTAAAAAGTGTCTGCTGCTTTCCAGAAATTACAAGAACATTAAAAAGTTTGGTATTTAACCTACTTCAACCACTTTGATATTCATTGTTTTTGAAAACAAGCTATTACCCGCAAGTAGGTCTACATCCCGAAAGAATCTTGGACTTTTGGAGGGTAAAATAGTCTGTTAATCGGGGAAAGCGTAGCTTCACATCGGTCGGAGAATTTTCAGAATTGGTTCAGTAGCCCCAGAGATTAGCCCTCAAATCTTTAATTCTTTATTATATTATAGTATAGATATTCCATTTTATTATTTAGGTTTAGTTATAAATAAGCTATTATTTTAATATATGTATTTTCAACTGCCTTCGTTTTATGTCTATTTGTCTGCGGGGATCAGGAACAAACGAGTATGATATTTACATTTTGTTTTACGAGGGGCGTTCAATATAAAGTGAGAATGAGATGCAAAGTCTTTTAATATTACGAAATTAAATACTGGCCGGTAAAGCTAATCTATCTAGCTGATTGCTATGAAAAAAAAAACTAACTGTCTTTTGTTTAAAAAAATATACGGTAATTTCTTTGCAATGCTATTGAGTACGTTAGCGAAAATGGAGAAAATTGAACTGCGCGCCGTTATCAAATACTTGTGTTTGAAAAATTTTTCTACGGACCAAGTCAATTTGGATTTGTGGGACACTTTAGGGTCTAATGCTCCTCCGTATTCGACAGTCGCACGTTGGTGCGCCGAATTTAGACGTGGAAGAACATCGACAATGGACGACCCCCGCTCCGGACGCCCTACTACAGCAGTAACTGAAGAAATTGTGAAAAAAGTCGAAAACTCAGTTTTGGTGGATCGTCGTGTCACGGTTCGTTTTATTTCTGAAAATGTAAAGATTTCAACGGGGAGCGTGCATAATATTTTACATGAACGCTTGGGTATCAAAAAGGTATCTGCGCGTTGGGTACCAAGAATGCTTACTGACACGCAAAAACAAACTAGACTAGAGATTTGTCAAGAAGCTTTGAACCTGATGCAGCAAGACCGGGAACTTTTTTTGGCGCGATTTATAACAATGGACGAAACATGGCTCCATCATTACGACCCAGAAACGAAACTGCAGTCTATGACATGGAAAAGGCCATCATCTCCAACTCCGAAGAAATTCAAGGTGAGCCCATCTGCCTGTAAGGTCATGGGCTCTGTTTTTTGGGATGGTAAAGGGGTATTAATGATTGAGTATCTCGAGCATGGAGCCCTATTACGGGCACATTATACACACCAAACAAATAGCAACATTGCGCAATGAGATCCGCGAAAAACGGCGAGGTAAACTCTCGAAAGTTGTGCTGTTCCACCAGGACAATGCCCCGGCACACAAGTCCGCCGTTGCAATGGCTGCAATTCGTGATGCTGGGTTCGATATCCTTAAGCATCCTCCGTATTCACCAGATCTCGCTCCCAGTGATTTCTACCTATTTCCGAGATTGAAACAATACCTGAGAGGCCAGAAATTTGAAGACGACGACGCGGTAGTCGCTGCAGTACAAGATTTTTTAAGTACTCAAGATGAGACCTTTTTTAAAAATGGAATTTTAAGTTTAGAAAAAAGATATACTAAGTGTATTATGCTAAAAGGTGACTATGTCGAAAAATAAAATGACATTTAGTAAAAGTTGTTTATAACATACTCATTCTCATTTTTTATTGAACGCCCCTAGTATATTTAAATATCGCGAAATGTTTTCAAATAATAATACCATCGAACATTACAGTATGTATAATGATTAATTAATATATTAATAATATCTGAATGCCTTCTCTAGTGTTATAATTACTTATTATTGACATCAAGCAGGCTCAGAGCGCAGCAATCCATGTTTTTTTTTTCGAAAATGATTCTATATTATGTTCGACGAATAAATAATAATGCAAGTTTCCATTTTCACTTTATAAGTATACCCAGGCAAAAGATTCTATTTACACAACATGTCAGCTTGTACAACGCTTAGGAGGGTACAAGACATGTTTGTAGAAGTTTTGTAGATCCCTCAAACGACAAGTTACCAAAAACATGTAACTTTCTTCTTTATCGTATTACAAAGTTATCAATCAAAACTTTAATGTGATAATGGCTCAGTGATTGTATTGTTCTGCAATACATTATAGTGACTCAGGATTTGTGGTAATAAAATGACAGCCAATAACTTAAATAAAACTTTGAGAAACTGAGATGCATGGAGATAGTCAAATAGAACCTCATAAGTTTCACAACTTAGGCGATTTACCTCGCAAGAAAAATAAAAAGCTGTAATTAAGTATCTTACTTAATAAAGCTCGCAATCAGATTAAAACGTTCTGGTTCTGACCAATTGGTGCTTAACTTGTTTGATGGTGATAAAACTAATTATTTTGGATGCCATGGTTTGACTAAAAAACGGTTGTACTCATAATAATATTCTTGAAAACTATATTCGGGCATATGTATTTTGGAAGAAAACGTGTAAGATATTATTACTGCATAATAGAAATTTTAGGTCTAATGTGAAATGCTGTAACTCACTCAGAGTAATAATGATCTAATTTTGTCTAGCATAAATGATAATAGGGTAGTCGACACCTTAAAAATAATTCCAAAACGCGATTCTAATAAAAAACGCTTTATTTTAACCCTGAAAAACAGATTAATTTGCAATTAATTGCAAAATTAGATTTTTAGGTGCTTAGAAAACAATTAAATAGTCTATTGAGTTGGCAAGTAGCTAAGCAGCGTCATTGGTAAATCGTAAAAATGCGTTTTGACAAATTATAAAAAGTACGTCAATCTTTTAGTGGTGTCAACTACCCCATTTAAATTATGATAACTTTTATGGAAAGGTGCTATGTTCATGCAAAACAGACTAAATGGAAAATACAGTCAAATACTGAAATGTGGAATGGATAAAATAAAATAAAGATGATTATTTTATCAAAATATTTTATTTATTTCGATACATTTGAAGGCTTTTGTACTCCTGTAGTCGTGTGTGCAGTAATCCAATAGGTAAGTACTTGCTATGTACGAGGGGCGTTCAATATAAAGTGAGAATGAGATGCAAACTCTTTTAATATTACGAAATTAAATACTGGCCGGTAAAGCTAATCTATCTAGCTGATTGCTATGAAAAAAAAACTAACTGTCTTTTGTTTAAAAAAATATACGGTAATTTCTTTGCAATGCTATTGAGTACGTTAGCGAAAATGGAGAAAATTGAACTGCGCGCCGTTATCAAATACTTGTGTTTGAAAAATTTTTCTACGGACCAAGTCAATTTAGATTTGCGGGACACTTTAGAGTCTAATGCTCCTCCGTATTCGACAGTCGCACGTTGGTGCGCCGAATTTAGACGTGGAAGAACATCGACAATGGACGACCCCCGCTCCGGACGCCCTACTACAGCAGTAACTGAAGAAATTGAAAAAAAAGTCGAAAACTCAGTTTTGGCGGATCGTCGTGTCACGGTTCGTTTTATTGCTGAAAATGTAAAAATTTCAACGGGGAGCGTGCATAATATTTTACATGAACGCTTGGGTATGAAAAAGGTATCTGCGCGTTGGGTACCAAGAATGCTTACTGACACGCAAAAACAAACTAGACTAGAGATTTGTCAAGAAGCTTTGAACCTAATGCAGCAAGACCGGGAACTTTTTTTGGCGCGATTTATAGCAATGGACGAAACATGGCTCCATCATTACGACCCAGAAACGAAACTGCAGTCTATGACATGGAAAAGGCCATCGTCTCCAACTCCGAAGAAATTCAAGGTGAGCCCATCTGCCGGTAAGGTCATGGGCTCTGTTTTTTGGGATGGTAAAGGGGTATTAATGATTGAGTATCTCGAGCATGGAGCCACTATTACGGGCACATTATACGCCAAACAAATAGCAACATTGCGCAATGAGATCCGCGAAAAACGGCGAGGTAAACTCTCGAAAGTTGTGCTGTTCCACCAGGACAATGCCCCGGCACACAAGTCCGCCGTTGCAATGGCTGCAATTCGTGATGCTGGGTTCGATATCCTTAAGCATCCTCCGTATTCACCAGATCTCGCTCCCAGTGATTTCTACCTTTTTCCGAGATTGAAACAATACCTGAGAGGCCAGAAATTTGAAGACAACGACGCGGTAGTCGCTGCAGTACAAGATTTTTTAAGTACTCAAGATGAGACCTTTTTTAAAAATGGAATTTTAAGTTTAGAAAAAAGATATACTAAGTGTATTATGCTAAAAGGTGACTATGTCGAAAAATAAAATGACATTTAGTAAAAGTTGTTTATAACATACTCATTCTCACTTTTTATTGAACGCCCCTAGTATATATGTGCAATACTCAATTGTCAAAATTGTTCAAATTTATATCCCAATTTAGGGAGAATAGGTTATTCTCAGAGTATGTCATGCAGATTTAGAGCAAAAGCGATTGAAAGTGAAATTTTCTCCCGATTTAGACCCGACAGAATTATTTACACTGTCATTCCATATCTGAATACCGGCGGCGGGTGGTTTTTTAATTCGAAGAAAGAACAACAACATCTACATTATAATCTAAAACTTAATTCTTCATTTGTTTTTCTTTATAATTCACTAGCTTTTGCCCGCAACTTTGTCTGTGTCCTGCGGAAACTTTGCACTTTTTTAGAGTAAAAAGTAATGTAATAGTGGGTAGTTTCCTATTTGTTCGTTGTAAGAATTTTTCCTTATATAAAATCACGTAAAAGAACAAACAAAGTTTATAATTACTATACTAAACGGGACTTATCACGCAATAAATATTTATTTATTTATTTAATTATGAGTGAAAATCACGAAAGTTTAAAACAGTATATTGCAAAAATTACCCCTTTATTATATTTATAACTCGCAAGTAGGAGTTGCAGTCAACTAATTATAAGCAAAAAGTGCCGCTTAGATTTTAGCAATTTCAGTACATGATAATCGATAATTTTATATGTATTTATTTACTTCCAATTTTTTAGGAAATTAAACTAGGTTTTATTTACTGAAACTACTAATGATGCATGAATTATGAACAAAAACTTTCCATTCAGTGTACTAATGTAACATATAAACATATCATGGCGATCAATGTTTTTAGAAATGCAAAATGTGTACTTAATATTAGTCAAGGACCACCTTTATTTAACTCTAATAATAACAGAATACATCGCCAACAAAAGTTGAGATATGGTGTGCCAAAGTATTCGATTTTGTGCCGATAATGCATCTAAAATATGACCAACTACAAACGCATCTAATGTTCATGATAAAAGTATTGTGACTACAGAATGATTGAACGACTGATCTGAACTACCTTGAAGCTTATTTTCTCATATTAAAGTCGGTTTTGGCAACTGCCGCAGTAGAGTCGAACGGGCATTCCTTCATTCTATTTACAACTCTACGCTTCAGTTACCAAAACATTTTTTAGTATGAAAATGATTCTGAATCTACAATGCTATGGTGACAGGGCTTCAGGTTTGCTGTGCATGTGTCTCTGTCGCAGTGTCACTGGCCGTGAATGCACGATGAATTGACGTACTTCAACACGGCAACGGTCAGCGAATATGCACTAGAACTAAATACGAGCGCCGCCCGTAGTAAGCGAAACGAGCTTAGGTTATCCTCGCGTACTACGGCGGGATGATAACCTTTCTGACGGTACGCGGCCACTCACACACATATCTAACCTGTCAATACGCGTGAAATCTTAAACGTTACGTAAGATGGCACGATTATAACCTGGAGCACTGGTCGGGAAACTGTTTATTGTGGTCGCGAGAGGGTTGCGATGGACCTTAGGACGGTGCGGGCAGCGGCTGCGTCGCGGTGGACGCGAGCGGAGAGCGGCGAGCGCGAGGCGCGAGGAGGTCGCGTGCGGCCGCGGCTGGGGCGCGCGTTGCTGCCCGGGCGGGATCGATGCGGGCGGCGGGCGGCGGCGGAGTGCAGCAGCCGGGCCGGAGGCTGCGCCGCGCCCCGCAGCCTCCGCGCCCGCGCCGCGCGCACGCGCGCCGAGCTCGCGCCAGCCCGCCAACCCGCCATCCCGCCATCCCGCCGCGCCGCCGCCAAACACCGACAACTCAATTCGCACACCAGATCCAACATCACCATCTCAATTCTATCCTCTTAAAATGAATGCGAAATAAGTTCAGCACGCAAAAAATCGACACGATACCATAACGAAAAGCAAACGTTATCGAGTAACCTAAACTTACTTGTAATTTTAACAATTTATATCTTTCTAATTTAAAATGGAAAAAAATGCGACGGAAATTGAAAATATTCCTAAATTAGATTTGTAAGTTATCAAAGTTCAGCCACCGTTATATTAAAGGTTGCGCGAGTATCGGGGCCCGATCGGCGGCGTGTGTTGCCGGCCTAGTCAAGGCCGGCGCTCGAGCTCGGCGCTGAGCCGAAACCACAACGAGGTAACTGAGCGGATAATAGATACACATTACACGAAGCTCTCGACTATCAATTATGAATCTAAACGGGTGCTTATTAAAATTGATAGCACCTTTTCTTCTTCGCTTTGTTACGTAAAGTAACGGAATACGTAGACAGTGAGTAATACGAGTAATATGTCGCGTTTTTACGTCCTAACACCGCGTAGGAGGTTGTCAAATAGATGCCTTAAACAATAAAACGTAACAGGATGACGCGATCGTTTCTTGCGAGCTGCTTGAATAATGTCCCGGCTCATTTGCTACTTTCTTTTCGCCCTTCGAATGACAATAAAATCGGTTTGGCAGTAAAACATGAAAATGATGAATTCCTAGAAAGGTCGCGTCGATTGCGATGTTATTTTTATGATCTTTTTAATCGCTATAAGTATTGTTACAGGCAGTCGTAACTTTTTTACAGAAACAGCTATGAGAGAGCTCTTCAGATGTTTACGCAAATAAAAATTGAACATTATCGTGTAAGTGCATTTTATTCGTAGTGCTACGGCGTAACGACTGATTGCGTAGCAGCTACGAGCGAGCGCAACGTGCACGTAAAGTGGCCCCAATTCAGTGAACTTCCACAAGTTCAAATAACCATGAGGTTAAACATGTACATTGTTAGTTGCTCGTTCTTCGAAGTGACATTGTTAAACCCTGTTAAGAAGTATATTTTATGTTATCTTTATGTTCCTTTGAGTAAAATAATTCAATAAGCTACTTGAATTGGATGTACTAGCGTTATGGTTTAATCGAGCGAGTAAAGTTCAATGCTACCAGATCCGGCAGATATGACACCCCAAGGGCGTCGTGTTACGCCGCGAGCTGCTCGCACTGAGCCAATGCTGTTACAAATAATAATAAAAACCCACGATGTGGATCCCTGCGGGCGCGTGTACTGTGAGCAAAATCATGGAATATCTCGTATAATTTTAGCAAGGGAATGACTCTGAGGACTTCGCCGGCTTTGTTAGTAAGTGAAAATAACGTAGATGGATGACGGTAAAGTTGTGACCCTAAATAATTTTGCGGTTACATTTTTTGTTCAATATGAACGGACTGTTTGAGGTTGAACATCTATCTTTAGGTAGGTATGTACGTACTGTTGGTTCGAAACAATCGTTTTCGCACCGTCTGACGCTTAGTGAACAAAGCCTACTTAAAATCAAGGCCAAAGTATAGTCGAGGTTAAATTAATGACTTTTGTTAGGTTACAAAGTCACATTTTTAAATCACGCTTTCTATTTATACTCGCCATTTGCGCATAAGGTAAAATATAATTATTTTTGCTTTTTAACAAGGGAGTTTTTGGTGTTGAGTATTTACGTAGCTTTTTCGGGTCGCTTATGTTATTATGATTGACGGAGGTCGCGAGCGACTCGTCACCACGACTTGAAACATCACTCGTACCAGCCCGACGTGGTTAAGTGGTAAAATCTCGGGTTTTATTCGAACATCCCGCACGTAGCGACCCGCGATCGAATAAAGGCAATCGTTCTATTTTTTTCTCGCCTGGGGAAATTATAGCGAATGGAGCGGGTCCCGCCTATCCGATGCCGACAGCGATTTTCGCTATCCACGTGAAAATGTTCTTCCACAGATATGTAGGTATTCGTGGTTTGTTCCAAATATATGTGTTACTTGTGTCTGCCATCCCAATGACGTATAAGGAAAAGCATTAGAGAATAATAAAACACAAACGTTTTTTGCAATAAAACCGCGTAGGATATACAATAATAAAATGTATCGTGACAGATCCGGGTCGATGGTATTCGTCAGATTTCCGCGAGAGCTTTTTACCTTTTTATTTTTTCAACTTTCTTTTTTGCTTTTGTGTGCTGTGATATTTTTGATGTTAGATATATCGGAGAATTTGGGTTACAGGGTGGTAATAGTTAACATTTTTTCAATAACATCAGACATAAGCTAATTCGGAAGACCCTGCTAATCGACAGTTCGTTAGGTATATCCTAGTTATTTGAGCGTTAAGGTAAGAATTAACTAAATACGTGGGCGAATAGGAAAGTTTTGAGATAGGTACGGCTATTTCGAAAAACCGGCCAAGTGCGAGTCGGACTCGCGCACCGAGGGTTCCGTACAAATTTATATCCAGTCTTAGCAGACCCCTGCTCCTAAGCAAAATGTGCGTAATGTGGGATCATTGTAGATTGGTTACTGATATAGACAGACCGACAAAAAAAATATGCTTTTAGCAATTTTTCCTTTATCTGTGCTATAAGACCTTGCTTCGTACCAAATTTCAAGATTCTGAGTTCAAGGGAAGTACCCTGTAGGTTTTGATTCCCTTGCGAGTGTCGAAAATTTGCGTTGGTTACTGATATAGACCGACAGACAAAAAAAAAATGCTTTTCGCAATTTTTCCTTTATCTGTGCTATAAGACCTTGCTTCGTACTAAATTTCAAGATTCTGAGTTCACGGGAAGTACCCTGTAGGTTTTGATTCCCTTGCGAGTTTCGAAAATATGCGGAAATTTGCGTCATAAACGGCTGTATCTTTTGATTGCGTTGGCTTAGAAGTTTGATTTTTTCACAGCTCCAAGGGGCAGTAGACCTGAGAATTTGATATAAATTTCAGCTTGATACCTCAACGCGTTCCTGAGAAAAAGGGTCTTGACAGACAGACGGACGGACGGACGGACGGACGGACGGACAACAAAGTGATCCTATAAGGGTTCCGTTTTTTCCTTTTGAGGTACGAAACCCTAAAAAGAACCTACTTAAATCATACCTTTTTGAAAACCCTCTTTATTTGAAATTCGAATGCAATACGATATATTAAAAAAATAAAATGTTATGTTCATTTGTTTATGGTGTTTTGCTAGTTTTTTCTTTCAACAATGGAGTTCGATTGCGAACATTTTCGTGCAATGATGTTGTATGATTTTAAAGTTAGTTTGAGTGAAACTAAGTGCTGAAATAGACTTTTATCTGCATTTGAGGAACTCGCACCATCCCAGGCAACAATTTTTAGATAGATATCACAATTTTATTTATACACGGGAAAAGTTCCATGAAAGATGACGACAGAGGTGGCCGTCCTGCTACTTCTGTACCGAACGAA
Organism: Archips crataeganus; assembly: GCA_947859365.1. Classification (NCBI taxonomy): domain Eukaryota; kingdom Metazoa; phylum Arthropoda; class Insecta; order Lepidoptera; family Tortricidae; genus Archips; species Archips crataeganus. Next base: position 6,888,293 of record OX402048.1, on the reverse strand, counting down.
AATAACGAAGCGATAAAGAAAATTTTGCACGACGACCCGAAAACTAGGAGATAGATGAATAAAGTATGTCTTCTTTCTCTTCCCAAAAGTGAAACTTGGACTCCGTGGTTATCATTTCGAAAGCCCTGAGGATGTTCGGAATGCTGTTACAGCAGCGGTTGAGGACCTCCCTAAGAAAGAATATCGCCAGTGCTTTAAATCTTGGTTAAGGCGAATGAATCGTTGTTTAGAGACTAATGGAGAACATTTTGAAAAGCTATGATAAAAAAAAAATAATTCGAACATTTTTTCGTATCTCAAAATTTTCCTAGTCACCTAACGTAGTAACTGATAGCGGAGTCTAAAGTTAAACATGGCCCTCATTCTTGAGGCTGCTCTGTATCCTTGAATATCCTTGATTACTACAAGGTTATACGAATTATTTACACATTTCTGTTCTGTTTTTTCAGAATCATTTGTATTGAAAATGAAACTATAGTATAGCAATAAATATCATCGCTCAAAAATGTACTGCAAGTAATAATATTTTTAAGTACGTCGCATGTTAGATGGTCACAGCTACTCCTGGAAAGTCTCAAGACATCAGAATGCACAGTCACCTAGATAAGATTTGCTCCATGTGAAGCAGTTTCTTAAGCACATTATCTTTACACTAAGGATTTGTAGTAGTAATAGTGCGAGCAAAGATATGAGATGGCGAAGTCACGGCGCTCGTAAAGCCACCTTTGTTCCCGAGTCCTTTGTTCTTCACTTTGCAGCCATCTGGCCGTAACTTGCAATTGCTGCTCATCCGCTTTACGATCATCATTATGCTAATTTAATGCTTCAAAATATGCCATGGTTCATGGCAAAATACTGGATTATAATATTTTTAATATGTATAATATTTAAGTATGCTCAATAAAAGCCGTATAAAAATGACAAATGTTAACCAAAGATTTTTGAGGCCACCAAGTAAAAAAGCAGTTGTCTACGCTCCTTTGTCATTAATCGAAACGTGAAATATTTCTGATTAACGTAACAAAAGTATCAGTGAAGGACCTTCAAGTATTCTACAGAAGTTAATGTTATTAAGGATCTTTTCTTATCTTGTTTAACTAACCTTAACATCTGATTTAGCTCTGTGTCGAAATTCTCGCTGAAGGCAAAAGTTAGTTAACAGGATTATACGTAATTACCCTGTCGCATTGTATCGTCTTATGTAAGTATTCAGTTACGCATTGTATAATTGTTTAGAAATAGAAAAATAAGGATATGGGGAAAACTTGATCGAACAAAACATACAATGCAAAATATGCTGAGCGAATCACATAGATATATTTATATTTACCTACTCATGAAGTTACAAAAAATCCGATAAGCATTTTCACACTGCGCCCATGCGCGACCTAGCGGTGACCACATAAATCACCATGCATGCCACGATTTTTCTTTGTTCACATTTTTTGCGCAAGGGTGTGATGTGTGTTTATATTTACTATATATTGTATGTTCAGAGCTGTACTATAAACTTTTATCCAATTCTTATACTTAACCAAGAATTGGTTAAGCAGTAAATTATTGTATAACAAGTGTATAAAACAAGCCATTGCACTCGAGACGTTTTTATTCACCCAAGCCGTAGACGACGGTTGATAGTTAAGTCGAGGGTAAAAAGTTTAAAACAAACTATAACTATACACTTTGCTTTTAACTACAATTGCGAGGAAATTAAACAGCAACAGTGCTAATAAATGTATTTTAACAACCGTTTAATTATCATACACTCTAGTTTTATTTATCTTCTATCTTCTATACTTATACGTACATAAAAATGAATGCCTATTTTCCTTAAACACGGCATCACACGTGAACGGCTGGATCGATTTCGCAATTCATTTTTGTCGCATTTCTTAATTTGTTATAGTCAGGAGAAGGTTCTTATGCAACAAATTTTAGTAAAAATACAACGGGGGCGAAGCTGCGGGCAACAGCTATATTAATATAAAATAAGGTTTGTAAAAAAAACATTAATTTATAAACTTTCTTGTTCGTGGCTATGTAGTAAGTATAGGGAGTAGGTATTTGGGTATAAAAAGTCATTTTATGCAACCTATGTTCGGCATAAATACTAAGTATGAGTAAGAAAAGAACAGAAGAGAAGAGTACGAAGCTGTACGAAGATTGGCACAATACGTGGTTAGCTATGTATGTCACCACATTAAACCCACAAATAAGCTATGAAAATATACGATTCTAATTGGTAGATTATACGAAGCAATCAGCATAGCTTTCATACTAGACATATCATATGTCCACAAGTAGTAAAAAATTACTATTTTATTTTAAATAAGTATAGGAGTTCAGTCTCTGATAGAGTTCACTGAAATCTCTCAGAAAAACGCTGAGAAAATCAAACATAAAAACACTGACGATAGCCTGTACCTATTGGTAGTTAAAACATTTCCGTACAATTGAATAGACCTTAATGATGTTGTTAAAATGAGCAACCAGAAAAAAAGTCGTCTCTTTATTGTTTTACACGAAGAGGCGCTGAGAGCAGGCTCTCTTGGACGTTACTGAAAGTAGGCCAAGTCGGGGGAGACCAGGCAGCCGGCCTAGGAAACTACTGTTCTTAGGAAACTTCGAAACTTGCGGCAGACTTATAAACAAATTATATTATCCACTGCTTGCAAAACTAGTTCAACTAGTCTGAAAAATATTGGGTATACCTACCTTTTTCGCTTTGAAATATCTTCGTATGAATTTCTCACATATAACTACAGGGATATTCATAGAATACGAGTCCTCTCACTCTGAGAGGAGACTTGTGTCCTGCAGTGGGACTTATATAGACCGCGATGATGATAATGACGTACTGGGATTGTACTGAGATAAATTAAAATTCGTTTTTAATGTCTGTAAATCACAGTAACAGTAGATTGTACAAAAAGATCATAAAACGAGCCATTTTACCCGTGACGTTCATATAACCACCTGAGCTGGTACGGCGAGGAGGCATAGGCACGTCGAGGGGAAAATGTGTGCTCGAGTTTTACACTCTGCTCTTCACTTTGACTGCAAGCTTTTATTTTTCATACATAGCAATTTCAAATTTGAACAATAGAATATTATTATTATTATAATGTACTCGATTTACCTAGTTTTATGAATTTCGTAATATAAAACACTGGTTATAAAAAAAAACCGGCCAAGTGCAAGTCGGACTCGCGCACCGAGGGTTCCGTACAAATTTATATGTATCTATAACTTCCAGTCTTATCAGACCCCTGCTCCTACGCAGAATGTGCGCAGTGTGGGATCATTGTAAATTGGTTACTGATATAGACAGACAGACAAAAAATGTATGCTTTTCGCAATTTTTCCTTTACCTGTGCTATAAGAGACCTTGCTTCGTACCAAATTTCAAGGTTCTGAGTTCACGGGAAGTACCCTGTAGGTTTTGATTCCCTTGCGAGTGTCGACAATTTGCGGAAATTTGCGGCATAAAAGGCTTTATCTTTTGATTGCGTTGGCTTAGAAGTTTGATTTTTTCACAGCTCCAAGGGACAGTAGACTTGAGTATTTAATATAAATTTCAGCTTGATACCTCAACGCGTTCCTGAGAAAAAGGGTCTTGACAGACAGACGGACGGACGGACGGACGGACGGACGGACGGACGGACAACAAAGTCATCCTATAAGGGTTCCGTTTTTTCCTTTGAGGTACGAAACCCTAAAAACAAGAAATTTATATTTTACAAGTTTCTTTTGCTCGTGGCTGTTTGCACCTAATTGACATGGTCTTAGACAAAGATTTTATTTTATGCAGCTCACATCCAGCATAAATACGAAGTTTACGAGCATGAGAAGTGAAAACCCTATTCTGAAACAAAAAAATCATGAAATCTCATTTCATTTCAAATTACTTACTTCAAACAACTGTAAATATTGTACATAGCAAATAACTGAAAATACTCGTAAATGATTAAAATTAACACACTCAAAAGTTGACTATTCAGATAACCGTATTTGTGTTACCAATTACAGAATGTTAAATATCCGCAGAGAACAATATTGAGTCATTTATCAACGGGCAACGGAAGACAATAAAAAATGATTTTTCCTTTCGCGGCGGGTCCTTACAGCGCCGTCAGGCATCCGACGTTTGGTAATTTAAGCACAATGAGAGGAGGTCTGGTTAACTTACACTGCCATCTTTAATAAAAAAACTAGGGTTAAAACTTCATTACAAGGATTATTTGTGTAATGAATCTACTTTATGTCTTTATTATCTTATGTCCACGGCTTCAACCCTGTGTAAGAATATAAAATAGCTACCTATAGTTCACTACACCTCTATTAACAACGACACTAATGGTATATCTGCCAAATTCCAAGTCCCAAGCTTCAGTGATTTAGGCTGCGCTTCTCGGTTCTATGTTATGGGCACAGATAAATGCTTTTCGTATGTTTGAAATAACGCTAAACATTATTTACTTATTATGTATCAAGCTAAGGACAGATTTACTTTGAAAATCTATAAAAATCCCCGTCAATATACCCGTATAAGAATAAATAAATAAGGTTACATAATATATGTCCATCGAATGTGTTAACCTTAAAATTTTAATCAGAATAACTCATACAGCTGAAACATTTAATTTCGTAGCAATGAATTGGAGCGTAAACATTGGAGAAATATGAGTATTTCATATGGGTTGAGCTAGTTGAGTGTGTAAAAAAGACGGAATGTTTTACGTGTGCGGGTTTTTTACACAGAAATGGGGAAATGTATTTCGTAGTCATATTTTTCATTCTTTTTGAAGTGAAACTTCTAATGCGACTTCCAACAAGGTCTCGTTAAACGTTTAACGCTACGGTATGAAAGCATTAGTACCTATATGTACTGCCGAAGCAAGTAATCTCGCATTGTATATATATACTAACGGATGTTAAAAACTTCGATAGTGCGATGCAGAACTCATACTGTCTGTGCAAATGTACGAGACTTGATAAAAGCGCCATCTAGTGAGTAATTTAAACACATAGATGCATAAGTAAATTTAGTTCTTTAAGTTATTGCAATAAGGTTCATATTGATGTATAAGTGCCTTTTTCATTTCCACATTACAAAGTTTCACTTCTTCCGCGCGGAGGAACTGCACGCACGATTTTTTTATTTTAACACGGCTGCAAGATGAAGAGAAGAGTGTTATTCTTGATTATTGTGTAAGGCATAGGCTTTTCCTGTATTATCTACATCTACATAATAAATAAGTCTGTTAAGAAGTCTTTATTGCCAATAACAAAGTTACATCGGTTAGACTTCAAATTATGATACACAAAAGAGAATACCCATAAAATGCCTGGAATGTAAAATAAAAATAAATAAATGTACTGAGATAACATTTACTCCAAAAAATATGTTACGGTTAAATATAAAATACCGATTAAATTGTAGACTGGTAATGATGGGAATATTATGCACATTATTATACTTTTACTTGAACATTCGTCGCTCACACTACATTATCTCTATACTTCGTTTTTTTAGCATTAGAAAGAAAAGCGATCTTGATGTGTCTTTTTATTGAAAAACGCTTCTGAAAAATAGATCACAGCAATGCGTAACAATTAGCAAAGAAATAATTATGGTCATTTACATTCATTTGCTTTCATAAGTAGTAGTTTTACTATTTTTAACCGACTTCAAAAAAAGGAGGTGGTTCTATGTTCGACTGTATGTATCTTTTCTTTTAAAGCATTTTTCAATATAAAGACCCGTCAAGATGTTTTACCCTATTTCTAATGCTAAAAGAAATTATGTGGCGTGAGACGTCACGTCTGTTCTGTTTGTCTGTTCTATTTATAACACTATGACAATAAGGTGCGGGTAGACGTTATTTTGCATTTGTTGGATTTCAAAAATGGCCAGCAATGCATTAATTGCAATATTAATGTTAAGAGTACGCAATTATCGCGTCATCATTTTACAAATAATGAAGTTCGTTAACTAATACAGGAGTGAATAGCACCTCAAACGGTAAGTGGCGGCCTACCATTTATACTTGTCTTGTACTTCTTTAAGCTATTACAGCGTTTTTCCATCTTTTTGAGTAATCACAGTAAGTGTTTTCGGAACTTGCAATTTCTTATCAGGCTGCAGCATATTTTGGCGTATAATTGGTTCTTGTACACTTCAGGCATTTTTTGTAGAGAAGATGGGCAATCCCCGTTGGCAATAGGCGTCATTTTCGATCGAATGCTTAGCGCTGATTTTCAGGAACCCCCCATAAAAAGGTTTTAAGGGATTTTAATATACTGAACCTTGGTTTATTCGAAACGTCGTTTTAAACAATTAATAAGTAGCCAAAAGTCTATTACGGCTAAAAATAGTACCACATTATAGTCCTAAAGTACCAGTTTCATGTAATTCATGCTGCTATCAAACATCAAAAGCGGCCTACCTAGTTTGCGTAACGGCAAACTCCCTATACGGAAACATCACGACAGGAGAACCACCCAAAACAGATAACTCACAATTACGGAAGTACGAAGGTATGAAAAACGTCGACTCAATTCACCTCCAGGGCACAAGCCCACGAATACTTCCTCTGGCATTTAAGAGCTATCCTGGTTTATGGGCACTTCCGTGAATAATCCCCCGTATTAGACGGTTATCGTGTGAGGATGGTCGGGTAATCGGACGACCATTACTGACGTGATAAAAATTCCGCACCTGTCCTTTTAGGTTTAGCTTTTGTGATCAGATATCATTCTGCATATTTTACTATATGACTCCATATATTGAGAAGTGCTCAATTGTTTATGCTCATTATATATGTATTTACTAGCTGTTGCCCCCGACTTTACCTGCGAAGAATTCCTTTATCGCTATCACGCGGAAACTATGCAATTTTCCATGGTAATAAGTATTTTATAAGTTATTTCAGGTTATAAACTATCTGTGTGCCAAATGTCATCAGAATCCGACAAACCGTTTTAGCTTGAAAGAGTAAGAAACATTTACACATCCACTCATCCATTCATCCATACAAACTGTTACGTAATATCAGTGGGATGGGATACGTATTTCTAGAAATCTCACTCAGTATATTGAAAAGAAAAACCGGCCAAGTGCGAGCTGGACTCGCTCACTAAGGGTCCTATAAGCAATAACTATAAATTAAAAATTTAAAAAACCCACAACGCAATTTGGTCGCACATAATTATGTTTGAAAATATAGTAAATGCCCATTATGCGTCTAAGATTCCTTCTGCAGCTAACAAAAGAGCTTATAACTTTGAAACGACTGAACCGATTTTTATGAAACATGTCTAAGAACCATCGCCAAGAAACCTGCTTTCAAATAAAAAAAACCGCATTCAAATCGGTTCACCCGTTTAAGAGCTATGATGCCACAGACAGACACACACATAGCGGTCAAACTTATAACACCCCTCTTTTTGTGTCGGGGGTTAAAAATAAGTTTGTTTCATAGCTCAATAATGTACCTACCTACATAACAAAATAATGCCTAAGTTTCATTTTGATTTCCACTGAATTCACGAGTTTCTGAGACAAAAGGTCTTGACAGACAGGTGGGTAAATATTCAGCGTTTTTACGGCGTTTTTTTTTGTCATTACCATTTGAGCAGAAATTATTAAAAATGGATGATGCTTAGGGTTAACTTTTTATGAAAACTTAAGAAAATACCGATGCTGAATCTAGTTTGACGAAATTTCTCGCGATTCGTCCTTTGGTTGTGGTAATAATCTTCGAATGGTAATGACGTTTAACCGCGCGGTCAAAACGCTCGAATATTCACCCAGGTGTACAGACGGTCAACGAAGTGAACTTAAAATGAGTCCTATTTTTTTTATTTTCTAAATATAGCAAATGAATAAAAAGTTTTCGCTATCACGTGGCAGCAAAAACACTTTACAATTACTGTAATGTGTTTTTTTCTAGGTCTATTAAAACATCTCATGGGGCGTACTCTACTCACTATTTCAATTGTTGACTCGCATACAAATACCTACGAACTGCCAACGCGTGCGTCCATTCAACATTCACAACCACTTTTCTCTTTCAAAAATTCAACTGACATTTTCAAGGAAATTCCCTGAAGGAATATACCTAACAAAAGCGAATTTCGTATTTTGTCACACGAATTTCTAAAACTATGCACCAACTATCATCTATTTAGGTTTACAGAATACTTTTACCCATAAAATGACATACAATTAATAATGTATTTAAGTATGCATCTATAATAAGTACTTCTCATAACACACGCTTTACTTACGAGTACTTTAAGTCTAAGTCAATTGGTATCAAGTTGGTATTCCGTGATATTTATTTATTTAATAATTTAAGTAGGTACATTATTATATGATAAATTTTATTAAACAAAATACAGAAGTAGTAAATTACAATTACAATTGTACAATTTATAAATAAAGGAAAATAAAACTGAACCTAAAACTAAAAATTGCCTTCTGGGAACTATGCCGTCGGGTGACATCCTAAAAGATATTTTTTATCTATAAATTTTTAGTTTTAGGTTCAGTTTTATTTTCCTTTATTTATAAATTGTACATACTTTAGATAATTTAAGTTAGTAGTTTATTCGTTTCTTAAATTATGTTTAAAGTTTCCTTTTACAAAGTTTATTGTATCATTTTATTGTAACCCAGATAGTATAAAATCCGTAATTCAATTGTACATTGATCACAGAACTAAATAAGTAATAATACGAGGAGTACAGATGTAATTTTTCCTGGCTCAGTCTGTAATGAGAAGAACCGCTCAATTTAATTACTCCAAAAATGGGTTATTGTAGAGATTGTGCTTAAAAAATATTCATTTCACTGGTGAGTTACCTAATATAGTGGACTCTATGAAACACGAAAAAACGTGTGAACATTAATAGCAGAGGAGGCGAAAACTGGCGAAATGTGTTTTCGAAGGAAATACAAACGACGACATTTATATTCCTCTTATATTAGTTCTATGACGTTAACAGATCTAGCAAATTTATACGTAAAATATCTCACTGTTCCGCGAAAACAGTATCTTAAATGATGAATAGCCCATGTTTCATGAAGGAGCACTAAGCCTTTGAATTCGAGATATAAATCAAAAGCCGTTTCTTACGGTTGCATCGTCTCGAGACACCTACGTAACAGCCGACATCAACGAAAAATATTACCGACATTACGGCGTTGTACAAACTCGCACGTGTGGCGGCCTACTTATGTTCCTAGTGGAGAAACCGCAGCAGGCAAACGTTGCAGAACAAGTTTTTGAAGCATGATCAGAGTTGTTTGTCTCGTAGTTGAGTTAGAAAATCGAGTACTTTTTGCTTTTGTATGACATTTTAGGATCATTATGATCACTATGCACATAAAATCTAGCGTTCATTTGGCTATACATACAGGTAACTAGCTGTTGCCCGCGACTCCGTCTAGAAAGAATTTGTTTATCGCTATCCTGCGGGAACTACAGAAGTGTCCGGGAAAGAAACTATTCTACGTCCTTCCTAGGGTCTCAAACTATCTCCATACCAATTTTATATCTAAATCAGTTCAACGGTTTAAGAGTGAAGAAGTAACAGACAGAAACATATTTTCGCATTTATAATACTAAATAGTATGAGTAGTATAGTGGCGATACGCGTTTATTGCGATGCCGTCACTATGTTTTCGATTTTTTCCACTAGACCACGCTCAATTTATTAGAATGATGTTAACAACCTTTGTGATAAATTTAGCTGTGTACGATAGTAATTTATTTTTATTATCAATATATCATAGTCAATTTGTCCAGCATACACTGACGAGCGCTTATAAAGCTAATACTTGACTGTGTAGTAATCAATTTGCATGCCAGTATGTGTACAGTCGACATTTTACGAACATATAAATAGCACAAGTTATAATATCATTATCAGTAATTTGTCAGTGTGTTTCATGAATCAAACCATCGGCAATTGAATGAAATTAGAAGGTGCGTACATACATACGTACACTACACACTACCTACAAAAGTACGTACAAAGGTGCGTACACTACCTACAAAAGTAGTCGAATAATTTTACCTAGTTTTTAATTACTACTTTTACTAAGTAGTTTTATTTCAGTCGAAAAAAACCTTACAACAACGTACACACATGGACCACATTCTTAATTAAATAAGTACCTACTAATACATTTATATGTTGGTTGGACTAAGCGCGATATGACATGCTTATTAAGGTTAGTTTTTAAAAGAGCATTACTCACTAAGGAATAGTATTTTATGCAACTGTATCGTAATAGGCGTCCTTAAAACACGAGCGTGGTTTCATAAAGGGTCACATGAGTGTTTTAAGGCCTAATTACGTACAGTTGCATACAATATTTTATCTACATCCATATATTAAATCCTCTATTATGTGTTCAAGAACCTTTGAGAAATGACCTGCATTAACGAGAACTAGGTATGTCTGCCCCACGACCTGAGCCCGGTGCGCGCCCGACGACCTGCGCGACGTGAACGCCACGCTCCTCCTGCACTGGTATCTACTGTGATGTAATGATGTATGAAATCTCATTACGATACAGAAATCTATGGCTTTTGAACGCATAATGGAGGATTTACTATATGAGCGTAGATAAAATATTTAACGTTATACTGAATCTCCTCACCAGGCCTACTGTGTCTGTATCCCGTCTTAGGCGGAGAACAATACCGCCGCCGTGTCGCCGCCGTCTCGTGCGTATTATGCTTTCAGACGCGTGTTACTTCCAATGATTCCTGTCACCCCCGTCCGACCCGCGCGAACAAATACTGACATGTGACTACACCCTTGTTTATTCATGAGCCTGTTAAACGATTTTGATTACGATGTAACGGTATTAAGGCAAGGTTAACAGATAACGTTCACGTTCCAGATAGCGGAACGATGAATGTTCGAAGGTGGGGCATGCACCTGATCGGGGACTGGGTGGTTTTGCTGTGTACATAGTTTTTAACAACTTCATTATGATGGCCTTGGCAAGTGTTGTAGATAATTATGGTGATAATTGTTACAACACGACATGGCTCTGTCATTATTGCATGTTTAAGCAACGAGTGTGAATAAATAAATCTTGTAAAGGTTTAACCAGTACTCAGCATTATTACGACTCCGAAGCCTGGCATTTGTTCTCGCTATTACGTATTGCTTTGCTCTGCTTTTTTTAAAAAGTATTTTAAAACTCACGAAATTTAATCCTGGCTCGACAGTGGTAGCAGCGTTTATTTAATTTGCATGTGAATTTTACTGGAAAATTGTACAATGCTCCTTTGTCTCGTTTAATACATTTTGGCCGATGAAAAGGTCAAAGTTTATTGAAAGCTTTATGCTGAAGTACTATCGTAGCATATAGCACATTATAGCGGACCACGAGAGCTACTGCTGTGCGATGCGACATGGATTGTTCGGCTTAAACGCACCATTATAATAAAACAATTGGGGTAAACCTTGGCTGTATAATTTAGTTGGGCTAAATAAAGGACGTCAATGTTGAGGAGTTATGTAAAGTTGCGGAGGTGCTTGACGAGTGCTCGCGCGTGAAATTACCCCATTTCAACACAATTACTTTTGAATTAGATTATAACTGAGACCATTCGGTTAGTGACGAGTTATGACAAATTTAAAATAAAACCAGACGAAATTAATAGAGTATTTAATGCAGTAGGAAAAAAGTTGTAATAAGCGTAAACTGAAAATAACTCCACATATCTTACTTCACTTCTTATTTTTTTTTATTAAGTAAATTGTACATCGCAGTCAAGTAGATAATACATAATATGTCGTAACAAAATCACTGCTCTACAAATCAAAGGCTGGAATCCATGTGAGAAAGAGCGAGCGGAGATATGTTCAAGACGGGCGAGCGAATAATTTGATGACATCATTTGCGTGCGTGTGTTATGGCCCGTGCGCCGCTTTGGGAACCAGCGAGGCTGGTGGTTACCTAGTCCTTATGTCACATATAAATGTTAATACATAGTGTACTTTTTACAAATATGGGCCGAATCTATGTAAACTAAGTTTCGCTGCATTAAATTGGAATTATTTTGGTCTGTGGTAGTAGCTCTATAGTTATTTAGATACGGCGGTATGTTAGTGACAGATACGTGGGACGTCGTGTTTAAAACAGGCTGATGATTAAAATAATAACTCTTAAATGTTATTTCTTTTTTCAGATATGATATATATATATGAGTTACAAGCTGTTGCCCGCGACTCCGTCTGCGAAAAATAGGGGTGTAAAAAATAGCTTTAGACCTATTCTCAGACCTACCAAATACAGACGAACAATTTGATGCAGTGTTTATTTTTAATAAAAAAATTCTCTTTTCAGAGCTCTGTAATTCGGTATTTATTTCACTACCGGTGGTTTAAAGTTTCAAAACATATTCATATATTTCTATGCACGTAGTAATTATTACATATTACCTATCTATTCAGGATTCTATACACTGCAAATCAGACCCATGACAGCCATGACGTAGATATGAATCTGACGCTGAACGCTTAATCTTATCGTTTTGTCTATTGTTGACTTACATTTATTATGAAATCTCAAGTAAAATTTGAGAGCATGTTAGGTATATCTGTCCTAAAAATAACACGCTCAAAAATACGTATCCACAGTGATCATAATCATCATCATTATTATTTCAGCCGAAAGACTTCGACTGCTGAACATAGGCGTCCCCCAAGGGTCACCAAACAGAGCTGTCCTGCGCCATCCGCATCCAACGCGTGTCCGCAACCTTAACCAGGTCATCGCTCCATATTGTTGGAGACATATACCTACACTGCGTCATCTGGTCCGGTCCGGTCCGTGTCTAGAGTGATAATTATTCAGTTTTAACAGGTAGCTGTAAAGTTTAAAAATTCTAATAATCAATAAAGATGATAACAATGTATCATTGACGCGTTAAAATTTAAGATTTTCTTAATTAACAGCTAAATTGAGCAGAGAACGGTTTTCAATTAACACGAAGACAATATTGGAGAGCTTCATTTATAATACAGTCTAATCGCTTTACGGCTTCTGGGTATAATTTTCAGAGCGTCTGACACTCATAATAGTTGCTGATATTGATTTTGTTCTTGTTGCCAATCAGTTTGGCTTCAGAGTGGTTCGGTTTAATTAAGAGGCCGCGACAAAGTTGGAGGCGGTTGGCGGTCTACGGCGGCGGAGTTTTTGTAGCACTCTTCAAAGAGTTGCTTGATAATTGAGTCCCTTTTAAACAAAGGACGACGTGAGAAAGTGACTTGGTGGTGTTCGAGGCGTGACTTATTTGTCCATTAAGTGAGGCGGTGGCGCGACCAGTTCACAGTTGATCCCAATTCGAGATCTGGCTTTGCAAACGTCCACTGCGCTGTGCCTTGAACTCAAGAGTAGCTGATATTTTCTACGCTTCGTTATTACTTTATACATGTTATAATGATTTCACAATTTTAGTTACGACGTGTTTCAAGCCAAATCTCTCAAAATAACGAGCCTTTTTCCACACGGCGGCCACGACGTACAAAATACGTGTTCTTGAATCTACATAAGCACGACCATGTCTGTACACGCGTCAATGTGTGCGTAAGATACACAGGGCTGACCATCGCAAAAACCTAGTACTAATAAGTACTACCAATAACATATATACTTAGGTACTTAGGTACTTACAAATAATAATATGTAGGTATGGCTTAGATATGTGCAAATAAATGTAATCGTTAATCTTATCTATTTATTTAAACCTAATTAAAATGTGTCTGTCTGTGTATTAAAGCATTATTATTTTCAATTACAAATATTACAATAGATATACGACTACAAACTTAAACGAATTATTCGGTAGGTAGTTATTTCATGTATTAATCGCGATAATAATCAGACGGCATTATTTCTAACAGGAAGTAGGTAGGGTAGGTAAACTCCTTTCCTTATATTTGGCTGTTGACAAACACCCATATAATGCCCGGTATATTACCATTTCGCAAAATTATTATTGCTCCCGAACTTAGTGCCGTGCGGCCGACATGCATCGCGCGCGTTGCGCACCCGACTGGTTTCCGGCGGTTTCCGGCAATCTGCGCTTGAGGGGTGGGGTAACTCAAATCGGTGCGGGGCGGAGCGTGGCCATTCTGTACGTTAGTACTATTATATATTCTGTGCTTTTTCTTAAGTTAAGCAAGTATTTCATTAAATATTACCTACAATGGAAAATAATAAAGACACTTAATAGTGTTCTATTTTAAAAGGCTTTTAGCAACTGGTGCTCGGGTTTGTAATAATTTATTGTTATTTACAGTTGCTCCAAATTCACGAACTTAAACTTCGCAGCCATCAAATATTCTGTGTAAACGGGGTGCTGTTTAAATATGCAGCTGGGCTCGCCGTCAGACCGCGCTGCGTTACGTACGATACTGAATTTCGCTAGCGGGAACCGATAATGTACTTTCATCTACTAAGTGACTTGATCCATAATTCATTTAATTTATGACTGTTATTGATAATAGCTGCGTGGGCAAAAACAAAAGCATGCAAGGGTATCAGTGTAATTATAAGCTTACAACCAATATGTAAATTAAGAACTACATTTCGAAGTAAAAACTACCTAAATATTTGAAATGGTAAAATATTTCAAACACTAAAAAATATTGCCCGAATTTCATTTGTCCGAAAACTATTCGAATTAAGTATTATCGTTTGTCCGATGACGGGTTTTGTAAAATTTTCTTTTTACCATTTCACGTTTAGTAAAAGTATCGTTTGCCCGAAAAACGTTTCCCGTCTCATTTACTTGCCCTATGAATTGATACGTATATTGTTTCTTAACCAATTTTTCATTTGCCTAGTGATACTTTTGACAGTAACTACGTTTAGACAAATTTTCAGTTCACTTTTTAACGATATCCCTAGTTATTTTTCGACAGTGACACTTTTCCCTGTAATATTATTACCTACACTGTCAACGAACTAAACTTTTGGATAGGATGTAGTAAAGGTGGGTGGGGCAAGAATAAAGTACATAACTTTGCTTGGAATAACGTTTAACATATTGCACAGTTGTCAAAACAACATTTGCAATAATAATTTGTAACCAAAATGTGTACTAAGTACTCGGCGAGCGAGCGAAGCGAGCGAGCAAGGCGGACTCGGAATGGTCACGTTCAAAGGCTAATGCGGGATAAAGACTAAAAGGATACTATGTCATAAATTAAAAAGTCCATTTCAGGAAAGCCGAAAAGTAAAAAAGAAATAAATCATTACATCGCACAAATGAAATCAAAGTCAATCCAAAAATGTCGAATGATTAAAAAATCGAAACATTACATCGTATAACCGATATTACGGACAAATGCAATTGATGAAAAAATATAATTTGACGAAAGATTAATAAAACAAAACAATAATTATTCCTAATCGTAAAAATTCGAAATGAACTTTCGGACAATCGAAAAAAAAGTATAACAAAATTTGACGAATAGATTTTGCCGAAACGAAAATCGGACTATCGTTTTTAGTGTTTAAGATAGGTAATCATTTGAAGTATAGTATAAATCTTCCCAGGTGAATTTTTCGCTTCGAGCCATTACATTAAATTTGAACCTTAATACTATGACGATACCGTTTGTTTTGAAAGATAAGGGCTCGAAGCGAAAAATTCACCTGGGAAGATTTATACTATAGATAGCTACCGATATCTTATGTACAGAACTCGAACCGAGAAAATTTAAACACACTTTGAAAACCGATAAAGTGTTTAGGGCGAACATGACGTAGAACGCTGCGCTGCACAAAAATATAAATTTTAATGCATTTTTACGATGGGATGTAGAATAGATGGTTGGAACTTGTTTTGTTGTGTTGTTGTTTGTTGGTTTCTTAGTAGTACAAAACATTACGAGACAGGTGAATAGTATCTCAGACGATTATCAGACTGCTTTTTCTCGTTGTCAAAAGATACGTGTTCTCTATCTAAAGATCATTAAAGTACTTCAGAAGTCAGTCAACTTCTTTATCAATAGTACGCATGTAAAAGATTTATCTGAATGCTTACGAAATTCAGTAAAGTTCACCTATAAGTGAGAGTAAGTAGGTACTACAATTATTTAGATATGCCCAAGCTCTGGATATAGCTATATAAAATCTCTCTATAAAACCAGTAAAAGTCAAGTCAACGGAATAAATTTGCCAAAAGCCAAAATTTTTCTATATACATACCTACGTCTCATAGATATGCAAATTTATTCAACGACGCATTAAAGACGATAAGTAAATAATTTGGTAAAATCAAGATGCTGTTGAATTGTGTCAATTATTCAGTTGAGTGTGTTCTAAAGCGAAAGATTGGCCGCGATTTCAATTTCTGTCGAAACTAACTAACAGAATCAACGTCACGATCGGGTAATTTGTGTAACATTTAGAAAAATTAGACTCCATGTGTTTTATTTTTAGACTAGCTCACAATTAGCTAAAATTGTTGTGTTCGCTTGGTCTATGACGTTTGTAAAAATTAAAAGGATTTTTCAAAAATCGTATTTTTTTCCGCCTGAGAGCGTAATAATTGTGACAAATGATGTTTCATTTCACGGGTCGGTCGGCGGCGTAACGAAGGCTAGCAATTTTAATTAGAAGCGCCAGAACTCAGAAGCGACTAAAATTATGGAAAAGTATTTCATGACACGGTCAAGGTCATAATTTCAAAGAAATTGTTTGATTTGCCTACTCAACGTTAAGAAAAAGACTGGCCGAATTTCTGGAGCTATTGAACTGAATATAATGACATGGATATTATGGACATAATTTGTGCGTAATATAACAGCACATAACAGCACCGTTCGTTTGGTGAAATAAGATAATACGGACTTAAGACGAAAATATGTAATTGGATACGTTTGCTCAGCAAGATCGCTGCTTGTGGTCTGAGACAATGGCAGCGGCGATTGCACTGGAACGAAAATTAAAGATTCTTAAATGAAACAAATTAATAATTTACTCCTATGTTTTTTACAGCGTTATCAAAAACGCTCATCGCTCGGTTCCGGGATGTAAAACTTAATTTTATTAAATCTAATTAAAAGCGACTTTCACAGCCGTTCTTTAATAGGAAAATCTTTTTAATTAGCTCATGAAAAGAAATTGGGTTTATTTATGTTCGTGATTTCAGAAAAAGGTCGTACAAATCAGCAAAAAAAATAAGGAGTGAGCATTCAACGATATCTTTTCGAGGGGCAAATATTTTCTGTTTGTTAGAACTGTAATATTCGTGTGCAGAAACTAAAGCGTGCCAATTCGAGCACTCAACTTGTCCTTTTTAGGGTTTCGTACCTGAAGGGTAACAAACGGAACTTTATTAATGTTGCTACACTGTCCGTTGGTTAGACTGTCCGTATGTCCATAAAAGGGCTGTATCTCAAGAGCCTAAAATAATATACCTACATATTTCTATTGCCGCTGCAACAATAAACAATAAAAATAAGATAAAATGGTTATGGAGACCATACAAGAAACGCATTGTTTTTGTTCTGGTTTTATCTCTTTACCATTTAAACGGGATCCTATCGATGTTTAGAAAACTTTATTTCCGAAGGTTTAGAATCCCGAAAACTTCATTTGTCCGAAAGCATTTTTTTCTGAAACTGTAAATATTTCAGGATTTATTTCAGGACCATCGTGTAGAACCCTTTAGGTTAGGTTAGGGTTGTTTTATAAAAATCCTGAAATATTTACAGTTTCAGAAAAAAATGCATTCGGATAAATTAAGCATTCGGGATTTTAAATATTCGGAAAAAAATAATTCTAAATTTGAATAGGTAACCCATTTAAACATACAATCCTTGAACTCATCATAATAATAGAGATGAATATACTAGTATTGCATATCAACAAATAATAAAAGCCGGTCAAACGTGAGTTAGTCTTAGCAAAATATTAAAACTCTGTAATTTGTCTATCAGCGGTGGTATTTTATGAACTTTAACAGTCATTTTGGTTTTTTGAGATATGGTTCTGTATATGTTTTTTTGCCCTTGATTGTACGGGACTCTGGTGCGTGAGACCGACCCGGACTTGGCCGGTTATTTTATTTTGCGCCAAATTACTGCGTTAGTTCAAATTGTAAGTTACCGTTGAAAATAATGAAATTTGACTTGCGTAGATCGGCAGGCGATTTTATGTCTCGTAATTCAAAAGTTATACATACCTGAAAAAAAGATAACAAAGTTATTATTAATATGTTAATGTTAAAAATTTCAAGGAAGTGTATAATTAATAGGATGAAAAACTTTTTTTAATAGGTACGAACTCTCATATGCCCGTATAATGTGTACTACAGATTGAATAAGAACTTATTTTGGGATTAAAAAATAAGCTCTTAGATTTTTTAATTTACTCATAGAAGATTAAGATCTTAATGAATGGTTAGGCGGTTTAAAATAATACCCATATTGCCACCACAAGAATAAATACACTAAACCATGTCCCTGACGTTTAGGTATTGTTTTTCTATTAAAAACGAGTGTTTTTTTCCCAAAAAATCCATAAGCCTCCGGGATAAGATTCACGAATTCCTCTTATAGAGGCTGGTTGCGCCGTTTTGCCGTGTGCAAGGAGGTGGGCAAGCCTGGTTATCGCTGGCCATAAACCCCTGATGCCACGGCATACGTCATCCGCTGTCACGTCATATTCCTTGATAAGAAACTAAGCTGTTGTATGTGTCGCTTGCAAAAAAGAACTCCTGCATTATAAACTCATCAATACAAATAAATAGCGGTGTCGTGTGCGTGCAGTGCCTTCCATAAATTCACCCGGGCCGTGGCCAGTCAGCGAGGTCGGCGGCGAAGAAGGGTAAGTCCACCTCCTCGTTACTTCGGCACGGGCCGCACCATTTGGTCCAGATCGAACCGGTAAACAACCAGAGACCTTACATTGCGCTATCGCTCACATTATGTACATAGTCATTTAAGACAGTTAGTCGTAAAAAACGTGCACGTCATCGCTTTATCACCGCATCGCTTTTGAGTATAGCAAAGTTACTGCTCTCATCCCGCATCGCTTTATCCTTACCGCTTTATAATTAGAATTTGTATATCATTGTAATATAATCATAAAAAATTTGATAGAAAATTTTTTTTTTGACAGTTCGACATTTTAAATTACTTTTCGCTTCTTGTTCAAAAATTTATAAAAAATGGATTTGGCAAAGAAATTAAACATAACTGTAGCTAAACAACAGGCAATATTTGCACAGATGAATAATTTATATGACATCTCTAAAAAAGTAAATTTCTCAGAAATGCACAGCATGCAAGAATATTTGGCAAATACTTCTAATCTGGATAAATTGTATTCTCAATTCAACGACATGTGTGACGAAGCAAACTTCTTGGAAATGGAAATAAATCCAAAATTCGTTCCAAATTTTTCAACATGGTCGGCATTCGAAACTATATACTCTTATGTCTCACATGTCCGCTCCAGCGCTCTGGCGAAGAGCAACATGTCTAGTGTGGAGACAAAAGTTACAGGCCCTAAGAGTACCGACTTACGTATTAAGTTACCACCCATAGAGATACCGAGCTTTAACGGGCAACCTGAACAGTGGAGCTTATTTTACGAATCTTTCAAAACAAACATTCAGGACAATCCGCAGCTGAGTGACGCTCAACGTGTACATTACCTTGTGGGAAAGCTAAGCGGCACAGCACTGGCAGTGTTTGCAGGTATTGTCCCCAACGCTGAAAATTATCCGCAAATATGGAAATCTCTTGTAACTAAGTACCAGGACAAGAGAGCTTTGGGTACAATGTACCTTAACAAAATTTTAGACCTGGAGCAAGTTTCCAATACGGCTGTTCAACTGAACGAATTCATCGAACGTTTTTCGGCATCGATCAGTGCTTTACAGCAGCTCGATATAAGTGACATGGCCGATTTCATTTTTATGCATTTTGCGCAAAAACGATTAGATCCGCAATTAGTCCAGGCATTTGAACTTCATGTTCGCGCAAATGATATGCCACATTGTTCGGACTTAGTCGAATACATAAGGCATCAGGTCAAGGTTTTAGAACGATCTACCACGGTCTCATCTTCTCATTCCGCTACTCCTAATACGACTGCTAATACGTCACAGTCGAATTATTCTCGTAACAAACCGCGCACACATCATCAAAATTTGACATCCCACTCATTTGCTATCACTGACGGCGAGTTAAGTTCCAGCTCAAAGTGCTTAGTGTGCAATGATACTAATCATTATAACATGTATGAATGCCCGCGATTTAAATCCTTGCCAGTTAAGGTTAGGTATGATTTTATAAGAAATAATAAATATTGCACTAATTGCTTAAGTTACAAGCATACTAATTCTCGTTGTAATTCATCATCTCGGTGCAAGTTATGCAACCAAAAACATCACTCATTGATTCATTTTGACTCGGTTAAAAATAACGCGCCTTTAACCGCAGCTACTATAGGAGAACCCTTGCTGCCAGCGCAGTCGTCGTCATCGCACCCGCCCGCCGCCATGCTGCCCTGCGTGCAGTCGCCCTTCACTCAGTCGCCCTGCGTGCAACTGCCTTCCAAGCAACCGCCATGCGGGCAGCCAACCTGCGGACATATGCAGTCGTCACAACTGCCGCCGCAGCAACCGCTTCCAACGCATCCGCGCCCGCCGGCAGGCCCAGCTTTCGCTGGTGATTCTGTCACATATACGTGCCAAATGCAGTCAGCAACGCAAGGCAGCGAAGTTCTTCTGTCTACTGCAAAAGTTCATGCCATGACAGATAAGGGTTACCCTATTTCTATAAGATGCATATTGGATAGCGCATCTCAAAATCATTTGATTACGACTGCTTGCTGTAAGAAGCTGAAGTTAGATGTTAAAACGCTCATGCATTCTACCATCACTACATTAGGCTCATTAGCCACAAATGTGCTTGGTTACGTCTCGCTCAAAGTTAAATCGCGCCTTTCGGATGACACTTATGATCTGCAGCTGCTTGTAGTAGACTCAATTACCCAGAAGTTGCCCATGGCATTGGTAGATATCTCCAAAATGAGACACCTAGCTGGGTTACCACTAGCAGATGACAGTTGGTACATTCCAGGTGAAATAGAAGTCATATTAGGGGCACAGTTGTTTCCGCATCTGTTACTTGGTGGCCGCGTATTTCCTTCATCCGAAGATAGCACATCGACAATTCCCGCGCCTCCAGCTCTAGAAACCACGCTTGGCTATGTCATCATGGGCAGAGTGCCTACGCTTTCTGCAATGCAAGACACGGCCTGGTCCTTCGGTCCCATCACTAATAATATGAACTGTAACATAACACGGTTTCGGAGGCTTGAGAAGCTGTCAAATAAACAAAATAACAGACCCAAAGTGATCCCATGCAAGAAATCGTATAGGATTTCAACGATTTCCCAGGACTCTAACAGTAAATATTGGAAATATAACAGCAATTTCACACATTTTCTAATGCCAACATTGTAAATATTTTCTTTTACGCATAATACATGTCCAATAACTTTCTTTGGATCCATTTTAGAGATTCTTCTTAGTTATTTCTCTTTGCTTTTATTTCATACTAAGTAGATTAAATAGTATACATCTTAATTTAGGTATATGTAAGTTGTTCATATTAGTTGCTTCCATTTCATGCGTATCATTCTTCTGCCTCAATGTAAGGTCTTTGATTGTTGAGAACCATAGGTTCTCAAGGCCGGGAGAATGGTTGCGCCGTTTTGCCGTGTGCAAGGAGGTGGGCAAGCCTGGTTATCGCTGGCCATAAACCCCTGATGCCACGGCATACGTCATCCGCTGTCACGTCATATTCCTTCATAAGAAACTAAGCTGTTGTATGTGTCGCGTGCAAAAAAGAACTCCTGCATTATAAACCCATCAATACAAATAAATAGCGGTGTCGTGTGCGTGCAGTGCCTTCCATAAATTCACCCGGGCCGTGGCCAGTCAGCGAGGTCGGCGGCGAAGAAGGGTAAGTCCACCTCCTCGTTACTTCGGCACGGGCCGCACCAGAGGCATTCGCAAATTCGTCCACATTTGTGAAACATCGACAAAGTTTAATATTTATGTGCGTTAAAACCCGCGATAGTTTCTGAACATAGCGAGCCTTTGTTTATTTATAACACAACCAACTTGGGTGAACTATTACGTAAATATACTATAAAGAGCTTTGTATCTTCTAAACTTATATCTTGATATAAGTTCCGAGGTGGTTTTCCTTAGAAATAAAACGTAAGTGATTTATCGCAGTTCGCCTATCGCCAACTGAAAACGTTGATTATTTGAGCAATTTTCTTTATCACCGATCATTTTATTTAGCCAACGGTTTCCAACTTTCGTAGGCTGGATAAAGCGAATCAATTTTAAGTCAGTAAACTGGGAACGTGAGTCCTTTAAGCTTTGACGTCCCCAGTTTATCGCATCGGGCGGTCATTTATCGGCGGGCGCCGGCGCGGGCGCCGCGACAAAGTCAAATGGCTGGCTCGAGGTCCGCTTCAGCGCGGCCCGGCGGGATCCCGCGATGACACAATAACTTACTGCCTTGCTTAAGTTTGTTTTCCTACTGGCCGTAAACTAATACGATGAATTTTTTGCTGGCTTTTTGTGGGAAAATAAACATTTATTTCACGGATGTGAAAATGCTATTGCTGTGTAGTGCCAAATACACTTTTACAACACGGCATGCTTTTAATAGTTATTTATCTGACTGATGCATAATAAGAGGTATTAAAACATGAGTGTGGTTTTATGAAAAGAACCGAAGGTGAGTTTCATAATAAGATCACACGAGAGTTTTAATTCTAATTATCCACATTCGCATACATAATTTTATTTATATGTGTAAGTCTCCGTTATTTTTTCACGAGATATTTCTTTAACTTAATTTTTATTCTTTGGACAGTTCGAATTCGAAACAAAATGATTAATATATTTTTGAACTAAAACAATTACTTTGCTCACCCGCGACCTTACAATAGTTACGTTTATGCAAGAAATGTGCGTTCATGCAGTTCCTCCACCTCCACACTGTACGAACACACACAAATCACATAAACCCAACCATCACCACCACCAAGCTACACTGACGCGTTTCGAACTCAACCAGAGCTCATCTTCAGAGTTACCACAACCGTATGCTATGCTACCAAACGTTAAACTAACAAACCAAAACAAATGTTTTAACTTGTCACTGTAACTTCTCAAGTACCCACTTTATTTTTCTTATTCTCAAACTACCCCACAAAAATTAACTTTTATTGACATATATATATTGTGGGGTAGTTTGAGAATAAGAAAAATAAAGTGGGTACTTGAGAAGTTACAGTGACAAGTTAAAACATTTGTTTTGGTTTGTTAGTTTAACGTTTGGTAGCATAGCATACGGTTGTGGTAACTCTGAAGATGAGCTCTGGTTGAGTTCGAAACGCGTCAGTGTAGCTTGGTGGTGGTGATGGTTGGGTTTATGTGATTTGTGTGTGTTCGTACAGTGTGGAGGTGGAGGAACTGCATGAACGCACATTTCTTGCATAAACGTAACTATTGTAAGGTCGCGGGTGAGCAAAGTAATTGTTTTAGTTCATTAATATGGACCTCCGCAAAGTAACGCCTGATTCAATAAATAATATATTTTTAATTTCATAAATAATCTAGACTTGAGTCGATTCCGATTCTCAAATCGACTAAATCGACTGTAATATTACAGATTAAAAAAATGTATAGAACAAGAATTTCAAATCGACTAATTCGATAATCAAAACTAAACATGATTATTTTGTTTAAGAAGATTTTTTTAATTAATTCGATTTTTATTATTTTTATTGTTATTTAATTTGACTTTTGATTTAGTATTAATTTAATTCAGCATTTTCAATTTATTTTATTTTTAATTTACTGCATTTGATTGTATATTTCTTAGGTTAAGTACGTATACTTGTATCTAATACCTACTACTATCCTGCTGGACGTCTTGGCTAGCGCTGTAAGTTCACGAGATCATTGTTATGGTTCCATAGCAAAATGGCAAGAAACGGAACCCTTATGGATTCGTCATGTCTGTCTGTCTGTCTGTCCGTCCGTATGTCACAGCCACTTTTTTCCGAAACCATAAGAACCATGCTGTTGAAACTTGGTAAGTAGATGTATTCTGTGTACCGCATTAAGATTTTCACACAAAAATAAAAAAAAAAACTATTAATTTTGGGGGTTCCCCATACTTAGAACTGAAATACAAAATTTTTTTTTCATCAAACCCATACGTGTGCATTCTATGGATAGGTCTTCAAAAATGATATTGAGGTTACTAGTATCATTTTTTTCTAAACTGAATAGTTTTTGCGAGAGACACTTCCAAAGTGGTAAAATGTGTGTCCCCCCTGTAATTTCTAAATAAGAGAATGATAAAACAAAAAAAAAATGATGTACATGTAAACCATGTAAACTTCCACCGAAAATTGTTTTGAACGAGATCTAGTAAGTAGTTTTTTTATGATACGTCATAAATCGTAAACCGCAATTGTTTATAGATAACGGTGCGGAACCCTTCGTGCGCGAGTCCGACTCGCACTTGGCCGGTTTCTTATGTTCATAAAAAGCTTTTATGGACGTCAGTTCAATAATTTATTTTCGGAATTACTTTAAGGGTGTTAAAAGGAAAGTTATACGTTATTCTTTGTTTGCTCATTGCCCGAGCGAGCATGAGAAAACAATGTGTAAATACCTATGATGCTCGAAATTTTAATGTAATTATATAGTATTTCCAATCATTTATTTTCTCGATGACAGCTCCCGTAGAATGTAACTGCCTTTTTTACGCAAAAATTAACTTTTAAATGCGAGGTTTAAAAAATACGACAACTGCCTAATTTTGTTCCTTGATCCCATATAATATTCATCTAAGACGAATTGAGTCCATATATGCAGTAATTTTTTTTTAAAGTACGACAAATAATAAACGTTTTAATAAAGTTACATTCTATGGCAATACAAATAGTGATGTTATGATTGAAATATCGATATTGTATCGGTATTGTATATGTTGAACTAGATGTGTTCCCGCGACTTTGTTCAGTCAACGTCATAAATAAGTGATCACTTTTGTACCTTGTCGCTTTCAGTCGTTATGTAATTTCGTATGGCTTTTCAAACATGACGTTAAAGTGACAAGGTACAAAAGTGATCACTTATTTATGACGTTGACCCTACGCGTTGTAATTTTTTTCCAGGGATATAAAATAGCCTATGTTACTCAAGTGAAATAATTTTTATTTGTCCAGTAGTTTTTAGCTTATTCATTACAAACATACAAATCTTTCCTCTTTATAATATAAGTAATATAAGTATAGATAGGTAATCGACAATGAAATGAAATAATTATTATAACAGGTAATTTTTATTTATTAATTTTAAAATTGGATCGATATCGTACTACTGATCACTTATTTGGTCACAACACTATAACTTTCAAACTAGATCTGTCATCGAGAAAATAAATGATTAGAATAACTATAAATTATCGATATCGGAACTTTAATGTAAACAACATGATGAGGCCACAGATACAACTTTTTCAGCTGAAATGCGAAGCAACAATTCGAGCTGAATTAGGTAATCCTGGATCATTAATTGGAGATGATCAAATTTATAATACTATTGTTACAGCTCATGCTTTTATTATAATTTTTTTATAGTAATACCTATTATAATTGGAGGATTCGGAAATTGATTAGTACCTTTAATATTAGGAGCCCCTGATATAGCTTTCCCTCGTATAAATAACATAAGATTTTTACTTGTACCCCCATCTATTATACTTTTAATTTCAAGAAGAATTGTAGAAAATGGAGCAGGTACAGGATGAACAGTTTACCCCCCACTTTCACATTATTATGAACATTATTATGGGGAAGTTATGATATGGATGTAGATAAAAATTATAATAATTGTTCGGAAACAATCGGATAATGATTTAAGCCGTTAATATTTAGAATGGCAGGGTCACTAATTCCTTTAACAGTTCTCAAACTTAATATGCCAGCTTACCTTTTATTTACTCTAAGTAGTTTGATGGAAAACTAGGGAGAAATTCTTGAGCTGAGCGCCAACGTCGCAGTAAATAAATAAAGCTTAGATCTTGAGAAAAAACACTTACTTAGGGGCTACAATTTATTCACTTGCTCTCAGCGAGTCTCCTCTGTGACACAGATTAAAGGATGGCACGAGCAGATTTCCTGTTGATGCTTTCCTCAATTTATTTACATCTCTTTTGTTTAGCTGTTGCGGTTATATTATAAAACTCTGCTTTTTGTTATGTCAGATGGGCGCGACGAGAATTTATTATGTCGAGAATTTAAAAATCAACGAGATGTTGTTGTAACGTCACGTAGGTACCGTAAACCGAGGTGACTTTGATCAAATTGGGGCGACTTTGATAGATTTTAAATCGCTATAAAGTCGACACTGTCCATATGAGGTAAATGATTCACATGTAGTGTAGACAAATAGAAGTTCGATGAAGACATAGAAAAGGAATAGAAAATGCTAACAAAAATGCGTGAGTTGGTCGGCTAACTATACTTTTTAAAGTCACCCCGCAGTTTCAAAGTCACCCCGGTTTACGGTAATGTTGCGGTTTATAAACGCTGTGGTAATAACGTGAGATTTAAAATGTATTCAGCTACAATCTAAAAACATATTTAAGGAGATTGAGTAAGCTTTCTTGAGTACTTAAGTTACTCGTTCCAGCCTAAAGTTATTAAGCCAATGGTACTTAGTGCCGGATCGTTAAAAATATATATCTGTGGATACTGATTCGAATACGGACATTTGGTGTTAAGATCCGCGGATACAGGTACGGAACCAACTTTCTCAATCAATCGGTGTCGGCGCGCGTGACCATGAAACGATAGTCTAATCTAATATATAAAAATCTCGTGTCACGGTGTTTGTTATCAAACTCCTCCGAAACGGCTTGACCGATTTTTATGATACTTTTTTCTCCATATTTGATACGTCTGAGAAATAGGTCGTAGACTATTTTATATGGTGAAACAACGTTGGCGAGGACAGCTAGTTAATATTATAAATGCGGAAGTGTGTCTGTCTGACTGTTTGTTTGTTAACTCTTCACGCTTAAACTGTTGAATTGATTACGATGAAATTTTAGTAGAGATAGTTTAAGAGTTCCGGGAAAGCACATAGGATAGTTTTTAATTTCGGAATGTTGCATAATTCCCGCAGGATAGCGATAAACGAATTCTTCGCAGATGGATTCGGGGGCAAAAGCTATTCACCTATCGTCATTGCTGGCCGTTCTCCAGCACCCACCAAGTTACTGTGTGAGACCACCTTTGTGGGTGCATGCGACAGACGTGTCCAGCCCAGTCCCATTTTAGCTTAGCAGTCTTTTTCCCAACGTCGGCTATGCGTGTTGAGCGCAACGTGGTGTACCGGATTCTATCTAGCCTTTCCACGCCTAATATGCTGCGCTCTATCGCTCTTTGGCAAACCTTATGCTTGGACTTTTGACTTTCGGTCATTATATTTATGTGTTGAAAATTAATAATTAAGTACCTAATGGATATGGATCTTTCTTCTCCCTCGGATATTCACGGATACGGATAACCGGCACATCACTAGTACTGGTCAATCTATAACATGTTAGTTGGGAAATAACTGCAACAATTAGCTAGTACACCGAGTAAAGGAACCAACTATAAAAGAATCCATATTAATACCAACACATTGCTACACGTTGAAGCAAATAGTGCTAAGTATATGTATTAATAGCACACCTATTACAAATAAATAAACTCGTTTCCTTTGTATCTTTCTTTCAAAATGGAAGCAACATTTTCACATCTCTTTCGTTCAGGGAAAGGCTGTGGGAGTCTCATTGCATTACCGACTGAATGCTATTTCATTTGCGTGAAATGGTCCAAATAAGCCCGTCACTGCTATCCACTGGAATGTAAGTATTTTACTAGGGAAGTACTTAAGTGAAAAGATTACATTTTGGAACCCAACCCCAAAAATATCACAACTTGCATTTTTAATTCTTAGCTATTTGTCCTTTTTAAAACATATGCATAAGCAACTCCCGGTTAAAAATAAGTAACTATATGTACCATATCCAGGATTTCACAACGATAACCTGGTGCCGGGGAGAGGTTAAGATATACCAGTTTAAAAAAAAACATGTTACTTGATTAGGTGATTAGTAGAGTCACATAAGATATCTATCCTTTTTTAGTATTAGACATTTTCGAAATAATGTCTGTGCTTAACTAGGTGACATGGATTTCGTTCTCATTGTTTCCAGAATGTAATATTGTTAAAATTAGTCTTCATTGACCGCACGTTTATATTTCTGAAGCATTTTGGAATCCCTAAACACTGCTCACCAAGTGATCACCTGGACATGATTAAGTAAATGAGTCCAAAATATATGGGAGTAAACCATAAAAAGTTTTTTGAATTCAACAACAATTTATTCACCCAAAATATAAAGAAAGATTTGATAAAAACTGTTTAAAAACTCGATCAACGTATTGTCATTGACAAACAAAGAGGAAACGCAGCCAGCCTTATGTGCACTCTGCCCATTAGCAGCGATCTGGCTGGGGGATATTTTTAAATATAGGTTTTTAGGTTTAGAGTAAGATAATCCATAAATATATTTAGAACTAGCTTTTGCCCGCGACTCCGTCCGCGTGGAATTAGTAATTTGGGCAGCTTATTTTTTTATCCAATTTGCTTTTTCATCAATTATGGCTCTCCTTAGATCCTTCCAGAAGAAGTGAAACTTCATAATAAACCAACCCGCTCCCAATCCGCCCCAATCCGCTCTCAACCCGCCCCAACCCGCTCCCAACCCGCTCTCAACTCGCCCCCCACCCGCCCCCAACCCGCTCTCAACCCGCCCCCAACCCGCTCCCAACCCGCTCCCAACCCACCCCCAACCCACTCCTAACCCACCCCCAACCCACTCCCAACCCGCCCCCAACTCGCTCTCAACCCGCCCCCAACCCGCTCCTAACCCGCCCCCAACCCGCTCCCAACTCGCCCCCAACCCGCTCCTAACCCGCCCCAACCCACTCCCAACCCGCCCCCAACCCGCCCCCAACCCGCTACCAACCCGCCCCAAACCAGCTCCCTACTCGCCCCCCCACCCGCTCCCAACCCGCCCCCAACCCGCTCTCAAGCCGCCCCCAACCCGCTCTCAACCCGCCCCCCCAACCGCTCCCAACCCGCCCTATCTAACTGGGCTATCTAACACTGAAAGAATTTTCCAAATCGGAGCAGCAGTTCCCGAGATATAGACGTTTTACTTCCAAAACCCCCGATTTGGAAACATTCTTCCGCTCCGCTCCGCTCCTATTGGTGTTAGCGTGATAATATATAACCTATAGCCTTCCTCGATAAATGTGCTATCTAACACTGAAAGAATTATTCAAATCGGAGCAGTAGTTCCTGAGATTAGCGCGTTCAAACAAAAAACCGGTTCGATAAATTCTTAAAATAGACGTATCTTTCTTATTTGTGAACCGATTCAAATGAAACAAACTCTAAATGTTAATCCAAGAAAATACCAACATATCAGTGAAAACCGCATCCTTCTAGGTTAAGCCGTTTCTGAGATTAGCGCGCACAAACGCACAGACAAACAGACAATAATTCTAAAAATCATTGTTTTGGGTTCTATTGCGCTAATAAATAGCCCTAGTGACAGTTTTTCTCAAATATCTTCAATGTACAGACACCGACTTGTTACAGATTTATTATATGTATAGATATCATAAAAAAGAGCAACAGCGTATGAAAGCGGCTCGGATGAGCTCGAACGGGATAATTCTAGCGCAGCGCATTAGCTGTCTGAATGAATTTCGTCGCTCATAAACTGGTAACGGCCAATTTTCCGCAAACTTTTAATGCAAGGAAGCTGTTGGAGCTACTATACTTCCACTGACGCTAGCTGGTCGTTAATACTAAATATTAAAAACATAATAATAAGACTTTGGCCGTAATTTTATCTGCACTGCTTTCACGAAGTATGAGTATGGGCGTAAATTGGAAATCCAGTACGGGTTTTGCCGTCTACATACATAAAAATCAATACCATAGGGTTGAAAGATTTTCATTTGAAAACGTTTGACCGATTTGAGTGATTTTTAGGGTTCCGTATATCCAAGTATTTTGTTGTATTCGTAATTAGCTGGACGACAAATTGCCATGAGATCGAAGCCGCGGGGGTAAGCTAGTAATGGTGGACAAGTTTTTTAACAGATAAACCCGTTTCTTCTTTGCTAGGTTTTTGATTCAGAGCGAGGGAATATCACAAGCATGCTAGGCAAGCTGTCCGGGTAGGCGAAATACAGGGTTTCGAATTTTTTAATGTAGGTACATTTTGTCATAGTCTTTTATTTATTTGTATACCAATAATTATGTTTGTTTTGAAACAAATACATTTTGTATTTAGGATTAAGTACACAATATGAGTAAGTTAAGTACAGACTTCTTTTAAACTGTCGCATTTTTGACGTAAGATGCTTATTAACATGACAATAATTTTACTATGAAACATTTTTAGTTTATATTTTTTGTCGTACTAGGTATAATACATATATGCGTATGAAATCTCGATTAACGGACACCATTAAACAGTATATCAAAATATCATCCACAATTTCCTTTGACCTTCAATTTGCGTACTAAATTATGATTCCCGGACAGTGAGTTCTAACGAATCAACATCGAGACAAAAGTAACATTAGGCGGGTATAGACGACCAAGTAAGCTTTACCAATTTTTATTACAGTTCCTACATCAGAAGAAAAACAACAATGCTGATTGTCACATTGATTTGGATGTAAAAATAACCTTTGATGTTTTAAGTCATAGAACTGAAATTGATTTTTTTTATAGCAGTTGCAATGCTTTGGTATGGACCCTTTAGGTATTACGGCCTGTCTGAATTGGAGCCGCAGTTCGCAAGAATGGTGGCCACCCAGTAGATTGTAGTGCTTAAATAATACCATTTCTTGCCTGTGGTTGGAAATTTCGCACCGAGTTATACTTATAAACGTAGTGAAAAATAAAAAATCCTCACTTTTACTACGTCCTTAACGTATCTATCTTTTATGGACATACAATATTTATCGTTTTAGTATAGTCTTAGTTTGTTTGTTATTGGTAATTATTTAAAGTTAGCTAAGTCCTCAAAAGTAGGTAGTTACTCCTATTGTAAAATATGATTGTTTTTAAGATTAATTTAAATTTATTTTTATTTAGATAGCTAAAGATACATATACCACATATATACGTTCTAATGCAAAAATCCGACCTCCCCATTTCCAAATAAATTAACATATTATATTATTGAGAAATACAGACCGAACTATCACAAATACCAATTATAATCATTTACCTGAATGTATTAAGCCACTAGAAGGTACCCAGTTTAAGAGGAAACTTAAAGAATGGCTAGCTACTAGGTGTTACTACAATTTAAATGAATATTTTAGTTCAGATGATGAAGTTTAGGCTATTGTTAAGTTAAATTTTATTGTAGTCCGAAATGGATAAACTGTTGGAACTGTAATTCTGAAATGTGAGCTTGTGTATACTGTCTTGACAGTTAATAAATGATTTATGATTTTAAGACGCTAACGCGTTTCAAGCTCTATACGAGTCCACTCTCAAAGCTTCAACCGTTTCGAAATAATACAAGACACCTTCTTTTATATATTATTTTTTCGCATATTGTTCAATAAAAAAATATTGATGTCAGTAGAAATTATTAACGGTATTTGACGCTCTTTGCTACCACGTAGGTACGCTTAAAATAGCGCGCACACGTCATTACACATTTCAGTAAATATAGACAGACAGACCCCCTTAGTGCCTTATTAATTATGTGTGGGCAACCGCGAAGCGTAACCTGCCAGGCTAAATTACAATCTCCAGTATTATTTACTCTCGCGTAAGCTTGAATTCTATTGAGCGTAATAGCCTTAGGGGAAAGCGGGCAAAAGCGGAACCCTCGCAATTTCACGAGTGCGGTGTACCAGGCGTAACTGTATACGACCGGCGTCAGCGGCTTTGTTCCATACATCATGAACTGCCAAAATTACGCCGTCTGTATGGAAAAAATACTAGGAGACGTAATTTGAAGGCTCATCGTTTGCGAACGACCTTATTATAAGTTAGTTGCCGTAGGTGCCCCGGCCTGCCACTGTAACAGCCGGGGAAGGTAGGTCGGAGCTTGGCCTATATTCCCTCCCTATCCTACGCCCAGGTTATGCAATGGAGCGTCTCTGTCTGCCGTGACGTCACGACGCAACCCCTCCGCGGGCCAATGTGTGCGTGCGTTGATTACGCTCATCTTTGCGTTCCGGTGATTACTAATATTATCTACGCTTGATTATTTTTCTATGAATGGGCAGAGATGATGTACGAAATCGATACAGTATTATGAAGATAATGTAAGTACTCAAGTTACCCAACTCTTGTACTTAATTTCCTCCAAAGTCATGCTAAAATGGAATAAACATAGTAATAATGAAGAAGTACTGAATAAAATAAAATAATTTAAGTTTTTCGCCAGATTATGTGTTTTTCTTTTGTTAATCAATCATGCCTCTGAAGTAGATTGAGCAGACCACTCAAATAAATTTCTACTTTGATAATAGATTCCAGCGCTCCATTTTGGTATTATTGTGAAAGTAATAAGCTAATGTAACGGGAGAAAGGAACGCGTTTATTTACAAGACAATAACACGGTGAATTGAGTTATACGTGAAAGTCCTCGACGGACTTGCCTCGCTGTGAGTTGTGAACCAACCTGTCCAAACTTCAAACAACTTAGCTCTTGTTCTAAACAATTTCGAGTTATGGTCATACACATTTACTTACTTATACTAATGTGCGGTACTTTAAAATAATATTTATGATCTTCTCTTAAAATAACTTGTTAATTATAACTTACAGTATAAATATTAAAATTTATTCTTTAGACATAATTTAGTATGCAATGAAATGCAAGTGTATTTTTCCTCTGACATCATCGTGCTTAAGTACATTTTACTTTAGAGTGCCCTTACAATGGCTTCGACTTGCTATTTTTTTTGTCGTTGAGTGGAATCATTTTTAACGACCAAACTATTCATAAATCAGTAGGTACAGATTAAATAAAAATAAGCATATCAGCGAACCTGAAGCCTTTTGTTTTTTTTCACACACGTTTTTTAAGTTATTGGAACATCGAACATTGCGATGGCTACTTATTATGTGTGTAACTAATTCGTGTCATTTAAGCGAAATCAAACAACCAGCACTGATTAAATTAAAATCGGTTAGCTAATTTGAATCCCAATGGAAAATCAATACAGCACGAACAATGGAAGTTAACCAGGACACTGGAATCAACCGCGTACTGAAGCAAAGCTTTTAAAATATTCCCACAGGACCAGCTAAGCTAAGTCAAGACGCTTGGGTCAATATCCTGTTGCTACTCCTTAAATTTATTATTGAAAATTATGATTAGCTTGTTCGCATTTTAGAACAATTCACTTGAATTTTGATTTATATCCCGACGATCTTGCTAAATCATGTCGTATTGTAAAGTTTGTGAAGATGTGTGGTACTCAATTACGAAATAACGGGTTTGTCAGCGTCGCTAGTTATGTCGCTATGTAAAACGTAAACAAATGTAAACAAACCTCCATTACAACTCCATTAAAGTAATGCGGAGGCAGATGTAAAATTTCTTGCCGATGGTTCGCTTTTGCGGAGGCGGAGGCGAGATTACGTTACAATCGGACTTAAGATTTATTGTTACAATGTGCTTTTCAATACCAGCATGTATTGGTTTTGCTTAGTTTGTTTCCTCAATGACGTGACGCCTAGAGGTTGTCTTCAAACAATGTATCAATCAAATTGTTAGCGGCGCAGCCAACCTACTCACGATATGAGGTATTGGCATGATGTCATTGTAACCTGACGAACTTCCATTATGCAGAGTTATATGTATTTATTTAATGACACAGGTCCTAACTTAAGTAGGTATACGAATGATAAAAGAAAAGACAATGTCCGTTTTTTGTGAACCATACCTTGAAATTATGATAT
Organism: Archips crataeganus; assembly: GCA_947859365.1. Taxonomy (NCBI): domain Eukaryota; kingdom Metazoa; phylum Arthropoda; class Insecta; order Lepidoptera; family Tortricidae; genus Archips; species Archips crataeganus. Next base: position 6,854,112 of record OX402048.1, on the reverse strand, counting down.
GATAATTTGTAACATAGTTCCATTTAACACTTTGAAACCTATGCCATATCCTGAATTCCAATACAAAATTAAGGAAATGAATGAGGACTCCACTGTCTTCGTATAATTTTGTACGATTTTTTGAGAGGCCATAGGTCAAACCACTAAATTTATAAAAGCTTATTATAGCCTAAATTGAACAAACTTTGACTTTGCCTAAGACAAAAATGTCCTATTCTTTGATATGACACCCTGCTATCAGCTATAAAGAATTTAATTTGTACCTAAACATAGCCCTGTAATATTACCGTGCCTTTTCAGCGCGTCATATGTATCTCTAGTCTACGTATAATGTTCCAGCTTATGCTTGTTATTTTTTTATTTTTATTTATCTTAATGGCGGCCTTAAGGTTTGGGCCAATGTCAGTTACGATGAGAGGTTTGCGGTTGAATTTGCAGAACGCCAACAGTTTGACAACAGCAAGAAAATAATTTTGACAAAACAAATAAGACTTTTTTATTCCGGCCGAACGCTGTTGCGGGAGTCACGTAATACTACAAATGCTTGTAATGTTATATGCAATGACAATTTTGACGTTGACTTTGACATCTACGTCATTAGCAAATGACATAAAATTAAAGCTGGCAAATACGGAGACAGTGACCATCGTTTGGAGATCTATCTTACGCTACCATGGCTATTAATCGGCTGCTAATAATCTAATAATGTCATATTAGGCAATGAACTCCGCAACTTAACAATCAATAAATGAGACTTTATAGCCTTTCCTTTGATACCGGTAAGTTACCAAGTTTCCGGCCAGATAGAATGGATTCCTTGTTGTATGAAAACTATGGGGCCTTGCCCTTGTACGTGTAATTCAGTCAACAAGCAGCTAGGTGCTGGGCTAACGAGGTCGGTGAGGTCGTTATTTAATGAAGTGGTGGCGTAAGCTCTGTTCAGATGGACCTTTGTCAAATTTATAATTTGCTTCATTAGGCGGGCCATGTTGCGGGCACAGGAGAGTTAATAAATTATGAATACGTGTTTTCATCCTGGTTAAAATTAGTGTACGATAATTTTAATAAATAAATAAAATGAATATTTTTAAAGAATGATGTAGGTAAATGAAATTAACAATTGAAAAAGTCCCAAATTAAACAAGCTCAAAAATATCTGAATATATTGAGCATCTAGACGTCTCCAATGTTCATGCATGATAGAGATTGTACCTACCTAATTTCTATGAGCATAGTTTATAACGTACTCGGCCTAAAAGCGTTTTCAGTTTTCAGTTTCCACCCGCACTCAATGTTTTGTGTTTTCGAGGCCCACCCAGGATCGCTTACTTCGAGTTTAATTAACTTTTTAAATGTCGCGCAAAAATGTTTACAGTTTAATTAGTTCACTGAAAAAAGGCAGACGGTGCGCCGTCGACGTGGGAGCTTTTCAAACTACTTTATTAGCACTAGGGACATACCTACATGATACAGAATACCGTTCTGTGTCCAGGTCCTGATTAAATTAATGCTTTAAATCTTTATCGCCAAACTTAAATGGGATTGAGCTGGTTATGTCTGTCGAGAGCAACGACAACGATGGACCCAAATACTTAGATACTCATTGGGTCTGTGACCGACGATGCCGAGACAGACCTGGACATGACTTGGACGCATATAAAATCGACGAGCGGCGGAATGAAGAAGAGGCCTTGGCCCAACAGTGGGATATTTAATGACTATAAAAACTTCACTGAGTTTTTCGAACTAAATGGTCGAAATCGAAAATCGCGGGGAAAAGTGAACACACGTGCAAAGCAGTTCAATGGCGTAACTATACAACTACACGGCCTACTCATTTTGGGACACCGACGAGATAATATACTATCTGTATATTACTTATCTGAACATTATGGAGATGATGATCCTATGATAACAGGACCTATAGTAAATTATTATTGTCTATAAATCTGATTTGAACAATAAGAATTTACCACTGTATTTATATTGGCAGATACGTAGGGGAGAGGTGGCAAGGAAAAGACACGTATTGAAGGGGCAATTCAAATTTAAAAAGCTTCCTATATAAGAAGCGTTTATTGTTTAAACTATTGAAATGAAAGACAACGTTTGTCATTAATCAATTCTTAGTTGTTTATTTCGCATTTTTAACACATTAAGTGCCAAGAACACGCCAGGCGTGTTCTGCGTTCGTAGAAAGTTTTCGCTACAAAGCGGAAAAACACTGCTACTGGTTACGAGGGTAGCGCGTAGCAATGCGTGGCAGCAAAAGTGTTAAAAATGTGTATTTTCCTTTTCATGACTCTAATTTTGAATTGTCCCTTTCAATACGTGTCCCTTTCATGGCACCTCTCTCCTAAGTAACGAAGCATACCCGCAAAGCTATCTAAGTAAGAATCAAATACTCAAATCTGTAATACAAGGCGAAATCCTATCGGCAAATAATATCAAGCACATACTTAGTGGACAAAGGCCATCATTGTTTATTTGTGTATCGCAATTTCAAAGCTTTGTTTTCCCACGCCGAAAGCCGAAAGCCGAAATATTGCCTTTGTGTTGCCCGGCAACGCCTGTAATCTGCGGATTACTTCTCTCGTCAAAGCCTCCGTGAAATACAACTTTTTGTTTCGACGAATGACTTAAATACCATAATTTAGTATTGTTGTTTAGTTGTGTACCTATTAGAGGACCTACGAGTGGCGTGGAGTGAACATTTTCGTTAGACAACCCGAAGCATTTGAGAAATCTTCCCGAATGTAACAACTCGCAGTTAGTTTACACAAGCTTTGCTATACCTACTTTTCATCACTGAAGTCACTTAAGAAACTTATGTAACCTGGTGGGAACCGAATTGTTATAGCAACACACCACTGATGCCTAGATACGGGTCCGGCGTATGGATATGCGTTATAAATTAATTCAAATGATTTTAGAATACACTCCAAAGTTGTTAGCATTAATTCAACCTATGATTTCCTTCTGATGAAAATCTCTCCTAATCAGAAATTCCGAAAATTGGAATAAGGAATGAAAATTTAAATTTCCGCGGACTGGAAATAGGATTAACCGAAGGTGGCCAATTGCCAGACGGAGCGGACACGACCGCCAAAGCCGGGATACATTAATATTTAAATAAGTTTAAATTAAAAATCACATGTAAAGTGGTTAAGAGATTATGGTAATTTTGGTTTCGTGGCTTTAGTTGCTGTGGTGGCAGCGTTAATGCTGTAATTATAGTGATGGCATCAGTTATTTAGCGCTGTCGGATCTCTTGCTCCCGTTTAACCCTTAAAAGGCGCGGAGTTTCTTTCCCGGCTCGACAACTGCTTATTTACGGTGAAGGGTTAAGTTCGTCGTTAACCCGGCTGTGGCCCGCGGCCGCCGTCGTTTGTTTCCAGCTTACTGCTACTTTTTGTTTACTTAAGATTATGTAACCGAATTACGCCACTGGCTTAATTACATTTTCTAAAAAAGATCATTTTTGTAATATATTCTGTCTTGTTACCTTCATGATGAAAATCAAATTTCCGACAAATGGGCGGCTATCACTTTGACATGCAAAGAGGGGCTAATGAAGTGAGTTGATCTTTTGATCGTGACATATTGAAGTGTTAGTAAGATAATCCTAATAAAAGTATTAAATACATCTTTGTTTTTTTTTCCATATATATAAAATTCCTCTAACTCCCTTAGTCTACGTCTATGATGGCCCTTTCATTTTTAACTGTATGAACCGGTTAGATAAGAGGAGCAGTGCGAGTAGGTACCAGTTTATTGATTAAGAATGGGTTCAGTTGAGAAGAAAGAAGGGTTGTCTAACATTAATAATACACTCTAAAATGCCGCAGCAGTCGATTGGGTTAACTCTAATAATCATTCAAACACTTATTGCCACTGTTTTTTTAAATTGCAAATTGAAACTAAAATTTGCAGTAATCTTTCCAACGTACGAAACGTGTAGATCCTGTAATTGTATTATTAAGGTAATAAAAAGTTAATGGTTGCTCTATTTGAAAATTTACAAGATTCGCTTTATTTATACTCCGGGCTCTGTGAATAATAGCGTCAGGATTTCAGTGGGTGCGACTAATCACGATTTGAAAGGCGATCATCATGATTTATTCGACAAAACCAGTTCGGTTCGGTTTAGGGTTAACTTATTTGAAAGTATATTAAGAAGAAAATAACTCAAACGTATCATTGTTATATTATTAAATTGTAGGAAATAAAGATGGTATTAAAATAACGCATTTATTATTTTAGTAGAAGATACATAAACATTTCGTAGTGGTTTTTTAAAGCGGAGACACAACACACCACAAACAAACCGGCACAGATTCAAACGTTGATTTTCATGGAGCTCGCGTGGCTGCGTTTTGCTATCCACGATATTTCGAGAAATATTAGCTTTAGAAAAATAAACTAAAAGCGGTTTTTCTTCCTCAAGAGTTCTTTGTAAAAATTTAATTTTCAATAGGTAATCGTACATTTTGACTGTACTTGCATTGTCCTCCAAAGTAGTTGAAATTCAGACATTATCAACAATGCAAGTTTAATAGAAATTTGTGAAAAATATACCGTCCAATCTGTCGTGCCTGACGTAACAGCAGTATCTCAAATAAAAACGTAAAGTTAATATTTTTGTCACCGGATGGATAGCTAAAAATAACGCATCCAATGAACTAAGCCAAATGGCGGTATCTTATTTAAAACGTGTGCAAAAACCCTTACAAAAGTTTTCCCGATCTCAGTTCTACCTAAAGTTACTAAGAGAATTAGAGGTATATCAATAATACGCAGACAAATAACCGTATATTTTATACCACCAAAACTTTTAAAACGAAAGAAAGCTGTTTTGACAAAACTTTGATTTTCTCGAAACTAGCTTTCACTGGGACACCGTTTTTGGGCTTAGCACGGCAGAAATAGCTGTTTGAGTATGATACCTACCTTGAAAAAGTTGGATCAGATGCTTCACGGCCACCGGCAAAGTATAACAAAGTTCCTAGACAGGTACTAACCAAATCTAAATAGAAGCGTCGAAGATAATAACCGTGATAAAGTTACCAACAACGCCGTAACAACAACATCCAGTTGACATAAGATATTACGTGCTTAAGTTCGAGTCTTCAACTTTACGCGACTTGTGATGAAAGTAAGAGAAACCACTCCAAAGCGAGATGAATAAAGACGTCTGTCAGGTTTTCTAGAGGGGTATTATTGAAACACAACTCGTATTGAAATTTGCTTCACCGTCAAATTTACTTCGGGAGAAACAATACGCACGAGTTATTTCGAGTATTCTGATACGGTCGTTTTTGTATGCTTGAATACGATAACGTCCCAATACTTGGATGAAAAGTGTCACACATTATTGGTACCTATCATAAGCGGGCGATAGGTACTTATGTTAACTCATATTTAGTCACTTTCAAAGAAACTATTTTTTTCTATTTTAGCGTGCTGTGTTCTTTCAGGAATAAATTAAAATAGATTCTCGAGATCAGTACCGGTATAAAAAAGTTGGGACTTAGGAAGCTTTTGCATTGGAAGTAATTTTATAATACTTTTAACATAAAGATCCCTATCATGTTAATATATGTAGTTAGGTAAGTAGTATTATTAGGTCGGTAAGCTCTAACCTCTTATAAGCGCTGCCTCTGCCGCTCCGCCATCCTTGTCTTGGCCTGACGTTAGCCTCATCCTTACACTTTCAAACAAAACACAACCGATCAAAAGAAATGCATACAGATTTCTCAGTGTTCAAGTTATGAAATCCCATTTATAGATACAGGTTAAAGTAGGTTATCCTTTATCAGCACCATGTGACTGATAACCTTTCGGCAAACAAAGGATTGATGTTTGGGAGATCATTGCTGATAAGGCGATCACATCAAATAAACATTTTATTACGATAATCTTATATTATGTTTTTAAATTTTATCTTTCAGTCACACCGACAGCACAAACTAGTCAATACCTGCGTGTACGTGTCATTTTAAAAATATTTTTCATTTGAATAGTTCAATGTCCCCAGTTCTTGGTTTTGAATTTAATACTATTTCTAATGACTGAATGAAAAGTCAAAGCCATAGCATAAAAATATGCAGACGTAGAAGCAAAAAAAAGGTACGGATAAACAACTTTGTAGTGTTTCAAAGTTACAGAGGCGGTGGACATGAGTAAATAAGAACCGAGTGAAACATCCAACCCCGTCGTACTTTTACTAGTTTCCCAAGTCACGGAAATCCAATAAGAGTTACCCTACCTTTTGTACACTGTTGCTAGATTAGACATCCATTGCCATTCGTAATAGCTGGTCATTTAACAACAAAATTGGGTTTTAGATTTTTGTAATTTCTAGAAGCAAATTTGGGGTGAGCTAAAATAAATGTTGTAAATTTTTAATCATATAACAATTAAATATATATCCAGTAAAAAAAAAACCGAAAAACTCGCTTTAAAGGTAAATCGAATGATTACTCTGACTGCTCCATCATCAGACCTCAGGACCAATCTTGGTCAAAGCACACCCTACACCCTATTTTAACAAGCTTAAACGCGCGGCAAGATTATGTTTTTATATCTTGGAGTTTTACTGTCGAGCTTCCGGTTTCATCATCAGATCAGCTTGATGGTAACATATTATTGTATTGTGAGCAGAGTTACACACATATGTTTTGTTTCGTGTCAATAACACATAGAGAAGTGAATGAAAATAATATAAATAAAATAATATGACAAATAACTAGTAAGAAGTGAAGTTAATAAAAACGTGTAGAATGAGCAGCACAATAAACAATGCAAATAAACATTTTTTTTTATACCTTCCGTTGCCACAGGAGTATATCCATCGTTGTTTGACCTGTCAACAGTTATCTCCTCCATAGCGGCAGTTTACACTTGTCGCTTTCACTCCACAAATTACAAAACTGTTCCTTTTGACATATAAAATGAAACTGGACGATACAAGTCTGGATTACTATAGCTTTTATCTACAAAGAGTTCCTAGAATTATTGCACTCAAGATAACTGTGGATATAAAGTTAGCCAGACTTGCGGCACTTTTATAGAGGTCTATTATCTTGTTTTATCTACTGCTGATGTTTGTATGTGTTCATTTTTATTGCAAAAAAAAATCAACATTTGATGCATCACTTGTTGTATTAAAGTAATATCTTAATCCGTTTTTTATTCTAAACTGAGTTTACATATTGATAAACCTATAACAAATAAGTAAAACTTACTTTAATATTGAAAAAAAAAACTTATTACATCATTAATCAAAATGTCAGCAAAATTGGTTAGTAAAAAATCAAAACTCTTAAAAACTAAGTTAGTACAGCACCAAACACACAATATACGCTAAATTTATCCTAAAATTATGAATAATTAAATTAAGCTTGTTGGCTCAAAAATCCCTCCCCGCGACGAACTGAAACCAAATGGGAACGAAGTCATAAGTCGCCTCCAACTCGGAATACTTCGAGTGCTTAAGCAGCGCAGCAGACTCGGCCGCTGAGCCCGCCGACCTCGAGGATTGTCTAATGTGAGATGCGGCAAAGGTACTAACACACGTCGCATCCCACAAAAGACAACGACCCTTACGCCAAGGGACTAACGTAAGCCTGTCAGGCCTCTTTCCGTCTGACCGGCATAATCCAGGTGGCTCCAAAACACACGGGCCACTAGCCGACACCATGGCTCGACGAACAATCTCATTAATTGAGTGGTGTCTCGGAAACCTTCCAGCACTCCTCTGACAGCTTAGACCATGATGACCATTTACCTCCACCATCGCCCCATAGATACACCGGTGCGACTCACACACCTTAGCGCCCAACCTTAATGCAGCTGCAATTCACAAAGAATCATTGTCTAGCAACGTTCCAAACTGCGGCGATGGCAAGGCGTGCAACCATGCACCAGACTCGGGTCTAGCAATGGCCTTTTCCGACCGTTTTTGACTTTAAAACTCGTCCTGTAATTTAAAAAATTAACAAAGAATTGCTCCTTAAACTTAAGTGGTTTAATTTCTGTGAAAGAGAATAATACGCTCAGCATTGTAAATGGCAAGGTTAGTGCTAGCTCGAGCTTAGAGCGAGATTAGCGTAGTGCTGTCAGTTAAGCTAACATATTTAGGCTGTTCGTTTTAATTTCATATTACATAGGTACCTACTTTAGTTTACTGTCGCTGTCTGTAGTAAAATGTAGCGTCTTATCTTGGCTAACATTAATTTAAAATAAATAAAATACGTCAAGTAAATACGAGTAGCAAGATTTGGGAGTTTTAAGGTAAAAATTCATCGAATTACACTTTACATAAAAGTGTAAACACAGAAAAAGGTAAGATTTTTTTCTTTCAAATATCCGAGAATTTTTATTTACCACGCAAGCGACTGAGCTGGAACTTGTTCGCGCACCTGCTTTTTGTTCAGGATTCAATTTCTACGCTCGGGTGGCATTATTCGGCGTCTAATGTACCTTGTTATTGATATGTAAGTGTCTACGTTGAAAAAACGCAACGCAATAAAGGATTCAATCTAACTTTAGCTTACGAATAACAATCATTATATTGCGGCTCGTCAACTATTTCTTACCTAGCAAATATAGTACAGTACAATAGTCTGGGAGCCGCAAAATAATATATAAAGCTGAAGAGTTTGTTTGTTTATTTGTTTGTTTGTTTGAACGCGCTAATCTCAGGAACTACTGCTCTGATTTGAAAAATTCTTTCAGTGTTAGTTAGCCCATTTATCGAGGAAGGCTATAGGCTATATATTATCACGCTAACACCAATAGGAGCGGAGCGGAGCGGAAGAATGTTTCAAAATCGGGGGTTTTTGAAGTAAAACTTCTATATGTCGGAAACTACTGCTCCGATTTGAAAAATTCTTTCAGTGTTAGATAGCCCAGTTAGATAGGGCGGGTTGGGGGCAGGTTGGGGGCGGGTTGGGGGCGGCTTGAGAGTGGGTTGGGGTGGGTTGGGAGCGGGTGGGGGGCGAGTTGGGAGCGGGTTGGGGGCGGGTTGGGAGCGGGTTGAGAGCGAGTTGGGGGCGGGTTGGGGGCGGATTGGGAGCGGGTTGGGGACGGGTTGGGGGTGGGTTGAGAGCGGGTTGAGAGTGGGTTGAGAGCGGGTTGGGGGCGGATTGGGAGCGGGTTGGGGGCGGGTTGAGAGCGAGTTGGGGGCGGATCGGGAGCGGGTTGGGGGCGGGTTGAGAGCGGGTTGAGAGCAGGTTGGGGGCGGGTTGGGGGCAAGTTGGGAGCGGGCTGGGGGCGGGTTGGAAGCGGGTTGGGGGCGGGTTAAGAGCGAGTTGGGGGCGGGTTGGGGGCGGGTTAGGAGCGGGTTGGGGGCAGATTGGGAGCGGGTTGGTTTATTATGAAGTTTCACTTCTTCCGGAAGGATCTAAGGAGAGCCATAATTGATGAAAAAGCAAATTGGATAAAAAAATAAGCTGGCCAAATTACTAATTCCACGCGGACGGAGTCACGGGCAAAAGCTAGTAACAATATAAGCCCAGTGTTTGTTCCTAAAATTAGAGTACTAGAGTTGCAGAGCTATGGATTTACTAAGTTGTTTACAAACATCAGTTTAAAACTTGCTTTCTGAGGCGTAGCGGTAATGCCTATTTAATTTCGGCGTTTTTATCTTGCACTTCAATTTCATCTCTACCTCAATATGGCTCCCATCTGCAATCGATAAGCACTTTAAAGCATTATCGTCGGAAGCCGCCAGTCGGTTTTTATCGCGTTGCTCAGTGGATAGCTGTATAATGTGTCATTTGGGCGCTACGCCGCGACCGATGACCGATAAACGACAGTCATATGACTACAGTCATTGGCCGCGTTTCATGCCCTTGTTCCGATGCAACGATAACCCAATTACTGTTTATGCAGGGTTAATTTAATATACGTGGTTAAATACAAATGCGGGGGTTAATTTCATTATATTGAGCGTGCTGTCGAATAGTTGTTATCTGTATATTAATTGGTTCAGTTTGGTTTGCTTTAACATTGATGATGAAATATTACAGCAAGTTGCTTCATGATTGTTTTGATCAATTTACTTATATAATTAAACAGATGAATATCAAAAAGCATTTTATTAAGTAGCGGCGGAATTGATCATTTGTTTTATACAACAAAGTGATATATGATATCATAATATCATATTAATTTAGGTATATGTTTATAATACACTATATCCGGATGCCTCGGACTGATATTTAAATTAAATTGTAACCAGTGGCGGCGTAGGGCTTAAATTTTTGCGTGGGCAAGATATATTTTTGCGTTGCGAGACTAATACTAATAATATACTAATACTCGCACATCACACAATAAATGACGAATTTTCAATTGAGCAAAAAACGAGAACCTTTTGAGGCACGAAGCCCCTCAAACCGCGAGGCCGTGGGTGAAGGAGGACCCGCTTCGCCCGCGCTTACCTAGCTCCGCTACTGAATGTAACACTTTAACACACGTAAAAATTACAGTACAATAAAGAAGAAAATAGGTAATGGTCGCAATATTAAAGTATTTTATTTAATTGAAAATTTGCAAGAACTGCAGAACGTATAGGTAGTACTTACTAATCGGCTCGCTCGGCGGGTCATAACGCTCATGTACCCAAATACTAAGTATATTTACGTAAAAACAGAAAAGAAATTTGGGATAACATTAAATTACTTGAGATCTAACTCGTGTTTCCATACGATTGTAGTTTAGTTTCAATTAACAAATTACGTGGCGGCACAAAATGGAACTTTGCAATTGAAAGGGAATCAATTAACGAACTCAATTATGTCTAATCCCGGCAAAGTTTCATTTACACGCGTAATGTTGGGGCGGGATTCGCGATGCTTCCATGAAAAGTATGCTAATGTCGGGAACATTAAGTTGCTAGGGATATTTTTGATGATGATTGACTAGGGATAAAAGATTACTAATCTTTTATCCCTAGTCAATCATCATTTTTTCATTTTTATATTTTTATATTTTATATTTTTTTCAGAAATATCGAAATTTGTTTGGATGCTTGCTACAACATAAATATTGCTTTTTTGCTTGCTGTTGACTCGGAACTGAATATTATGTGAGTAACAAATACTCCTAATACGATTATTTAAATTTTCGTTACTAAATATGTAGCTTCGCGTCGTTTTGTGTCTAAAAAGATTGTATTATGTTTATCACAGTTTTTTTCCTCTACCTACTCACACGAGAGAGATGATTATTTTACTTTACTACATGAACATGCCATAATCGTACTCATAGTTACCCTCCAGGGAACAAAATAACGAATGTAGTAGCTCCTTAATCCTGAAAGAAAAATTCTGATATTGGCCGTTGTACGTGCGTGCAGAATACAAATGCTTTCCTTTGGCAAATTGATTTATTACATTCCTTGGAACATCTCGGATCATTTATTACGAAGCAGTTGTTTTAGATTTACGTGATTCCTTTTCAACGCGGCAGTTATCATTTTGTCGGTGGTTTGTTAAAATTAGATTCGTTTATTTGGGGTTTACGGAAAATATGATTTGAAAAGTCTCAAGCAATGTTGCCTGAGTTGACACGAATTTTATTTTATTTTACCAACAGAAACTAAAATAATTTAGCAGATACGATTTGATTCACAGGTCTTTAATAAATTACTTATTGGTTGTTGGGTAAGTGATATGATCTAAACAACATAACTTGCACGGGCCAATAGTTCTGAGATCGATGGTCTTAAAGCCTTTCTAGAACTGCTTTTGCCAATACCGACCTATATTAAACTTTGAATTTTAGGTAGGTACATTGTTTGCCTTCCAAGATTAGGCGATACTTCCCAAAAAATAATCTTTACGAAACTTCGAATAATCTCCCTGTCAAACCTTATCTTCTCTTCTATATATCTATACATATAAAATGCTTTGTCCTGACTGACTGACTGACGGATCAACGCACAGCCTAAACCGCTGATCGTAGAGACCTGAAACTATGCAACTATGCAACTAACTATACGGACTGCGGGAAAGCACGGCGGCTCAAGATAGGTTGGTCAGACTGCGCGTGTATTTATTTATTTTCATCGTGTTACTAAAACAAATACATATTTCAAAAATGTAGCATTCTAGGCCCTATAAAACATCTTGTTTTATTAACATTCAAAAACTCATGAACTGCCGTGCAGTAGGTATTTACGTCGTACTAAGGATTTATTTTACTTTTTAGAGACTACTTTGGATTTCTTTTCTATCGAGCGAACTACAAGTAATTGTGTTTCAAAAATTACTGGTCATTAGAGTGAATCTTCAAATATCTTAAACATGAATTTTAGAACTAAAGCTTTGCTAGTAAAGACACAGCACGGGATTAAATGAATGCAATAAATGCGCCAAAAGCTCGGTGAGACCTTAACAAAATCTAGTGTGTTTTCAGAATTTTTCTCTACAAGATTCTTTGCGATTTTTATAAGACTTCTTATACAAGGGTAAACGAAACGGTTAACTCTTCAATCATATTAGTGTTTCTGCTTGTAACTTACTTGGAAAATACAAAACAATATAAACAATTATCACGCTTTGTTTTAGACCACATAGAAAACAATACGGAAAAATAAGTATACGGAGAAATATATAAGGTAGTCAATAGCAAATAAATGCAAACAAATATTTTATTTGAATGTAATTTATTGTGAATTGGCAACGATCCAGTTAGTATAGCGTGAGACGCGAGCGTGGACGACCGGGGCACGTGGATTTCCGCAACCAGAGCCAAACGAGCAGACGCCAACGATGACGTTGTTGTGCAACAGGGGTCCACCGGAATCGCCCGTGCATGCGTGACGACCATCCACGTCCAACACACCAGAACATAATCATGTTGTCCGTAATACACTGACGAGCAAAAATAAAGGGTCGGTTACAAAAATGACGATAACTACAAAACCCGCTGTGATAGCTTCTTCGAGTAAAATGAGTTTAGTAAAGAGTTTCATTCTTAACAAGAAAAAGTTTGATTGGGAATAAAACTCTTTACTAAACTCATTTTACTCGAAGAAGCTATCACAGCGGGTTTTGTAGTTATCGTCATTTTTGTAACCGACCCTTTATTTTTGCTCGTCAGTGTATTACGGACAACATGATTATGTTCTGGTGTGTTGGACGTGGATGGTCGTCACGCATGCACGGGCGATTCCGGTGGACCCCTGTTGCACAACAACGTCATCGTTGGCGTCTGCTCGTTTGGCTCTGGTTGCGGAAATCCACGTGCCCCGGTCGTCCACGCTCGCGTCTCACGCTATACTAACTGGATCGTTGCCAATTCACAATAAATTACATTCAAATAAAATGTTTGTTTGCATTTATTTGCTATTGACTACCTTATATATTTCTCCGTATACTTATTTTTCCGTATTGTTTTCTATGTGGTCTAAAACAAAGCGTGATAATTGTATATATTGTTTTGTATTTTCCAAGTAAGTTACAAGCAGAACACTAATATGATTGAAGAGTTAACCGTTTCGTTTACCCTTGTATAAGAAGTCTTATAAAAATCGCAAAGAATCTTGTAGAGAAAAATTCTGAAAACACACTAGATTTTGTTAAGGTCTCACCGAGCTTTTGGCGCATTTATTGCATTCATTTAATCCCGTGCTGTGTCATTACTAGCAAAGCTTTAGTTCTAAAATTCATGTTTAAGATATTTGAAGATTCACTGTAATGACCAGTAATTTTTGAAACACAATTACTTGTAGTTCGCTCGATAGAAAAGAAATCCAAAGTAGTCTCTAAAAAGTAAAATAAATCCTTAGTACGACGTAAATACCTACTGCACGGCAGTTCATGAGTTTTTGAATGTTAATAAAACAAGATGTTTTATAGGGCCCAGAATGCTACATTTTTGAAATATGTATTTGTTTTAGTAACACGATGAAAATAAATAAATACACGCGCAGTCTGACCAACCTATCTTGAGCCGCCGTGCTTTCCCGCAGTCCGTATAGTTAGTTGCATAGTTCTCCTTCGGCCATCGGACGGGGAACTTGTATCGCTTGCTCTTACGCACGGCTTTGATTTAAGCCGCTCTCACCGATTAGCGCATCGATTAGCGCGAGAAGCTTGGTGCGGCCTTAAGAAATTTCTAAAGTATTTTTTAAATTCTTTGAAAATTTTCCCTGCAAATCTTTAAGTAATTGAATCAACATTGATGACTTCGTTTTGAAGATAAAAGTATTTTTCGGGCATTTCGATTTTCCTGTTGTTATCACTTAAATGATTAAATTTGCTTCGATTTACGTACATGGGCCATTCTACTTTTTGTTGACCAGTCATTTTTAGTAATGTGCTCTTCAAATATTTTTTTTTACAAAAACGGTAAAGTGCTCGGTTTTATCATTAATGATTTAAATAGGCACATAATTAAGCTTATATTTAAAATTATCACTACGCATAAAAAGTAATTATTATTATCTATAAAGTAGGTAACGCAGTGGACATGCGTGTCCCCGCCATTTGTATGGAAATTGGTGTATTTTCCGCTGAGTTACCAATTTTTTCCACAAAATTTCTTTGAATTTAAAGTTTATTTGCTTTAAAATATTAAATTTAGTTATTTCAGTTTTCATATAAGTTATTTACACTTGAAAAAAATCACCAGGTATGCCTTATATTTCACGAAAGATTAATGGTTACTTAAAAGTAGAATGGCCCACCTACCTACATAGTTACTATCGTTGTGGTAAAAGGTAGCGATGCAAGCTGTACTTTTGTTTTTTTTTATGCGCAGTCTGTTCAAAAAGTATAGTTAGCAAATTTTGTGTTTTTTAAAAAGTTTTAATATTTATTTTACCCTATTCAAAGTAATTCCTTTCTGATATATTACATTTATGTTATCGTTTTTACAAATCCTCAAAGCACTTAAAAATTTTTTTTTGCGATGTTGTTCAGCTCCTTCTTCGATGCCGTCTTTATCGCCTCAATCGTGGCGTAGCGTCGTCCTCTTCAGTCTTGGGAACAGATATAAGTCATAGGGGGCTAGGACTAGGGAATACGGTGGCTGCGGCATCATTAATGTTGTTTTGGTCAAAAGTTCTCGCACAAGCAACGACGTGTGAGCAGGGGCGTTATCATGGTGCAATAGCAATTTTGTTCTTTCACAAATCCGAGTGTTTCTGGCGGATTTCTTCCAGCAAATTGCGCATTATTTACAGGTAATATTCACCACCACGCCACTGAAATCGAAGAAAAGTGTGAGTCTTCAATTTCGCATTCGACTGAACTTGCCGCGTTTATTCTCGGCCTTCTGAGAACATTTTGTACCACCGGTAAACATCCAAGGTAGCTTTACCATACGCCACAGTCAATATCCAGAATGCGTCTGTGCACTTAATTTTATATTGTACACAAAATTTGACACAAATTCTAAGATCCATTTTTTTTGGAATAGGAAAAAATCGAAGACAAGCCAAAACACGCTCAACCAAAATAGCTGTTAAAAATTAAATTATTCTGTACAAACTTTTATTAGTAAATAAAATGTAACAAAAGTATACTTAACATGAAACTATAGTGTCACGGCAAAGAAAGCTAAAGCATGTATATTTTTACAAATACAAATAACCACTGCATAGTACAGCCTTTCCTAGTGGGACACAACAGCGGATCGTAGGTGGTTCCCTGACAACCATCAAGCAATACCCGCAGTCAGCAGCGGTGCTTGTGCTTATTGCTTAACCACGATCCGTGGTATTTTCAAAGTTGCGGTGGTACTATTCTCACCAATATAGCTGTTTTAACAGCTGCTCATTGCCTTGGCAAGATAGATAATTATTTCAAAAATATTGCACAAAAGTGAGAAAACAAGTAAAAGTAGAAAAAGCGTGATATGACTTTATTCCCCAATTCGAGTTTTTTATTTTATTACATTTTAGGGTTTATTTCATACGATGTTAAAATTCTCTTCAGTATACAATTAGTTTCTTGCATGTACCATTGTTAATTTTTAAAATACAGGGTATTTTGTCGTTCAACCGTTTTATTTGACTGCGAGTGTATTATCGATATTTATTTTCTTTTGCTCCTACCCCCGACGTAGGGTCGGGGTATGTTCTAATCTAATTACCATTCATACCAGTTCTCGCTTGTACTACTACTCGTACTTTTATTCCGCATACAATTTCTTTCTTTCATCCATCATATCTTTTACTCTTGTGGGATTTCTCCCACCTACAGCTGTGCTGCTTGGTTTATTTGTATAATACATTAGGGACTAATGAGCGTACACAAGGATTTAAGATTTATTTCCTATGGCTAGGGGTTGTTTGCTGAGGTTTTCCACTTTATTTCCTTTGCCAAAACAATTTACATTCCTTTTACTTTGACCCTTATCTTTTACATTTGTTCTAGTTCTTAATCTAATTACTTACTATAAAGTTTTCTTAAATTCTAACAGTCTTGACATAAATTATGCATGCTTACATTTATTTAATAAATTAACATTCTTTGCTTAGTGTAACTCGTGCTTAGCGATTCTTATTTTGTTAAGCTTACAATTTTCTATGCTTTTTGATAATATATCTTGTATGCCGCCACTGCGTTGGGGAAGAAAAGCTTAGTGACAGCCGCGGTTTCGCCAGTTACGTATCTCCGGTTCCATTCACCAAGCGTATCCATACGAATGGATCGCTTGATAAATGAGACCGGACACAGGTCGTAGTCTGGCTTCCGCTTTAATTTTGCTTTAATCCGCATTAATTTAAATTTTATCGATATATGGAAAATTATACTTGAGGTGATTAAATCTAAAGATAATTAAAATATTTAAGCTTCGTAATTTCGGATTAACTCGCGATATGGCGAGTGTATAAATATGCTTTTATTTAATTCCTACCATTATTTCGTTAAAAAGTAATCATGCGTGTTGTTCTTTTATTATTAACAGTTTCCACTGCGTTGGGTGAGTCAATTTTTAGGATTGACGTTTGCTCATTGTTCCATTATAAAAAGAATTATCTATAACAAAGTGAAATTTCCAGCTTTCCCCAGTGATGTGCCACAGAGGATTTTTGGTGGATCTTTAACTACTATAAACCAGTACCCGCAGTCAGCAGCTGTGCTGGCAACCGATAACTTTTCCTTTTATTTTCAAAATTGTGGCAGCACTATCCTTAATAATGTAGCAGTTCTTACAGCAGCTCACTGTCATAGTAGGTAAGATATAGCTTACAAAAAAATATTTTGACATATTATAGACATTAGTAAACCCTTAACCTTAAACCTTAAACCTTAGTAAACCCTGACATCACCAAATCTGCTCTTTCAGAGGTCTCAACCCGGCTACATACCGCGTACGAGTCGGATCTACTTTCGCCAGCAGTGGCGGAGTAGTGCACGCAGTACAGCAGGTCATCAATCATCCAAACTATAACGCAAATACTATTGACAATGACATCGCTATTCTTCGTTTGGCGTCGTTCATCACTTTCTCGAACGTAGTCCAGGCCGGCGCCATTGCTGGTACGAATTATAATGTTGCCGACAACCAGCCAGTTTGGGCCATAGGATGGGGTGTCACGGAGGTAAGTACGCATAAATTACGTTTAAAAATATTGGAATTTTAATTATAAATCATCTTGAAAGAAGAACAAAATGGATTGAGTATTGTTTATTTCTACTTTTTAGTTGGGTTTCCCGTCAGAACAATTGCGTCACGTGCAAATTTACATGATAAACCAAGATAAATGCAGGCAAAGGTACGGTGCCTTTACTATCACGGACAACATGATGTGTTCTGGTGTGTTGGACGGGGATGGTCGACACGCATGCACGGGCGATTCCGGTGGGCCCCTGTTGCACAACAACATCGTCGTTGGCGTCTGCTCGTTCGGCTCTTGGTGCGGAAATCCACGCTTCCCCGTCGTCCACGCTCGCGTCTCACGCTATACTAATTGGATCGTTGCCAATTCGCGATAAATAAATTTAATTTAAATATTTGTTTTCATTTATTTGATATTGCTATTGAATTGACCTTATATATTTTCTCATTAAACTTATTTTTCTGTATTGTTTTCTATGTGGTGTAAAATAAAGCTTGATAATTGTATAAGTATATTGTTTTGTATTTTCCAAGTATGTAACAAGCAGAAACACTAATACGATTGAAGAGTTAGGCGTTTGGCTTACCCGTGTAGGAGTCTTATAAAAATCGCAAAGAATCTTGTAGAGAAACAATTTGAAAACACACTAGATGCCTGTTGTTAAGGTCTCACCGAGCTTTTGGCGCATTTAATGCATTCATTTAATCCCGTGCTGTAGCATTAATAGCATATAGTTCTGAAAATCATGTATTGTGTAAAATATTTGAGGATTCACTCTAATAACCAGTATATTTTGAAAAACTTGTAGTTCGTACGATAGGAAAAAATACAAAGTTATCTCTAAAAAATAAAATAAATCCTTCTTCATCATCATCATTTCAGCCGAAAGACGTCCACTGCTGAACATAGGCCTCCTCCAAGGCTCGCCAAACAGATGGACCCTGCGCCATCCCGTTCCCGCCACCTTAACCAGGTCGTAACCTAGTAATCCTTAGTACGGCATAAATAACTAAGTTGTAACTGTTCCTTAAATAAATAAATACTGCACGGCAGACCATTAGTTTTTGAATAATAAAACAAGATGTTTTCTAAGACCTAGTAATGCTACATTTTTAAAATATGTATTTGTTTAGAATATAAAATAATAATAATAAATATCACGGGACAATGATTACAGTGCAACTCTGAACAATGCCAACGCAGTGTTTCGTTTGTTACCGTCGTTCATCAGCTTCACACAGTCTGCACAGGCAAGCTTTATCGCCGGCACGGGGTACATTGCTCCCGATAACCACCCGGTCTTGGCTCTTGGATAGGGCCTCACAGAGTTCAATAGGAAACTTCTGTGAGATGCATTTTTATCTGCAGTATTTTGAACGTATTCCGTATTACTTTAGTTGAGATTAGCGTAATTCTTGCGGATAGGTTTTATTTTGTGCCAATTGTAGATATTATTTTTGGTTTTATTCTAAAAACCTGAATTTCTCATAACACAGAAATAAATCTCAATTTAGTGTTAGTAGTATCGAAATGTAACGAATGGTCAAGCTTAAACCAGGTTTAATAAATAAATGTAGATTTACCTTTATCTGGAAAGTGACTATTAGGAGTTTATCTACCACAAGACTAGTGATTATGTGATTTCATTGATAATATTTTACGCTATCATGGATTATGGCCCATCAAGAATAACATGATAATATTGATAATACTCGGGCGTGTTGGACGTGGGCGATCGTGACGCGTGCACGG
Source organism: Archips crataeganus (assembly GCA_947859365.1). Classification (NCBI taxonomy): domain Eukaryota; kingdom Metazoa; phylum Arthropoda; class Insecta; order Lepidoptera; family Tortricidae; genus Archips; species Archips crataeganus. The sequence continues at coordinate 6,834,776 of OX402048.1, read as the reverse complement.
ACGACTCCGTTGGACCCTTGTTGCATAATAACGTCGTCGTCAGCGTTTGCTTGTTGAATTTCTAACTGTTTCTGAGCTGAGCTACAAAATTTAAGTGGCTTCTTAGATTGAAATTTTGTTAACACGATGTTTAATAAATACCGTTTAATTTTAACCCCAAAAACCACATTATTTTTTGTATATAAATGTAAATTTAGATTTTTAGAAGTTTCAAATAAATAAATAGTCAATTTAGTTAGCTAACAAGAGTCGTCACAGTTTTCGTCGCATATTGACAGTTGTTAAAAGTTATGCTATTGATTAGTGGTGTCAAGTAGGCTTTTGACATAGTAATTGTATGGTAGGCCTAGTGAGGTTACAGTTTATGGAAACTTGCAATTAAATACTTCGATGCGTCACGGAAATCAATCAATATTTTGTTATAAATCTATCTTTCTCAGCTAAGATAGCATTTGTTTAAATAATATGATCCGGTTTCATTTATTTTTACGTTTTACGATAACATAGGTAAGGTATCTACATCTAATATATAAAAATCTCGTGTCACGGTGTTTGTTACCGAACTCCTCCGAAACGGCTTGACCGATTTTTATGAAACTTTTTTCTCTACACTCGGCAGGTCTGAGAATAGGTCGTAGGCTATTTTTTATCCCCCCCCCATTCTTCGCGGACGGAGTTGCGGGCAACAGCAAGTATACTAATAATTATAAAGCTGAAGAGTTTGTTTGGTTGAACGCACTAATCTCAGAAGCTACTGGTTCTTATCGAAAAAGTATTTTTGTGTTGAGTGGGCCATTTATCGAGGAAGACTATAGGCTATATAACATCACGCTACGACCAATAGGAGCGGAGCATCAATGACCAACGCGGACGAAGTCGCGGGCACCAGCTAGTTTATATATATAAAATGTTTGTAGCGCATAACTTCTGATCGACTGCACCAAATTGGATAATTATTTTTTTGTTGCGTTTGTTGCTCTCAGGAGAAGGTTCGTATGAAAGAAATTTTAGAAAAAATACAACGGGGGCGAAGCCGCGGGCATCAGCTAGTTTTAATTTAAAATGATACATGTGAGTATTATCGATATTTGGGTAAAATCACAGTGGCGGTGATTAGATCTAAAGATGATTAAAATATCTTTATGCTTTGTAATTTTGGATTAACCCGCGATATGTGTAGTGTATAAATAAGCTTTTATGTAATTTGTAGCATTATTTTCTTAGAAGGTAATCATGCGTGCTGTTCTTTTATTATTACTGAGCCTTGCTGCAGCATTGGGTGAGTCAATGTTTAAATGGGACGAACTTTTGCTAGTTGCTCAGTTATAAAAATATATTTATGGCATAGTGTAATTTCCAGCTTTTCCTAGTGATGCGTCACAGAGGATTGTTGGTGGATCTTTAACTACCATTGACCAGTACCCGCAGGCAGCAGCTGTGCTTGCAACTAGTGACTTTTCCTGGTATTTTCAAGACTGTGGCAGTACTATCCTCAATAATGTAGCAGTTCTTACAGCAGCTCACTGTCATAGAAGGTAAGTCATAGCTTATTTTAAATATTCTGACATAATATACGTATCAGCTAAGGAAGATCCTGTTTTCCAAATCTAGACACGCGGCAGCGTGTCAAGCCAAATTCAAGCAAAAGGAAATGGCGAAGCAGCGCCGTGTGTTATTACACGAACCATTTGGAGCCACTTTTGACCCCCTCATCTTCTTTTTCAGAGGTCTCAACCCGGCTACATACCGCGTACGAGTCGGGTCTAGTTTCGCCAGCAGTGGCGGAGTAGTGCACGCAGTACAGCAGGTCATCAATCATCCAAACTATAACGACAACACTTTTGACAATGACATTGCTATCCTTCGTTTGGCATCGTTCATTACCTTTTCAAACGTAGTCCAGGCTGGCTCCATTGCTGGTACGAATTATAATGTTGCCGACAACCAGCCCGTTTGGGCCATAGGATGGGGTGTCACAGAGGTAACTATTATATAAGATGCGTTTAAAACTATTTCATTTTTAATTATGAATCATCTCGAAAATTAAAAAAAAGTGGATTGAGTGTATTTTGTTTCTATTTTTCAGTTCGGTTTCCAGTCGGAACAGTTGCGTCACGTACAAATTTACACGATAAACCAAGATATATGTAGGCAAAGGTATGGTATCAGTACTATCACGGACAACATGATGTGTTCTGGTGTGTTGGACGTGGGCGGTCGCGACGCGTGCACGGCTGACTCCGGTGGACCCTTGTTGCACAAGAACGTCGTTGTCGGCGTCTGCTCGTTCGGCTCTGATTGCGGACATCCGTACTTTCCCGGCGTTCAAGCTCGCGTCTCACGTTATACTAACTGGATCGTTGCCAATTCACAATAAATTGCAAATTTCGGTGACCTGTATTTTTTAACCGAGCTAATTCCGCAGATTTTTGTTTCGCAAACAATTATTGGCAGACCTTTCTTTTGGCCGAGTAACGTTTGGCATAATTTCGTAATGCTCATTATTTGTTTTGCCGAGTACTCGTTAGGAAGAAGAGCGATACACAGAGTTACGTTTAGTATATTGTTTGTTCTGTACCTACTTGTTTCGTTAATCGAATCAATTTTGCATTTTATACATTTAATATAACATTGCCAACAAAAGTTAAGTGATTGTAATGACTAAATATACTGTTTAACAAAATATAGTTAGGTGTGACGATGAGCATCAGCGAGCAAGAGTTTTGGGTAGAACTGCAACCAACAACGTACGAGCCGAGTGAGCGGAGCAAGCGTGTCGCGGCAGTGGCTGGCAAGTGCCAGAATCGACTGCTAGCGTTGAATCTTGTTTTGTTTTGATTCCAATAAAATAAACTCAAAAGATGATCGAAATGCTTTTAATACGCTGGGAAAAACATTACAAAAAAACATGGGAAAGAGTTGAACAAAAACTGTGACAATTTATAATTTTCAACTTTTGACTTTCATTTTTAATAGATGTGTAAATGTGTCTGCTAAAGATTGGGTTATGAAACGTTAGTTTACGGAGCAATACATCGAGAAAACTGCAAATAAATCCATCGGGGTTGAGGGGGGTGAGAGGGTGTGTGGGGGGAGTGCGGGAGGGAGTGCAGGAGAGGGGCGCGGGAGTATTAAGGGGGATGAAAATTTAATTGATTTTTCCGTAGGATGCACCGTTTTCAAAATATTTGACAAAACACTGGTTCTCGTCCGATCACCGAGGTTAAGCAACGTCGGGCGCGGTCAGTACTTGGATGGGTGACCGCCTGGTTTCATTTTTGTTTTTTGAATGTTTTGTTATGACGCTGTCTATCGTCCGTAAACCGACTTTACAGACAAGCGGTTTTTTATTTATTTTCTAAGCTACGAGTGATGTAGCACGTGTTAGCCTTTGCATTTAAACTTATCTAAGAAATCTAAGCTACAATAAGCTAGAGAAATATTTCTCTAGGCAGATGTCAATATTTTCCTTGATATTTTTAAATTATTTAAAATCTTGTTAAGTTAAAGTATAATTAAGACATCACAACCTTTTACCTGCTTTGCCGCTACTTCACGTCACGCACAATACAGCTACGTCTGTATAAATAACACATTAAGTATATGTTTTATATACAGAAAATAAATTAGAATAGCTGTGCCTTACGGACGTAGCTTGTCGTGTTACGTGAAGAAGGAAAGGTGGTTTAGTGGGTGCTACGTATTTTGTTACTTACAGAGGAAGAGACATAAAATAATAGCCACGAGATTAGGAAACATAATTATAGGGAATCTATAATTGTTACGAAAATGGAAATAACGGTGTAAAACTTACAATGTGCCTTGCCTTTTAAGTGTTTGTTGTTGTGTTATTTACCAATACTATTAGGTTTAAATTATCAGGACATAGGGCACGTTCGTAAAATTGCACTAAATAGGTAGATATTAGAAGCAAGTTAAAATATACTTCATTTATATGGACTTCCACAAAGTAATACCAGAATCAATCAATAAAAGTATAATTACAAAATTTAATTCAGTGTACGTGGACAATGACATCTTTAGTAATATTTTATATAACAGTTTTGTAAGTGAAGTGCATGAGTGCAGTAGATGTAGTACTGTCACTGTCTTGTTCAGAGTCATTGTCGATACATATTACGTAAGGTAAACGTACCAATGCTAGACACCTCTATGCCCAGTAGATGACACTCATCTGTCACCTCTCTTACTATGACATAAGATTGAAGGTGCCATGTATTGAGCTAGTGTCGAGCAAAGGGACGTTTACCTTACCTATTTATACTATCCATCCAGGAGTCCTTTTTTTTCTGTGACGACACTTTTTTTTAATGTCAATATTTGACGATACTTCTGCTGAGTAAATTTGCAAACGATTCTACGACAAATTCCTGATATCCGATTGAGCTGATCAAATTTGTTTATGACAAATTGGTATAGTTAGGTATTTGAGGTTTACATATGCATTTATATTTATTCAAATGTTTTGCTCTATTTGTCGATCCTTGTTTTTTTTGATTGCTCTTCTCTACCACTCAAAGGTTGACTGGCAGAGATCCCTTTGGGGATAAGTCCGCCTTTGTACTTATCATTTTTTTTCTGTAACCTTTTTGTTTTCCTTTTTGTACAAGAAAGAGTATAAACAAACAAACAAACAAAGCACAATATAAACTTGTTATTTTTAAAAACAACTGAACACGGAACGTACACTGAAATATTTAATTGGATCAATATTGATGATTGGGTTTTCAAGATAAAAGGATTTTTCGAACATGTTGATTTGGGTTTTCCCATTGTTATCACTTAAATTTATAAAGTTGCTTCTATTTAAGTATGTAGTTACTATCATTGCACTAAAAGGTAACGATGCCAGTTGTACTTTTGTTATATATGAGTTTGGCCGCTGCCGTGGGTAAGTTATATTAAAATTAGATTTGAAATTGATTTTTGACTAAAAATCTAAAAAAAATGCATTTACTAACTATAGTTAGAAAGATTAAATAATATAATAAATATAACGAACAGAAGTGTATGAAATAGATATAAAATGTACCAAATATATACCTAACACGAAACAATAGTTTCACGGCATAACTCAGGCACGTATGTTTTTACAAATACAAATAATCAATGCGTATATTACAGCCTTCCCTAGTGAGACACAACAGCGGATCGTAGGTGGGTCCCTGACAACCATCGAGCAATACCCACAGTCAGCAGCGGTGCTTGTGAGTAACCAACACTCGTGGTATTTTCAAAGTTGCGGTGGTACCATCCTCACCAATGTCGCTGTTTTATCAGCTGCTCACTGCTTTGGCAAGTAAGATAAATACTTCAAAAATGTTACACTTATATTCACTAACTTATTCTTCATGCTTTAAAAATCAAAATTTGTTTTCCAGTGTGTTCAATCCAGCACTTTACCGCGTGCGAGTCGGGTCTACATTCGCCAGCACTGGCGGCGTTGTGCACACAGCGCAGCAGATCATAACACATCCAAACTATAACAGCGCTACTTTGAATAATGACATCGCAGTGCTCCGTTTAGCGTCATTCATCAGCTTCTCACAGTCTGCGCAGGCAGGCTTTATCGCCGGCACGGGGTACATTGTTCCTGATAACCACCCGGTGTGGACCATAGGATGGGGCCTCACAGAAGTAATTATATTTCGATTTTTATCAGTTTTTAGCGGAGTTCAAAGGAAACTTCTGTGATATGTAATTTTACGTGCACTAATTCGAAAGTCTTCTGTGAAACTTTAGTAGCGATAAAAATAATTCTTGCATAACGTTACAAACTTTTATTGTATTATTTTTGGGTTTAAAAATAAAACCAAAGTTTCTCATGAGAGAGAAAAATAAATCTAATCTAGATGTAATAAATCTTAGTGTAAAATAGTATAGTAGTGTCAAAATGTATACAACTACAACTGTCAAGTTTAAACGTGTAACAGTTAAATCTAGATTTACTTTATCTAACAACGAGTTATTAGACTTTATCTACTACAAAAATAGTGATTATTGAGATTGGGTTAATAACTGTAATATTTTACTTCGTTTAATGATCTGAAATGGCTTAAGATACGAGTATATATGAGACATCGATGGCATTATAAACAACTTTAACGTAAGCATTCTAATTGAGTCTTTTTACAATTTCCAGCAAGGTTCGTCATCAGAACAGTTGCGGCATGTACAAGTTTATACAATAAACCAAAAGATTTGTGAACAACGTTATCATGGTTTATGGCCCGTCACGAATAACATGATATGCGCGGGCGTGTTGGACGTGGGCGGTCGCGACGCGTGCATGCGCGACTCCGGCGGACCCTTGCTGCAAAACAACGTCGTCGTTGGCATCTGCTCGTTCGGGTTTGGTTGCGGACACCCGTACTATCCCAGCGTTTACACTCGCGTGTCGCAATATACCGCCTGGATTATTATTAGTGCGCGATAATTTTTCATTTTTTATACAGATTACTGCTATTAATTAAAATCGTTTCTGTAAGCGAGGTTTGAGGTGTTCTATACAGGGTGTTACAAAATAACCCCTAAAGCCTGAAACCCCATGAACAGTAAATAAAACTGTAATTTTGCGCGCTGTTCTTTTTTTTCTAGCTATAATGGTTATGGAAAAAACCGATATCGAAACTTTTTGAAAATATCGACATGTTTTTTAGAAGATTCCTAACACTAGCGATCAGCTGTTCTGGTCATTGGCTTTTAAATCATAGACTAACTATTTATCAGAATGTTAATTTGTCAGCAATTTTACCTAAGTGCGACTTTTCAGTTTTGTGACGTAATTAATAACTATTTTTCTTTGAATAACCCGTAGCGGTCATCCATAAATGACGTCACACCATTTTTGCCCCTCCAACCCCCCCCCGCCCCCCACCCCTTATCACACTTGAAAATTGGAATTATTTTGCTCCCGTGTCACAAATTGCCAGACCCCTCCCCCACCTAGATGTGTTTCGTTCTTTATGGATGACCCCATATTAATCTGACATTGGTGGCGGTTAGTTCAACATTTCCACCATGTACCTGGTTTGAAAATGTGTCGTGAAGGGTGTCGGAAACTCTCACTTATTTTTAATTTGACATAAACAGAGAGAGAGAGTAACTAAACTGAGCTGAAAAATTATCAGTGCAAACATCAATTTAAACTAAGTACGTACCTGCCTAACCCTAAAATACGAAAAGACTCGTCTGTCTAAGTTTAATCTTTGTAATTGAAGCTTTCCACTAACTCTTATGACGCCTGGTCAAAATCATTCTTATTCACTACAAGCTCCGCCTTCTTTGATTTTATTGGCTAGCGTAAAATTTGCTCACGCGCAGTGCTGCGTTCACACCAACTGTCGTGTGCCTTGCGCTACAGTAACTGAAATTATGATTATGTAGTCCTAGTAGCAAAATTATTTTAACATGTGTTTTTTTAACCCCCGACGAAAAAAGAGGGGTGTAAGTTTGGAAACGTAGCTCCTAAACGGGTCGACCGATTTGAATGCGGTTTTTTTTATTTGAAAGCAGGGTTTCTAGCGATGGTTCTTAGATGGTTGTTTTATCAAAATCGGTACAGCCGTTTTTGAGATATTGAACTATTAAATGTCAATTTCAGTGGTTTCCAACTTTTTGTTGGTTAGGTTATTTATGTTAACAACTTGTGTAGGGTCCTACCGCATCCACTTTTTTAACTAATACTGGCACTAAGCAACAGTGCTTGTGTTTCAAAGTGGATAGTGAGAGAGCCGAGTCCCAAGCAAGACTCAACGGTGCTAGCAAGTAGCTTAGCAGCATGATAGGCGAATAAGATGGCCATCCGCTTTTTATCTAGTTAATCCAGTCGCTAAGCAGCAGTAAGCATGTTTAGTTGTGGTCCCACGTGAAAAGTAAGAGAGCCAGGATTTAATTGCAAGCACTCCTTGCTACAGCCCAACGGCACGTAAGTGTAGCGCTGACCATTAATTTCTGCGCATGTGACAGTCGCGCCCGCCAATCAGCACTACGGCTATGAAGCAGGTCTCGAAAATCTCGCACACGATTACAAAATTAAATTTATTAAAATTTAGGATTAGGATTGCCACACACCACCTAGCAATTGTTTAAAGCTAGAAAAATAGTACATTACTGCAGAGGCCGTGAAGTAAGGGATTGATGGATGAGCTTGGGGTAGACGGCCGAGTCGTAGACAAGGCCGGATAAAACGAGTCCTGCAATCACTGTTCCGGCCGAGCGGCGGCGGTGTTACTCAAGCAATGTGAGGAAATATTAAAATTAAAATAAGTACCAGGTAATCAAGTAAATCCCATTGCTAAGTTTGCCTCCTTCCTCAAATGAAGCGGAGTACAGTCCACAACTTCCCATCACTCTCGTCACTAGAAGTTATTTTTATTTTTGTTGAAATTACAATCGAAACGAACGATTACAAAAAAAATGTTTAATTTGCCGCTTTTTTTTTAACATGCAATTGGAACAAGCTATTCGAGCACCATGTTTAACCGCAATTAAAATTTTTTTAATGTCGCAAGTTACAAGGTTACAGGGGAGGCTACTACGAAACTCGAAATTCAAAGTTCGTATCGCGCGGTCCCTCTCACTCTCTTAATAAATACTATTAGCTTGAGCGGGACGGCACGAAACGAAGTTCGAATTTAGCACTTTGTAGTAGCGAGCCAGAGCCTAGTGGTGGTTGGCAGAATGTAATTTTTCCTTCGTCAGTTTAATGTTAGTAAGCAAATTTAAAAAGTTAGAGCAGCGGACAATAATGGTTTTTCTTAGGATTTTCATTGCTCTATTGCATTGCCTAGGCCAAGAAGTAATGTAGGGAGCCATAAACAAGAAACTTCATGTCTTCATTTCGTGACATTAACGTACACATTTCCGAGCATGTTTAAAAAAAACAGTTTTTCCAGTTTTATTGGAACTTAATACACTCTGAAATATCATAATAATATCATTAAAAATGTGAACACAAATTAAAAACTGCAAATAATTCCGTTCCCGCTTCCATTGACTAAGTACTTAACTAAACATTAAGTAAAAGAAACATAACTAATCACTTGACTATTTTCCTAGCTAAACGAAGCTTTACGCACCCTACCCGGAGCGCAGTTTGTGTCATATTTTCTAGTGCCGTCTCTTTCTGACCTACCCAGTAGGAAAGAGACGAAGGAGAAGGCGGCATTTCTTTGTAAGAAAGCCGCCACAAGCGGCAAGTACTTTGTTGTTCACTAAATAAATTTAAATTTAGTAAAAAATAGCCAGTATTTCGCGGTCATCTGATTCGAACGGACATACGTGCAAAGTCAAATTATTAAAATCGTTGTAACCATGCAGTTCTCGAATGCCGAATACTACGAAATGATTTTGTGTGTAGGGCGAGCTGATGGTAATTTAGCTCAAGCTCGTGAGCTGTATCGCGAACGTTTCATTGATGGCAGACCAGCCGCTGAGCAGCGGCAACGGCAATTACCATCTTACCAATGTTTCCACGATATGGTAACACGGCTTCATTCCACGGGCTCCTTTCATCGTTCACGTGGCAGTGGACGACCGAGAGCTGTCGATGCCAGGCGAATGGAAGAAGTACTGGAACTTTTTGAAGAGGAACCAACTGTCAGTACCAGGCGTGCCGCGGCAAGACTCGACATGAACCACGTCTCAGTTTGGCGCATTCTTCGAGCTGACCATCAACATCCGTATCACTACCGCTGTACACAGGAGTTGATACCTACCGATTTCGTCCAAAGAAGAAACTTCTGCGAGTGGTATCTTAGGCAGCTGGAAGCCAACCCTAGCTACGCCAACCATATTCTTTGGTCAGACGAGGCAACCTTTACAAGATCTGGGATTTCCAACGTCCATAACGAGCATTTTTGGGCTCACGATAATCCACACGTTTCAAGACAAGGCAATTTCCAACACCAGTGGGGACTAAATGTCTGGGCAGCCATCTATGATGGCCATGTTATTGGCCCTGTTATTTTACCTCCTCGCCTGAACGGTGAAAATTACCTAAGGTTCCTTGAGACGGAATTTGAAGACGCAATAGATGATGTTCCGATCGTAGAGGTAGAATATTTTGACCGTCAGAGGGACATGGTTTTTCAACACGACGGAGCGCCGGCGCATTTTGCTCGTATTGTACGAGCACACCTCGGCAATCGTTTCCCACGAGGATGGATTGGCCGTGGGGGACCGATTGCATGGCCGCCTCGTTCTCCAGATATTACGCCTCTGGACTTCTTTTTGTGGGGTTACGTAAAAAACAAGGTCTATTCTTCGGATTGCCATACAAGGGATGAGATGGAGCGCCGGGTGAGGGCTGTTTTTGCGTCGGTTACGCCAACAATGGTCCGACATGCAACACAAGCCATTTCGAGAAGAGCGAGATTGTGCCTTCAAGAAGGAGGACGGCATTTCGAACCTCTACTCTAAATACGTCCCTAGAGAAGATTCCTAGGTACCTTTTTGATTACGGGCTGGACTGTGCTTGTACCATACTAAGAAAACTATCGAAGATGTAAATGTGAGCGTGTTTTTAGTGGCGTTTGTGTATCAATCAGTTCAGGATCACATCTGGACTGTTGCTTGTGGGTGCCATACTAAGCAAGCTATTGGAAATGTGAACAGTAAGCGTGTTTTAATGGCGTGTGTACGTGTATCTGGTCAGGGGCACAATGTAAGTAGTTTTTGCTAAGCTGTTACTAAAGTTTCGAACTGAACACATGGAGAGTTTAGCCCCGCGTCGTGCAACGCGCTCCCGCGCGGTAAGTTCTAATACCTGGTTTACACTCGCGTACGAGTGGCGAGACGAACTGCGGGACGAGCCACGAGACGAGAGTGTGAACAGGCCCTATACTACGAAGCGCTAAATTCGAACTTCGTTTCATGCCGTTCCGCTCACGCTAATGGTATTTATTACGAGAGTGAGAGGGACCGCACGATCCGAACTTCGAACTTCGAATTTCGTAGTAACCCCCCAGGCGCGCCTCGCGCCTCGTCTCGTGATTTGCCTTGATTTAGAGGCTCGCGTCCGGAGCGAGACGACGAGGCGAGGCGCGAGGCGAGGTGACGAGGCGAGAGTGTAAATCAGGTATAAGATTTTAAAATCATACTAATTACTCTTTAATCCTCATGACTACCTAGTCATAATAATAATTGTTCACTGCAAGTTACGTCACGCCCCGCTCATCGTCATTCATAATAAATTTGTCCCTTTCTGTCTCAGGAAAGAGAAAAATGCCCCTTTAACCTCATTGGCTCATTTGAATCTGCCTACGCGCTTACGATACGTAGTTGTAGTACGTAGGAGGTAGTAAGTTATTGCTCCTGGTAAGGTCATGAACTTAAATAGTGATGTGCGTAATCTCAGTCGATATTTTAATTTACTATTAAAAACACTTATTTTTCCGACATTGAAAACATACCTATGGAATAAAAAAAAATATACTAATTTAATTCTTTACTGGAGTACTTCCATACCCTTCAGTTATTACGGGTAATTTTGTAACACCCTGTATAAATTGTTTAAAGACAAAAAATTTAATTGTTTTTTTTCTTAATACCATATCTATAAAAAAAAAAAACTTAATTTTCGTATCGAAAACCAGCTCAGAGGTAATATTTCTCGGGAAGTAATCACTTTGTTAGTTACTTGCTTAGTTCTTATTACTTCATGATTACCTAAGTCCCGAGAAATATTAGCTATGAGTGAGAATCGCGGAAGTTAAAAACGAAAACCAGTTTTAATTTTCAGCAGTTTGGAAATAAATATAGTCAATTTGAGTTGGCTAACAAGAGACGTCATACAAAGTATTACCACAAAGTCTATAAGGTCTATTTTATTTTGACAACTTTTATAGCCTGTTGACCAGTGCTGTTGACAGAATAATTTTAGGGGAGTGCGGTTAGGTACAGTTTACTTCAGCCTATTTTATTTAATCTTGTGAATAATGAAAACGGTTCAGATTTCAAATAATACGGTTACGTCAAATAGTAGAAAAATAATAAAACATACGCAAAAGAGTATTACTTATCAAATAATGTATCTGTTCATCAATTAGAACGCTTCTTTTAGAATCGCAGGTATCTTATCGTAATTATTTTCAATGATTTATAACAAGGACGGTAAGTCAGCTGATGCCACTGGTGAATTTATGTTTACTGGTGCTAATAAAAAGAAGACTGATTTGGCCCCACTTGATTATAAATTATATGAACACTACACTATGTTTATAATTCATATTCAGATATTTCATTCCAGAATATAAAAATATGAATTAAGTACAGAAACAACGACCAAAAACACAGATTAGGCAGTCAGACGCAAGTTATGAATATAGGTGCTTACTTGTAATAAAAAGAAAGGTTAAAGTATCTGAACCTTTATTCAGATAGAGAATCAATTCGGATACACTTAAACTCCCTTTGAGTCCTACAAGACACATAGTTAACTTCATTGATTAAATAGGTTTACGTCAATTTCTGCCACTGTAAAAAATTCTTCAGCTATTTATTTGATGCTCTAAACGACCTTGGCATTTAAATTTATAAAGAAACGGAATCCTTAATTAGCTCTAAAACTAGTTTTTAAAGAAAGATAACGAGAAGGCGATATCAAGAGATTAAAGACTTAAGAGATAATGTCATACCTGACGATTTTTTGGAAAACCCCAATTGGAAATCGTATATTCAAATACCTTTTTTACCTATTTTTTAAAATATTTAATGCATAAATACAGTCAGCTCATTAGTAAAAGCGGAAGCGAAAGCAAGTAAATGCATAAAATATAAGATATTATGTACCTATTTATTATTATTTGCCAATTCCTTTAAAGATTTTCTATCAGTTATTAATGTTGATTTACGTACATAAACAAATTATAAACATGCAAGTAACTTGAATGAGCATATATTTTGTGATTGAACACGTGTGGGGTGTCAAAAAAGCATTAAATAGAATAGCAAATTTAATTTAATTATTATTTCGAAAAGCAATAACAAAATCGCTGTCCACTTAATTAACTTCCAATGTAATAATGTCCAAGATATCCTAGAGATTAAAAACACTATCGGCTGCTATTGGTGCCGTATATAACGTACCATATAAATACAATATCATCGTTCATACGACATTAGGAAGACGTAATTAGTCAGTATGCGAGCGTCTACTTTGATTTTGCTGGCGTTCTGTCTCGCCACTATTGTGGGTTAGTGTTAGGTACTTACAACAGTTTATTTTTGATTGTGTTTTATTGGAAATACGATTTATAATAACAAATTGAAAATTTTCAGCGCTACCCAAGAACCAGCAGAGAATTATCGGTGGATCAGTGACTACTATCGACCAGTATCCCTTCGGAGCATCATTGCTGTACTCCAGCAATTTAGTGACATACTTTCAATCATGTGGTGGAGCGATTCTCAACACCAGATCTATCCTTTCTGCTGCTCATTGTTTCATGTAAGTTTATAGATATAAAGCGGAATACCTTCAGCTGTGTTACACTCGCCTCAGAGTTATTAGAGAATTATTATTTTGGTTCACACCGCCTCTCTAGACCAAGTTTCTCCACTTGCATCATCCTCTAGCTGGGCCTGTTGTATTTGACATGATCTTGTATCGTGGTACGCCTAGTGAGGCGTTCAATAAAGGCCTCGTTTTGGGATATTTGGCCAAAGAACTTAAGTGTTCACAGTAGCACAGTTGACAGAAGTCGTTCGGTAATCTTGTGTTCGTAACCTTGATTATCTTGAGTTTTTAGTTGAGGTTTCCTCATGATGTTTATTTTGTTAATTTTTCTGTACTGTTATGAACATCAGTTCAAAAAGAATACACATTTGTACTGTATTGTATTGACGTTTTCCTTCGTCGTAAAACTAATGGTAAATTTCAAAAATAATTTCACACATAATACTTACATTCTGAAAAATTATGAGGTGCGAGCCCGGGCTCCAACCCGTAGCCCTCTGCTTGTGCATAAGCCAAACCACTAGGCTACATCTACTTTTTATTATTATCATTAAACTTATAATCAATGTCTACATCCTAAGGAATATATCTAATGTGAATTATTAAACACTGTTATTATAGTGATACACTTCATTTTCTTACAGATGGGATCCAGCTAATAGATGGCGTGTGCGTGTCGGTTCCACGTACGCTAACAGCGGTGGCGTAGTGCACAATGTCGAACAGATCATCAACCACCCCGGCTTCAGCTTCTGGACCGCAGACAACGACGTTGGCATTCTTCGCACTGCCAGTGTCATTGTATTCAATAACCAGGTGCAGCCAGGGAGTATCGCTGGTGCCAACTACAACCTTGCGGATAACCAAGCAGTTTGGGCTATCGGATGGGGACGTACTGCTGTAAGTACATTTTTTTATTATTATGAGAGGGATGCAAGCGAGCAAGCGGTTCATCTGATGGAAAATGATATCCACCGCCCATAAAAATATCAACAACTCAAGGAGAGTCACTGATCTATGATTTATGTTGCTATCGAGATTCAGTTCTATAATGTATAGTTGACAGGGAAATTCCTTTACAACCCTAAGATTCAACCGATCGTGCCTAAAATACCACGTTCCCAAAATACCAAATTTTTCAAAATACTACATTACCTATTTACGAGTACCATAACATCTCTAGCTTATCGGATTCTTGTTGCACCACATTAGAAAATCGCAGATTACTCAAGGATTTTTTTCGGCGGAATGTCTTTTTTGGACATCTAATATAATGGGAATCTAATAAATATTTACTGTCGTGTTTTGAAAAAAAAAAATGGTAATTTGGGAATGTGGTATTTTAGTCACGAGTGGATTCAACGTCATTTGTAAGGCTTAAAACATCAAAGGGTACTTTTATTTACAAGTCAATGTGACAAGCAGCCTTATTGTTTTAATTCTGATGAAGGAACTGTCATTAAAAATGGTAAAGCACTTACGTGGTCGACTGTACTTTCTAATTGGATACCATTTAGACCAGAGACCGCTGTCTAACGCTTTTGACGCTTGCCTTCGCTTTTACCATCTCTTTCTGTCATCATCTTATACCGTTTGACAGAAAGAAATAGTGAATGCGAAAGCAAGTGTCCGCGCGTTAGACAATAAGCAAGCGTACTAGGATGGTGGTTATAGATGAATGTGCCATTTTTTTAAAAGAAAACAACAATAATCTGGCTATGTCGTGATCAAAGATACTATCTAAACTAGAATAGAATAGAATAGAATAGAATTATTTATTTCTGTTTAGAGTTACATTTAAGTACAATTTGTATTAATTGTGCCAAACTACAGAGCAGTTTGTCGCCACTTTAGCTCTTGGTTTATGAAATTACAAATTACAAGCAACGCTAAACATAGGTATAGTTAGTATTAAGATTTGAAATGGTTAGTGTTATGTTATAAGTTATAACTTATGACATTATACAAATTTAAACTATTTAACTATTACAACAAGCATGATACATATGCACCGCACTTGTTGCTAAACAATTAATTTTTAATTATCAATAAAGAACTTTTTTAATTTTAACTTAAATAAATGTTTTTTTTGTTATTTCTAAATCCCTAATGAGTTCACTCGGTAATTCATTATAAATTTGAGGAATCAGGTAACTACTAGTTCTACGACCATAATAGTTGGTGACGGTCGGCGTAACATATGGTTTAATCTTAAAATACTTAACTTAGTGATTGCTTGGAGGCTTGGATTAGTGATGTGCCCGAATTATATAATCGCATGTCCTTTGTTCGCCATCCCTGGAGGTGTTGAAAGAGGCAACCTACGAGTAGGTTTACATAGTTCCCATATCTGTGCCTTAAATACTGGTCGTGGAGAAGAAGGGTGGGTGTAGATCTTTTTATAAGAGGGATTAAAGCACATCCTGTTGGAGATCTGGCATCCATTATAAGAGATATATGTTTAAATTAAAAGTCTTAGTCTGTAATAAAGTTTGTTAGATTTTGAATAACGTTGCCAGTTTTTAAGAAATATTTAATAAAACTGGCTTTTTATTAATTTATTTTTCAGGTCAGCGGTCCATCATCAGAGCAGTTGCGTCACGTCCAGGTCTGGACCGTGAACCAGGCTGTATGCAGAACTCGTTACGCTGAAATCGGTCGCACAGTCACCGATAACATGTTGTGCTCCGGCTGGTTGGACGTCGGTGGTCGCGACCAGTGCCAGGGCGACTCTGGTGGCCCACTCCTCCATAACAATGTTATTGTTGGTGTTTGTTCTTGGGGAGAAGAGTGCGCCCTGCCTCGCTACCCCGGAGTCAATGCCCGCGTGTCTCGCTACACTGCCTGGATCCAGGCTAACGCTTAATTGTTTAAAATATAATTTTTAGAGGATGGTCAATTTATTGATTGAAATTTTGTTTTATTTGTGTATGTCATAATAATAACCTGCTTATTAACAACTCTCCAAAGTGGTTGGACACTTCACTATTTTATTAACCAATAATCAAATACATAAAAGTATCAAAAGAATGGTATCCCGCTAATTTTAAGCTTATTCCAATTATACAATATAATACAATGACTCTTTATTGTACACCAGGAATAGTAAGCAATACAGAAAACAGGTACACAGAGAGTAAGTTACAAGGTAAGCAATAGGCGGCCTTATCGCCAATTATGTAATAATACGATGAAAAGAGGATAAAATTATTGTACCTACTCGTATCTGACTGAGCCAAGAGACTTAAATAATCTTAGGTACAGTGCATGAGATTTAAGTTTGAGATCACATTGTGTTAAATAAAACTTGTAAAAATATTACTTTTTCACCAACACATAGGAATAATCAGGTATGCTGAATGACGCGACAAACTCGTACAAATACAGCCAGCATGAATAATGAACTTATTTTTTTCATCAAACCCAATACGTGTGGTATATCTATGGGTCTTCAAAAATGATATTGAGGTTTCTAATATCATTTTTTTCTAAACTGAATAGTTTGCGTGAGAGACACTTCCAAAGTGGTAAAATGTGAGCCCCCCCCCCCTGTAACTTCTAAAATAAGATAATGATAAAACCAAAAAAATATATGATGTACATTTTACCATGTAAACTTCCACCGAAAATTGGTTTGAGCGAGATCTAGTAAGAAGTTTTTTTAATACGTCATAAATCGTAAACCGCAATTTTTTATAGATAATGGTACGGAACCCTTCGTGCGCAAGGCCGACTCGCACTTGACCGGTTTTTTCCATAAGGTTCAATTTGTCTAATTAGAAAAATTGGACCTTATGGAAAAAGCTATTTACGCGGTATTGCAGTTTCATCGACGATATCAAGATATACGGATTTTCCCGTGACCATCATTATAGTAGCCAAAAAAAGTTCACTGAAGAATATAGCCGCGCCCGGTCACTAAGGCGTTTTTTGGAGTACTTAAGATTAACTCAGTGACCGGTCCTGTTCTGTCCACATCCACGGAGTTCTAACTACGCTAACCGAGCACGTGCTAAATGGTGTGAGTGTGGAGCCCCATCTCGGGGTGGCCAGTGGGCGTCGCGGTGTCTCTACATACTCCGGTGGCGTTTACACCAGCCTGGAGAAAATCATAATCTAGCGTGTGCTATCCCACACGTTAGAATGACTTTCTATCGAGTTTCGGGGGCAAATGTGGGAATCCGTGTGGTCGTTAGTGGGTATGCCCATATGAGAAAGCCCCACATACTCCCCGTTTAGAGAAACATAATGCTAGCTACACACGTAACAATAAATCGTAACGATTAATCTGTGCAAACCGATTTGCGCAGGCAGACTTATCGATCGTGTGTATGACAATAATCTGCAACGATTTGTCATACACACGATCGATAAATCTGCGCAAATTGGTTTGCACAGATTAATCGCTACGATATATCATTACGTGTGTAGCTAGCATAAGGTGCAGGTGGTACCTTTACTGCTGCTTAGGAACAGATAGGCTCCAATGAGCATAAGTTTTTTGAGCAATGTGCCCCGATAACTGCAACTTAAATTTGGCAATTACTCTGATTCCATTGCGTAGAGAAACTTCGAGCATAGTCCCATAAAATCTCTTGACTAAAGGGCTTTGCATTTTTGGCTAAAGCATTGTCATCTTGCATCATCACGAAAATCCAGTCAGGCTTAAGTGGGCTTAAGTATATCGAACGTCAATTAAAAACAAAGTTCACCATAGACAATTACATCTGTCACAAACAAACAACACACACGTATTTTTATACAGGGTTATTTTATTTGTAATTCACTTGCATCCTTTTAACCCTAAACTCCTACCACTTAAACAAATGTTTTTTGTTTTACGGCTTTTGTCATAACTTAATATTTTTGGTGTAATAACGTTTTGAAAACTTAAGATTATCTCTTATTTTTACGATACTCTTGTGTATTTGTATGGGAAAAAAGTGCTTCATTTTAAAAAGTCGTAAAACAAAAAAAAACATTTGTTTGAGTGATAGGAATTCAGGGTTAAGAGGATGTCAGTGAATTACAAATAACCCTGTATTTTTTACTGGCTCCGCTCGTTTGCTTTAGTCATAGTTTGCCATAAGTTAATAGAATAAAACATGGACGAAGTAGAAAAAATATTGTATGCAACGGTGTACAATTGACGACCAGATGGCCTAATGGTTAGAGAACCTGACTATGAAGCTTGAGGTCCCGGGTTCGATTCCCGTGTCGAGGCAGATATTTGTATGAAAAATACGAATGTTTGTTCTCGGGTCTTTGGTGGTTAATATGTATTTAAGTATGTATCTATCTATATAAGTATGTTTATCCGTTGCCTAGTACCCATAACACAAGCTTTGCCTAGCTTAGGTACTTTGGGACTAGGTCAATTGGTGTGAATTGTCCCGTGTTATTTATTTTATTTATTTACAATTTGGTCTAAGCGGCTCGTGCCGTCATTCATTGCGATATTCACTTCGTTCATATCGCAACTTACGTCACTCACCTTTTAAGACATCACTTATACAACCGTTGCATAAAATACTATTTTAACATATTTAATTTTATCTTAAATACTTTTCATCCATCAAACAGATAGGTAGGTGAAGGTCAAATATAGTTCGGATTTTAGATTTAAACGTCCACTGTTCAAAATCCAAATCAAAAGATTATTTTTGCGTCTTTTACGTGTCGTTTTTGAGTCTATCAGCGCTTTCGGATAGACCATGATTGCCAAGAAGAATGCGCCGTGTTTTTTTTCTAAAAACCAATTACAATTTCATCATAATACATTACAGAATACATTCATAAGACAGAATTTTACTAACCAGTGTGAATAGCACAGCAAAACCAGAACACTACTACACTGGCACGATTTCATTGATCGAGAGATGGGTAGGGCCTCCAGGTCAAATAACTACATACACAGGTCAAACAACAAAATTAAATAATAATAACAAACAAAAAAAAATATAAATTACAAGATAAATAAATAAATAATAAATAAATATCATGGGACAATTCACACCAATTGACCTAGTCCCAAAGTAAGCTTAGTAAAGCTTGTGTTATGGGTACTAAGCAACGGATAAACATACTTATATAGATAGATACATACTTAAATACACATTAAACACCCAAGACCCGAGAACAAACATTCGAATTTTTCATACAAATATCTGCCCCGACACGGGAATCGAACCCGGGACCTCAAGCTTCGTAGTCAGGTTCTCTAACCACTAGGCCATCTGGTCGTCTAAAAACTAATAAAACTTTAAAATACATTACATATTTAAATACATAATAAAAAACAGGGATATATGGGGCCCCTTCGTTAAATAACTAAAGCTAACAAAAGCATCCCCTTAGAACCCCACAATGAACGGACACCTGCCTCCACTGGTTGCCTGCAACTCTCATGATCTCGTGCAGTTCACCTTGTGGAAGGCCTGCCAACGCCTGCCTAAGTGTTGCCTACTCACGTGAACATTTTCTGAAAAATAATGACTTTGAATTTTCTTCATTCATATTAATTGCTTATGATTGGATTATAGATTATCAATAACATAATGAATTATTGTGATAACAACTCCGGAATAGAGATATCGCTGTTTCATTTAAATTCAGAGTCATAGTTAAGCCCTAAATAAAACTGTTCACTGAAATGCGTTAAATATTTTTGCATTTTTGGTTTTTAGTATAGGTAAGTAACAGTCGCCATCATAAACATCTTATCTTGAGCACCTAAGCTACTCCGATGTTTATCTCGCCGAGTGTACATATAAAATTCAATTTTTTGACCAAAATAAAATAATTTTGGCCATAGTGAGTTTCAAAAAAGCAAAACGTACAATTTCTTTGTGTCTGGCGAAAACAATTATTATCAAAGTGATAGATAATCATAAACAGAAAATTAAAACATTTAAGGTCGCGGGTGAGCAAAGTAA
The DNA here is from genome assembly GCA_947859365.1 of Archips crataeganus. Lineage (NCBI taxonomy): Eukaryota > Metazoa > Arthropoda > Insecta > Lepidoptera > Tortricidae > Archips > Archips crataeganus. The sequence continues at coordinate 6,814,361 of OX402048.1, read as the reverse complement.
CGCCTGATTCAATAAATTACTCAGCAGAATATTTTGTAATATGTGGTGGCAAGTTACTGTAACTAACTAATGGCATTGATGGAACAGCGGCTGATGATAGCAAAGGAACAGTGAAAAAGCGGATTAATGATGAACTAAAAACCGTAGTAAGCGAGCGAACTATGGATGGGTTCAGCATAAGATTGTTATGCTCAAAGAAGATGATAATATAAGCATAACATTTTATTTGCCTTTTTGGAGGATTCACCTCTCAAAGGCTAATACATAAATGAAAATACTGATTATAAGTGAAAATAACATAATATTATTATGAAGTCGAATATACTTACATACTCATTGAACTCTGTCCCACGTCTTCGCTCTAATAAATAATGATGGAATAGTGAAGAATTGCCTAGTTCGACCGTGTTTTTCAATTTCCAAGTCTCTGGCCATTTATGGTCTACCCAAGTTACTTTTTTATAGGTATAGATGTTGAACCATAATCAAAAAGGACAGCACTCTATTAAATTAGGAAATTATTTAATTCAAATTATTTTCTACGTGACTATTGGCTTGTATTGCTTCTCGTTACTGCCAGGATGTGAGTCTTACTTTGATACTGTAAGCATTTAAGAAATCAGAAAAACGTAAATATCGATAAGTTATCATAATCGCAAACAATGCGAAGTTAAGCTATACCGAGAATACTTATAGGATAAAAGTATTATCGTTTTTAATAGCTCTACATATATGGTTGTGGAAATGACTTATCAAATTTATGAAGTGACCATTGGCTTGCTTATGAACTACCTACGTTTGTTTTCGACGCTACAAATCATTGTGTAATTAATTAAAAATATAACAAGTGGTAACTATTATAATAAAGGGGGTTTATTTACATAATTTCTTCCAAATCCATCATAAAATTTCATTAGGAACTGGAAGTATTTATAGTAATACTAGCTGTTGCCCGCGACTCTGTCTGCGGAGAATAGGGGTAAAAAATAGCCTACGACCTATTCTCAGATCTACCGAATAGACAGAAAAAAGTTTCATAAAAATCGGTCAAGCCGTTTCGGAGAAGTTCGGTAACAAACACCGTGACACGAGATTTTTATATATTAGATCATAAGGGTCGGTATAAAATGTAAAAATTGTGGATAAGTACATATATAAAAGGTCAAAATCACATCGGTTACCGGTTGGGCATCGGAGTAGAGGTCGACCGAAATAGTTGAGATGGAGTTGGCGCGGTTGAGCCGGATTTTGAATAAAATTTAAAGAGTCAATGCAAATTTCGTGAATGGGGTCATCTACATTTTTTTGTTCTCGTGTCGCTCCTGTGTACATGGCAAAAGTTAAAGGTCTTTAGGCAATATTTTTTAGTCAAGTCTACATCGGTTTGTGGGACGCCTGGCCAACTTTCGGTCCATTTAATTCATTCTCAAGTTTGCTGACTCGGAATCGCTAATTTTATGTCTACAGGAGAAAAAAACTTTTGTTTCTTATGCCGTGTATGATCCGAATAGAAAAAGGAACACCTTGTAAGGTGTATCAAAAATGTAATAAAAAGAAAAGTCTATCTTTATATTCAACACCTCACCATGTATTATTTTCTCCATAGCATTTTAGATACAGCCCGGTCTTCGAATCGCTCTCGAAAAGTATCTCCGTAGTACTTTAATTTACATTTATTGTATGTATACTTAGTTCCAAATGAAAGAAAGGTTCCTAACAAATTCCTTTTTAGTTGAGATGGTATTTGGTCCAAGGAACTTCTTTTAACCTTGGTTTGGATCGCTAAATTACATGAATCAAGTGCCTATACATATTTACGTACAATGGATCACTTGATCTTGCTTTAACACAGCGCCATGGACTTAATACCTGTTGAAGTGAGGGTGAAAATGGCGGCCAAATAAAAGAATTGAATAAAAGAATAATGTTGCTATGAGTACAGCGAGAGGTCCAAGAGGTCTTAAAACTAACGTGCTTTCGTTTTTATAACCTATAATAGCGCCATCTGAAGGAATCCTTATGTAACTACTACATTTGCTAATTAAGTAAGGAAGAAACACTTGTATCGAAGTTATCGAACAGAATAAATAGAACTTTACGTACGGTATAGATGGCGCTGATACCATTATTATGTTAATGGCCTTAACAATACCTAACCAGGACTGAGTACTGCGACAAAAAGGTGAGCCCGATAAAAAAAATAACCAGAGAATTTCATCTCGTTCCAATTAGGGTGATCAAGTACTGGTGCAAGTGGGACACAATTCTCTAGTTTCTCTAGTTTGTATGTAATCTCTCGGACCGCTGTCTCTAGTTGCCATTATTAAACTGTATGGCTTAGTAATATGGGTCACTTTTGATTGACTAATAAAAGTTAGTACTCTCAGTCCTGTACGTTTAGTATAAGTTTTACCTCACCAAAATACTTCTCGATCGCGTTTACGTAAAAAAATCAATTACTAGGGAAACATGGACAGCGCTCCGGCCGCGCGTCCATGTTTCCATAGAATTGAAATTTTTACGTAAACGCGATCGAGAAGTATTTTGGTGAAGTAAAACTTATACTAAGCATACTGTACCACTACCATGAGTTTACAATGACCGTACTCCATACAAATCATTTACGCAGTCGCTATCGAGTACCGTCACTGTAAACTCATGGTAGTGGTACTGGTTAGGTATTAAGTCCATGCACAGCGCTTTGAGAAAATACCACTCTACGCAGCTGTCTTATATTATGCCGTGTAGTGCAGGTCACGAATGTAAATCATGGAAATGTTATACTTACGTACGTCTTGTGTCCTTTCACATTAACTGGCTTGAATGTACAGAAATTCTCACAGCGTTTCAACTGCACGTACCTGAAAGTAAACGTTTCAACATGAAAATGGAGGTAAATTGATTTCAAAACTGGATTTAAAGCATAATTTTTTGAATCAGGCTTTACTTTGCGGAAGACCATATTAATGAACTGAAACAATTACTTTGCTCACCCGTGACTTTACAATATTTACGTTTATTTAAGAAATTTGTGTTCACAGAACAGTGTTAGAACATTTGGTAGCATAAGGTACGGTTGTGCTACCTACTCTGAAGATGAGCTCTGGTTGAGTTTGAAACGCGTCAGTGTAGTTTGGTGGTGGTGATAGTTGGGTTTGTGTGATTTGTGTGCGTACGTACAGTGTCGAGGTGGAGGAACTGTATGAACACACATTTCTTACATATACGTAAATATCGTAAAGTCGCGGGTGAGCAGAGTAATTTTTTTCAGTTCATTTAAAGCACAAAACAAAGATTAACCAAGAAGAACCAAGTCAATAAATGCCACGGATTGTAAACTTAAATTACCTACTTAAGTATTATCCTATATCATCATTTTTTATACTAAGTGGAAAAACGTTGATGAGACTATTAACTTAATTGAAGGGAAGTGACATGTCTCCAAGAAAAGAAAATGTAGAAACTCAGCACCAAAGCAAGTTTCCCATGACGTTCCTTCATGAAATTTTACGGACCAAAAACTCCAACCTACGGAACCCTGTACGACGTGTTGTTATATTGTTGTTTAACCGACTCGCCCTTGGTCAGTATAATCTTTTACTATATCGCAGCTTGCTATGTTAATGCTCTTTTATCAATTAGCCAGAAAAATAAGAAATATTATTGCCGTGTAATGACTTTCCAAGAAACCTCCCTAGATTAGATGCGTTATCAGCTTTATCCGAATCAGAAGTTGAACATGACTAAGTAGTATAAATGCTAAGTCAAATTCATAACAGAGCACAGTTTCTTGTACACTTCACACAATACCAATATACAATCAAAAAAGTTGCCATGCGTACTTCTTTGGTTTTGTTGTCAGTGTGCCTTGCCGCTGTTGTGGGTCAGCATTCATTTGTTTTTTTTTTTAATATTTATTTCTTCTGTTTGTATTTTGCTTCGAGGCTTTCCATAGATTTCAAAAACTCGGGTATTTTCAATTTAAAATGTACCTGGTATTTTTTTTAAATTAGGTACTATTAAGGTTTTCTTACTCAGAATTGAAAGCGCTATTGATTTTGTGCCAGTTTTGTGACGAGCCATGTAAATTATGTGGAAAAAGTCACAAAACTTACTCAAATAATTAGAACACATTTTTCTTTATGAAAATGAACAGTACTCGTGATTTTGAGTAAGAACCCAAAATTTTCTCATTTAAAAAAAGCTAATCCTACACTTATTATTGAAAATGCCCACTCACGTATTTTATTCAATGTTTGCAATAAAAAAAATGTTTTTCAGCTGATTCAAAGACCTCCAAGAGGATCATTGGCGGTGCATTGACAACAATCGACCAGTATCCCTACGCAGCGGCTCTGCTTTACGCCAGCAATGGCGTCACCTTTACTCAGTCTTGCGTCGGGTCCATCCTCAACTACAGATCCATCCTGACTGCTGCTCATTGTTATAGGTAATTAAAGAAGTATTGAACAAACTCCAAAATTAAAATAACCACAAAAAAAAAACTAAAAAGTAAAAACTCAATAAAAATAAATTAAAGTGGGTAGGTCCAGGTATCCGCTGCCTACCGATCTGATTGAAGTGTTTGCCAGCACGAACTCCCCCACCCATTCCATCGCAATGTCTGGCAGTAACTTAAAGACAGGAGTTGACTTAGCTTATCTTCGAGTCATCGGGGAGCATACTTAAAAAAAACATTCTGGCCTGTTCTTCAGTGCATCACATGGCTTCTCTTTAGCAAGTATCTATCTCTGACAAAATGAGAACTAAGTACCTTGTTTTTTTTATGTCGGTTACAAGTATTTTCGAGTTGTTTTCCGACAACAGCGTAATAAAATATCAACCTTCTAATGTTAAGTAACTAACACCGAACCGATTTAAATGAAATTTGGTACAGAGATATTTTAACGCCCGGAAAGGACATAATGTAGTTGTTTTCATGCCATTAAACACCACTCAAGGGGATGATAAGGAGGTGGAAGTTTTTGTGGGGAATCAATAACCGCTGAACCGATTTAGATGAAATATGGTATGGAGTTAGGTAGTCTGAGTTGTGAGGAAGGTTATAAAATAGTTAATAAGCAGATTGGTTAAAAAATAAGCTACCCAAATTACTAATTCCATGCGGACGAAGTCGTGGGCAAAAGCTAGTTTTTCATAAAAATCTGGTCCAGACAATTACGAACCCAACAAGAAAAAAAATAATCCAATTTGGTGCAGTAGTTCTGAAGTTTTGCGCTTAGCAACATTTGGCATTTCTCTCGTCAAACTTCAACCTTTTGTTACTTATTTATTTATTTATTGATAAGGTACAATTACATATTGTAAACAAAACAGTAAGAAAAAAAGTGGAAAAATGGAATAATGTTTATGGTTTAATAATGTGCTTTGTTTTTTTTGTATTTTATTGTAGTGTATTGTTTTTAATTACAGCTGGGACGCGGCCAGCAGGGTGCGCGCGCGCGTCGGTTCCACCTACGCCAACAGTGGCGGCGTTGTCCATAACGTGGCTCAGATTATCAACCACCCAGGATACAGCGCGTTCACTGGCAACAACGATATCGCAGTCATCCGCACCGCCACCAACATTGTGTTTAACAACCAAGTCCGCCAGGCAAGCATCGCCAGTAACAACTACCATCTCGCCGACAACCAAGCCGTTTGGGGCATTGGATGGGGATATACCTCTGTGAGTATTCGCAGTATTGTTAATAGTTGTGGTAGCCTAGTGTCTGATCCTGTGAGTTTTTCGAAATTTATGTGCGGAATTAAATTAGGAAAACATCGTGAGGAGACCTGCACACACTTGCGAAGAAATTCAATGGTTGTGTGAAGTTTGCAATCCGTACTGGGCCAACGTGGAAACTACATCCTAAGCCCTCTCATATAGGAGACCTGTGGTCTGTAGTAGGACTTATATAGGCAGAGATGAGAATTGAATTGTCAGCTCAAGCTTCATCAATATTTTTAGACCACTTTATAATTATTTGTCTCTGGTGTCCTGTCAACCGTTCTAAGGTTAACTGGAAGAGATCCCTTTAAGGGATAAGTACGCCTTTGTACATCTGTTTCTCTTTTTAACTGTTAATTTTTATGTTTTACGTACAATAAAGAGTTTTACATACATACATACATACATACATAGGTACATTTGTTTATATGTAATTTAAGCCAATCGGCTCTAGCAGACGGCCAGATAGGCAAGAGTGATCATTATATAGGTTCTGGTTTACCATTTGAGGTACTGAATCCATATAAAATGGAGACTGATTTTGTTTAATAATCAATTAATGACACCGCTTGACGTCAACTAACGCTAATTGGGAGGGTGTGGCAGTATTTTAACGTGTAAACAAGCAGGTTAACTGAGGCACTTACGCCCTTTTATTTGGTTAACGTTTGATTTTACTTTTCTCTCGTGGACATGACGAATATTTTCTGGTTTTCCAGGTCAACGGCCCTCCGTCGGAACAGCTTCGTCACGTTCAAATCTGGACTGTGAACCAGAACACTTGCAGGACCCGTTACTCTGAGTTGCGTCGCACCATTACCAACAACATGCTCTGCGCTGGCTGGTTGGACGTGGGTGGTCGCGATCAGTGCTACGGCGATGCTGGTGGCCCTCTCCTCCACAATGGAGTGGTTGTTGGAGTCCGATCCTGGGGCGAAAGCTGTGCTCTGCCGCGTTACCCTGGCATCAACACCCGTGTGTCTATGTTGTCCAACTGGATCCAGGCCAACGCTTAACTTCAATAAATTTTGTCACGCACTTTTAAGTTCTGTTTAAACATACTGTTCTTTGTTTCCGATTTTCGTTATATGTTTTTTTTTCGATCTTGGTGCGTATTAAGTATGTTGAATTATACTCAGTGTAGAATTTTAACATTGTTATGAAAAAAATGTTTAGTAAACGTCTTATTGGGGCTTGGTCAAAGTTGTAACACAGCGTGTAAACTGCATAATATTGATATTAAAAGAAACTGTTTCACCAATATTGACTTTATTTCTCACACTAACCTCAGTAACAAAGGTTTGTATTCTTATTTGCATACATATTTTATAATTTTTCTGCTTTTACTTTATGGCGGAGATTTTTTTTTATACAATGTAGGCTTGCGTTTGACCATTTCAAAAATGTGTTTAAAGATCGAGCAAATATTTTTCCCGATGATAAATATTCAGGGAAAACCCTGTATCGAATATGGAAAAAAATCAATGAGTCGCATTGATAATTTGATTACTACAATGATCATCAGATAGGTAATCAGTTTATATAAATTAGAAGGGCCCAGTTTTTAAGAAATCGTTTAAGTGTCCGGACGAAAGATGCGCATTGCTGTGTTAGCATTAGCTTGCCTAGCCATAGCTGCGGGTAAGTTTAGGTTGTTTGTGCTCAAATCACTATTTATATTTTTTAATGTCAAAGCTAATATTTGTGGGCGAGTTTTTAGCTATAAATAACTAAAATCAGTTCGCCTACGCTTTACCTCTTTGTAATAATATGGTGACATTTATATTTATTGTTTGCAACTTTCTCATTTTATGTAGAACTCTTGAACCCCTGGATTCATAAAAAATACTGACTCACAAACCTGGGAGAATTTCATTTTCAACCGACGAAAACAAAAGGAGGAGGTTCTCAAGTCGACGTGTATATTTGTTTTTTTTTTTTATGTATGATCACGCATAATTTTTTACAGAGTAGTCCGATTTTTAAGATTATTTTTTTATTGGAAAGCGTATACCCCGAGGGTGGTCCTATTTAAATTTGGAAATAATATTCCTACCCTAAGGGTAGGAAAACAGGGGATGATTGAGTAACTTTTTACAGAGTAGTCTGATTTTCTTAATTCTTTTTTATTGGATAGGGTATACCTTGAAGTTGGTATTGTATAAATTTGGAACAAAAAAATTTACCCCAAGGATGGAAAAAAGTATATAAAAAAAACCTTTATTTCAGGCCAGCTGACCCATAAAATTGTTAGTAGATACATAAACTTAAATTTACTAGACTATGTTAGTTATTATTTATTATTATTAAGTAGGTACATATTATTATTATAAAATAACTAGCTTTTGCCCGCGGCTTCGCTCGCGTGTACCATGAGTATTCCAAAGAACCAAGATATCAAGCAAGCAAGCATACAGGCAAGCAAGCAAGCATGCAAGCATGCAAGCAATATGCAAGCAGGCATGCATGCACGCAAGCATGCAAGCGTGCAAGAACGCGTGCAAGTGAGCGTGCAAGTAAGCGTGCAAGCAAGCGTGCAAGCAAGCACGACTAAACTTCAGGTAGATACGATCCTTTACAGTATTTCTTTGTATACAATGTTTTTCACTAATTCGGAAGCGAGCACTAAAAATCTGTATAACCAGAAAGAATACAACTAAAGGTCTATACATGCATATGATATTTAAAGAAACTTCCTATAACTACTAACCGTTAAGGAGTTTAACCTTCCATCATCAGCTCACCTGGATAACATGCAAAAATACAACTATCGGTCTATACGTACCTATAATATTTGAAAAAATATCCTCAACTCCTAACCGTTAAGGAGTTTTACCTTCCATCATCAGCTCATCAACATGAGATGATGTCTACCAGACGCAAACACTTAAATAGCTTGAGAAAATATATGAAAAACGTAATGCGTGCCTACAAAATTTGAGGGTTGCCCTCGATTTCCCTGAGATCCCGTCATCAGATCCTGATTTGTTGACAATGGGACCATCTCAGGAGTATATTATATTCTTTCGTATAAAAAAAGAATTTTTAAAATCGGTCCACAATTGACATACATACAGTGAAATGCATAACCTCCTCCTTTTTTGAAGTCGGTTAAAGAGCCCTTTGTGGCCTATTTACAGTACAAACTTTTGAATTTTGAAATTTTACCTTTCTACAACCAGTAAAACGCAAAATCCCGTTTTTTCTCGTTCCCGTAAGAATTTCGGGAAATGCTTTATTAATGCTCCCCTACACTCCCTAAGGAACCCACTTGCCTAATCTCAGCTTTCTACGACCAGTAAAACGAAAAATCCCGTTTTTTCTCGTTCCCGTGTGAAGGAATTTCAGAAAGTTCTCTCTCAATGCTCCTCTGCACTCCTCAAGCAACCTACATACCGAATTTCAGCTTTCTACGACCAGTAAAACGAAAAATCCCGTTTTTTCCTTATCCCGTGGGAATTTCTGAAAATCCTTAAAACTTTTTTTTTACTACTATAATTACCTACTTCGATGCCAAATTTGAAGAGTCTAGTAATTAGTTCATGGGATTCCGTTGAACTGAATATATAAATCCCGTTTTTTCTCGTTCCCGTCGGAATTTCGGAAAGTCCTCTCTCAATGCTCCTCTACACTCCCCGAACAACCTACATGCCGAATTTCAGCTTTCTAAGACCAGTAAAACGAAAAATCCCGTGTTTTCCCGTTCCCGTGGGAATTTTGTAAAGTCCTCTCTCAATGCTTCTCTACACTTCCCAAGCAATCTACATGCCGAATTTCAGCTTTCTACGACCATTAAAACGAAAAATCCCGTTTTTTCCTTATCCCGTGGGAGTTTCCGAAAATCCTTAAAACTGTTTTTTACTATTATAATTACCTACTTCTATGCCAAATTTGAAGAGTCTAGTAATTATAGTTCATAGGATTCCGTTGAACTGAATATATAAATCCCGTTTTTTCCTTATCCCGTGAGAATTTTGAAAAATCCTGAAATTAATGTTTTAACTAATGTAATTCCTACTTGTGTATCAAATTTGAAGAGTCTAGTTATTATAGTTACTGAGATAGGGTCACTCGGAATCCAATATATAAATCCCGTACCCGTGGGAATTCCCAAAAATCCTTCCTTAGTGGATACCTACATTGTATAAGGTATCTATGTGCAAAATTTCAAGTTTCTAGGTCCAGTGGTTTGGGCTATACATTAAAAACGACACCCATATTGATATTTAGACATTTCAACCCCATCGCACCCCATCCAGGGAGATGGTATTTTACGTCCGCCACGTCGGATTTTAAAACCGTTGTTGTTTTCATAACCAGCGACCCGATAAACCATAGAAACAACACCCATGTTGATTTTCAGACTTTGTTACCCTTTTTCCCCCTTTTCGGGGTTGAATTCTCAAAAAACCTGAAACACGTGTTTACTTATTTATCATTAGGAGTACTTCTGTGAAATTTCGAATAAAATAGTCGAACGAATCTTGTTTCCCCATACAAACTTTGGACCCCCGTTTCACCCCCTTAGGGAGTGAATTTTGAAAAATCCTTTCTTAGTGCACCCCTAGACATAATAAGGAACCTACATGCCAAATTTGGAATCTCTAGGCCTAGTGGTTTGGGCTCTGCGTTGATATGTCAGTCAGTCAGTCAGTCAGTCAGTTTCTTCTTTTATATATTAAGATAACTTTTTAACAAAAAAATTAAACCGCCGAAAAAACTGTCAAGCAAAAAATAATACCTTTTTTTGTTTGACCTTAATCTAGGTACCAGTTTGAAGTCGGTGCCTCAGCACTGGCCAGGAGGAGTGGACCTATAATCTTCTACCTGATTGGCTTCTATCAGTCCTCCTGGCTCGTGCTGAGGCACAGACTTCAAACTGGTACCTAGATTAAGGTCAAACAAAAAAGGTATTATTTTTTGCTTTTCAGTTTTTTCGGCGGTTTAATTTTTTTGTTATAAAGTTTTTTGTCTATTGTCATAGTGACGGAAAGACAAGTGGAAAGGGGTTAAATGTTTTGACTTCGGTAGAGATTATATAAAATCTGTGGAATATGTTTTCATACCGACGCTATTTTCGTCTCTTATCTATTTAATTTACTTTTCCTTGCTTGAATTAATAGTTAAGTGAATTTAATATACATTTTTTAAATGATCTTCTGCTAGATTTTTTGCGGCGCATTCATCTAAGCAATGATGGTCTTTTCGAAAGCACTGGTACTTAATATAAAAAAGTACATGTAAAAGTTTACGGAATAAACCTTTTGATTTTGATCATAGAAAAAAAACTTTTGCCTATTACTTGATAAATTTATAATATCTCTAATGTACCTATGCAACAAGTGGGTGCTAATCATGTAATGATAATGGGTAGCGCTAGACCTTAACCCTTTACTTGTATCAACAGCGGCACCAAGTGCTCCTCAAAAAGAAAGAATAGTGGGTGGCGCTTTGACAACTATCGACCAGTACCCGTACCAAGCGGCTCTGCTGTCCACGTTGCTTTTCATCTCGTACAGCCAGTCTTGCGGTGCGACTATTCTAAACACCCGCTCCGTCCTCACTGCCGCCCACTGCTTCACGTAAGTTATGTTAACTTAGTTTACTGATATACTATATTATTATTACTCTCAGAATCACCACAGCGAAGCCATTCGTAGTACTTCTATTTTTATAGTTAGAAATGGGACACTGTATTATGTAGGTACATTAGTAGGTTAGGCACTTAAAATGTCATGAGATCGAATCTTCTTCTTCTTTTCTTCTTTTTCAACCTTTCACCACCCAATGCTGAGTGTAGGTCTTTTCTAATGCACGCCATCATAATAATTAGATCGAATACGATGCAAAAAATAAAAAAGAAATATATGGTTAGGCAGATGCGTCACCAGAGAAAACCTTTCCCAAAAAAATTATTAATTTAAGTAATATTTGAGGAAGTTAATTTGTGTTCAGTAAAACGGCTTTTAGATTTAGTGACTTCAGACAGGTGCCAGCTGCCGAGTAATTCAACGTCAACTATCCGGTGATATTTGTGTGTATGGGCATGTATAATTGCATCGGGTGTGATTTACTCGGTATGCCCATACATTTCACCACTGGATTAACCTCTGACTATCAAGCGACTGACACGTGTGAAAATCCACTTTATGACTCAATACACAACTAACATAAAAATTTAAACAATTCCAGGTTCTTCACGGCACCAAACAGATTCCGTGTGCGTGTTGGCTCCTCCTTCGCCAACAGCGGCGGAGTCGTGCACAACGTAGCTCAGAACATCCTCCACCCTCAATATCATGCTCCGACTGCTGACAGCGACGTCGCCATCGTTCGTACAGCTACAGTTATTGTGCACAACAACCTGGCCAGGCCTGCGACCATCGCGGGCACAAACTATAACTTGGCTGACAACCAAGCTGTCTGGGCCATCGGATGGGGACATCAATGGGTAAGTTTCCAATATAATAGTTTCGTATATTAGTTTCAGGGCGAAAGAAGAGTATGTTTTAGGTTTCTTAATCAAAAGACTTAGGACCCTAAAAATAGAATTTTTGTAAATTTGGGATCACTCTGTTTTTTTTGTGTCTGCCTGATTGGCTACTTGTTTATTTTTTCTCAACAGTGGGTAGAGCTGCAAGTTAAAAGTTGTTGCTGCGATTTCTTGTACCAGTTAAGAACCAAGTTTCTAAGTCCGCGCAACCAAAAGATACAAAAAACCTTTTGAAAGTTTAGTATCATACAAATACTGTAACAAACTACTACCTCTACTATTGCCTCTCATTGACTTTATTACAAATAAATAAAAAATATATAGGCGTATATCTATAGTAAGAACGGCAAAAACCCGCCGCCTTATGAGAACTATTTTGATTAAATCAATGGAAAATGATCGTTTTATACGACATCATGCCGCAACTGGTGGATACTGATCATGTAGGAGCGAACAGAAGTTGTACATATAATTCTGGTGTAATGCTACTTGAATAATACTTTAATGTACTACATATTTCCTTTACAGTTTGAAGGACCTGCGTCTGAGCAACTACGTCACGTGCAAATCTGGACCGTGAACCAAGCTGTGTGCAGAGCGCGCTATGCTGAGATTGGAGACACTATTACTGACAACATGTTGTGCGCTGGTTGGTTGGACGTTGGTGGTCGCGACCAGTGCCAGGGTGACTCCGGCGGTCCCCTCATCCACAACGGGGTTGTAGTTGGCGTGTGCTCGTGGGGAGAAGAGTGTGCTCTCCCTCGCTACCCCGGGGTCAATGCTCGCGTTTCACGCTTTACTACCTGGATACAAGCCAATGCTTAAATGATTTAATATAAGCATATAAGGACAGCTTTGTGTTTTATTTTTAACCATTAGTAAATAATAAAAAAAAATCACCTGCAGAAAAATTCTTTTGATGAAAACTTTGAATTTTATACTCATTTATATTATATTTTATTATATTTTATGAACACAAGACATTATTTAAAATAAAATATAACAAAAACTTTCTTAAATCAAGGTTTTATTTTATTAGGTGCATATATGAAAAGAACTAAAAAGTTGAAAATAACTTAATTCTAATAAGACATAGATGATTTTATAGGTCCCAGTTTTTTTCAATAAAGGGGCCATTCTACTTTTCGTTGACCAGTCATTTTTTGTACTGTGCTCTTCAAATATCTTTTTTACAAAAACGGTAAAGTCCTCGGTTTAAATCATTAAAGATTTAAATAGGCACATAATTAAGCTTACATTTAAAATTATCACTACGTATAAAAAGTAATCATTATTATCTATAAAGTAGGTAACGCAGTGGACATGCATGTCCCCGCCATTTGTATGGAAATTCATGTATTTTCCGCTGAGTTACCAATTTTTTCCACAAAATTTCTTTGAATTTAAAGTTTCATTGCTTTGAAACATTAAATTTAGGTGTTTCAGTTTGTATATAAGTTATTTACACTTGAAAAAAATCACCAGGTATGCCTTATATTTCACAAAAGATTAATGGTTACTTAAAAGTAGAATGGCCCAAAGGCGTGTACATATTGGTGAAAAACTTAAGTAAATAATCTGTTGATGCAGTAGTAACGTATCCGTATAACTATTAAGCTGCTTTTTAGGGTCCTGTACTTTAAGGGTGCCAGGAACCCTTAATATTTCTGTGACTCATGCCGTCTGCCTGTCTGTTTGTCCGTCCGTCTGTCACAGGGCTCTATCTCTTGAACCGTAACAGCTAGACACTTGAAATTTTCATCGATTGTGTATTACTGTAGCCGCTATACCAACAAATACTAAAAATAAAGTTAAAAACGTTTTTATTGAAAAAATTGTGACCTAAATTATTTTCATTAACATTGTGTCATTTAAGCTACGTTTAAAAAAACTGAAATAGCGCATATCAGCGTTTTTCTGTTGTGTAGAATCAGCCACCGACATGGCCAATTATTTCTAGCTCCATCATCATCAGACCCTAATTACCATCTACCTAGGACTAAAGTAGGTACTCGTCGAGACGAATCAAACGAGTCCAAGTTCGATGGGTTTGTCCCGTTTTATGACAGAGTTTTTTGGCCATCTTCCAGCTCCATCATCAGATCAGTTCTATGGTTTAATAATTGTGCATTGTCATTTGATTTACACATGCATGCAAATTTCAATTCAATCAGAAATCGAAAAGTAGGTCAAATTAAACTTGCAAAATTTCATGGCCATGACATTCAGGCAACGGGATAGGTGAAGGTAAATAAAAGTTTTTAATAATAATAAAAGCTTCTAAAAACAACTTTTTATTTAAAAAATAAACCAACGGATTGCTTTACTTTATACCTGAATACTTTATTTTATACGGCGTTCTTTGAGATGGTTTATTAGAGATTAATATTATTTTCTCAAAAATATCCATAAAAGTTGACATTATTCTTTACATATCAGAACGTGAAGTGCATAGTTTATGGTCAGTAAAAAAATTAAAAAGTTAAAAACATTGCAGGCTCGATAAACTCGACAACAATGTCGCATACAAATTCCATTATTGTAGAGTCTCAAACTTTTTAAAAAGTTAAAACGGCCATGGCAATAAGTTGGCACTATTCGTATACAGCCAATTCAAATGACCGGTATCAGTTATTTTGTTGGAACTCCAGACTTTTTTATTGTGTTTGAAACAGCTTGTGGTGTTTTCAGTAGAAAAATACACCTGCAGTTTTTTTTAATGAAAAAAGGCGGGAAAGGTTTTAATGACACTTAATTTTAAGTGATTTGCAATTCTTTGTACCTATTTAAGTTAAAAAAAGTTTATTATATTTTTATTCCTTCACCATTTTTGAGAAAAGCTTTATATTAGTCTCGGCTGGAATAGCAATTGCTGGCTTCGTATTAGTTAAACGGACTCGCAAGCTCGTCCGTTTAATACTCATACTCAGCCAGCAATTGCCTACTTCCAGGCCACGACAATAATGTACTATTTCACACCACCTGCTCGACAATGCCTTATTATATATCATGCAAACCTCTCTCAAAGTAAGTCATTATAGGCCTTGGTTTTCGCCGGGCAGTAATGTTGTACTGAATTTCATTATAACCCAGTAATGTGATTCTCACTTCTCGTAGTTCTTATTGGTATGCACTTAAAGTCTAATTTCAAAATTGCCCCGCGTGCAGGCCGGCGTGCAGCTCGTGCACGTGCTGTACCTCTACCATGAGTTTACATTAGTTTACGTGACCGTACTCGCTAGCGACGGCGTAAATTATTTGTATAGAGAATTGTAGAGCGCCTCTAGCGGTCACTTACGGAAGTACAATTCTCCATAAGAATCATTTACGCCGTCGCTAGCGAGTACGGTCACTGTGAACTAGTGTAAACTCATGGTAGAGGTACAGGTCGCGGCGGCGCAGCCCGTGCTGCTGCTGGTGCTCGACGTGCTCAGCCCCGCGGGAGGCCGCGCCGCACCTCATTTATTTGCAGTTCCGCGGCCGAACCAAAACAAAGTCAAATACTAAATAAAAGCCGCGAGTGTTTCAATACGCTGCAATTTTAAGTATCAAAACTGCAAAAGAAGATAAAACATTAAGAAAATATCGAGTGACGAAAGTGATTTGACTCCTGATTCCATTAAATTAGACGCCTTAGGACCACTTGCACAGTTCAGGGTAAAAAAATTAAATCGGTAACCCTGGGTTAAGAACGACAGTTCCATACATTTTGACACTTGTTAACCCTGGGTTAGCAGTTAACTCGCTCGGAGTTAAGTAGCTAACCCAGGTCTAAGCAAGCCGGCCTTAGAAATTGTTAATAATGTACTCCCAGAGAAGTCGAAGGAAAAATACTTAAAAGCTTACAAAGATTTCGACAAATGGAAAACTGCGAAAGGCGCAAAGTCAGTGTCAGAATCAGTGCTTCTGGGTCTATTTCGAGTATTTTTCTAGTAGCCTTGGTTTTTATTGTCTCGTAAAAGGTGAGAAAAGTAGAGTATACTCCTCGGGGATAAAACTGATTTTGCCTTGGGCGCGCTTAAATCCTTCACTGCTCTCAGGACTCCATCTTAATCTCCACGCTCGGGAGTTAAATCTGGAGTCCCTCGATACGCTCAGGATTCAATATCGCGCCCGTGACATAATGCAGTGCTTTATCCCCTTGGTGTACAATCTACTATTATGGTAGAACACCAATATTATTCAACATTGCTTACTAGATTATAAACTCAGTGCAATATATACGGTATTATAATGATGGCAGCAAAGAGTAAACACACAAATGCAATTGTATCAAAAAACACCTTGAGAAGACTTGTTTTACGTTATACTCGTAGGTATATTTTTCTCGGCCCGCTATTCACGTAAGTATTTGAATACGTCTACGGGTAACTTTAAATACTAGATCTATGATCCAAGCTTTAGCTTTAGCTCGAAGTACAAGTGGACATGTTAGCCAATTGTCCGTTAATGCCTTGGAATACCAACAATCATCAATGTAAAAAATACATCTTCAATCAGTTGTCTCGCTTTTAGGGCGTATATTTCTTTAATTATCGTAATTTTAATTTCAGTGTTTTGCAGTAAAATTTGATTTCATTTAAAAAATATATAATGAATGTTTCTCTATTTTGATCAAATAATGCATATCGATTTCTTAGGCGGGCTTGCGCGGACCTAGGTTAGCTACTTAACTCCGAGTTAACTGCTAACACAGGGTTAAAAAGTGTCAAAATATATGGAACTGTCATTCTTAACCCAGGGTTACCGATTTAATTCTTAACCTGAACTGTGTAAGTGGTCCTTAGGCGAAAGGCGCATGGTTAGCTCAGGGGAAGATGCGGTGAAATAAAATAAGTATTATTATGCTAAATAGTTTTTATTTTATTTTTTCTTAAAAAACAAGTTTATCATACCATAAACACACATACTACACTACTAGTTACATGTCTGATGCTAGATTTAAAAGAAGGACCAGGATCTCCTCTTGTCACGGCCATTAGCTTTTTTAGATAAATACAACTTAGATAATTTATACACTAGATAGAGCTTAGGCGGCATGAAAACGTCCCGAAAAATATAAGCCAATTGTTGGCTTATATGTAATTTGGCCCCCTTCAGTTTGAATGACGTAACGCGATCGTAATATGAAGCTGTCAAATGGATTTGTGGACGTTTTGTATCGCAATGTTTGCTACTGACACTCTATCTAGTGTATAAATAATCTAAGAAATACAAATATTCTTTATTGAGCACCAAAGCAGTACAGTGACATACCTACTCTTTTCTAATCGATAAATTAGAATTAGATAAATTAGAAGTGAAAACATATGTGATTTTCCCACTAACGTCGATAAGCCAAAGGCTACTAGAAGCACAGGGAAGCTTAAAGTTCCATCTTACAGACTGGCTAAAACTAAAAAGTCGTTTCTGGGAAGATGCATACGTTTTTATAATAAAATCCTGAAAACAATAACCGAACAAACTGATACGAAATTCAAATCATTTGTGAAGAAGACATTAATATCTAAGGCGTACTATAAAATTAATGACTATATCATGGACATGGATGTTTGGAAATAATTCCGATCCGCATTGGCGATCCCTAGTCTCAAATAGCGTATCTACTGTGTTAAAAAATTTAATTGTATTAAATACTTCAGATGTATGTAATTTAATAACAATGTAGATCTGATTGAAAAAAATATACCTTGTTGAGTTTCTTGCCGGTTTCTTCTCAACAGGGTTTTTCCGAACCGGTGGTAGATTCTTCGACGTTCATAGGAGCATCAATTGATGCCTAAATTGAATAAAGAATTTTGATTTTGACTTTGACTTTGACTTTGAAGTACTTAAAGTTGAGACAAGCACGAAAATTTAAAGTGAAGTAGACAGCTATATTGAAACTTTTCAGCACCATGGATAATATCACATACTTATCAAATTATATTTTATCTTGTATAAAAGTAATTTGGGAAAACCAAATTATCTTAATAACAGCAGGTAGTCTTCGTTAGCAGTCATAATTAATTGATAGAAAATGATTAATTAATGATAAATGATTCTTATAATCTGTGTCACAAATCCTGATCGCATCGTGATTTGTGAAGCGGAACCATGCGAGCTTCTCTGCTTGTATTGGCTTTAGGTGCTCCTGGGAAGAGGAGTGCGCTCTTGCACGCTAACCCGGAGTATCTCACGTTACACCGCCTGGATCCAGCCCAACGCCTAATCCATGTACTTATTCTTAGCTAGAACTAGATTAATTTGACATAGCTGAAGACAACTGAATTGACTGAAAAAAAAAACCGGCCAAGTGCGAGTCGGACTCGCGCACCGAGGGTTCCGTACAAATTTATATGTATCTATGAGCATCCAGTCTTAGCAGACCCCTGCTCCTGAGCAAAATGTACGCAGTGTGGGGTCATTGTAGATTGGTTACTTATTTAGACAGAAAGACAAAAAAAAAATGCTTTTCGCAATTTTTCCTTTATCTGTGCTAAAAGACCTTGCATCGAACCAAATTTCAAGATTCTGAGTTCACCGGAAGTACCCTGTAGGTTTTGATTCCCTTGCAAGTAGTTGCGAGTTTGAAAATATGCGGCTTAAATTGCTGTTTCTTTTGATTGCGTTGACATAGAAGTTTGATTTTGTTACAGCTTAAAGGTATTATAAACCTGAGTTTTTGATATGAATTTCAATTGAATACCTCTACGCGTTCATGAGGAAAGGGGTAGTAACTTTAAAATTATTAAAAATATTTTTATTATATGATGAAACTAAAAAATTACGGTTTTCGAAATTTTTCCTTTATCTGTGCTATAAGACGTTGCTTTGTACCAAATTTCAAGATTCTCAGTTTACGGGAAGTACCCTATAGGTTTTGATTCCCTTGCGAGTGTCGAAAATTTGCGGCATAAATAGACTGGTTACTGATATAGTGATATAGACAGACAGACATAAAAATTTATGCTTTTCGCAATTTTTCTCTTATCTGTGCTATAAGACCTTGCTTCGTACCGAATTTCAAGATTCTGAGTTCACGGGAAGTACCCCTGCCGTGTCACGCACAACTCGTTTATCTTGAGTTAGACGAGTTACGCCTAACCACCGTGAAATGGTCTTATTTTGGATGCTTTATATGGCTCACAAACAATCACGTAAAAATTATCGTTAGTTTTTGAGATATTTGATATGGCAAATTCGTTCAACTACATTTTTTAGTAACTCTGTCATGCACATCTCATCTATTTTAAGTTACAATAGTTGCGCGTGGCCACTCGCAGTTTCGCGACGCTGCCAACTTATCGTTTAACGTAGAGTTAGAAGAGATACGCGTGACCACTAGGTACTGAACTGAATGTACTTAAATGAAAATATTTGCGATTTAGATACTACTGTTACAGATAATTAGTTTATTTTTAAATTATAGATTGATTTTGTTCCAATACCTACATGTTTTATGTTGTCCATAATTTCATTGTTTTTTGGATTTCGTAGGTACCTGCGTGTTTAGTTTGACAAAACAAAGTAAGATTTTTTTACCATTTTAAATGGTTCTGATCTCATTAATTTTACTTTAGTAGGACTTATTTTTCTTAATTCAGTCAATTTAATTTTTTAAATGATAGATTGATTTTATCCCAATACATGTTTTATGTTGTCCATAATTTCATTGCTTTTGGATTCCGTACCTGCGTGTTTAGTTTGACATAACAAAGTAAGTTTTTTTTACCATTTTAAATGATTCTGATCTTATTAATTTTAAATTTTTACTTATATTTTTTATAATTTAAGCCAATTTAATTCGTTTTAAAGATATGAATACCTATTATTTTAAAAATAAGAAAATATACTACTTGCTATTGTTATTATTTATCCTTATATTCCTCATGACGTAATTATTATATATACGATGCGCCTATTTGTGACAGAAATAATAATATATTGAGGATATTAATATAATAATTACGTCATGAGAAATATAAGGATAAATAATAACAATAGCAAGTAGTATATTTTTTATTTTTAAAATAATATTCATATCTTTCAAACGAATTTGAATTGGTTTAAATTTAAAAAAATATAAGTACTAAATCAAAATTAATGAGATCAGAATCATTTAAAATGGTAAAACAAAGTATTTTTTTTTACCATTTTAAATGATTCTGATCTCATTAATTTTAATTTAGTACTTATATTTTTTAAATTTAAGCCAAATTAATTCATTTTAAAGATATGTATATTATTTTAAAAATAAAAAATATATACTACTTGCTATTTAATTGTTATTATTTATCCTTATATTCCTCATGACGTACCTAATTATTATATTAATATCCTCAATATATTACTATTATTTCTGTCACAAATAGGCGCATCGCAAGTTACGCATATCGCTTATAACTATTAGTAAACGTAGATAGTCATTCAGTACCACTACCATGAGTTTACACTAGTTCACAATGACCGTACTCGCTAGCGACGGCGTAAATGATTTGTATAGAGAATTGTACTTCCGTAAGTGACCGCTAGAGGCGCTGTACAATTCTCCATACAAATAATTTACGCCGTCGCTAGCGAGTACGGTCACGTAAACTAGTGTAAACTCATGGTAGAGGTACAGAACTCGTTTACATTTAGTAACGCGTAACTCTTTTAACTCAAGTTAACACATGACGCGTAACCACCTTTGTATGGAGCAGTGGTTATGGTAAACTCGTTTAACTGAATTTAAAAGGTAAATAAAACAATAATTTAAAAAAAATTAAAGACCTCTTGTTCTAAACCCTATTTAGAAGTTATTTAGCTAGAAATAATGTGCGAATGAATTAAAATAACAATTTTACCATCTTTTGTTTGTAAAAAGTTGTTTGGGCGTTTTTCTCAAAACTCACTTTTTAAAGATAGATGAGTTGTGCGTGACAAGGCAGACCCTGTAGGTTTTGATTCCCTTGCGAGTGTCGAAAATTTGCGGCATAAATAGATTGGTTACTGATATAGACAGACAGACAAAAAAAAATTATGCTTTTCGCAATTTTTCCTTTATCTGTGCTATAAGACCTTGCTTCGTACCAAATTTCAAGATTCTAAGTTCACGGGAAGTACCCTGTAGGTTTTGATTCCCTTGCGAGTTTCGAAAATATGCGGAAATTTGCGGCATAAACGGCTGTATCTTTTGATTGCGTAGGGATAGAAGTTTGATTTTTTCACAGCTCCAAGGGACAGTAGACTTGAGTATTTGATATAAATTTCAGCTTGATACCTCCACGTGTTCCTGAGAAAAAGGGTCTTAACAGACAGACGGACGGATGGACGGACGGACAACAAAGTGATCCTATAAGGGTTCCGTTTTTTCCTTTTGAGGTACGGAACCCTAAAAATACATTTAATATTTTTAAAATAAAAATATGATTTAATATTAGATGGGGGCTGGCCATGTGGCCCGGAGTGAAGGGTCATGGTGCAAGCGGCTCCTAGAGTGGAAGCCATGGGGGGAAAAGCGACCTCAGGGTAGACCACAAATGCGGTGGAAAGACGATGTAAAAAGGTTGCTGGTTCAAATTGGACCCAAAAAGCTCAATGTCGCGACGAGTGGAAAGAATTGAAGGAGGCCTACACCGAGAAGGTTGAAAAAGGCTGAAGAAGAAGAAGAGATTAGATGTAATTTTTATTTTTCTGAATATTTGTAGGGTTTCGTACCCCTATAGGTAAAACGAAACTATTATAGGATCACTTAATTGTCCGCCTGTCTGTCTGGCTGTTAAATTCCTTTTTCTCAGGAACGCGTGGCGGTAGGTATCAAGTTAAATAAAATCAAAAATTTTGAATTTGAATTTTGAAGCTGTAAATAAAACAAGCTTAGAAGTCAACGCAATCAAAGCTACGGCCATTATGTGCTGTAGGTACTTTAGCTTCAAAAGTAGTAATATTATATGTAGGTAAACGTAGGTACTTTTAAAATCCTGGTATCTAAAAATATAAAAAAATTAAAGGCAATAGCTTGTAATAGGGTACTTACAACAAATACCTAGTTTATTTAAACAATGCAAATTTTTAGTTTCGGATATAAACTATTATCGTCAAAAATCTGTCGTTCATTTTCCTATTACCATACTTTTTTTTGTTATACGCTCTGTAACTGTAATATAACCATTTTAATTTAACTTCAACTACGGAACCTTTGGTTAGATTGACGATTTTTAAGTGAAAGATGGGAGTTTCATACTAGATAATGATACTTGTCATTCGAGTGATAAGATAATTAAAAAGAGTAAAGTTATTACGAAAATAAAAGATTATGATAGTACTGTTGCCCCCAACCCAACTCCATCTACGAAGAACTCGTTTTTCGCTATCCCGCGGGAAGTAGACGACTTTCAGGGATAAAAATAATAATCCAGGTTATAAAATTTGTATGTCAAGATCGTAGCAGGTGGAAACAAATAGTCTCTGCCTATCCCTTTGCTGGGAAGAAAGCGTGATTGTATGTATAAACTATCTGTGTGCCAGATTTAGTCAGAATCCGCCATAGCATTTTAGGGTTCAAGAGAAACAAATCCATCCATCCATACAAAATTTCGCATTTATAAGTAGTATTAGTAAGATTAAACGTAAACTAACAAGAAAAGGTACCCAACATTATTTGACATATATGTTAGAGAGAAGTCTAAAATAAGAGACCCATATTTTTTTAGCAGCCCAAACTCAACATGTTTCGAGAAATTGGCCTCTAAATAACTGAAATTTGACAAACCCTCTTCTATAGAAAAATTTAACCCAGCAGTTACGAAGAAATCCTTGCATACCTTTTTTAACACGTGGTTGTTTTACTATCTGTACCTATCTATTTTAAAACAATTGACCAGTATTAGGGTCAAATTACGTGTGATATTTTTGTTCCATACATACTAGTTTTAATTTCTACCTATTAGTTATTTGTTTATTAAAAAAGAAACTTCGTGAAAGATTTCTGCATAGTAAATTATTTGTTAGATCAGCTGTGACGAAATTATAGAATCAAATAATATTTTTAGGGATCCGTACCTCTATAAGAAAAACGGAATCATTATAGGATCACTTTGTTGTCCGTGTGTCCGTCTGTCTGTTATGACCCCTATTCTGAGCAACGCGTGGCAGCATCAAGTTGTAAATATGTAACATCAAAAATTATGTCTGCGGGCTTCAAAGCTGTAATAAAAAATCAAGCTTCTAAGTCAACGCAATCCGAAGATAAGGCCATTTGAGACTTATTTTTTTAACATCACGCAGGGGAATCAAAAACTAGGGTAATTCTTATAAATCTAGAATAATGAAATTTGGCATGAAGTTAGGTCTTACAGCACAAGTAAAGGAAAAATACGAAAAATCGTTAATTTGTTCCATCATAAAAAAAAATACGATTAATCTTTTACTAAGTAAGGATTTTTTTACATACGTATACAAGTTTTTACGGAACCTGCGGTGCGCGAATCCGACTCGTACTTTTTAATTATCACTTGGAAGAAAGCTTACCACAAAGCGTCAGTCTTCCCATCCTTGTTGAACTTCATCCCATCTTCGATGTTAATCTGGACCAGATTTATCAAAGTATTTGTAATGTTGTCTATTTTTCTCTTATGTATCCATTATTTTATTCTGAATGCCAATGTATTGTGACGTCAGAGTACAGAACAACACTGTTGTTATTGAGCGTGCGATTAACACCCTCAATAACGACAATGCCGTCTCTTGTACATTATCTTGAACTATAGAAACCGCCAACGAGGTAAAAGTTCTTTCTTATCACAGCAGACTCAGAGATCGTTGATTTTTTCTCTTGGTGGTTGTACAGTCAATCCCAAATCGGCGTAACGGTTATTCTGGTGAAACCTGCTGGACAGATGCCAGACTACACGCAGAAACCGTTACGCTGAGTTGTGTTAGACTGTACCTGAAAATGTTCTGAGTTGCTCAGCTCACTAGTTGTCACAATCAGTGTCTGGTTGACACTGTAGGCCATGGTTTTAAAATAATATTTATATAACTTTGTTCGATTATCATTATCTTCCTGAAAGCCGTTCCATCGTGCAAGGCTATTTTAAACGCAAGATATGCTGACTTTGAAAACAACAGGCCAAGTTCTATAACTAACTGTTGAGAAATAATTGGTCAAGATTTGTACATTACTCATTATCCCAATAGGAATTTTCTATGGCTCCTAGAAGTAACTTTGATCACTGCGCCATGCATGACTCTTTTGTTGTAGTGCAGAAAAAACAACGTAATTTATTTATTTCCATGTTTGGTTTGATGTGTAGTAATTTTGACTAGGTTCACGAAGTGAAGGTTGTAGGTTCTCATATAGCCAATATTTTTTAGTCAAGCCTACATATCGGCATGTAGCATTTCTGGCCAACTACCTATCGGCAAATTTAAATGAAGAGGTATAGTATAAATCTTCCCAGGTGAATTTTTCGCTTCGAGTCCTTATCTTTCAAAACAAACGGTATCGTCATAGTATTAAGGTTCAAATTTAATGTAATGGCTCGAAGCGAAAAATTCACCTGGGAAGATTTATACTATATTAAGTTTGCTGACTCGGAGTTACTAATTTTATTTCCACAGGAGAGACAAATTTTATTTAACTGTTTGTTTGTCTATCTATTAACAAACGCGTTTTAAATGAGATTTGAGATAAATTTCAAAAGGTGAAAATAAAGTCAGGTGTCAGTTTTTTTGTCTTTTCACAGGAGCTTTTGAGCGATGTTTTACAATGCAAAAAAATCTTAAATGCCATGTGAAAATTGTTTGTGATCTTGACAATATTGTATCCGCAGCTCGTAACATGTCTTGTCTATAGCATAAAATTTTAAGAACTTGGACTTTTTTTTTCATTGACGTTCACGTTAATATGGGAAAACCCGGCGTTGGTTTTCCCATGTTCAACGGATATATTGATTAATTAATGTTTTTTCTTGATAATTCGATAAAACATATCACTTAAACGACGTCATGTGTATAAATATGACCATCTGATTAAACTAACGGTAATTAGAAAGGCAGTACGCAGGAAGCACAATGCACACTTCACTGCTTTTGATGGGCTTTGTCGTAGCCGTTGTGGCAGGTATGATTAAAAATATACTTACCGATTAAAAATATATACCACATAAGTGGAAATGCTGCCAACCTCTTGGACACAATGCCACGGACAATTTTTAAATTTTATTTAGTTTTAAACAATAGATTTTATTTTAATATATTTTAGTTTTAATTTAGTTTAATAGTTTCCTCTTTTAATTTCTGTATTCCATGAGTTCTTTAATTAGGTACTTGAAATAAAACATGTTTTACATGTTTTATGTGAAACATGCTTAGTTGATTATAATGGAAGAAAAGTACTACTATACCCTGTTAAATACAATTATGGACCTGAACAATAGACAAATTTTGTAAGAGTTGTAATTAATAATATATTTTGTTACAAGTTTAATAAGATATTTCAAACTAAATACAAACTGAAACATAGATGCACAGAAAAAACCCCAGAAACAAGACCAATGCTGGGAATCGAACCCAGGTCCTCAGCGTTCCGTGCTGCGTGCTTACCCCTACACCATCACTGGTCTAGAAGTTAGCGACGAATCTTTCCAGACCAGTGATGGTGTAGGGGTAAGCACGCAGCACGGAACGCTGAGGACCTGGGTTCGATTCCCAGCATTGGTCTTGTTTCTGGGGTTTTTTCTGTGCATCTATGGTTCAGTTTGTATTTAGTTTGAAATATATGGTTACACGGGATGACCGTAAAAGTAATAAAAAAAAATGAAGTTGAAGAAAATAAAAAAATAAATAGAAAAAGATACTTCATACTTAACTTTTAATAAGATAATTATTTATTTGTTATTTTTTTATTAAGTGAATTGGGAAATGCGAGACTGATAAAAAAAATCCATGAACTGAAACAATTACTTTGCTCACCCACGACCTTACGATAGCTAAGTTTATGTGAAAAATGATTAACTATCGCAAGGTCGAGGGTGAGCAAAATAATTGTTTCAGTTCATTAATATGGACCTCCGCAATGTAACGCCTGATTCAATAAATTATTTAAAAAGCATTCAATTTAATTTCGCAATTGGAACCTGTTAAAAACGGAACTGAACTTTATTTTCTTTATAGTTCTATATTTCATGATGCATCGATATTACTTTGTAATAATAACCATTATTATTTTTTCAGCGGCTCCGAATGTGTCTTCAAATGAAAGAATAGTGGGCGGTTCCTTAACAACTATCGAACAGTACCCATTCCAAGCTGCTCTGCTGTCTTCCTGGAACCTGGTCACCTACAACCAGGGATGTGGTGGAACCATTCTTAACAACCGGTCTATCCTGACAGCAGCTCACTGCTTCTGGTGAGTATGAATTGAGTCTTAATTACTTACTGTTGATTTACTGCTGTTCTTATTCGGTAAGAGTTTTTATATCAAGTCGTAGATGGCTTAGTATTGTTATTTATGTATAAAGAAAAAAAATCATAAAATTACTTATATTACGAGAGTATTCAATTAATTTAATTAATTCAAATTTGGACAAGGATATACTTTTGACCATAATTGCAGGATCCCTTTAATATATCAATAATAATACAATTAACCAGAGTTCGGAGTTTTTGTAGCACACTAAGATAAAAGAGGGCTAAGGAGTCGATATTAACATTAAAACTAAACTCTTACTCAGTTATAATTTATCAAAGCTCTTACTCATACTCATAACCGTGTTTTCGTTTATAAATAAACTAGGCTTCCGTCCGCAGCTTCACCCGCGATAAATTAATTTTCCCCGTAGGAAAAGGTATTTTCCCGCGGTAAAAAGTAGCCTATGTCACTCAGTGATGATGTAGCTTTCTAACGGCAAAAGAATTTTTGAAATCGGTCCAGTAGTTTCGGAGCCTATTCAATGCAAACAAACAAACAAACAAACAAACAATCAAATCTTTCGTCTTTATAATATTAGTATAGATCACACAAAATTTAAGTATATGCAAAATTTAAATATTTAATAACTGTCACCAACGTTAATACGCCATGTAATGGGATCAATAATAAATAACATGTACATTGTACTTAAAAATAAGTTGTAGCTACAGTAATGAGTTTCGAAATCATGACATAAATATTTTTACTTCTACTATTCTACTTCTATTATTATAATAATTCTGAGTTTGAAATATGTCATAGAACATTTTGATATTTTATTACTTAGGAGCGCTTTCCATAAGAAGTACGACTAAGAGTTGAATTTTAACGTGAATGTCGATTTCACTGTTTGCTTTCTACTTACCGTGCTACGAAAACTTCAAATCCTAACAATAACTATTCAAATAACTGTAGGACATAACCACAATACAAAACAAAAAACTCAATAGCTGGAGCGTCCAACAGCCTTAGAGACTAATTAATCTTATTCTATGTGTTACTTATACAGGGTTATTTGTAATTCACTGACATCCTCTTAACCCTGAATTCCTATCACGCAAACAAATGTTTTTTGTTTTACGACTTTTTAAAATGAAGCACTTTTTCCCCATACAAATACACAGAGTATCGTAAAAATAAGAGGCAGTCTCAAATTTTCAAAACGTTTTTACACCAAAAATATTAAGTTATGACAAAAGCCGTAAAACAAAAAACATTTGTTTAAGTGGTAGGAGTTTAGGGTTAAAAGGATGCTAGTGAATTACAAATAACCCTGTATTAATTAATATTTACTTCTTTGAGCTGCATTGAATAAACATCATTTACAAATTATACTAAAATTTAAACTATATTATCGCAGGTACTTCATTGCACCGAACAGATTCCGCGTGCGTGTTGGCTCAACTTTTGCTAACAGTGGCGGTGTCGTGCACAACGTGGCTCAGAATATCCTCCACCCTCAATACAATACCCGGAATCTGGACAACGATTTTGCCATCGTCCGCCTCGGCTCAACCATCAACTTCAACAACCAAGCGCGAGCTGGTTCCATTGCTGGCCCCAACTACAATGTTGCTGATAACCAAGCTGTTTGGGCTGTCGGATGGGGAGCACAATGGGTAAGTTTTTATAATCAAAGTAAGTTTCTGTATCCTCGTATAAAAAAGGTAGGTATAGGGAATTTGTGGAGGTTACCCAAAAATAAACTAGAACTCAATGAAACCGGATACAAACTTCGTAGTTATGAATAAATATTTTGAACACCTCATTGAACGTACGACATTTATCTTTAGCTTTACGTCTAACTTCCAGGCTTAGGCTTCCCATCAGAATGAGAGAGTCTAGGTTACCATGGCACTAGGCACTAGGCTGCCATAGCTTTTTTACGATCCAGCATTCGGCATTAGCTCATTAAGTCGGATTGCAAAATCCTGTGAATTCATCACGTCATTTACTATCGAGTCAACTAATGTGAAATGTTTTTTTTTTGCAGTTCGAAGGTCCAGGCTCCGAGCAGCTACGTCACGTTCAAATCTGGATCGTGAACCAGGCTGTGTGCAGAGCCCGTTATGCTGAACTGGGTGATGAAATCACTGACAACATGTTGTGTTCTGGTTGGTTGGATGTTGGTGGTCGCGACCAGTGCCAGGGTGACTCTGGTGGTCCCCTCATCCACAACGGAGTAGTCGTGGGTGTGTGCTCGTGGGGAGAGGACTGCGCTCTTGCACGTTACCCCGGAGTCAACGCTCGTGTATCCCGGGCTTCTCAATGGATTCAAGCTAACGCATAATACAAGTGCACTGGAACATTTTAAGAAAGGATTGTTTTTGTTATTCCATGTTATAGTTATTGTGATAAATAAATGATTTATGTCAATAAATTATCGTTTTTTTTATATTTATACAAAGTAGGGACCATAAAATCTGCCGTTTCAGAAGTATGAATTATGAAATTTGATTCATATTTGTCTCTGTGCCATGTTGACAATCCTCCTTTATATTAGTACCTATAGTTTTAGGTGATTTAGGATTTCAATCCTAAATTCATTTCGTTATCTTAAAGGTTACTTCCTTTAGGTAGCGTTTCCATTGAGACGAAGCGGTTACGTGTATAATCGACCACGCACATTAGTAAAAATTTAAATTTGATCCTGTTTGTAATGTGACAAATTATTGTCAAATGGGTGCACAACTCCGCTACATACCACATCACTATTCTATTATTAGTATTTTATTATTTTTATTGTGCTTCTATAAACGGCCTAAAAATTATGTTAACATCTTACGAGGATGCTGTAGTCATGGCTTTTTATCCAAACTGCGATAGCAATACATAAAGATTTATCGAATTTAAATATTTTCTGATTACGCTATCAGACAACATAAAAACTAAGTTGTATGTTTCAATTAAAGTACCTATAGTTAAAACTGTTATAGCCTTTAAGCTGACCGATTAATTAGAAATTTGGTACACACTTTTTTAGTTCTGATGAAAAAATAATTATGCGTATTTTAATTCAAGATGATCGCCACAAGATGGCTGATCACATATTTTTTACAACCTTCTAAATCAAGCGAGACTTCACAACCAATTCACACTGCAATTTGGAAAATAAATCCTTATTAAAATAACCAAAATACAAAATAGTTATTTATGATACAAATGCGGAAAGTAGGCTATTCCCAAGGAATGGCGGAGATCTAAACAAACGAGCGAAGCGAGTTTGGTTTAGCCAACATGAGTTGGGAATTTCCTACTTTCGACACGTATATCATACAACATTTTACAATGCATTAAGCGAGGAAAAAAATTGGGGCTAAGAGCGCGCGCAGA
Organism: Archips crataeganus; assembly: GCA_947859365.1. NCBI lineage: Eukaryota > Metazoa > Arthropoda > Insecta > Lepidoptera > Tortricidae > Archips > Archips crataeganus. Next base: position 6,784,367 of record OX402048.1, on the reverse strand, counting down.
CAGAGAGCGGTCTGGAGTACCGAGTTCCACGTTCAGAGTTCTGTGTTTTCATCGCTCGAGAGTTCCAGTCGCCTGCTGTGTGCGTTATCGTAAGAGACTCAGTACATTCGAAAGAACGCAGAACTCTGAACTCGGAACTCCAGACCGCTCTCTGTCTGCGCGCGCTCATAAACATTTTCGGAAAAAGATGTTGCGTTCTTATTTACCTTTCATTGAGGGAAAGTCTCGTAGATGTTTACATATTTCAGCATCGGTTTAGTCAGCAGGAGGCTGAATCACATTTAATTTTGTGCTTGGTCTAGGACGTCAGGCGGCGTTAAGTCCTATGTAAATTCATCACTTGAACTCTCCATTTTAATTTACTAAACTTAAATTAATTCTCCGGACTGAATTCATGAACATTACTGTGGCGGGTTTTCACGACAGGCGCGAACGGAACGAACCATGATTGGTTCGTGTTACGCCATGCGCGCGCACTGAAAACTCATTGGTTGACAGGCGCGAACGGGTAACCGTGATTGGTTCGTGTTACGCCATGCGCGCACACTGAAAGCTCATTGGTTGACAGGCGCGAACGGGTAAACATGATTGGTTTGTGTTACGCCATGCGCGCGCACTGAAAGCGCAGATGTCGTACGGTCCGAAATGGACTCAAGGAATTATTTTAGTTCTAAATTTTTTATTTCAAAACTTTTGACGAAATTAATATTTGTGTGTTTTAATATTAAAACAGTCTGTTTTATTATTTTATCAGTAAAAATTCATTTGGTTGCATCAAACATTTTCTTATTTGTGCAAAGCTGAATTATGAAGACACAACTCTCTAGTCTTATTTTTTAAACACTAGTTTGGACACAACTTTTTGAGATTTGGCAATTTAAAAAGTTACTTTTCCGCACGCGTGTGGACAGTAAAATCCATACAATTTTTTTTACACTTGCGAAAGTGTGCTGGGATGACTAACTTTCTATAGATATGTTGACTCGCGTCAAGAGGCACTTTCCGAGCATATGCATTGTAAATGTTAATGTTAAACAATTGTGGTGCAGATACTACATAAATCAACGAGCAGCAACGAGATCGGCTTGGTATTAGAGCTAGGGTCAATGCAATAGCTAGGAATGGTACGTGTAAATCTGAGCTGACTCACACAATCAAACGTAAATCGGCGTAACGATTTCTGCTGGAATCTGCTGAACCGAAGCCCAGACTACATATGGAACTCGTTACGCTGAGCCACGAACGACTGACAAAAGACTGACAATGCCGACGCTCAGAGGCCGTATAGTAGGTATGTATAACCGTGATTAATTAAGTATGGCTGAATTTTAGACAGAAAACGAAGATGCAGTGCAGAGCATTGCATACTAGTGGTTTAGAGCTTGTTTAGGTTAGTAAAGAAAGAAATCACGTCTAGACTGTAGCGCCCAACACAGGCTCTCACAAACTCAGTGATCAATATTACAATCCCTGCAAATGCCTGCAAAGTTTCCTCCCTCTTCATACCAAGATTACTTTGGCTCAATCCCTTCTTCTCCCTCTCCTTGACTACGGGGATATTGCCTATCTCGATCTCTCTGAGCAGCTACTTGACAAGCTTGAGCGTCTTCAGAACGTATGCATACGCTTTATATTCGGTCTCCGGAAATACGACCACGTGTCCTGTTTTCGCGCTCAGCTGAAGTGGCTCCCAATTCGTCTGCGCCGTAATGTTCACATCCTGTCGTTGCTTTTTAATGCCCTTTTTAAACCACAGTCCCCTTCCTACCTTTTCGAAAGATTTAATTACTTGGCTGCTGGATCTGGGAACCGGTTGCGGTCAAGTAATAATCTTTTGTTAGCTTTTCCTGTAACTAAATCCAAATCCTATTCCAAATCCTTCTCCGTGCACGCTGTTAGTCTGTGGAATCGGTTGCCGAGTGAAATCAGGCAGTCGCAGTCGGTAGCCATCTTCCGGAGTCGCTTGGGGGCGTACTGGCTTGACAGTTCTTCTTAAATAGAGACAACCTCTAATGTATTCTCTGTTTAGTGTATATGCGTATATTAATGTATTTATGTAATTTTTATGTAGTTAGTCTATTTATGTTGATATGATATGTATTAGTCTTCTGTATTCATGATATATTATATTAGTGTGTACTTGCGTGTATTCTTTGTATGTTTATGTATTGATTATGTTAAGTTTATTGGTTTGGGTTTACTTTTGATTTCGACTCTTTTTACTCTGCATTGTATGCCTACTCTTGTCTCTGGTGTCCTGTCAATCGTTCAAAGGTTAACTGGAAGAGATCCCTTTAAGGGATAAGTTCGCCTTTGTACATCTGTTTCTCTTGATAACTGTTAATCTTCATGTTTTACGTACAATAAAGAGTTTTACATACATACATACATACATACAATCTGAGAAGATAATAATGATTAATTGGTCTAAACACCATCGAGAACGCGATCGAGAAGTATTTGGTGAAGTAAAACTTATATAAGCATGGTTTTGGCGCTTCGCCAGCCCTGGTGAGGCACGCTCGCTCGGCTCGCGCGCTAATACTCGTATACCTAGTAGCAGTTTTAACCTACTCTAAGCCAACCTACTTAACTGGTAGCACTACTGCTTAACTATTACATTAATGGAGAAATAATTCTTATATTGTTGTTTCGGATTTAGATTCGGACAGGATTTCGGACTATCAAAATTCTGCTAAATTACAGATATGAAAAAGAGCATTATGCATAATAAAATTCGGTGATGTCAATATTGTGGTACTTAAAGAACTTGTCTAAGGATTAATGACTTTAGTTGTTGTGGTCTTACATGAAGACGAAATTTTACTAACCTTTAAAAACAATTAAACCACATACTATGAGTAATCGTAGTTCAGAGTTATTTAATCGCGATAAAATAAATTTATACGTAAAAGATTATTATAAATACTGGTTAGCGATTAGTCACCTTTTACATGATACAACGTGCAACGATATCACAGTAGGTAAGTAAAACTTTGAAATAAAGGTTTCTGAACCGCCAAGTTACTTCTTAGACTGTTCCTTTCTTGGTAATCAAGTGTAAAATCGGATTAGAAAAATTACGACACGCATTTTAAATATTACATGTAAAAACCGGTCGTCTGGAAAGTCGGTTTACGGACGATAGTTTAACGTCACAACGTCATAACAAAACATTCAAAAAACAAAAATTAAACCAGGCGCTCACCCATCCAAGTACTGACCGCGCCCGACGTTGCTTAACCTCGGCGATCGGACGGTGTTTTGTCAAACATCTTGAAAACGGTGCATCCTACGGCAAAATCAATGAAATTTTCATCCCCCCCTTTGTTACCCCCTCAACTGTGCTGTGCTTTTGGGTACTGCATGGCCACTAAGAATGGCCTCGCTAGTTTAATAAAAATAATTATGTCACAAAAGAAAAAGTAAAATCGGCGGGAGCAACGCAGTGTTTCGATTGTTTAATTGTTATTTCCTCGCATTAGTCGTGAAAAGCACAATGTTTAGTCTCGGCCAAAAGTGCAATAGATGGACTCGTACTTTCGAGTACTCAAACTCAAACTAACTCGTCCGTCTATTGCTTACTTTCTAGCCTCTACAACAATGTACTATTGTCTAACGTTAAAAACTCCATCCATTATAATTAATATTAATATAATTTAATTTATTTAATACCACGGGCGTTTTAAAATTTCACTAGTCATAAAATTCATATTTAACTTAAAAGGGTACCTACCTACCTCGGATATATGATCTTGAATCTGAAGTGATCTTAAATTATTTTCCAAATGTGTTTTTATTTTTAATATCAAATGGAACTTACGGAACATACAACACAAGATGAAATATCGGAACAACAGCTGATGAAACTACCGTTTTTTTTATATTTTAATCATAATCATAATCATAATCATTTATTATTTGTACAACATAGGTATGAAGGTGATACAATTTTTTTATAGATCGCTATATTTTGCCGTGACGCGTACAAATATATGAATAAACTTAAAATTTAAAAACATGCAACATTCATTAAGATTAATCAAATTAAATCAGATTAAATTAAATTAAAATACATTAAATTAAATCAAATAAAATTACATCAAATAAAATAAAATTAAACTACATTAAATCAAATTAAATCAAACAAATTACATTAAAATAAATAAATGAAATAAAATTACATCAAATTAAATTAAATTAAATCAAATTAAATTAAACTCAGTTAAATCAAATCAAATTAAATCAAGTTAAATGAAATCATTAAAGCAAATTAAATGAAATCAAATCGAATTCAATCAAGCATTTTGCATTTATTTTTATTGCTGGCCACGACAAGTCGAATATTTTCTTTTCAACGACTTGGCTGATAATAGCGACTACCCAACATTAGTAATTAGGAAAAACCCTACATTAGATTATAGTATTAAGCTGAAATTAATATCAGTTGCTATCATGTAATTGATGTCCTGATACAATCATGGGAAGCGTATAAATAGGTTCATCTTGCAGATAAAAAATACTTGTTTAAAAATTACAACAATGCGTGCTTCACTGGCTGTGTTGGTAGTCGGTCTGGGTGCCGTAATAGGTAAAAAAATACCCTTTACAAATAAAATATACCCTGCATAAGATTTATTTTGAATAAATTCATCAAATCTAATAATAATATTAACTATATATTATTGTATAAACAAAGAGTTTAAGTGATGCTGATAAGGAATAACATGTCAACCCGCACGAATGTCGTTTTGAGAAAATGAGCGCTAAAGATGTTTAGTAGGATTTTTTCAGTTTGTTGGACATTTTGTGGGTTGACACGTTATTGCTTATAAACATCCAGTTATCACAATCACTTTTTTATATTAAAGCTGATCCAAAACCCTATGGAAATGAATAGTTTTAATTATTTACATGCATTTATATTTCAGGGGCGGTACCGGAACCCTTCGGAAACAGAATAGTGGGTGGTTCGCTAACAAATATCGAACAGTACCCATACCAAGTGGGTCTTCTGTCGTCCTGGGATCTGTCATGGTATGGCCAGTCTTGCGGTGGGTCCATCCTGAACTCCAGGTCCATCCTCACAGCCGCTCACTGCTACACGTAAGTCACAGTTGGAGTCTAATATAAGCATAACGTTTAAAATACTTCATCAGTTTTACTTTTTATTCCATATTTTTACTAAGTATGTCGCTATAAATTAATTTAACTTTATACCGCATATCGATTTTAGGTCACTTTAATTCAATAATGGGATTAAAAAGATATATTTTCTACGGCATGTAGACAACGATCACCTTTAATGATACTTCACTAAACTTAATAGTGTGATTAAATGTGAAAACAAGTATTGTAACTAGGATTGAAAGTAAAATTCCACTTACAGATGGTTCACCGCGGCCAATAGATTCCGTGTACGCGTTGGTTCCACTTTCGCCAACAGCGGTGGTGTCGTACACAACGTGGCCCAGAACATTCTCCACCCTCAATACAACGTGGGTGCATCTCTGAACAATGACGTTGCTATCGCCCGCCTTTCTTCAACTATCACGTTTAACAACCAAGCTCGCGCTGCATCCATTGCTGGTGCCAACTACAACCTCGGTGACAACCAAGCCGTATGGGCTACCGGATGGGGTGATCAATGGGTATGTAGAGCAAAAACATGAAAATAGTTTTTATCCAAAAAAGTGTTGACGTTTTTCGATGAGGGTGTAACATAGATGGCGCTGTATCACTGCATAATGTGATTAGTTAATGAACTGAGATGTGAGATGTATGGGAAAAATTTGTGTCTAAAACTCCTGACCAGCGGTGGTGTAGGGGAATAGCATGCGGCACGGAATGCTGAGGTCTTGGGTTCGATTCCCAGCGCTGGTATTTTTTCTGTTTTTTTTTTCTATGCGTCTATGTTTCAGTTTGTAATTAGTTTGAAATATATCCAAAAAAGGGTATATATAATATTCCATAGCTAAAAAATAAAAAAAATATGTGTCAATTTTCAAATTATTAATAGGTACCTAATATTTTGGATAGTTAAAAATGTTATTAAATATGCCTAGAGATTGTCCTGGCAAGAAGGATGCGTGACTTTCTTCTGATACTTAGTTTACCGATATCTTTTAAGTGGCATTATATCAATGTGACACGTTTGAAAATATATGAACAATAATACCAAACCGAATACTAACCACACGTCGTTCGTGCCAGGACAATCTCTAGGTATAGTAATAAAGTAATTATTTCTATTAATAATACTATAGCATAATTATTATTATTATTATTATTTAAAATAATACACTAGCAGCTCATAGAGCTGATGCGTGCATATCACTACACTTGTGTTTTAAGTCTCTTTATATAAATGTCCAGTCTATTTTTAAAACAGTTTACTGTAGGCGCACTTAACACATGTTCGGGTAGTTCATTCCACAAGCACACAGCACGGTTGCCGGTTTTTTTCCTTTATTTGCCTATTAATGATCTTTAAACTAGGTGAACAAAGTGTAAAAAAACCGGCCAAGAGCGTGTCGGACACGCCCAAGTTAGGGTTCCGTAGCCATTACGAAAAAATCAAGTAATATTTTTCTTAGGATTTCGTATGTATACGGAATCATCCAAGTTTAGGTATGTTTTATACCTTAGGCTACTATTTACTCTTAAACTACAAATAATTTCCAAGCAATCTTAGCCGCTATAATTTTCCTAGTAAATTTGATATATTAACTACCATTATGAATTTTTTCAAATTTTTCCACCCAACAGTTTAGATTTTAGAGGGGGGGGGGGGCGGTCGATTTTAATGAAAATTTTCACATTAAAGTTGAATATTTCGCAAACAGATAACTGAATAGAAAAATCATGTTAGCAACCCCGCAATGGTTTTAAAAGACCTATCCAACGATACCCCACACTATAGGGTTAGTCGAGAAAAAAAAAATCACCCCCCCTTTACGTCTATGGGAGGTACACTAAAAAAGAAATTTTATAGCGCTTTTTATTTAACCACTTTATCGGCGTGACTGATATATATATTCATGCCAAATTACAGCTTTCTCGTACTAACAGTCTTTGAGCATAGCCGCGTACAGACAAACAGACGGACAGACATGGCGAAACTATAAGGGTTCCTAGTTGACTACGGAACCCTAAAAAGGGACGAATACGGTGCGCGCTTGGAGAGATGACCTTGCCCACTCGTACACATACGGTCACAGACAGCTATTTTCGCTTTAAGAATATTTATAACAGTGAAGATTCAGCAGAATAGTGAAGATTTTACTTTTTTACAGTTCAACGGTCCTTCTTCTGAGCAACTTCGTCATGTCCAAATTTGGACCATAAACCTGGCTACGTGTAGAAATCGTTACGCCGAGATTGGCCGCACTGTCACTGACAACATGTTGTGCTCTGGTTGGTTGGACGTTGGTGGTCGTGACCAGTGCCAGGGCGATTCTGGCGGTCCTCTCATCCACAACGGGGTTGTAGTTGGTGTGTGTTCGTGGGGAGAGCAGTGCGCTCTGGCCCGCTACCCTGGTGTCAACGCTCGCGTTTCTTCCTTTACCAGCTGGATTCAAGCTAATGCTTAAGCACGCAGCCAAAACCAGAATACAAAGCTGTTCGCAAAACTAGGATTTCGAAGGAAGATATTCTCAGTGCACGGAAAAATAACCGTAACTTCTCATAATTATAAAATTTTCACAAGTGTAAAATAATGTACCAAAACTGGGAAAATAAATTTTGCTAATTTCTAACTTTATTTTTATTATTTTAAATGTTGTTTTCGATATTAAAATACAACCTTCTTAATATCATATTTATAGGTATGACTGAGAGAGAGGGTCGTGGGTTCAAATCCCAGCTCGCACCTCTGAGTTTTTCGGAATTTATGTCCGAAATTATATTTGGAATTTACCATGAGCTATACGGTGAAAGATAACATCGTGAGGAAACCTGCATACACCTGAGAAGAAATTCAATGGTGTGTGTGAAGTTCCCAATCCGCACTGGGCCCGCGTGGGAACTACGGCCCATGCCCTCTCATTCCAGAGGAGGCCTGTGCCCTGCAGTGGGACGTATATAAGCTGGGATGATAATGGATAAAGATGACCGTGAACGAGTAAAGACGTGATTAACTGACCAATAAAGACAAATGGGCAAATGGCCAGACCCGACGGAGCGGCGAGCAATTTTTGAATACATTACGAGTGCTGCCAGTTAACCGTAGCCACTGTATGCGTTGCAACTAAGCAATGAATAGATAATTTCTTCGCTGTGTAGACGGTTGCGCTTAGTCATGGCCGAGCCGATTAAAACATGAATTCATAAGGTTTCCTATTCTAGGTATTCCTTTCTAAAATTGGCAATCTATTTCCATCTTCATCTATAATCGTCAGTTAAGCATGTTTTCGGTTCGACTTTTACCTAAAAAAATACTACTGAACTAGGTTATGTTCTGGATGGCCGAGAGCAAAGCTTACCTATTTATTTATTTATTTATTTTTATGTTAAAGAGGCCAGACAAACGAACTAGTGGGTCACCTGATGTTAAATGATCACCACTGTCCATAGACACCCGCAGCGCTTTACACGATGCCAGTGCGTTGTCGGCCCTGGGAAAAGGAGAGGGAATAGGGGAGAGGGAGTGTTATTATTATTACCTCGCCGTTATTATGGCAGTTCAGAAACATTTAAAGGTCTTTTTAGACACTATAAAGTTGTTAAACTTAGTTATATCAACTTTATAAGAAAATCTTACGTAAAATGTATGTACATGGGTCAATCAACTTTTTTTTGTAAATTTCTATTTACTCCTTTACAAGTAACTCTGCAATCTCTGGTTAGTGAAACCATGATTTTGCAGTAATTAGATAAACTGTTTATCATAGTGCATATGTGAAAACCAAAAAAAAAAAGTATTTCTATGAAAAAATCCGGTCACCCAGGGGAAATACCACTATTTTCATACAAATTTCGGGGACATCTTTGTCCCCTGGGTCACCCCCGAAATAGAAGCTAAACAAAATAAAATAAATATGGCAATTACACCATTATTGACTACAAAAATCTAAGGTTTTGAAAACTATACTTTAAATAAGGAAAAATAATCAGTTTTTTAATTATTTCGGTTTTCAAAGAAAGTAGCAGAAAATCGTTTACAAAAAAAAGTTCATTGACCCACATACGACAGATAATTATTAAATTTCATAACACCTTCTTGCATTTTACTTGTCTCTCCTGTGGACATAAAATCAGCTACTCTGAATCAGCAAACTTAAGATTTCGCACTCCCAGTACAACAGTGCATCATCTCGAAATAATACACCATTTTAATTTAGACTTTACTTAATTTCCGGAAAGTGTAAATTAAAATGGTGTATTATTTCGAGATGATGCACTGTTGTACTGAGAGTGCGATGTGCGATGGCCAGGCACCTGATAACGTTTGTGAGAACCTAACAAATAACCCACAAAACAGTAAACAAATAATAAAATCAATGATGTTAGACAAATAAGTAGGTAGTTAGAACAGTATGTGTTGTTTATGAGACCATAGAATAACACCTTAATATAAGTAGGTATTATTCTTGTTAGACGATAATGCGTTGTAATCGTGCTACAATCAGCGACAGATAAATCGTTCGCGATTTTCGCTCGCTGTTCATAATTGTTATGTACACTTAATTTTCTTTTTCTACAATAAAATACAGTAAAAAAACGCCAATAATGTATTTATTTTGATCGAACATCCCTGTAAAGGTTTTTTAACGGATTTTTCAATATAAAATATAATTACCCCTTCGATTCGGTACACTTTGAAAATCAATCAATGTATGGAAACATTAAATTTCAAGTATTATATATATTTTTATTAGCAATACGGCTGCTTACCGAATCTAAGATTATTTAAAAGCGAAAAAGTTTTTCGGGTGCGCCGGCGGGATTCGAACCCACGTCTCCTGGGTATGCGCCCCAACGGGTGTTCTACCAATTGAATCACGTCGCTCCCAACCGACTTCCCCGAAATTCCCGCCGGCGCACCCGAAAAACTTTTTCGCTTTTAAATAAACATTAAATTTGTCAACCACAAAGTTTAAAAACCCTGAAAACATTCATAGGGCTGATCAACAAAACTACAGTGCAGGTTGATCGTTCAGTCGCCTGCTGAAACGATACGGATTAATTTAAAAAGCTTTACATATCTTTGACTACAGGTCTATATGGCACGTATCATAGACGGTAGGAGTAGATCGTCTACATAAAGCGAAAAGTCACCAAGTCCCAAAATGCCGAAATCGACTTTTTAATGCCATCTGTGTTGATTTGAATCTTATCGCTATATCAATAGGAGCCATAGATTCAATTTTAGAAAGTTAGAAAAATCATTACTTTGTTATTTTTGCGATTGAATAATTGCTATAAAAAATTATTGGAAACAGTGACATAACAGATTCCATAAATCCGCAGCGCAGGCTTCGTCCAGCAAACATATTGTTATCCGCAACAAGCTTCGTCATAACAACAGATTGGAATCCGCAACAGGCTTCGTCAGCTAAACAAAAATATAAAATCCGCTTCAAGCTTCGTCATGTAAACCTAAACAGCACACCCTCCAAGTCGATTCAATCCTGGGCCAAACGTCCCAAAAACACTTGCCGCATTACCCCGTTGTATCGCTAGAGATATGCGCTGGACTAAATAAGCACCGGAACGCGGATCCCCCCCCCCCTATCCCTCATACGGCGTCCTAAGTCCCTAACAAAACGTTTGGCCTCAACGCCCCAAGGCCCACCAGTCTCAATAGCGACCGGAACGAAGTCATAATTCTTCTTCAATTCCGAATATTTGTCGTGTTTCAACTTCGCCGCACCTTCAGCAGCCGCTCCCGCAACTCGCCCCGTGCAGCCTAGGTGCGAGGGGGCAAATGTGCCCACGCAAGTCGCGTCCCAAAGTAAGCTACGCCCCCTCACCCAAGGAACAAGAGTGAGACCATCCGGTCTCTTCCCATCAGCACGGCATAAACCCTGCGGCTCCAAGACGCATGGGACATTGGCTGAGACCGAAACCCGCCGTATAATGTCATTAATCGCGTAGTGTCTGGAGAACCTGCCCGCGCATCGCATGCAACTGAGATCGTGGTGACCGTTAGCCTCAACCATCGCACCGCACACGCACTGATGAGGCTCACATACCTTACATCCGAGGCGCAATGCAGCTCCAACTCGTAAGGAATTGTTATCCAGCAGCGTCCCCAAATGTGGTGAAGGCAGAGCGTGCAACCAGGCTCCAGACTCGGGCTCCACCACAGCTTTAAGTCTTGCTACGTCGCTACCAGCTGCCCCAGCCAACAAGCTTGAATAAGTGTGCTTGCAAAGAATGTCATCCCACTGTCTCTGAGATGAGGGAACCTCAGGACGCTCGCCCCCAGGGAAAATAGATGACCACTTACTTACCGCCTCAGATAAGAAAGGGACCCGGAAGTTGTCACCGTCATGAGTGAGTATTTTAGTGACAAGTTCCGTTGACGCATAAGAAGAAGCCAGAAAAGCTACAAGACCCACATCTTGAATGCGTCGAATCCCTAACCCTCCGTGACGAATCGGGAGCGAAGCCTGGTCCCACTGTGCGTCGTCTAAAGTAACATTTAATAAGCACTCTAAACCCCCCCGGAGCGCGCAATCAAACTGCGTTACTACCTCTTGACATCCCCAGATCGGCACCGTTCTCAAAATATATGTGAGACGTGGCATTGAGAAGCAATTACGCAATAACACCAAAGAAACGTGTCCCGAAAGATGCTCCAAGTGCCTCAAAGAACGCTCTAGTTCCAAAGTTTTAAGGCGAAGCGCCGGGCCGACTCCCTCCGGGAAAAGCGGTGCTCCCAGAAGGGAAAAAGACAGCCCGTCCAAAACAGTTATCCCAGGCAACAAGGATTGAAAACTGGGCAGTGAAGCCACCCCTTCAGGACTACAAGGAAATATTTCACATTTCTGCGCATTAACTTCCAACCCAATAGCCTGCAAAGCCGGCAGAATTCTGCCCAAATCACTAAGTACGACGTCCGGACACCCCCCCAGAGTCCCGTCGTCGAGGTACCACACATTCAAGGGAGACTCCAATGATGTAATTATGCTTTGCATGCCCAGGCAAAACATTAATGGGCCCAAAGGGTCTCCCTGCTGGGCCCCGACTTGGGACAATACCACGTTGTCTTCATAAAAGAGGTTGCTGGGAGATGCATAGCACTGAAACAGAAACGGATACAGAGAAGGAGTGCGCTCCCTAACCTCTCTGAGAAACACATCCCTTTCAATGCTATTGAAAGCGTTCTTCAAATCCAACTTAAGGATAATTGCATCACTAGTTGCATTATTTATAGCGAAATGACGCGTCGCATGAATGGCCGACTCACATCCCAGGGGGGAACCGAAACCCTGCCATCCCATCCCTGACAGCGTGACACCCCAATTTAGCCACAAGTCGCCGCAAAGTGCTACCCACGGCAATAGGCCTTACTCCCCCGTCCCTCTTGGACAACGCACACAACGATGCACCGTACAGGTAAGGACAGACCTCAGGGTTGAGCATCCCTTTTAAAAGAAAATTGCATAGCCTGGTAAGCGAGTCCAGAACCCTTCGCCCATTGTCCCCAGCCGAAGCAGAGCCATTGTAAAAAGACTGTATTGCACCAATTACGTCAGAAGAAGTCACAGACAGGGACTGACAAGCCAAAGTAGGTTCCGGTGGAAAAGATAACTGTCGAGAAGGGGACGGGTGCTTACGTCGCAAAGCCTCCAAAGTGTCATCATTCGCTGGCGCAAGTGAAGAATCCGAAAGGAGAAGACGAACCGCCCCCCTCAAATCCCCCTCATGGACCTTGGATTCAATAGTGCGATAAACCGAATAAGGCTTGCGATCCGGATCCCCAGGAAAAAACAAGTCAGAACCCTCTATATTTTCCTTCACCTTAACTGTTAGCGATTTCTGAGACCCACTCTCCGGGACCTTTAGCGCACTATAGGAAAACGACAAAAGCGCAAACCAATCCTTAACATCATTATTACATAGGCAAGCTTCAATAATAGATGAAAACTTCCCTGCAGCAAGACTGCGCGCCCCCTTAGGAATATGTTTCAACACTTTAACACGCTTCTTTAGTATTGCGAGATTCCGCAACCCCGGCTCACCTCCGAGTAAAATGGGCCCCGACCCCGAACCTAAATCATGCGTCGCAGACACGGCGACGTCCTTGTGCACCCAACTTATATGCACACTGAGCCCCCTGGGCGCAATAAAAAGTCTTGAAGCACCGGGGCAATGCGGGCAAGCTACCCTGACGGGGCTACCCATAACTAGAGGAAGACCCCTTCTTCCCTTGGACAGTATGTTAATAATAAAATAAATAACCCATGACAACAATATCAAATCTACCCAGGAGGAAAATAATCATACTCGTTACAAAAATCCATAATAATTAAGTACCTACATGTCAAAACATAACCAAAAATAATAATTACGCATGTCAAAACAAAAATAAAATGCCTAAAAACTAGTAGGTAAAAAAAACACAATGCTAAGGAGAAACTGGTTTACATGTAGCAATTACAAGAAGAATCCACAAACACAATTATTTAAATATAATAATGTCCACTCACTGATCTGGCCCGCCAAGTGCTCCAATCCATGACGATGGTTTAAACGCTTTTGAACACTAACCTGGCACACTGAGCAATGTGATCCATATAATAATTCACTGATAATTAGCGTACTGTATTCCTAACAGGCACAGAAGTAACACCACACCAGAAACAGGTAAATAGGTACACGATACCGGACACCCATCCACTCCGTTGAATCGATCTCTGCACCAAGAAACTCCACTTCCCGCAATTATCACCCCAATCTCGTGCAAAATTCCAAACAATCTTTCCGTCCGATCGTTATCGTAGCACAGGACATCAGCTGACCAAAGCGACGGGTAGACGCTGCGAGAAACGAAACTCGTTCCCACCTCTCAACAACAGCCTTTCCCTCACAATAAAATGCACTTTGAACTCCAACTTATCATTTAAACGATACTTAGGACACCTGATGATATTTCTATTATAAAAATAAGACTTGGTTCTCGGGATACATATATTAAAAGTAATTAAATGCGGAGCCCGATTATATCCGTGTTACGGCTACCCTGCTACGGCTGAATTGAAGTGAGAATTAGGTACCTAAATTACTTACTTAATGATTTTAAGCCGTAAAAAAAATTGGCCTAAGTGGTTACTTAAGTAATTTTAGTTATTTTTGCCTGCCAATTAAGTGCGTATGACCGAGCACTATTTTATTTCCAAGCTCACTAAAACAACTTAGTTACCTAAAAATTGCAAATTTGGCTACAAAATATGAAAGCGAAAATTAACTAAATATTTTTAGTGAGTTTTCGATCAAAAAATTATTTTCCTACGTAGAATAAAAGTGAGAGACAAATGAGAGAGAGAGAGAGAGAGAGAGAGAGAGAGAGATGTTTATTTACACATATTCGATACAAACACAGAAAAAAATACATTTGACAGGAAATATACAAATAAAAAATATCGAATAGTATAAATTGGGCCCGCACTTAGCATAATGTTGTGGCAAGCCACAACGCTGTTTTTCAGTGGGACCCATTTATAACTAAACACAAAAAACATACACACTGTAACGACACGAACGCCAGCGAATAGTTCGCAACAAAAACCTGATTATAAGCTGGAAGTAAGTATGGCAACACTTGATCGGCTTAATCGCATTTTAACTATTAAACCGTAGCAAACTAAATCAAGATTTGTTATGGCTATTGCAGTGAATTATCAACAAAATCAACAATACTAATACTGTAATGCATCACATAACTTTCGGATAAAAAATGAAAACAATAAAACATTCCTTTGACCTACGATTGGGTGGGAACAAAGCCCGACCTTGTGAAAACCCATAAGGTACATAAAAAATTTAAAATAACTACCGCCATTTGCTTGTAAAAGAAAAAAAAATATTAACAGAAACAAAACGAACAAACAAAGAGTCAATGTGCCAATCTCAGATGCGCTTAATTTACTTGTCATGTCACCCATGAGTCCTACCTCAGCCTGAAGTCTTGCTGGAGCGAGGTATGTACAAACATGTTGTATCTAGGTTGCACTTAGTGCGAGAAAGTAACTTTTACATTTCAATTTAAAATTATGTCTTGACTGTCTGACTTAAAATCACTAACTCAAGTCGAAAAATCACTAACTGATATCTAAGTTCATACTTTAAGAGATAAAATCGCTTATAACATGTAAAATGAAGCTTTTCGTTTCGATTTGGCATTTGGAGTTTATACCGTAGCATTATGTCCTTAGGATGAGACTATAATATTATAAATATCTCACGACAAAATAAGTTCGATTAAAGTTTAAGTTCGATAGATAGCTATCTAATCTAAGGGCCACAAAAATTACAAATAAAATAAAATAATAAATTATCCCGTCTCCGTTGGGTGAAAAGTCACTAAGTCATATTTTGCTATTTTGAGATACTGAGGTTAAAAGTTTTGAAAATTAAAAAAATCGTACTTTTTGTCGTGAGATATTTATACTTATAGGTGTGGGAAGAATTTGTATAACTTTGGTTTATTTTTATTATTCATAATCTGTTATTAGTAGTTCGGGCTAAAAAAATATACGTAAACCGTGACTTTTAATAGCAAAAAGAAAAAAATATTTCGACAGCCAAAGAGTCTCTTGGGGCTTTTTTTGAAGTCAATTAAAAATGTACAGTTAAATAATATGTTGATATTGCCTGTATTTGTTAACGCGTATGTTAATATTTATCTGGAATTATGAAATTATATCAATTGGCATTGATCACTTTTTTACAGTGTGGTCTAATTCCAAAACCATTTCGAGGAAAAGGTTTATTGAATCATTTTATAACATTTTAGTAAAAAAAATACTAAATCATCCTGTGTATTTTTGCAAAATAATGTTTGACCTTTGTTTGACCTTCATCGTGGCATTAACTTTGAAATTCTTTTTTATTGTATAAGAGGGGGCAATTTACATTTGTTGGCAATGAAATATTACCAGTGGAGACCTAATAGAGACCAGAAATAAGAAATATTAAAAAAAACATTGAATTTAATTGAGTAAGCTAACAATAATGGGTCATTCTTCGGAGGGCCAAATTACAGCGTCCAGGCAGAAAAAGTACCCGCAATGTACAAATAATTGGCTAGAATATTTTTTATACATTACTTTAGCACTTAATCTAACTGGGGCACGATTCCTTTTTTGTTTAAAGTAAGTATAATTAACTGTAAATAATTATCAAACCTCTAAAACCTTATTCCCTTGGTGCGTCCATTGCCCATTTTGTGAACAAACTACCCCGAAAAGAACATGTTATGTATTGAAATCAAGTATTGTATTTAGTTAAATAGTTACAATATAAGTCATTGGTTTAAAAGAAAAAATATGGTTCCTAAATTTATCGCAGTTTTTAAAAAAAACGATCATAAAACTTTGTCCAGAGAAGCTATGATTCCCTTGGTGCCTCATTCAACATCCTGCTGTTCCTTACTTAAACGTCATATGACGCGTTGTGATCGCGGGGCTCGACAAACGTCAGTAACGCTTCCAGCATGGCCGGGAGAGGTCGTGACTCGACGCTGGAATTATTAGCTATGGAGGTAAATATATGATTACCTTGGCTTTGGTTCGGTGTGATTCTGATTCTCTTGGACTTACATATAAAATTTTGTGCACGCAATTGGTACATAGTGTTAAGTAAAAAGAAAACTACATTACTGCCTGCATATGTTGAATTAGTAGTAATTATTATAACAATAACAGTTTCGGCAGAATCGACAAGAAACATACATATTCTTATTCCCCTGGTTCTTATTCCCTTGGGTTTTGAACAAGGGAATCATAGTTTTCTTGCGTTTTCTTGTAAAGAAAAATAGTTTTCTTTTAATTCGCTGATTTATTCATTTATAAATGTATTCAATTGATAGCAGGTCTCAAATATTACATTCTCTTCAATGTTCTACTTTTTATTCCCCTGTCCTTTTGTATGATTCCCTTGGCGTTTTTCTTATTCCCTTGGCGTTTTATCTTATTTACCTGTCATTTTTCTTATTTCCCTGGCACTGAAAACTTAAAATAGTATATTTCAATACCAAACTGACCAAAATTAATGCCTATTCGATAAATCTGCTTATAATTACATACAATTTCATATTTTATAGTAAATAGGTTGAAAAAAGCAAAAGTAAAAAACGCCAAGGGAATCAGACGGAGAATCCGATTCCGAAGAATGACCCTAATATGAATATAATTAATAAATATACTATAAATACTTATGTAAGGCGATTTACTCACCTGCGTGTGTCTCACAAGCGAGAGTATTAACTAAAATGTGCTTAGTAATTCCGGTTCCGAATTTTATATGATGCCACCGAATTCTTACACAATAATTTACGCTAGTGTCTATTTCTGATATCGCCAAGTCCTGACATTCTTAGTAGGTAATAATCACGTGACCGACAACACGTACAACCGAAATACAAACCGGAGTGATAAGTACTACTTATTGCAAATTACAGACTACAAGAAAACTTAATAAAAAAAATGTCGCTCATTCAAAAGTATAACGAAAATGGCAAAAAAGCTATTTTTGGCTTTCGACTATGGCCTGAACCTACCTAAAAATTTACATAAGATAATAGGGTCAATATTTATTCCATTGGATGAGTGATGTTTTCTTCTCTGAGTGGGTACAATAAGTAGTGAAAAAATAACCCCCTTGTTATGATTACGTCCCTAAGACTTTTTTTTCAAAAGTCACGAACGATGACCGTTAAAATATGCATAAAAGTTTTTAAGTTAGATAGTTAGATATTTGGTTTATAGTTAAGTTTTAATTATTGTTATTTTTTTCTTAATATTTGTATTCTATGAATAAATGTAAACCAGTCAAAGTTAGTAAAACACAAAGAAGAATAGTATTTGGAAATTATACCCAATATTATTTTTTTATTTATCACATTTTCGTAGAAATGGTGTACACATTGGACTTGCATAATTATATTTAAGACAAAAAGCATGGCATTACATTTTTAAATGTCATTACAGTAAAATACATAAAGTTTACCACTGACAGATGGTTTGCCTTCATTTCATATTCAACTTTAACGACCTACAAATAAAGCAAATTTTAGAATACTTTTGAATTTGCAGATTTTGTAATAGCTACTTTATTTGTATGTTGTTAAAGTTGGAAATGAAATGAAGGCAAGCCATCTGTCAGTGGTAAACTAAAAAGTAAACGTATTGTACTACGTGTCAAAAGTAATGTCATCATCATCATCATATCAGCCGAAAGACGTCCACTGCTGAACATAGGCCTCCCCCAGGGCTCGCCAGACAGATTGGACCTGCGCCATCCGCATCCAACGCGTTCCCGCAACCAGGTCGTTGCTCCATCTCGTTGGAGGCCTACCCACACCGTGTTTTCCGGTACGCGGACGCCACTCGAGAACCTTTCGGCCCCAACGGCCGTCAGTTCTACAAGCGATGTGCCCTGCCCGCTGCCACTTGAGTCTGGCGATTCTTCGAGCTACATCGGTGACTTTAGTTCTTGCGCAGATTTCATCATCTCTAAGGGCGTTTGTGCACTACAATGAATTTTACTGTCCGGAAGTCTGAGTTTTCATGATCCGTTTTTTTCATGCCATAAATGTATAGGACTGCCGGGCAGTAAAATTCATTGCAGTGCACAAGCGCCCTATACATTTAATGGCGCGCCATATCGGACCGGTAATAACTCGGACTGCCGGACAGTAAAATTCATTGTAGTGCACAAACGCCCTTATGCGATCCCGCAGAGACACTCTGAGCATAACCCCTCTCCATCGTCCTCTGAGTGACCTTGAGTTTTCTTATGAGGCCCATCGTCAGCGGTCACATCTCAGCGCCATAATTCATCATTGGCAACACACACTGGTAAGACTTTTGACTTGAGATACTGCAGTATATTGGATGGCTAGATATTGCGGAGCTTCCTGAACGCTCGCTGACCTCTTTCTCGAAGTTGGACCTACCTAATTGGACGGTTGTATGTCTCATATAGTCGTCAGCAACTTTAAGCGAAGAGTTTCTGATTACAACGGACAATGGTACTACATGAGCGTTCGACATGACCTTCGTCTTGTCCATATTCATTTTAAGACCAACTCGCTCGGAAACTCTTCCGAGGTCAGCGAGTCCTCCAAGATCTTAGCCATGAACACTACGTTGTCGGTAAATCTAAGGTGAGGGATGTATTCCCCATTCACATTGATGCCACGCCCTTCCCAGTCCAGAGTATTAAACGCATCCTCCAGTGCAGCGGTGAACAGTTTCGAAAAAATAACATCTCCTTGTCTGACTCCCCGCTGCAATAGAATAGGCCTCGATATCTGGACCTGAAGACGGACGGACATTGTGGCGTTTACAAACACTTCAACACTTCGGTGTACCGGTAGTCTATTTGGCACCGTTGGAGAGACTGCAGTACAGCCCAAGTCTCGATCGAGTCTAATGCTTTTTCATAGTCCACAAATGCCAGGCAAAGGGGGCTGTTATACCTTCATTTTTGTGTACAACTTGCCGTAACGCATGTAATGTGGTGTGGTTCGGAATCCGGCTTCTTCGGGAGACTGGAAGTTTTCAAACCTGCGCGCGAGAGGTTTCGTGAATCAGTGAATCACAAAAGTAATGTAGTTAAAATTAATTATTTTACTTTTGGCATGGCTTAAATTAAACGACATTCTTGTGGAACTCCAATAAAAGCAACTGAAAAATTCCAAGAAAAGGATTTAATTTTCAGTCTTCAGAACTTGGCCCGGTTTTGCCACTGATAAGTTTTAATCGGGAAAACCCGAATGTCAAGCTACTTATTTGTGAAATTTCCAAAAAAAAAGATAATTACGATAGGTGATAAGTTGATTAATCATGACCTTACTTGCGTATAAATACAAGTACATATTGTAATCGTTGAATTTACCAGTAGTTAATAGAAGATTGGAAAAATGCGTACTTCACTGGCTTTGGTGACATTTGGGCTAACCGCTGTTTTAGGTAGACTATGGTTTGAAGTACTCGTATTCTGTTATACAAAGTTATTTTAGAAATAACCTTGCTATTCCACAATTTTTTATTTTTTTTTTAATTTATGGGTGGAGCCCAATAGCTCGCGAGCCTGATTACTAAGCTTGAGGTTTCGAGTTCGATCACCGGGCTGAGTAGATTTTTATAAAAAATGTGAGTTTTAAGTCTTAGGCGTTTAATTTGTATTTATGTATGTATTTTATCTATTTAAGTATGTTTACCTATTGCCTAGTACCTATCCATAGCACAAGCTTCGCTTAGTTTGGGAATAGATTACTTTTTAAATTACGGGTTATGGGTCACAAAATGGTTCATTCTTTGATGCAGATTCTATTAAAATTTTGTATTTTACGAAGTAAACACATTTAATGGGCCAATTTTTATTTTGTTGTATGTTTTGTCTTTTATAAATAAAATAAATAAAAATAAATATCACGGGACAATTCACACCAATTGACCTAGTCCCAAAGTAAGCTAGGCAAGCTTGTGTTATGGGTACCAGGCAACGGATAAACATACTTAAACTTACATAAATACATATTAAACACCCAAGACCCGAGAACAAACATTCGTATTTTTCATACAAATATCTGCCCCGACACGGGAATCGAACCCGGGACCTCATGCTTCATAGTCAGGTTCTCTAACCACTAGGCCATCTGGTCGTCTTTATAGATTTGGAAAATTGTATGTGATTTCTGCTCAGAATCCCGAGCTTTTTCGATCATACTAGGAGAAAAAAGTGTCCCAAAACTTCCATATGGTTACGGTCATACACCGTGAAATTTTAGTGGTTGTTTTCCCGAAACGAGGTGATTTAGTTTCGATTGTACAATCGATTTATAATTACTATTTTGACTAGAGTCAAAAATCCAATTGTGAAAAACGAAAGTCGAAAATGACCGCAAACCAATAGTAACGCTTCGTTGCTACAAGTAGCGTACGATCATACGATAGGTTAGGTACCAACGAAGCGTTACTATTGGTTTGCGGTCATTTTCGACTTTCGTTTTTCAAAATTGGATTTTTGACTCTAGTCAAAATAGTAATTATAAATCGATTGTACAGTCGATACTAAATCACCTCGTTTCGGGAAAACAACCACTAAAATTTCACGTTGTATAAGTCTATAAAAAATGGTAACTCAATGGAAAAAAAACTTGGGACCCTTTTGTTCTCCAAGTAGCATCGAAAAAGATCGTGAGCAGAAATCACATTAAATTTTCCAAATAAAAAAAAAGTCAAAGTATACCTACAACAAAATAAAACTTGGCCGTAATCATTTACATGCATTTATTTTGCAGGGGCTATACCGGAACCCTTCGGAAACAGAATAGTAGGCGGTTCGCTAACAACTATCGAACAGTACCCGTTCCAAGCGGGTCTTCTGTCGTCCTGGGATTTGTCGTGGTACGGCCAGTCTTGCGGTGGCACCATTTTAAATACTAGGTCTATCCTCACAGCGGCCCATTGCTACAGGTAAGACTCCAAAGAACCGTTTTTATTTCCCGGATTGTATAACTAGCATATGTATGCATTTCAACGGTTGTCAATAATGCTTTTTTTTTTCCTTATTTTGTACAATAAAGAGTTTACATACATACATACATACATACATACTAGCTGTTGCCCGGGACTCTGTCTGCAAAGAATTCGTTTATCGGTATCCCGCGGGAACTATGTAATTTTCCGGGATAAAACTATCCTACGTCCTTTCCCGACTCAAACTATCTCTATTATAAATTTCATCTAAATCGGTTCAGTGATTTAAGCATGAAGAGGTAACAGACAGACATACTTACACATTTATAATATTAGTATGGATATAAATTAGTTCAATCCAGCTTATTAATTATCTGTGTACCAAATTTCGCCCAAATCCGTATTTATAGCCGTAGACAATACAATACAATACAAATATTCTTTATTGATCACCAAAAACAGTACAGTGACATTACAAAAATAAAAATTCAGGTAGACAATAGGCGGTCTTATCGCTAAAAAGCGATCTCTTCCAGACAACCAATTACTCAGAAATTAATAAATATCAACAGACGAATGTAGGTGGCAGAAATAACAGACAAGAGAAACGCAGTATTACTTAATAGACAACAAACAATAAAAACAATACAAATATAATATAAATCCATCAAACCACTGGACCACCACAGCTTTTTGGTATTGTTGTGTACGTAATACGAAAATTTTAACTCTTTCAGATGGTTTATAGCACCGAATAGATTCCGCGTGCGTGTTGGCTCAACTTTTGCTAACAGCGGCGGAGTCGTGCACAACGTAGCTCAGAACATCCTTCACCCTCAATACAACGCGGGCACCACAGACAACGACGTTGCTGTCGTTCGACTAGCTTCCACTATTGTGCACAACAACCAGGCCAGGCCAGCAAGCATCGCTGGGGCGAACTACAACCTCGCTGATAACCAAGTCGTATGGGCTACCGGATGGGGTGATCAATGGGTATGTTTTCGTTGTGATAAACAATTCATACTAACCTTACTAATATTATAACCGTTAAGGCTTGCATGACTTGATTTGTGGATGTTTGTTAACTCTTTCACGTTAATATGGTTTGACAGATTCTGATAGGATACTTTTTATCTCTGACAATTTATTTTTATTTTTTTGATTTATTTTTTAATATTAGCACATACATGACAATATATCGTCGGGTGACAAGCAAAAGTCACTAAGTACCAAATACCTACTTGGGATTCGATTTGTGGCATTCGAACATGGCGGATGTAGACAGTATATAATTTTGGTATTTCTGTTTCTTTGGCTAGTTGTGGTATAATTCTGATAGTGTTTTATGCGGCGATTAACCTTAACTGTTACAGTGATCTCAAAATTCTATATTGCTCTCGTGTCTGACATTTTTTAATGCGCAAGTTGTCTCCACGTGGTTTTTTGGAATTTTACTATCAAGTTGCAAAAACTACAATAATTACCGTACAACGTGAGTCGCTCTCAGAGCAATTAACTGATATTGGCACAAGCCTAGTGGCCGCCATTAAGGAAGAAAAGAAAGAAAGAAAGAAATACCTACTTAAAACAAAGCTGGTATCTCAGTATGAAATTACTAACTAGATACGACTTTTTGAAGAGCAGTGACAGAAATTTTAGTGAGTTTTGCTTGTCATCCAGCGTTATTTAAAGTATAGGTATACGTCAAATTGTGAAACAGTTTGTTGGCGTCACTTCTGATAATATGATTCTTGTGAAAAGTGATGCTTACTAACTACAGTACATATATATCGATGCTAACTACAAACTATACCTAGCCATTGATTCCCAAAGTGGTCCACGTGGACCCCCAGGGGTCGAGTTTTAGGAATATGGTACAAATGTAGCTGCAAGGGTTCCACCGGAACCAGCTAAATTTTGAATGTGGTCTATGAGAAATAAATTTTGGGAACTACCTAATAAGATATACGAATTCACCGCAGTAGGAGTCGCGGGCAACAGCTAGTATTATAAATGTGAAAGAAGGCATATACAGGCGTCCGTATGTTTGTCTGTCTGTCTGTTATCCCTTCACGTTTACACCGCTGGACCGGTTTAGACGAAATTTGGTATAGACATAGTTTGAGTCCCGGGAAAGGCCAAGATAGTTTTTATCGCGGAAAATTGCATAGATCCCGTAAGACAGCGATAAATGAATTCTTCGTAGATGAAGTGATCGATAATATCTAGTATTTAGTAAAAAAATAACACACAAGGAGTTGTGCTGACGTATCTAACGATGATATACTTCTTTACAGTTCAACGGTCCTCCCTCTGAACAACTTCGTCATGTTCAAGTCTGGACCATAAACCAAGCTACGTGCAGAACGCGTTATGCGGAATTGCGACGCACTG
This sequence comes from Archips crataeganus, assembly GCA_947859365.1. Taxonomy (NCBI): domain Eukaryota; kingdom Metazoa; phylum Arthropoda; class Insecta; order Lepidoptera; family Tortricidae; genus Archips; species Archips crataeganus. The sequence goes on along the minus strand of OX402048.1, from coordinate 6,760,314 downwards.
TTACTGACAACATGCTGTGCTCCGGTTGGCTGGATGTGGGTGGTCGCGACCAGTGCCAGGGTGACTCTGGTGGTCCCCTCATCCACAACGGAGTAGTTGTAGGTGTGTGCTCGTGGGGAGAGGAGTGCGCGCTTCCTCGCTACCCTGGAGTCAACGCTCGTGTTTCCAGGTTTACCTCTTGGATCCAAGCTAATGCCTAAACACGAAGAAGAGGCATAAAATGTCCTGGATACTGACTGCAAGAATTTGTAACGTAAATTGTCTTTGAAATAAAAAATGCAACTAAAAATTTTAAATAAATGTTTCTTATTTCACCTTTACTAGGTACCAAAGAAGCGCTGTCGTGTTAGGGTACTTTTTCACCAGAAATGTGCTATGCAACTCTGCTGCGAGGATGTGAAAGCTTTGCTAGAAACTATGTGATGGTTTCCATTAATGCTAAACTATCTAGCTAGCCGTTCGCCGAAGATCCAGAGCACGCATCTTTTATATAAAAAAAATTGCTTAATTGAACCCATTTTCGCTATGGTATGCAGTCCGATAAATATGATTGGATATCAAAGGCATCATAGAAACGTAGCATAGTATATCTCTGGTGGAATAGCATCCTTAGAATCAAGATAAGTGTGATATTTAATTTTAAGTCGCTGTGAGAGTTGCAGCAATTTGAAATCAATAAGAAGTGAGAACAGTTCGATGTACTTCTCAAGAAGAAAGTTCATACTTTGATAAGATTTAATAAATCAACGAAGTACTTATATTGAGTTTTCAACTCAAAACGTAGCTAAAAGTTCCTGTAGTTAATAAGTTCAGATAGTTGAGATACAACTCGAGATCACCTGGAGAGTAGATTCAACCTTGCTTTAAATTGTTATAAGTTTTCCATTGAATAATTAAAACTAAAAATTGATTGACTCCCACCACCAAAGAGAGTATTTAAGTAGTTATAAATAGGTAAAAAGTTTTTCAGACCTTAGCTGATTTTAAACGATGCCTACCTAATTGATAATTTGGAAAAACCCTGATGGTTTTTCCATCGGAGATTCGTAATATCGAACCGTTACATCAATCAATTTAAAGATATTGTCATATCATGTTCAAAGAGTATTTTATAATCTACTTAACAAAGATAACAGTCAAATACTAGGGGCGTTCAATAAAAAGTGAGAATGAGTATGTTATAAACAACTTTTACTAAATGTCATTTTATTTTTCGACATAGTCACCTTGTAGCATAATACACTTAGTATATCTTTTTTCTAAACTTAAAATTCCATTTTTAAAAAAGGTCTCATCTTGAGTACTTAAAAAATCTTGTACTGCAGCGACTACCGCGTCGTCGTCTTCAAATTTCTGGCCTCTCAGGTATTGTTTCAATCTCGGAAATAGGTAGAAATCACTGGGAGCGAGATCTGGTGAATACGGAGGATGCTTAAGGATATCGAACCCAGCATCACGAATTGCAGCCATTGCAACGGCGGACTTGTGTGCCGGGGCATTGTCCTGGTGGAACAGCACAACTTTCGAGAGTTTACCTCGCCGTTTTTCGCGGATCTCATTGCGCAATGTTGCTATTTGTTTGGCGTATAAAGTGCCCGTAATAGTGGCTCCATGCTCGAGATACTCAATCATTAATACCCCTTTACCATCCCAAAAAACAGAGCCCATGACCTTACCGGCAGATGGGCTCACCTTGAATTTCTTCGGAGTTGGAGATGATGGCCTTTTCCATGTCATAGACTGCAGTTTCGTTTCAGGGTCGTAATGATGGAGCCATGTTTCGTCCATTGTTATAAATCGCGCCAAAAAAAGTTCCCGGTCTTGCTGCATCAGGTTCAAAGCTTCTTGACAAATCTCTAGTCTAGTTTGTTTTTGCGTGTCAGTAAGCATTCTTGGTACCCAACGCGCAGATACCTTTTTCATACCCAAGCGTTCATGTAAAATATTATGCACGCTCCCCGTTGAAATCTTTACATTTTCAGCAATAAAACGAACTGTGACACGACGATCCGCCAAAACTGAGTTTTCGACTTTTTTCACAATTTCTTCAGTTACTGCTGTAGTAGGGCGTCCGGAGCGGGGGTCGTCCATTGTCGATGTTCTTCTACGTCTAAATTCGGCGCACCAACGTGCGACTGTCGAATACGGAGGAGCATTAGACCCTTAAGTGTCCCGCAAATCCAAATTGACTTGGTCCGTAGAAAATTTTTTCAAATACAAGTATTTGATAACGGCGCGCAGTTCAATTTTCTCCATTTTCGCTAACGTACTCAATAGCATTGCAAAGAAATTACTGTATATTTTTTTAAACAAAAGACAGTTAGTTTTTTTTTTCATAGCAATCAGCTAGATAGATTAGCGTTACCGGCCAGTATTTAATTTCGTAATATTAAAAGAGTTTGCATCTCATTCTCACTTTATATTGAACGCCCCTCGTATATAAACACAACCAAATGATAAGTTGTTATGATTTTTAGGGTTCCGTTGTCAGATTGGGTAAAATGGTACCCTTATAGTTTCGCTTTGTCCGCTTGTCCGTCTGTCTGGCCCAGCTTAGCTTATAAATTTTTTTAGGGTACTTTAGTACTTGCTCACAACGTTGTTAGTGTCAAGTGTCCCTTTATCCCTCCCAGGTAAATGATTAATATTAATATGTGAAAATAAGTTTTTGTCAAAAATTACTTTTTCAACGCAAGCTTTTTCGCTGACTGTACTTTTTGTTGACTGTACTTGCATTGTCATGCAACCTACGTAAGTATACCAAATTTCAAGTAAATCCAACCACTGGAAGTAGGTAGGTCAAATTTAACTTCCAAGATTTGACCCACACATACATACTTACATACATAATATTGCAAGTTAATAAAAAGCTTTTAAAATTCACAACAGTAAGCCTATAATAATAAGTATATTCATAACTAACTATCGAAACTGCCCACAAAATTTCTCGAAAATCTGTTGAGAAATGCGACCTGTCCTCTACGAACGAACAGCGGGACACCTGATTTTGCCGAAGCTGAGAAACGAAGAAACTTCGCTCGCGCTTCGCGTTTGCTTGGTCAAAAAGTAACTACTTGAGTTGAGCAGAATTATTTTTCACTCAATTTTTCCATCATAATATCTATAATTTTTACAAACCATTAAGCCGTGGTGGCCTAGTGGTTTGACCTATGGACTCTCAAGCAGAGGGTCGTGGGTTCGAGTCCGGGCTCGCACCTCTGAGTTTTTCGGAATTTATGTGCTTTACGGTGAAGGAAGGAAAACATCGTGAGAAAACCTGAGAAGAAATTCAATGGTGTATGTGAAGTTCCCAATCCGCACTGGGCCCGCGTGGGAACTACGGCCCAAGCCTTCTCATTCTGAGAGGAGGCCTGTGCCCTGCAGTGGGACGTATATAGGCTGGGATGATGATGAAGATGAATATCTATTTATTATCATGTTTCGAATGGATCGTATTTCCTACAAGTTAAGTTCACGATTGCTTCCTAATACTTTGTTCATTGGATGGGGAGATCAATGCGTAAGTTTAAGGATACTCATAGGAGGAACCGAACAGTATCTACCTAATAAAGTTATTCTGGAGAAAAATATTTTTGGCAGAACACCCACATCATTATTAGTGGCTTACTTAAGTCATTCAGCTGGATACACGATTCCTCTCAAAGTGAGAAGGTTTGAGCTGTAATTCCCACGAGAGCCTAGCGCGGATTGGAAACTACGTATTTCAAATCCGAAACTCTCATGGCAAATTCTTTTGGGGGTAGGCTGCATAGAGAGATCTCTCTCCAGGCAGATGTTATGCCTGGGGACCGAAGTCCAATGGATGAAAGTTGGAAGTTGTATTTATGCAGCCGAGTTGAGAAACTTCGATAGCGTGATGTAGGATTGTAGTTGTTACTTCCTTATGTGACGACTAGATGGCGCTAGTAGTCGCTACATCAGCCCCCCTTTTAGACCGTAGGTCGATACGAATTGCAGTGGAGTGCAGTATGTGCGTCATGTGGGCGCTTGCAAGGGCCAGTCGCTCAGAGCCTCGTCGGCGAGCATTGTTGTTCCTCTGCTACTTGTGGATGCATGCCTGTCGCGTGATTGCTCGGAGCCTTGTTGGCGAGCGTTGGTTGATTGATTGGCAAGTGGAAGTAGTGGGAGGAGGATTTGCGAACTGTAGACACCAGGCAGATAATAGATACATGCTAATGGTGCACAGTGCGGTGAGTATGGCTTGCTGTGAGACTGCGTCATCGTCTTGTGTGTCTGAAGATTGCGATTTTGTCCAATGTCGTGGGTCACCAATTTGGGGGTAGGCTGCATAGAGAGATCTCTCTCCAGGCAGATGTTATGCCTGGGGACCGAAGTCCAATGGATGAAAGTTGGAAGTTGTATTTATGCAGCCGAGTTGAGAAACTTCGATAGCGTGATGTAGGATTGTAGTTGTTAGTTCCTTATGTGACGACTAGATGGCGCTAGTAGTCGCTACATTCTAATATAATGTAGGCCAAACCAATAGGCTGCCACACCTTTTGATAAATCGTAATGCTATTTTTCTTTACAGTAGAATGGACCCGCATCTGAGCAACTACGTCATTTTAACAAGTTAGGTATGAAGTATCTTTTTGTATTTTTTTTTTCAATTTAATTTTTTATTACTTTTACGATCATCCCGTGAAACCATTATATTTCAAACTAAATACAAACTGAAATATAGATGCACAGAAAAAACCCCAGAAAAAAGACCAATGCTGGGAATCGAACCCAGGTCCTCAGCATTCCGTGCTGCGTGCTTGGTGTTGGTGATTATAACAGACTGAAATGTACGATGCATGGGAAAGATTCGTCGCTAACCTCTAGACCAGTGATGGTGTAGGGGCACGCAGCACGGAATGCTGAGGACCTGGGTTCGATTCCCAGCATTGGTCTTTTTTCTGGGGTTTTTTCTGTGCATCTATATTTCAGTTTGTATTTAGTTTGAAATACAACTACGTCATGTGCAAATTTGGGTTGTGAACTAAGCCGTGTGCAGAGCGTGCTATGCTGAGCTCAGCGACACCATTGTGTGCTGGATGGTTGGACGTTGGTGGTCGCGACCAGTGCCAGGGCGACTTTGGCGGTCCCCTCATCCACAACATCGTGGTCGTCGGTGTGTGCTCGTGGGGAGAATACTGTGCACTGCCTCGTTACCCTGGAGTTAACGCTCGCGTCTCCCGCTTTACCATATGGATACAGAGGCCAACGCCTCAGAATACGATACCTACGCAGTATGTTATTATTCGTAAACTAAAGAATACAGATTTGTTTTTTTCTTTAACAGAAACTATTACTATTACTAAGTATGAACTAACTATATTATAAATGAAATAGTTTGCGACGTACGCATTTATGTGACTTTTTGTTAAAACTTAAAGTACGGTAACCTGAGCCTGTGGCTGCAGTGGGACGTATATAGGCTGGGATGATGATGATGATATTGATGACTCAGGTGTACCTTCTTTAATAGCGCAAATGAAGACCCGAAAATTATTTTTTGGGATTTATTAGAATCCCCAAAAAATTTCAATGCAATTTCTGGAGAGAATAGCGAACATTCGGATCCCGTGCTAAAGTAGGAATAGAAGGTTGTCTTAGATTTTTTATCCCTGTAATGCAGCTGTCTACGTACCAAATTTTAACCATGTCTAGCTGCTTATAACGTGAAAGAGTAACAGACGCGCGTGCATTCTTTTGTTGTTTTTATAATAGCAGAATGTAAAGAACATGTACCTGAGTATTAACGATAGCGTCACAAAGAAAATGATTACCAGATTAAAGAGGAAAGAATTAATCTTACGTAATGGTAATCCATAACTTGAAGCAAAAACTTGCTAGTTTAGCATGAGAGAAAAAATTTGCTAGTTCAAAGTTCTATAAGCACTCAGTCAGTCAGTCCGTACCGAAGAAAATACCTACGTAACTGTTAGTTTAGTGGGTCTTGGAGTAATGCTTTTATGCGATGCTGCAAGTCAATACTAGTGTTAATACTTAGGTATTTATTAGACTTTGCTAGCTTAAGGCTAAAGCTAGGTCGTAAAATTGGGTCAAAAAATTAACCGCTCATACAAACTTTCTGAGCAAAACAATGAAATGCTGTAATTGCTGTTATCAATTCCTTTGCGTTCGTCAAAGAATTTAAAGCTGGTCAGTGCGATTGTTGATAAAATTCTGACAGTCTGAACATCGCATCCCTATGGAGTGCAACCGACAATTGCGTCCTTAAGCTGCGTACGGACTGCAAACTGATTCAAGTGGATGAACGGGAAAAACTATGAATCCATCAGGTATGTACTTAACATTATCGAAAAGGATAAATTCTACTAAGTGTTGATCAATGAACAATCGTAAGTAGGTAACATAAGCACCACATGATTAAATTAAGAGATGGGTCATACACATTTTTTTGTTCACGTCTATCCTGTGCACATGGCAAAAGTTAAGTGTCTGTAGGCAATATTTTTAGTCAAGTCCACATTGGCGTGTGGGACGCTTGGCCAACTTTTGACCTGTTTATATATACATTATCTTAAGTTGCTGACTCGGAGTCACTAATTTTATGTCCACAGGAGAGATACATTTCGTTTTTTATGCTGTGTATGACCCAAATAGTAACTACTAACAGTTACAATTTGAATATCGAAAAGTTTCGTAGTTATTTGGCGGATATTTATGTGGGCATGAATTAATTTGTAACTTCTCGTTGTAGCGAACTTTTACATTTATGAGTATATCAGTTACATTGCTAATGTTTTAATTATAGGAGTTAAGTTCGTGAATATGCGTACTAATTTTTTAATTGTTTAAAGGCTTGACGATGCAGTTTTGATGGTCGGGACATCGAGCTGTTATAATTAGGGCTTATATTTACAACAGAATATCTGTTATATATAAACGAAATGGTGCGTAATTAATAGGTTGGCCAGGGGGTGAGGGAGGGGGGGGGGGTTAATTAACGTTAGAAGGTTGCCTGCTATAGGAGGAAATAAAAATATTTCCTCTGAGTTGCCTAGCAAAATTTTGCAGCAAGTAGGTACATTTTCTTAATTATATTTGTTTGCTTTCTTTTCAAACAATTACATGCTTTTGTTTGGAAAGAACCATATAAAAGAGACCAATCTGTGGCCGAAACTAGATACTTAATTTGAGCAAATATTTTAAGTCCTAATTAAATCTTGTGTTGCACATTAATTTTGACTATCTACATAAGGGCTAAAAATTTTGATAGCAAAACGGTGTCAATAATGTAGCCAAATATTTATCTTTTTTCAACACTGTGTTGGACTTGTCTGTGCTAAAATAACAGGCAAGTAACGGTTAGAGGTGATAAACCGACACACATAAATACTGTAACTACATATATCAGAATTTGAAATGGGACAAATGGAGTCGGTTTGAATACAATGTACCAGGTAACGATAAAGCGTAAACATGACTTTATAATGTACTTAATCGATCGAGCGTTACTGATTTCAGGAGAAGGTTCAGTTCCGTTCAAAATGCGCCTAAAGAAGTTTCAAAAATTCTAGGTTACACTACATACTTTAATTCTATAATTATTAATTAACTTTAACTAATGTTCTTACTTAGTACGAATTGTGAGGTTATCAATCGACTCTGAAAGATTAAGGGACCAAACCTACATGGAAACTATCAATTAGTAAGAATACAGTGATAACTTTATCAACTGTTTATCAATTTCTTATCACCTAAATTTACAACCAAAAATTATTGAAAGTTGAAGTCATTCAAAAGGATTCGAGATGCGTGCCGCTCTCCTGTTGTTGGCCTTTGGCCTTGCCAGTGTTACAGGTATGAAGCTTATATAATAACCTGCATTAATACATTTGATGATCTATATAGAGACCCATTTGCATTAGTCGGGGAGTCCCTGGAGTTGGGTTTGTGGCTACGACAATAATAATACACGACCTGATAATTTAAACACTTATGGCAATAACACGAGGGTTTAAATTACCGTCGTACATAAATTAATTCTCTGTCGACAAATATAGGGCTGTGTTTTATTCGAACCTGTTGCCATTTCAAAGATTAACATGTATTACATATACCGAAAAATCAAAAGTCAACTTTGTAAAAGTGTCGTAGAAATAAAATATTTAAAAGAAGCATATCGCACTTATATTATTACACATAATTTCATAACACATTTCAGCGGCACCCAGAAACCCTCAGAGGATCGTCGGTGGCGATGTGACCAGCATCGAGCAGTATCCGTCAGGAGCCTCACTTATGTACTCCTGGAACCTGCTGACATACCACCAATCTTGCGGCGGTTCTATCCTCAACGCGAGAGCAATTCTATCAGCTGCTCACTGCTTTGTGTAAGTATACCTTGACAAGCTCGTGCGCGGTGCTCGGCGGAACCCTGTCGCAGGGAGCCTCTGCTAATAACAAGTAGTAATTTCAATGACAGAGTTCCGCGGAGGGTCGCGCACGAGCTTGTCGGACTATATAGCCACAATAACGAAATACAAATATTTGATAACTACCGCCATAAACCGCCTTATAGCATTTACTGTGACCATAAAGTGTTAATATCTTTCGCACACACTAGCTGGGCGAATATTCAAGTGTTTTGACAGGTCGGTTATATTATAGATCATTACTGTACCTAGAGATTTCCCTGGCACGAAAGACGCGTGGTTAGTGTTTGACATAATAATAACATTGATTCGGTTTGGTATTACCCAACTATTGTTTATATATTTTCAAACGTGCCACATTGATATACATATACTGCCACTTTTAAGATATGGATAAACTATATAAGTATCGGAATGTACCATTACATTACTCCATCATATTACATTACCATCCCAAGATTATAACCGCAACGGAAATATAAGTCGCAAGATTTTTGGTCAAACTAGAGTTACTTAGTGTCGAAACCGCTTGTAGTTGTCATAAGATATTAATCCCGACCATCATCCTCTTTTTAAAAAATTGCCTAAAACGGTAATGATGACGCAAAGAAAAAAAAATATTAGGGGACAATCTTACATAAATCGACCTAGTCCCAAACTAAGCAAAGCTTGTACTATGGGTACTAGACGACGATAAACATACTTATATAGATAAATAAATACTTAAATACATAGAAAACATCCATAACTCAGGAACAAATATTCGTGTTCATCACACAAACAAATGCCCTTACCGGGATTCGAACCCAGGACCTCTTGCTCCGTAGGCAGGGTCACTACCAACTAGGCTAAGGCGGTCGTTCAAAAGAAAATACCTTAAAAACTATTACCACACTACACTAGTAGTGTAGTTAGGAAGGGGCAGTTTTATTATATCTGCAACAAAGCCTAGCATGCTACAAGCCCTCAGATATGTCATCACATCATCTGGGCCTGTATACGTCACACTGCAAGACACAGGCCTCCTCTCAGAATAAGCTTGGGCCATAGTTCCCATGCGGGCCCAGTGTGGATTGGGAATTTCACACACACCATTCAAATTCTTCACAGGTGTGTGCAGTTTTCTTTATGATGTTTTCCTTAACCGTAAAGCTCATGGTAAACTTTAAATGTAATTTCGCACCTAAATTCAGAATAAATCAGAGGTGCGAGCCCGAGCTCGAGCCTACGACCCTCTGCTAGAGAGGCCATAGGCTTTGGCCACTACTACACAACCACGACTTTTATCTTTATTACTGACACCTAATCAAATCCTACTGAATCACAAATGCTACGAAAGTTAGCTCTAAATTCCTGACCTTCACAGAATCGATTCCAGTTTTGGGTGATATCAAGTTATAATAAAAAGATAACGACAACGATAAACAGCGTAGAAGTAGTAATTATATTAGCCAAAAAGATGACGAGTCATTTGAGTATAATAAAAATACACTGGCCGCCTATTGACTGCCTGAATTTTTATTTTTGTAATGTAGTGTACAGTTTTTGGTGTACAATAAAGAATATTTGTAATGTATTTTATTGTATTGTATACTGGGTTAATAATAGAGAGGCGAAAAATCCTCAAAAACGTCCTCATGAAACTTCATAAATAAATTATGTTCAATAAAAATAAACACGTCTTAGATATGCCTAAGATGTCAATTTTCTATGCACCAACATGTGTCATACCAGTTTAAGGGTTTCGTGGTGATACAAAATATCTTTTAAACTAAGACACATAAAATTATCATCATGTTTCTCACGCTATTTTGTTTAATGTTTCAGTGGCGACACACCCTCCAGGTGGCGAGTGCGTGTTGGTTCCACTTTAGCCAACAGTGGAGGCGTTGTTCACAGTCTTTCTGACATAATCATCCACCCTGGGTATGGTACTACCACCACCTATGATAATGATATCGCCATCCTTCACCTCGCCACAGTCATCTCGTTCAACAACCAGGCCCAACCCGCCAGCATCGCTTCTCCGAGTTATAACCTTCCCGATAATGACTCTGTTTGGGCCATTGGATGGGGTAGGACTACTGTAAGTAAACCTTAGAATCAATTTCTATGAAATTAGCCGATACTTGTGGCTTCACTCGCGTGATTTATTAAAGCTGCCAGTTAAAATTCTGTGATATTAGTGAATTCACCAAAAATGACATCGTGCTCTCCACTTTTCATGAAGAAAACTTCATGTCTCTAGACTTAGTGGTTGAGATATCGGAATTTTACATGCGTAGGTAAACCCCGAACCCGTGTGATTAACGGGTTAAAAAATAGTGCACCTATGGTGTTATTCCATAGATCCCATTATTTACAACCTTTTTGTCATCAAAGACAATATACACTATGAATTTCTGGTGCACCAGTCTTATTTTATTTTTATTTTTGAAAACCTAAAAGGTTAAAACCTACTCTAAAGGTTTTTAGCTGAGAGCCTACTGGCTCCCCCCACCGATGAATATAGACCTTTTTGACGTTTGTCACTCTTCGGGTTTGTCTGTCCGTCTCTCTGTCCTTCCGTCCGTCACAAGACTGTATCTAAAGAATCGTAATAAATAGACAGCTAAAATTTATACATAATGTGTATTTCTGTAGCCATTAGAACAAAAAAATAATAAAAATCAAATTACATTAAAGGAGCTATGTATTACAATACCGAAGTACGCAAGTTAGAATTTATTAAAAAATGTAATTAAAAATATCGAATGGGACAAAAGACCAAAAAGTATTTTTTTCTGAAACCGTAATCTTCTCAGGATTTATTAAAACGGCATCGTGGAATTCCTTAGGTTTGGTTAGGTTAGTTTTATAACAAACTAGCTGATGCCCGCGGCTTCGCTCCCGTTTTATTTTTCTAAAATGCATACGAACCTTCTCCTGACAATAACGAACACATAAAAAAAATTATCCAATTCGGTGCAGTCGTTTGGAAGTTATGCGCGTACAAACATTTCGGTGATTCATTTTTATTTATATACTAGCTGATGCCCGCGGCTTCGCCCCCGTTGTATTTTTTCTAAAATTTCTTTCTTACGAACCTTCTCCTGAGAGTGACAAACGCAACAAAAAAATAATTATCCAATTTGGTGCAGTCGATCAGAAGTTATGCGCGTACAAACATTTCGGTGATTCATTTTAATTATTTATATACATAGATATAAGATTTAAAAAGTTTACGGTTACAATGGAAAACTCTTTGTGATTACAAAATAATGCATTGACTGGTTGCAAAAATTAAACATATCTTACATTCAATTATAGATCCTGCTTTTTCGATGAAACCATTTTTGCTAACTGTTTTTTTTTTCTGAAAGTATGAACTATTCAGGATATATTTCAGGACTATCCTGTAGAATGCTATAGGTTAGGTCACGTTAGTTTTATAACAATCCTGAAGTATCTAGGTACTTACAGTTAAAAATAAACAGTTGGAAAATTAAACAGAGGGAAATCAATCAGTTGTGAAAAAAAATTTTGGCAAAAGATTAGAGAACTATTCAATATATAATGTTTACGTTTCACATTAGACCTGAGCACATGTTCTGCTTAGTTTGCATGCCCATGTTAGTGTAAATTGTTTTTTAATATTTATTTTAATTATTATTTGTTTAGAAATAATTACTTAACCATTTTATTGCGCTTTTCAGGCGGGAGGTGTCCAGTCTGAGCAGCTCCGTCATGTCGAAGTGTGGGTCGTAAACCAGGCTGTGTGCAGAGCTCGATATGCCGAATTAGGCGCACCCCCCATCACTAACCAGATGTTGTGCTCCGGCTGGTTGGACATTGGTGGTCGCGACCAGTGCCAGGGCGATTCAGGAGGTCCCCTCTACCACAATAACGTTCTCGTTGGCGTGTGCTCTTGGGGACAAAGCTGCGCACTAGCACGCTACCCTGGAGTCAACGCTCGCGTATCGCGATTCACTAACTGGATTCAAGCCAACGCGTAATTCAAGAATTCACATGTCGCTTTGTATTTTGGTTAATACCTACTAACTCTCTTGAAGCATTATTAACTAATTGTTTGGAATGATTAGCAGCTAAAACATCAGGAAAGAAAGAAGAATCGTAATAAAGTAAGATAGATAAGTATTGGTAGTGGTCAGTGTTTTATTTACCTACTGGATATTTTGGATGTATCGCAGCTGACACAAATGCAGGGAACAAAAGTTAATAAATTACAAGCTATCATAATCATCAACATTTCAGCCAAAACACGTCTACTGCTGAACATAGGTCTCCCCCAAGGTCAACCAAGCAGACCGGTCCTGCGCCTCCCGTATCTGACGACAGAACAAAACTCGAGTGGCAGTGGTCAGGGCACATCGCTCGTAGAACTGATGGCCGATGGGGCCAAAAGGTTCTCGAATGGCGTCGACGGACCGGAAGATGCAAGTCAAATAAGATACGAGTAGAGCGACGACCTGGTTAAGGTTGCGGGAACGCGTTGGATGCGAATTACAAGGGGTATACCTCACTATCTTCATGGAAATCTATACATATAAAATGCTTGGTCCTGACTGACTGACGGATCAACGCACAGCCTAAACCGCTGATCGTAGAGACCTGAAACTTGGAGAGTGTGTTTTTTGTATGACGTAGGCATCCGATAAGAAAGGATTTTTTGTAGTTCTGCTTCTAAGGGGGTAAAAAGGGGGGCAAAGTTTGTATGGGACAACGTGATTCCTTGGTCCAATCTACTTAAAATTTTGCATAAACATTCTTTAACAGAATTGATGGAAAACGTGTTTCGTATTTTATTGAAATTCATCCCTTGACGGGGTTAAAAAGGAGTAGAAAGTTATTTTGGGGATGATTTGCTTCGAAGTTGATATCAATACTCCTTAGTGCTTTTGATTTAAATTACATTTTATTTTGACACAATGTAAACGAAACGAAACTTCAAATTTTGCAAACCATTTGTCTACGTTTGTCAACCACTTCCTGATCTGATCTCTGATAATAACTAATTATATGTATAAGTATTTGCATTTCACCAAGCTTTTGCTTTTACAAGCGCAGCGTGGGACGTCCGCCAACGAGATGGACGGACGTTTTGGTAAAGGCCGCATCCAACCGTAATGATTGGGCGTCAATGAGGGAGGCCTATGTCCAGCAGTGGACGTCCAACGGCTGAAATGATGATGATGATGATGAAGCTTTTATGTGAGTTCAAACTTTTTCGAATAAAATCGAATTGAGTAGGTATTCAAACATCATTGTTGAACACGCATAAAAGCTTGGTGCAATGCAAATACATATAAAATGCTTTGTCCTGATAATGTGTTCTTTGTATGACGTAGGCATCCGATAAGAAAGAATTTTCCGGAATTCCCACGGGATAAGGAATATACGGGATGTACCTATATATTTCATCAATCAAGAGTGACCCTATCGCCATAACGAAGACTACTAAACTGTTCAAATTGGGCATGCAAGTAGACTATTAGAATAGGTATAAAGCTAATTTCAATAATTTTGAAAATTCCCATGGGATAAGGATAAATCAGGATTTATATACTCAAATCAACTGGATCCTATCTCCGTAACTACAATTACTAAACTTTTAAAATTCAGTATAAACGTAAATGGTCATACATAACAGCAAAAAAACTTATTGCAGGATTTTTGGAAATGCCTGTGGGATAGATAATCTCTGAAACTTCCGAGCCGATTAAAAAAAATATTTTACCAGTAAAAAGGTACACTATCCTTTATTGTCATTCGCTACTTTTTTCCGGGAAAATGCAAAATTCCCAAGGGATAGAAAAAAATCAACTTCGGAGCTCATTTTAAAATGTCTTTCACCAATAGATATTATCATTTTATTAATTTATCTTTTTATTAAGTAGTTTATATAGTATATTTGTGTATCGTTCCGTGAGTCACAGACGGTTCTGGCAGAAAATCAGCGCTGCAGGCGTCTAACGCCTCAGCATAATGCTGAGTCAGCGACCGTTTCACTTTTGCATGGACACACATGCAGATCTGTGTATTTACTACTTCGTTGTTTTGTGAACCTTGTTTATTTGTATGAATTTGTGTGTACTTTCTTGTATTTGTGTGTCTTGTAAAAGTGAATAAATGTCTTCTTTCTTCTTTCTTTCTTTCAATAGAATAGATACGGGTATGTATTACAATACCGAAGTACGAAAGACCGAATGTATTAAAACATCGAATGGGTCAAAAGACCGACACGATTTTTTTCTGAAACCGTTAACTTTTTAAGATTGTTATAAAGCAAACCTAACCTAACCTAATGGCTTCTGTATGATGCCGTTTTAATAAATTCTGAAAAGTTTACGGTTTCAGAATAAAATCGTGTAGGTCTTTTGACCCATTCGATGTTTTAATACATTCGGTCTTTCGTACTTCGGTATTATAATACATACCCAAAGATACACTGTCCTTGATTAACATAGGATGCTATTTTCCGGATAAATGCAAAATTCCCGCGGTATAGAAAATAGTAAATTTAACTTCGGGGCTGAGTTTAAAAAAAAATTACCAATAGAAAGCTACACTATCCTTTATTGGTATAGGCTACGCTACCTACTATTTATTTCGGTAAAATGCAAAATTCCCGTGGGATAGAAAGAAGTGAATATATCACTTGAGGGCTGATTTAAAAATTTCTTTCACCAATAGGAAGCTACACCAACCATTATTTACATAGACTACTTTTCTCCGTGAAAAAGCAAAATTCCCACGGGAAAAAAATAAGTGGATTCAACTACGGGGCTGATTTTAAAACTTCTTTAACCGGTAGAAAGCTACACCTTTAAGGATATAGACTACTTTTTCTCGGGGAAAATGCAAAATTCCCGCGGGATAAAAATAAGCGAAAATTTGCATAGAATAAGGACAAATTTGTTGAAATTCCCACGGGATAGAGAATAAACGGGATTTATAATATTCACTAACTGATACTGATGATGATGAAATGATGAAATGATAATAATGATGGATGTTGCCGTTGCCGGATTTTTGTTTTATACAGTGAAAAAGATGAAGAAGCTTTACCACAAATTGGAATACTACGCGGACGAAGTCGCGGGCAAAAGCTAGTACAAAATATAAAAGTGGGACGCGTTTTTTCCAAATTATATCCCATTATTTCTATTGCAGCAAGGAGAACCGCCGTCATAAATGGTAATGCAGCTTTTTTTTTGTCTTTGCCGCCAGCAATAGAAATAGTGGGAGAATCTGTCCCAGTATTTCTATCAATAGAAATTGATACTAGAAATAGCGGGATCCACCCATTACAAGCTATGGACTGATATTATTAGTGAAAATATAGTCCACTCATATTATTCATTTACGTACTTTATGTCCCATGCAGCTTGACCGGGAAATGTATAAATATATTTTTCCTACTCCTGTTCTTTTATCTGGTTTTTACATGGTCGCGAACAAATATATAAGAACATAGATAATATGACTTCAGAAAGTCTATACTTAATCTATTCGCCATAACAGCACTTGTGTCGTAATGCCGTTATTACGATACACCTATCTGCCACATAATATTAAATGTAGGGTACACTCAACACTAAAGCCCAGTTTAGACCTGCTGAGTTGAGTAAAGTAGGGTACAGTCGGGTACAGTAGGGTAAAATAGGGTACGGTAGGGTACAGTCGGGTACAGTAGGGTACAGTCGGGTACAGTCGGGTACAGTCGGGTACAGTCGGGTACAGTCGGGTACAGTCGGGTACAGTAGGGTAAAATAGGGTACAGTCGGGTACAGTCGGGTACAGTAGGGTAAAATAGGGTACAGTCGGGTACAGTAGGGTAAAATAGGGTACAATAGAGTACAGTCGGGTACAGTCGGGCACAGTAGGGTACAGTAGGGTAAAATAGGGCACAGTCGGGTACAGTAGGGTAAAATAGGGTACAGTAGGGTTCAGTCGGGTACAGTAGGGTAAAATAGGGTACAGTAGAGTACAGTCGGGTACAGTAGGGTAAAATAGGGTACAGTCGGGTACAGTAGGGTAAAGTAGGGTACAGTCGTGTACAGTAGGGTAAAATAGGGTACAGTAGGGTACAGTCGGGTACAGTTGGGTAAAATAGGGTACAAAAGAGTACAGTCGGGTACAGTAGGGTAAAATAGGGTACAGTAGGGTATTTTACCCTACTGTACCCGACTGTACTCTTTTGTACCCTATTTCACCCGACTGTACCCTACTGTACCCGACTGTACCCCATTTTACCCTACTGTACCCGACTGTACCCGACTGTACCCTACTGTACCCTATTTTACCCTACTGTTCCCGACTGTATCCCATTTTACCCTACTGTACCCGACTGTACCCTACAGTAGGGTACTGTACAGTACAGTAGAGTCGAGTCGTAGGAAAAATATTGTATGCAACGGTGTATAATTTGGTCTTAACGGCTCGTGCCGTCTTCCATTGCGATACTCGCTTTCGCTCGTATCGCAACTCACGTCACTCGCCTTTTAAGACCTCACTTATACAACAGTTGCATAAAATACTATTAAACTTCAGTCGGAACGGGTTTCGGCGCAGTTTGTCTATCATAAATACTTTCTTGTATCTCAAATATGCCATCGTATTTTTACATCGTTATTTTTTTTTTGTGTTTGCTGTATTTCAGATTTTTTTGAAATTTTTTGGTCTAACAAGTGGTAGCATAGTGAACGGTTGCGATACTGCGAGGATGAGCTCTGAATGAGTTGGAAACGCATCAGTGTCGTTTGGTGGTAGCGATAGTTGGGTTTGTGCAATTTGTGTGTGTTCGTACAGTGTGGAGGTGGAGAAACTGCAAACATACATTTCTCGCATAAACGTAACTATCATAAGGTCGCGGGTAAGCAAAGTAATTGTTTCAGTTCAATGATATGGACCTCCGCAAAGTAACGCCTGATTCAATAAATTATTAAAATAATTTTCAAGGTCATTTACACCATAGGAGTTTCTTTGTACAGAGTAAATCATGATATCCCAATGTTTCATGTCCAGTGCGTTGTAACTACTTCATATGAAGAAACAATTTAAGTTTTTTTTTATTATTATGAGAGGGAGGCAAACAAGCAAGCGGGTCATCAGATGGGAAATGATCAGCACCACCCATAAATATCAACAACTCAAAGAGAGTCCGTGATCTGTTGCCGGCCTTTAAAGGAAGTAAAACCCTTTTCTTGAAAGCCCCAATGTCAATTATGTCTGAAAACACTGCTGCCGGAAGTAGATTCCACACTTTCACTATACGTGGCAGTGCCGAAAAAAACGTACAGTGGTAGACCGCCATTAATCGAGATGGTGACGATGGAACGTTAACAATATAGTGCTTTTAAGCCCTGTGATTAAAGCTTTTATTGTTTTTGACGTGACAACGTCTAATAAATCGATGAACGCCGGCCGCCGGGTGCGAACACGAAAAATCATGACTCATTGTAACGTTACGTACGTACATGTACTTACAGAGTGGCGAGGGCCAGTCGCAATAGAGCGGCGTGGGTCAGTTGCAATAGAGCGGCGAAGGCCAGTTGCAATATGTGGCGTTATCAGCGTGGAGGGACCTTACTGTCGGTATTGAGTTATTAGCGTCTTCATAATCTACATACATTAAGCTATCGAACCATGTAAAAAACATGCGTATATGTCTAATAGATATTTTTTTTTTAATTGTTAAAACCCAAAAGTCATAAAAGGTGATTATGAGAAAATTGGATTCAAACTTCTACACCCAAAAAAAGTATGTTATTGTAGGAGGTTACATAGATAGCATGTTATTTGATGAATAGATTATATGGTCTTTTATAATTGATCTACAATTCTTTAATTGTATACCTGATTCCTGTTGTTTACCACGCCAAAGTGAACAAAGTAATGAAAGTTCGGTAGATAGGTTTTTGCTAAATATTACATTTATAGTATGTTTTCTATTGGATTTTATAGGAGAAGGATATAATTAGAATAATTCGTAACTAAATAAAAATAACACCGATATAAATCAACATTGTTTATCATGAAAAAAAATCAATTTTAACAAAAAT
This sequence comes from Archips crataeganus, assembly GCA_947859365.1. Lineage (NCBI taxonomy): Eukaryota > Metazoa > Arthropoda > Insecta > Lepidoptera > Tortricidae > Archips > Archips crataeganus. The sequence continues at coordinate 6,741,839 of OX402048.1, read as the reverse complement.
AACTTTTTAGTTTAAAGATATATATTCACTACGCTAAAGCATAGCCAAATGAGATCAAACATACAAACTTCTATTTAAAAAGTACCTTTTTTCAGTCTCAAAATTCAAGTTAAAATTTAGTAAAAAGCTGGTACAATCACTACACGTTTTTTAAAAGGGACCTTATCGTCGGTAATAAAATATTTAGTGATATCATATGAAAACAACTGTAAAACTTTTGATGAAGTTAGATAATATTAATTTTAGATCACTTTAGAAACTAAACTTATACTAAAAACCTGTAAATTGTCTCCGTTAACATTAAAGTGTGCACGTATTTAAAAAGGGACCTTATTGTCGGATGTAAAATTTTTAGTAACAAAGTTAAAACAAGGATTCAAAAATACGATAAACGTTGTAGTTCTAACTATTAATTATAATTTGTCACTCTGTTTAAAGAATCTTACTAATAATATAATTATAAATCAACGAGCTATAAACCTCTAAAGACACAAATTGGGGTAAATGTCTGAAAATGCGTCAATTTATGGATGGCCAGTTTTTGAAAATGTACCTATCTTACTGCAATGAAATTAGGCAAATAGATCATTAATCGTATGATAATTCTGATTGACGTTTTTGACAAAAATATTTTCCGTTTCTGTACTGGTTTCGGTGTCCAGCCTGACCGTAGTAAGAACGGGAACGTATCAAAATATACAGGGTTATTTGTAATTCACTAGCATCCTTTTAACCCTAAACTCCTACCACTTAAACAAATGTTTTTTGTTTTACGACTTTTGTCCTAACTTAATATTTTTGGTGTAATAACGTTTTGAAAATTTGAGATTACCTCATATTTTTACGATAATCTGTGTACTTGTATGGGAAAAAAGTGCTTCATTTTAAAAAGTCGTAAAACAAAAACATTTGTTTGAGTGATACTGATAGGAATTCAGGGTTAAGAGGATGTCAGTGAATTACAAATAACCCTGTATAAAGTTTAAAACGAATAATGGACGAAATACATAATGGTCATAATATATACTAAAATTTTCTATGAAACTATTGATAAAACGAACTTTTTTAATCGTGTATCTACAGATTGGTTTTGGTTAGGTTAGGTTTATTTTATAAAAATCCTATATTAAAGTTGATAATTTCCAAGAAAATTGCATTATATCAAATGACCATTATGTATTTCGTCCATTATTAATTTTAAACTTTATATATTTTGATACGTACCCGTAAGAACATGTAGGAGTTTTTCTTTTAGACGGAGGAAGAGTGGTTGCAGTGCCGCGCCGACAAGTACCGTCATGTCTTCAAAAACCGATACAGCTCACACAGAAAGCATACGACAGGGACACCGACAGTTAGGTCCCCTTTTCACTAAACTTTAAGGGATATTTTTAACCCATAAAAATCGATTTAAAAACCTGTGTCTTTGTCAAATAACAATTTAGAGACTGCTTATTATAATGGAGTAAAAAAAGAAAATATGTTTTTTTCGACATTTTACTTTAAACGTGATTATCTTGGAAACTAGAACCGACAATAAGGTCCCTTTTCATAGATAACGTCACATATTACGTAATACAATCTTAGTACTAGCGTTCGAGTATTTTTTATTGAATGTTATGATATGACGTTATCACGTTATACTATCGTCCGTAAACCGACTTTACAGACAACCGGTTTTTTTATTAATTTAGTTGTTATTGCTATCAGAACTACACAGACTATGAAGAGACTCGAATAGAGATAGATAAAAAAGGTTATTCCACAAAGTAACGCCTGATTAAATAAATTAAAGAAATTTTATTCAACAAACATGAATATTCTAGAGGAAAAGGAGCAAAGGACATTTTTTTTTCTATTTATTTTGACCTGTTAGAGAACCTGACTATAAAGCTTGAAGTCCTCTGTTCTATCCCCGGTTGGGGAAGATATTTGTATGAAAATATGAATGTTCGCTTTCAAGCCTGGGACGTTTAATATGTATTTAAGTATATATGTATAATAGTCAGCTGCAGAGAAACGTAACCCTCACTGCATAAAAACTTTGTATGCAGTGAGGATATAAAGTATGTTGATTCGTCGTTAATTGTTGTCAAGTATCAGTAGTAGCAGCAGCTTTGAGTTTTCATAATCAAATGATTTGCTGAAATTGATGTAATTTTGCATTTTGCTTTATACCTACTTACTCTCTAGCAAGATACAAAATAAGAATAGATCATTTCGTTCAAATTAGTGGGCCGAGATTATCATAGGCTTATTCTTGGAAATGTTTTTGCAGGATAGCTGAGTGGTAAACAAAGTCATTCTTCGCCAAATAAGTTAGAAGGTAGCGGTCAACAGCTAGATCCAATCATTCTAACAGGGATTAAATATATCAATAGGTACCATATCAATAATTGCACCAATGTATTAATCTAAAAAAAATCTGATAACACCAACAAAAAACATGTACAGTCTTCCATAAAAAAGCTGAAGGCGTATAACTGTTGCAATATATTTGACACCGAATCTTATTAATTACACACCAATCCCTAAAAGAATTCCTTTTGTAATTCATTATGAAAATGTTGCTTACTATGAGTAATAATTCTTTATTTCAATGGAAACATACATACATACATACATACATGCATCTTATAGAAATATATGTGGAAACTAGACAACATCATAAATAAAGTGGGCCACAGTTGCCAAACTAGGTGTAAAACTAGGTGAATTTCAGCAGAACTACTTAGCATACTTATCTTTTTTTGGTAACTATCCGTACACCCGTGCTATTTACAGGTGTTAAAGATCTCTCTACTGGTTTCCTGATTGCTAAAATACCACTATTAGTTTTGAGAAAAGTGGTCATGTTAACAAGTATCTATTCACGAAACTAGGACAAAAGGACAATCCCCAAAGAAAAACGATACATGTATTGTGGCGTAGTCGTTGAGGGCAGTTTCATACTTTGTAAAAAAAAAACTTAAGGTTGGAGTGAATAGGCTTCTACTGAACCAGTGAGACACACCTTTGGCCTCATCGGCACTTTTCATCTCGTAAGACAGTGGTCAACCACGGGTCAGATTTACGTAAAAAAATACTTATGTACTTTAATTTGTGAATATTGGTAAATCTAAAATTTTAGTGTTTGTAGATAATCAATCAAGTTCTTTTCCGATTTTTTTGTTTGCTGACTGAACACTCCAAGTTTATAGTAAATACTAGCTTTTGCCCAGGACTCCGACCGCGTGGAATTAGTAATTTGGGCAGCTTATTTTTTTTATCCAATTTGCTTTTTCATCAATTATGGCTCTCCTTAGTTCCTCGATATAAAAAAATTACGCGCCCCCCCTACCCCCCACCACAGAAGCCCTCCCGAACCCACCACCTACACACACACACACACCACCACCACCACCACCGTACTCCCAAGTCAAGCGTGCCTATAGAAGTTTTACTTCAAAAACCCCCGATTTTGAAACATTCTTCGGCTCCGCTCCGCTCCTATTGGTGTTAGCGTGATGATATAAAGCCTATGTCCTTTCTCAGGCTCTAGACTATCTGTGTACCAAATTTCATTTAAATCGGTTCTGTAGTTTTAGCGTGAAAGCGAGACAGACAGACAGACAGACAGAGTTACTTTCGCATTTATAATATTAGTTAGGATATTAAAAGGCAAACTTTTTTGTTAAATTTATTTTACTTTTGTCTTCCTCCTTCCCATATCAATGGAACTAGCAACAGAACTAGTGCAGTAGCTGACGCGGGTGTATAAGCAAAAGCAGCTCCGGATACGATTTTGTTCTATTCGGTGTGGACTATGGGGTCCTAACGCTTTGAGACTTCATAATGAAATCATGAAATTGCACCACAGTCTATCTAAAAGTATTGGAATTTCTTTTATGGAATTTCTTAAATATTGTAATTTAATTCGAATATTATAAATTTACTAAACGAACGAGCTTCCTTAATTTCATAAATCACGATTTGCCTAAATAAAACTAAGGCTGTAAATATTTTAATCAAATATCTAAAAATATCTTAATCAAACCTAAATAACTAAGTAATCAAAATAATACACAAGGCTGGCTTGCACTGATCTTAAGGCTTAGCTGATAAATACTCGCTATCCGTCATTGGATCGCTTTTATCAGCCAGTTATCGCGTATTGTTGCAAATTGCAGCTATAAGATGCCGAGGTTCGTTTAGGTATAAGTTCACCACATACATATCGACTGTAAAAATGAACAATATCGAAACTACAAAATACAAATTTGGCAGATTCGACACTGTACGTTGCGTCATAGTATTGAAACTTTAAAATACAAATTTTGCAGATTCGATACTGTTTGTTGCGGTAGTCAATATATGACGTAACCGTCTCAACCTAAAGATGTCCACAGATGAACCTATGTTCATAGTTGACGACAACATTACGTTTTCGATACACGAAGCTGCTCAGATTGCTGTCAATCTTGCGAGAAGCCTGCCAACATTTCGCCTTCCATGCAGTCTCTACTCAAGAAAACTAAAGCGCCAACCAACATCGTCAGTGCCACGAGAAAATGATTATGACACGTTAAATGTGCCACTCCCAATTACTACTTATGATGCTCAGCTAAAAAAATTACCTAAAAAACCAACGAATATCGACAAAGTCCGTGTCTGGTTAGGTTAGAGCCACATTGAAACAAAAATGAAAATCCTTTTCATTCACTATCGTGCGGAAATTTCATGAGATCCCATCTTAGTGCGCCTCTATGAACCCTCATGGAATATAATGTATGTACCAAATATCAAATCTCTATATCAGTATTGAAAGATCCCATTTATTTCGTTAGCTTCCTTCTTAGTAATCCCTCTGTGATCCTCAAGGAATGATGAATGTCTCCCATGTATCAAGTTTTTATATTATCAGTTAATTAGTTGATATAAAAATCCCTTTTAGTCGCTTCATCGTTGAAATTTTGGAAAATCCCTTTTTGCCCTCAATAACTCTTCATAAATATATCATATTTCAAGTCTCTAGCTAGAAGCTTTGGTTTGTCTGAGCAGATTATAATAAGAAGAATCCTCTTTATTTTTAATCCCGTGGGAATTTTGGAAAATCCTGAAATTTATTTAAGTAGCTATCAAAATGAACTGGTTGAATGCTAAAGAAGTCTCTAATAATTATACCTCTATCTACTTTTTTCATACAATAAATTAATTATTAATAATTAAAAGTTACAGTAGGGGCAGATTTGAGCTAAAAATTTAAATCCTTTTTTATTTCTTATCACGTGGAAATTTAGATTAATCTCTTCTTAGTGCATTTCTAACACCCGCAAGAAATATGTATGCCATTTATAGGTATAGATACTAGTAAACCTATCTGATACAGTATTTATTCTGTAGACTGCAACAGATGGTCAGTGAAACCTTTAGACAGACTCAGAAAGTGGTCCCGAATGGTGAGTTTCCTTTTGAGTTAAATAACCCGAAAAATCACCTAAAATCAAATCAACACATTTTTGTAGTGCATATTCATAGCAATTAATTGAAAAGTCCAGCGATATTTTGAAAGCAATTAGGTCACAAAAGTTTTGCATGTAAGTATAATATGAATTACGGGCTTTGCTAACAGTGGATTATTATAGATACGGCGTATGTTTTGACATAGCTACAAATTTGCACGGAACCCTCGCACTTGGTTGGTTTTTCAAATTATTACATAACTAAAAAACCCAACAAGGCAAATGCATCGTCGAAAGACGTTTCAGGCATCGACTCTAAAATGCTGGCCGCATTGCCTCTGTACCGGATATCCCTAACCTTTGAGCGAGTAAACGCCAGCTTTAAGGTCCCCCGAGGCCAGAACTAGCCTCCTGGACAAAAGTCTTTCAGCACCCTTCTCGTTTCCGTGACAATTGTCGCACCTTAATATATTTATTTATTTATTTATTGGGCAACAAACAGCTTAAGTTAGTACATAAATTATTGAAAAGATTTTTATTATCAGCAGCAAAGCAGTTTCCACTTCTAGCTATTTTTTAACATTTTTACATGCGAATAATATTAATACATATGCGTATGTTAACCACAAAACATTATAATTGTAACGCATGACTGACACAGCTTTGATCTCATGACGAGATTTACCGACAAATTTTAATCCACAAACATAGTCGACATGAAAATTAAAATATTTAAATTTATTCAAATATTTTCATTTTACAACATAATTGTTCTTAACACATTCAGTGCCAAGAACAGTGGTACAATAGCCTCTCGACATTATCTCACTGACATTTGTCACGTTGGTGAAATAAAGGCCGGTAGTAATTCAAACCTGAATATTTGCGACGCTTGCTTACCCAAGCCTGCTCGGCAGCCGAAAAATTAAACATTTTTAATATTAAGTTTTTTTTTCTAAATATATTTTATGTACGAAAATAGTTACATTATTTATTATTACAATATTTATCTTTTTTTTATTTCGGTCCAGGCAGGGAAACGATCTGAAATTTAATATAAAATGTAGTGGTCAGCCAATAGAGAAAGTTAAGTCTCAAATTTTATTGGGTCTTTGTGTGGACGTACACTGCGAATGGAAAGAGCAAGTTAAGGCAGTCAGTAATAAAATTAATAAATTTGTATTTGCTATCAAAAAAAATTAGACATGAAACTTTACATAACACTGCTTTGTTGGTATATAACAGACTAGCCTTCCGTCCGCAGCTTCGCCCGCGATAAATTAATTTTCCCGTAGGAAAAGGTATTTTCCCGCGGTAAAAAGTAGCCTATGTCACTCAGTGATAATGTAGCTTTCTAACGGCGAAAGAATTTTAGAAATCGGTCCAGTAGTTTCGGAGCCTATTCAATGCAAACAAACAAACAAACAAACGAACAAACAATCAAATCTTTCCTCTTTATAATATTAGTATAGATATGTGTGTTCTGCCCTTAGATATGGAATTATATTGTGGGGCAACTCAACGGATATGCCTGAAGCTTTCATAGCTCAAAAGCACTGCATAAGAGCGGTGTTCGGTTTAAAACCTTTAGACTCTTGTAGACCTGTAAATTTAGACAACATAGGATTCTAACACTTACTTGTTTGTACATTCTAGAGGCTTGTATTTTTGTGAAAAAAAAAACATGGACCTGTTTCTCATAATGAACAACAACAATAAACGGACCATCACCGTCGTTTGATTTCCAGCTAGTGGTTGACACATTATGTTATCGTATGCTTAATCCGAAAACGAAGCACTGATCCCTTTGAAATGTTTTTGTAAAATGCGATTAATATCTATTAATGACTTTATCAGTGTTATCAAACGTATAAAAGCAGGCAATTGACAGTTCTTCTTGTACTGTACCAATCAGTGGCAAGAGGACAAAATGCGTGTTACTTTGGCTTTTCTGGCCGCGTGCCTTGCGTGCGTCGCCGGTAAGTAATGGGGAGGCTGAAATACCATTTACTACAATAATAAAATTCAATGCAAGCTTAAATATCACGGTTGTCCCGTGATATTTAAGCTTTTTAGGGTGAAGAATGACAAACGGAATCCTATTAATGTCGCTACATTATCCGTCTGTCCATCACAGAGTTGTATCTCAAAAGCTGCATTAGTAATCTGAAATTTGTATATAATACCAGCTTTTGCCCGCGACTTCGTCCGAGTGGAATTAGTAATTTGGGTAGCTTATTTTTTAACCAATCTGCTTTTTCATTAATCTACTTATTAACTATAAATATCCTTCCTCACAACTCAGACTATCTCCGTACCATATTTCATCTAAATCGGTTTAACCGTTATTGATTCCCCACAAAAATTTCCACCAACCTTTTCATTTCCTTGAATCGTGATTTCTGGAATAAAAACCATCCTTTCCTTTTCGGGAGTCAAAATATCTCTGTACCAAATTTCATCAAAATCGGTTTGGCGGTTTAAGCGCGAAGAAGTAACAGACAGACATACACTTTCGCATTTATAATATTTGTATGGATGAACTGGTCAAAAATACACTAACATTCTTTATTTCTAACAAAAAGTCGAATGGTAAAAGTTTTATACCTAGTCCTTTTTTGACTCCCTTTTCAAAATTCCACCCCCATACCAAATTTCATTTAAAACGGTTCAGCAGCTATTTATTCCCCATACAAACTTTCACCCCCCTTTTGCCCCTTAAAAGGGTGATTTCTGGGATAGAAACTATATAATGTCCTTTCCCGGGACTCAAACTATCTGTATACATCTAAATCAGGTCAGCGGTTTAAACGTGAAGAGGTAACAGACAGACAGATACAATTTCGCATTTAAAATATTAGTATGGATAAGTTTTAGAGGTATCAGACAGACAGACACAATTTCGAATTCAAAATATTAGTATGGATAAGTTTTCTTTTCAATCATTATTTGAATTTCCAAATTAACCAAAACTTTTCGATATTTTTTTTAATAGACATATCTTTTTTATTTGTGAACCGATTTAAATGAAATAGATAAACACTAAACGTGAACCCAAGAAAAGGACAATATATCAGTGAATACCAAATTCCTCTAGGTTAAGCCGTTCCTGAGACTAGCGCGCACAAACGTACAGACAAACAGATAAACAGACAAAAAGAGAATAATTCTAAAAATCGTTTTTTTGAGTTCTATTGCGCAAATATTATAGCCCTAGTAACAGTTTTTCTCAAATATTTTCAACGTACAGACACCGACTTGTTACAGATTTATTAAATGTATTTCGTTTTCGCCAAAAGAAATTGAAGAGGTCCAAAATAAATAAAAGAAACAAAAAAGAGGTCCAAAATAAATAGAAAAAACACTGAATTTTTATAGATACGGCCATATCGCGTATATTCTGATATATCAACCTGTTAAATTACAGCTTACTTTGAACCGTAGCTAAGTTTATCGATATTAAAGGTAACATAATTTTTTCAGCTCTTCCCAAAGAGCAGCAGAGGATCGTTGGTGGCTCTGTGACCACTATCAACCAATATCCTTTCGGCTCTGCTCTGCTGTACTCGTGGAACCTGGTGACTTACTCCCAAAGCTGCGGTGGCACCGTCCTTAACGCCAGGTCCATCCTCTCGGCCGCTCACTGCTTCATGTAAGTATTTCAGCATTGTATGTATGTATATTTCACTGCTGGAACCCACTTGACAAGAAATGGTTTGTTTATTACATAATTACCAATAATCGTTTTTTTTTGCAGTGGCGACGGAGCTAACAGATGGCGCATCCGTGTCGGCTCCACCTGGGCTAACAGCGGTGGTGTCGTCCACAACACTGGACAGATCATCATCCACCCCAACTACAACACCCGCACCCTCGATAACGACATTGCCATCCTTCGCTCCGCATCTAACTTCGCCCTTGGCAACCTGGTCCGCGCGGCAAGCATCGCTGGTGCCAACTACAACTTGGGTGACAACCAGGCTGTGTGGGCTATCGGATGGGGCGCTACCTGCTTCAGATGTGCGGGCTCTGAGCAGCTCCGTCATGTCCAGATCTGGACTGTGAACCAGAACACTTGCAGAACTCGTTACCTTGAAGTGGGTGGTACCATCACCGACAACATGCTGTGCTCCGGATGGTTGGATGTTGGTGGCCGCGACCAGTGCCAGGGTGACTCTGGCGGTCCCCTCATCCACAACAACGTGATCGTCGGTGTGTGCTCTTGGGGCGAACAGTGCGCTTTGGCCCGCTACCCCGGCGTCAACGCCCGCGTCTCCCGCTACACCTCTTGGATCCAGTCCAACGCTTAAGTTTTTAAGCAATTTTTTATTCAATAAACGTACTTTTTAAAAATAGTTTTGTTTTCTGTAAAAGCTAAACCCCTAAATCTCTCTACATAATTATTATGTTCCTCTCATCCACTCAAATGTTGACATACAAATGTGAAACATTGTAAAAATAAATAAATAAATAAATAAATAAATCTTTATTCAAAAATACTTTTACAATATAACATCTTTAGTCTAAACATACAAAAGGTAAGAAACACTTATGCCTGAACTAGGATGTTCCTGTGTTTCAGGCGAAAAGGACTTATAAACTATCTTAAATTAACACTTGCAAAATACAGTAGTACTTAATAACTTAGCTAAATTACAAAACACTATAAATAACAAAATATGAAAAATGTTCATTTCGAAATAACCAATAGTTTCTCTGTATCTTCGTAGGATAGTTTTTTAAGTTCATCTTGGAGAATTTTCTTAGTATTTTTATAAGTAAGAGGATATATGCCCCACTTGGCGTTTAATCTATTGTAAAGAAATGGTCCTAAGAATACGTAAAATCTGGAAGAGAAGGCATGTTTTTTTCCCATATTTCGAGGGCAAACTATATCTTTCCGCCTTTTGTTAGTAGAAAAATACATAATGTGATAGTGATAGTAGCTAAGTATGTTATTCACTAAAGGCAAATTGCTAGAAAACAAAATAATCTAATAGCTCGTTTACATAGGTAAATAATATCAATCTATACTATAATAAAAACCGGCCAAGAGCGTGTTGGTCACGCCCAAAGTAGGGTTCCGTAGCTATTCCGAAAAAATCAAGTAATATTTTTCTAAGTCAAGGTTTTCATGTACGGAATCATCTAAGTTTAGGTATGTTTTATACCTTAGGCTACTATTTACTCTTAAACTACAAATAATTTCCATGAAATCTTAGCCGCTATAATTTTCCTAGTAAATTTGATATATTTACTACCATTCTGAATTTTTTCACATTTTTGCACCCAACAGTTTAGATTTTAGAGGGGGGGGACGGTCGATTTTAGTGAAAATTTTCACTTTAAAGTTGAATATTTCGCAAACAGATCACTGGATAAAAAAATCATGTTAGCAACCCCACAATACTTTTAAAAGACCTATCCAACGATACCCCACACTATAGGGTTAGTAGAGAAAAAAAATCACCCCCACTTTACGTCGTCTATGGGAGGTACCCTAAAAAAATTGTTTTAGTTTTTTTTTATGTAATCACTTTGTCGGCGTGACTGATATATATATTCATGCCAAATTACAGCTTTGTAGTACTAACAGTCTCTGAACTTAGCCGCGGACGGACAGACAGACAGACACACTGACAGACATGGCGAAACTACACCGTGAAATTTTAGTGGTTGTTTTCCTGAAACGAGATGATTTAGTTTCGATTGTACAACCGATTTATAATTACTATTTTGACTAGAGTCAAAAATCCAATTGTGAAAAACGAAAGTCGAAAATGACTGCAAACCAATAGTAACGCTTCGTTGGTACAAGTAGCGTACGATCGTACGATAGGTTAGGTACCAACGAAGCGTTACTATTCGTTTGCGGTAATTTTCGACTTTCGTTTTTCACAATTGGATTTTTGACTCTAGTCAAAATAGTAATTAATGAACTAAAACAATTACTTTGCTCACCCGCGACCTTACAATAGTTACGTTTATGCAAGAAATGTGCGTTCATGCAGTTCCTCCACCTCCACACTGTACGAACACACACAAATCACATAAACCCAACCATCACCACCACCAAGCTACACTGACGCGTTTCGAACTCAACCAGAGCTCATCTTCAGAGTTACCACAACCGTACGCTATGCTACCAAATGTTAAACCAACAAACCAAAACAAATGTTTTAACTTGTCACTGTAACTTCTCAAGTACCCACTTTATTTTTCTTATTCTTAAACTACCCCACAAAAATTAACTTTTATTGACATATTTAAAACTACCTTGAATTTTTTTTGTTTATTTATTTATAAGGCATATTTAATTAATACTAACTGTTCAAATTCGACCCAAGCCGCAGTAAAGGAGAAGATACTAAATTTACCTGTTAATTAATAATAGACCCCATAGTGTTGTACCTAATTATTTCCATGCATTCCAGAGCATCCAGACGCAACCCCTTGCCGCAATAATGTAACACTTCATAAGAATCTGAATCTAACAATGAATGATTTGATTCCAACAAATGTTTTGCAAAATTCGATCTATCTGGATGCTCATTCCTATATGCCGAAACATGCTCTTTAAATCTAGTATTAAAACTTCGGCCTGTCTGTCCTACGTATATCCCATTGCAGTCATTACAAGTAAGCTTGTATACCCCCGATCTAGTTCCCTTATCTACCTGTTCTTTGTGGTTACATAGCCTAGAGTACAAAGAGTTGTTAGTCTTAAAGGCAACATTAATATTGTTTGATTTTAAAATGCCATAAATCTTATCAGACAAACCCCCGACGTAAGAGATGCTAGATCTATATTTGTTAGTAGACTGAGAAGGTAACGCAGCGTAAAGCATGCTATTTACTAACCGTGCCTGCTTCTTTTGAACTAAACTATCTACCATTGATTTTGTATAACCATTTGAGATCGCTATCTGATAAATAGTACTCAACTCTAAATCAAAATGTTCCTTAGAAAGAGGCACAGTCAACAATCTATTAACATAACAATGGAAAGCAGCCAGTTTATGCTGCCACGGATGATTAGAAGATGCTGGTATAACAGCATCTGTGTACGTGGGCTTACGGTATATTTTAAATTGATACTAGATTTAAAGAGCATGTTTCGGCATATAGGAATGAGCATCCAGATAGATCGAATTTTGCAAAACATTTGTTGGAATCAAATCATTCATTGTTAGATTCAGATTCTTATGAAGTGTTACATTATTGCGGCAAGGGGTTGCGTCTGGATGCTCTGGAATGCATGGAAATAATTAGGTACAACACTATGGGGTCTATTATTAATGAACAGGTAAATTTAGTATCTTCTCCTTTACTGCGGCTTGGGTCGAATTTGAACAGTTAGTATTAATTAAATATGCCTTATAAATAAATAAACAAAAAAAATTCAAGGTAGTTTTAAATATGTAAATAAAAGTTAATTTTTGTGGGGTAGTTTAAGAATAAGAAAAATAAAGTGGGTACTTGAGAAGTTACAGTGACAAGTTAAAACATTTGTTTTGGTTTGTTAGTTTAACATTTGGTAGCATAGCGTACGGTTGTGGTAACTCTGAAGATGAGCTCTGGTTGAGTTCGAAACGCGTCAGTGTAGCTTGGTGGTGGTGATGGTTGGGTTTATGTGATTTGTGTGTGTTCGTACAGTGTGGAGGTGGAGGAACTGCATGAACGCACATTTCTTGCATAAACGTAACTATTGTAAGGTCGCGGGTGAGCAAAGTAATTGTTTTAGTTCATTAATATGGACCTCCGCAAAGTAACGCCTGATTCAATAAAATAGTAATTATAAATCGATTGTACAATCGATACTAAATCACCTCGTTTCGGGAAAACAACCACTAAAATTTCACGGTGTATAAGGGTTCCTAGTTGACTACGGAACCCTAAAAACAGTACAAGTAGAGCTCTGTCTGTCAGTATGTAAATGCTAATCTCCGAAACTACTGAACGGATTTTCTTGCGGTTTTCGCAGATAGATGAAGCTTAAATTGGAGCAACATTTAAGCTTCGTTTCATTAAAATTGGGTTACAATGATAAAAGTTATCGTCGTTTAATCTATACTGTTCGGGCATTGTAATCCTTTCATATGAGGGTAAGTCACAATACTACGGTCGGTTGGCGGCAGAAAAGCTGTCAAGAGTCAGTACTCTATGAACTATGCTTAACAATAAATCGAGATCCATTAATTTCAGCCAATGTCAAAATCTACTAAAACGCTTCGAAAAAAGCCGCGTAGAAGATATAGGCAAAAGCTTCCATGTACAAATGAAGTCTAGGGTGAAGAGCATTTACTAGGCAACCGTGCTCCATCGTAGACCTCATCTTCCAATAGGCGTGATTGTGATCAAATGCAAGCGTATATTGTGTACCTAAATGTACATAATAAATGCATAGCATTTGCGATTAATTAAAAAATAAAATAAAACAAATAAATATTAGGGGACAATCTTACACAAATCGACCTAGTCCCAAACTAAGCAAAGCTTGTACTTATAGGTACTAGACGACGATTAACATACTTATATAAATAAATAAATACTTAAATACATAGAAAAAATCCATAACTCAGGAACAAACATTCGTGCTCATCACACAAATAAATGCCCTTACCGGGATTCGAACCCAGGACCTCTTGCTTCGTAGGCAGGGACACTACCAACTAGGCTAAAGAAAAGTACCATACTGCAACATCATATATAACTCCGAATAACAAGAAAGAATCGTAACAAGTAATCGCACCGCACTTAAATAAATTCACATTATTAGCATAACATGGACATAAGCGAAAGCCAGGTAGACGTAAGATGTCTTGGCTCCGTAATATCAGGGAGTGGACAGGGATCAAGACCGTCGAGCAACTGTTCAGATTGGCGCATGACAAGAAGAGATAGAAGGAGCTGACTGCCAACCTTCAGTAATGGAGAGGCACTTGAAGTAGAAGACGAAGAAGCATAACATGGACAGTCAGCCTCAGAAGTCGCTGAACACTTTAGTATTTTGTCACAATAACCCATTATTTATTTATTTATGGAGAACCAACAGCTTGAAAATTTAAAATGCAATTTAAGTTATCGACATAGCAACACAAAGCCAATTACAGGAACTCACAAATAATGATAAAATAAATTACAAAAGTTTAAGCTAAGTTTAAACAAGGTGACATGCACATTGTCAAACAACAAATTAATCAAAATAACACAAAAAAAAAAACAAAATACTTAATTTTCCAGTGCGGCAACAGTGCGCTCAATCAAAACACACCGACCCCGCCACAAAACCCCGTCTCACAGATGGGATACTACAGTTAAAAATGTCAATGTCCATCTCTTTCATCAGGTTGTTTATATTACCACTAGCGCGTCTGAGAAACCTGTTTTGCCTGTACCTAGTTGGTGTAAATTCAAGAGAAATAGGGGTATAAAACCTTTTAAGCCGAACGGGCGTGTAAAAGAAAGTTTCTGAAGCAATTCAGGACTATCAACGCTTCCGTTGATAATGCTCAGGATGTTGCTCAGGATTATTATGGTGAAGCTTGAAATATATCACGTTAGTGAAAGTGACAAAGTACTAAAGTGTACAGTGACTTCTGAGGCCAACCGTACCATAAAGTCGGGTTACTTTGGCAATTAAGGGTAACTTTGGTCATTTAGGGGACAATCTTACACAAATCGACCTAATCCCAAACTAAGCAAAGCTTGTACTATGGGTACTAGACGACGATAAACATACTTATATAGATAAATAAATACTTAAATACCTACATAGAAAACATCCATAAATCGGGAACAAATATTCGTGCTCATCACACAAATAAATGCCCTTACCGGGATTCAAACCCAGGACCTCTTGCTTCGTAGGCAGGGTCACTACCAACTAGGCTAAACGGTCGTTAAACGGTTAAACGGTCGTTTTGATATTAATATTTGTCATTTAAATCTGTGGGATGAGAGAATAACATGATAACTTAAGAGGCGTAAATTTTGCACTTTTGGCGGTCACTCACACTAAACCAAATCTAAACTTAAGAATTAGTGCACTGTTAATTACGGCGCAGCTTACGTGATATTGTCATCAAATTAAACAAAAGCGTCGATGTTAGTAGTTGCTAGTTAGGAGATGGAAGATCGTCCCCGGATAAGAACGGCTGATGGCAGTCTGCCAACTTAGTTGTTAGGAAGCTGTAACAAAGCCTTTCTTTCTCTTGGATTTAGGTGGGCTCTTAATAGGTTTTTTGTCTATCTTGTTAATTGATAAAACGTGTTACGTAAGTAAATTTTATACCTTAATAATAGACAAATTAAGGGCGTATTGCACATTGATCCTTCAAGGCGTCAGTCGTGTGCTTACCTGAAAATAATAATAAAAATGCATTAGCACGATTTGATGATGAAGATAATCAAAACTATTGTATAAATAATAAATGCCTATCATGAGAAAATTTATATTGAGTAACCCAGTTCCGATCCAAGCAAAGCCTGTATTATATTATCTAGTGTATGGACACTAGGTTACGGACAGACCTCATTATCTTCTCTAATATATAAAAATCTCGTGTCACGGTGTTTGTTATCAAACTCCTCCGAAACGGCTTGACCGATATTTATGAAACTTTTTTCTTTATATTCAATAGGTCTGAGAATAGGTCATAGGCTGTTTGTTATACCCCTATTCTCCGCAGAAGGAGTAGCGGGCAACAGCTAGTATTAACATAAATAGATAATTTTAAATACCGTATTAGATATACAGGACTCGAAATTAAACACTCGAATTTTTCATAAACAGGTCTGTCACGACTGGGGATCGAACCCGAAACTTAAGCTTCGTGTTTACTATGACACGTTAAATGTGCCATTCCCATGACTACATAAGATGTGCAGCTAAAAAAACTACCTAAGTAAAAATAACAATAATCGGCAAAGTCCGTTTCTGGTTAGAGCCACTGTGAAACAAAAATGTAAATCCCTTTTAATCCCCATCCTGCGGAAATTTCATGAGATCCCATCTTAGTGCGCCTGTATGACCGTCATGGAAAATAATGTATGTACCAAATATTACATCTCTATATCAGCCAGTCAGTATTAAAAATATTCCATTATTTATTTCGTAAACTTCCTTCTTAGGGATCGCTCTATGATCCTCAAGGAATATGAATGTCTGCCAAAATATCAAGTTTTTATATTATCAGTTAATTAGTTAATATTAAAAAAAAACTCTTTGAGTCGATTTAGCGTAGAAATTTAGGAAAATCGCTTTTTCCCCCTCAATAACTCTAAAAACAAAAAAAACCGGCCAAGTGCGAGTCGGACTCGCGCACGAAGAGTTCCGTACCATTATCTATAGAAAAATGTGGTTTACGATTTATGACGTACTAGCTTTTGCCCGCGGCTTCGCTCGCGTGTACCATGAGTATTCCAAAGAACCAAGATATCAACCAAGCAATCATACAGGCAAGCAAGCAAGCAGGTCCAAATTAACCGAGAAATCAGTGAACATACCTACGTAAAAAAATACATAAAGTGGAATGCAATAACCTCCTCCTTTTTTAGAAGTCGGTTAAAGAGCCCTTTGCGGCCTACTTACAGTATAAACTTATGAATTTTGAAATTTTAGCTTTCTACAACCAGTAAAACGCAATTTAAAATCCCGTTTTTTCCCGTTCCCGTAAGAATTTCGGGAAATGCTTTCTTAAAAAAAAAAAAATAATAACTAATGCTCCCCTACACTCCCCAAGGAACCCACTTGCCAAATTTCAGCTTTCTATGACCAGTAAAACGAAAAATCCCGTTTTATCGTTCCCGTGGGAATTTTGGAAAGTCCTCTCTCAATGCTCCTCTACACTCCCCAAAGAAAACAACCTACATGCCGAATTTCAGCTTTCTATGACCAGTAAAACGAAAAATCCTGTTTTGTCCCGTTCCCGTGGGAATTTTGGAAACTCCTCTCTCAATCCAGCTCTACACTCCCCAAGGAATCCGCTTGCCAAATTTCAGCTTTCTATGACCAGTAAAACGAAAAATCCCGTTTTTCCCGTTCCCGTGGGAATTTTGGCAAGTCCTCTCTCAATGCTCCTCTACACTCCCCAAAGGAAACAACCTACATGCCGCATTTCAGCTTTCTACGACCAGTAAAACGAAAAATCCCGTTTTATCCCGTTCCCGTGGGAATTTGGGAAAGTCCTCTCTCAATGTTCATCTACACTCCCCAAGCAACCTACATGCTGAATTTCAGCTTTCTACGACCTGTAAAACGAAAAATCCTGTTTTTCCCGTTCCCGTAGGAATTTTGGAAAGTCCTCTCTCAATCCAACTCAACACTCCCCAAACAACCTACATGCCCAATTTCAGCTTTCTACGACCAGTAAAACGAAAAATCCCGTTTTTTCCTTATCCCGTGGGAATTTTGAAAAATCCTGAAATTAATGTTTTAAATAATGTAATACCTACTTGTGTATCAAATTTGAAGAGTCTAGTTATTATAGTTACTGAGATAGGGTCACTCGGAATCGAATATATAAATCCCGTTTTTTCCCTTTCCCGTGGGAATTCCCAAAAATCCTTCCTTAGTGGATGCCTACCTTGTATAAGGTATCTATGTGCAAAATTTCAAGTCTCTAGGTCCAGTGGTTTGGGCTGTGCGTTGATACATCAACAGTCATTTAGTTTATTTAGATATTTCAACCCCATCGCACCCCATCCAGGGAGATGGTATTTTTCGTCTGCCACGTCGGATTTTAAAACCGTTGTTGTTTTCATAACCAGCGACCCGATAAACCATAGAAACAACACCCATGTTGATTTTCAAACTTTGTTACCCCTTTCCCCCCTTTTAGGAGTTGAATTCTCAAAAAACCTGAAACACGTGTTTACTCATTTATCATTAGGAGTACTTCTGTGAAGTTTCGAATAAAATAGAAGGGCTTAGGGGGTTGGGGGTAAGGGTGTGGGGTATGGGGTTATGGGTTGGGGGGGTTTGGGGAAATGGGATGGGGGATGTTGGGGGGTTGGGTTTAGGGGGTTTGGGGGGGATGGTTGGTTGTAGGTGAGGAGGGTAAAGTTTGAAAGAAAGAGGTTTACGTTTAGTAGTGTAGAGCAGTGCGCGCGTACCAAATACCAAGTATAAGATGGACTGATTCTATTTAAGACGAGCAAAAAACCGTTTTGTGTCTCTTTTTAGCACATGGAAACTCTCACTGTGAAAAAAATGCAACTAAATAATAGAAACTAAATAATAGTTAAAAAAAACTAAAAAACACGCTTTAAAAAAAACAACTAAAAAATAAAAAAATAATTTTAATTAATTTCAATTCACTATTCTTATAGCGCAGTAAAAAACCTTAATAAGCAATTATTATATTGTTATATCCAGATCAAAATTTGTAAACAATTCTAAATATTGATAAAATAAATAATAATAGTTTAAAATATTTTATTGTAAAAAAAGCGTATTTAGAATTGTTTACAAATTTTGATCTGGATATAACAATATAATAATTGCTTATTAAGATTTTTTACTGCACTATAAGAATAGTGAATTGAAATTTATTAAAATTTATTTTTTATTTTTTAGTTGTTTGTTTTTAAAGCGTGTTTTTTATTTTTAGTTTTATCATTCTCTTATTTTAGAAGTTACGGGGGGGGGGGCCACATTTTACCACTTTGGAAGTGTCTCTCGCGCAAACTATTCAGCTTAGAAAAAAATTATATTATAAATAAATATAATAAATAATAATAATATATAAGGGGGACAATCTTACACAAATCGACCTAGTCCCAAACTAAGCAAAGCTTGTACTATGGGTACTAGACGACGATAAACATACTTATATAGATAAATAAATACTTAAATACATAGAAAACATCCATAACTCAGGAACAAATATTCGTGC
Source organism: Archips crataeganus (assembly GCA_947859365.1). NCBI lineage: Eukaryota > Metazoa > Arthropoda > Insecta > Lepidoptera > Tortricidae > Archips > Archips crataeganus. The sequence goes on along the minus strand of OX402048.1, from coordinate 6,722,500 downwards.
TCACCACACAAATAAATGCCCTTACCGGGATTTGAACCCAGGACCTCTTATAAACCTCAATATCATTTTTGAAGATCTATCCATAGATACCCCACATGAAGAGGTGCTAATTAATATTTTTTTTCGACAGTCGGCGTTCACAAGATCGAGAAACTACAGCTGTTTTATGTTTATCTTCTATTGTTTACTGGAAATATTTTTTTAAGTGTTCGTGATGACATTTGTGAGATTTCATGGCTGACAAGCAATTCGTGCTCAGTACTTAGTAGAAACAGTATGCTTAGTGTAAGTTTTACTTCACCAAAATACTTCTCGATCGCGTTTACGTAAAAATTTCAATTCTATGGAAACATGGACGCGCGGCCGCGGATGCGCTGTCCATGTTTCCCTAGTAATTGATTTTTTTACGTAAACGCGATCGAGAAGTATTTCGTGAAGTAAAAACTTATACTAAGCATACAGAAAAAAAACGAAGTCAACTGCAACTTCTGTCGATGTCAAATGAAATCGAACCGTTTGCGTTTCGCTTGCTTTGCGTTTTGGTGTGATCAGTGTGTTTTTTGGATTATTTTTAACGACCTCCGCACAAAATCAGGACTTTCGATTTTACCGCATTTCTCCACGACTTATGGACGATAATTGGATTACGATTGGATACTTTCAAACATTATTTTGGAACTGCTTCTTGGACAGCGCAAAACAAACGAAAGGCAAACGGTTAGAGTTCATTTGACATTGACAGAAGTGACAGTTAGCTTCTTATTTTTTCTATTTCTACTAAGTGCTGAGCATGAACCGCTTGTCAGCCATAAAATCTCACAAATGTAATCTCGAACACTTAAAAAAATATTTCAAATAAATAATACGAGATAAAAATTATACAGCTGCAGTTTCTCGATCTTGAAGACGACGACTGTCGAAAAAAATATAATTAGCACTTCTTCAAAAAACTTTACTTAGCCAATTGTAACGCAGGACTGACACAGCTTTGATCTCATGTCAAGATTTACCGACAAATCCACAAACATATTACCTATTATCGATTATCGACTAGAAAAAAAATATTTTCGTTTCACAACATAATTGTTGTTAACACATTCAGTGCCAAGAATAGTGGTACAATAGCCTCTCGACATTATGTCACTGACATTTGTCACGTTGGTGAAATGAAGGCCTGGGCCCTATCCCACAAAAGTTTACAAACAATTCAACATTATTATAACGTATACACCCGCTTTTTCTTAAAAATTGTTCTGAGCAGTTGGCTGTGCCACTTGAAATCTTATTTAATACTTCTTTGAAGCTCGGCATCTTCCCTTTGATTTGGAAGCAGTCATTTGTTGTTCCCATATTTAAAAATGGCGATAAACACAATATAAGAAATCACCGGGCCATATCAAAATTGTCCATTATCCCTAAATTATTTGAGAAAATTATCTATGACTTAATAATTCCCAGTATTAGACCTTATTTAATACCTCAACAGCACGGGTTCATTTCTAAGCGTTCTACAAAGACGAATCTGTGTGAATTTGTTGACTTTGTGTCCCTGGCCATGGACAACGGTTATCAGGTCGATGCTGTGTACACCGATTATTCGAAAGCATTCGACACCATTTCACATAATATACTCATTGCTAAACTCGAATATTTCGGTGTGCATGGCAGCCTTCTGAGATGGTTGGACTCGTATCTCAGAAATCGTTCTCAGGCCGTGACTGTTAAGGGGTTTCAGTCTTTTTTTGTGCCCGTAACATCTGGTGTTCCTCAGGGGTCTCACTTGGGTCCGCTTTTGTTTAGTCTTTTTATAAATGATATTATTAATGTTTTTTCTAATACCCGATTTCTAATGTATGCCTATGATACAAAGGTTTTTAAGATTGTTAAAACGACTGATGACTGTGTAATGTTTCAGAAAGACTTAAACTCACTATGGGATTATTGCTTGGATAACCAGTTACAGCTTAATATTGGTAAATGTCAGGTGATATCATTTAGTAGAAAAAAATCTATTATGATCTATCCATACAACTTTAACGATGTAAAAATTGAGCGCGTATCTGAGTTGAGGGACCTTGGAGTCCTGCTTGATAGTAAACTTTTGTATCGTAGCCATATAAATAATATAGTAAACAAAGCGTTTAGGATGCTTGGGTTTGTACTTCGAGTTGGTAAACTATTTAAGGAGGCTTCAACACTAGTAGTCTTGTACAACTCTTTTGTGCGCTCTCATTTGGAGTATGCTTCAACAGTTTGGAACCCTATGTATTCCATTTATATCGAAAGCGTCCAGAGAATTCAAAACAAATTTATAAAACATCTTTGTTATCGTTTTGGTGTTAACTGCAATTCGATCAAGAGAATATCCAATCAATCTCTTCAGAATAGACGCCTGATTAGAGACCAATTGTTTCTTTTTAAGATTTTTAATAATCTAATTGACAGCCCTGTATTGCTCAGTAAGATTCACTTTCGATGCCCTAATCGTGAATTCCGCCGCAAAAATCTATTCCATGTACCGCTTTTTAAAACTCACTATGCTAAGAACTCATTTATCTCTCGATCTCTGTGATTCCTATAATCGTTGTTTTAGCGATATTGAAATGTTTAACGTTTCCTTTAACACATTTAGAAACAATTTATATAAACTGCCTTAGGTTGTGGTGAGAAATTGGCTTGCAGTAGTTGCACATGTGCTGAAATATATTATGCATTAATGTAAATTTAATAATACATAGGTACATATTTCTAGTGATCTTATGCGTCCATCATATTCAGCTGGGAGGCTGAATTTCTTTCAAATTTGTTACTTGTAATGTGAACACCATTTTGTCAATGAGTCAACTCACCTTATTATTTGTCATGACCTATGTATGACTGTTTGTGTTCCTATAAATAAATAAATAAATTATTATTTATATATTAGATATTTCACAGTAGATTTAGGTACATACTTACTCTGAGTCTTTGGTTAAACGTAAATAAGATCGATTATATTAAATTTTAAATTTATACGATCTCTGTATGTCGTAGAACGTCTTAATATTAATTCTTCTTCACTATCACTGCCACGAGAACTAAACATTTCGTGAAATAAACATTCTCGTTGAATACTTATACCCTCTTGACACACGTCTAGTGAATTGTAAACTTGTAACTACAACTCTACATTTATGTATACTTATTACTGCAATTTACTGTAGCACAAATCTTAAATCTACAATTGTCACCTACAAATATGAAAATTTTTCCGGAAAATACATTATGTTGTATGTAAAGTTTTGTAAGAATTTTCCTCTATAAATATGTCACTTGTAAAGTTCTGTGGTACGTACACATGTATTACTACAAACTTGTAACCTGACACTTGTAAAATTGTAATTGTAAGTTTTATGGGATATTCTACTGGTAGTAAGTCAAACCTGAATATTTGCGTCGCTAGCTTACCCTGCTGGGCAGCCGAAAAATTATACATTTTTTAATCTTAAGAATTTTTTTGAAATAAATTTTATGTACGAAATTAATCCAATTATTTATTACATTAGTTATCTCTTATTACTTTAAATTATATCACCAACACTCTAGGCAGCCGTGGCCTCTCAAAGCGAGTTCGCGAATACGATTGACGAAAACAATGTTCTGGAAATGTGTGTCTTTTGTTAAACGCTTCTTATAATAAATCGTTTGATTTCCAGGTACTGGTTGAAACATTATGTTATCGTATGCTTAATCCGAAAAGGAAGCACTGATCCTTTTCAAATGATTTTGTAAAATGCGATTAATATCTAATAATTACTTTATCAGTGTTATCAAACGTATAAAAGCAGGCAATTGTCAGTTCTTCTTGTACTGTACCAATCAGTGGCAAGAGGAGAAAATGCGTGTTACTTTGGCTTTTCTGGCCGCGTGCCTTGCGTGCGTCGCCGGTAAGTAATGGGGAGGCTGAAATAACATTTACTAACATAATAATTTTCAATGCAACCTTTTTAGGGTAGCATATCCGAAGGATGACAAACGGAATCCTATTAATATCGCTACGTTATCTGTCTGTCCATCACAGCGCTGTATCTCAAAAGCCGCTTTAGATATCTGAAATTTGTATATATTATGTATTTCGTTTTTAAATTTTAAAGAGGTCCAAAATAAATAAAATAAAATGATCCCACACTGCGTTCTTTTTGTTTACAAACCATTTTTAGGGTTCCGTACCCAAAGGGTAAAAACGGGACCCTATTACTGAGACTTCGTTGTCCAACTCGCACTTGGCCGGTTTTTATAGATACGGCCATATAGCGTATATTTTGATATATCAACCTATTCACTTACTGCTTACTAAACTTATCTAAGTTTATCGATGTTAAAAGCATGATATTTTTTTCAGCTCTTCCCAAAGAGCAGCAGAGGATCGTTGGTGGCTCTGTAACCACCATCAACCAATATCCTTTCGGCGCTTCTTTGCTGTACACGTGGAACATGGCGTCTTTCTACCAAAACTGCGGTGGTACCATCCTTAACACTAGGTCCATCCTCTCGGCCGCTCACTGCTTCATGTAAGTATTTTCAACCGACGAAAACAAAAGGAGGAGGTTCTCAAGTCGACGCGTATATTTTAACATTGTATAATTTCACTGCTTGAACCCACTTGACAAGAAATCGTGTGTTTATTACATAATCACAATATTCGTTTTTCTTTGCAGTGGCGACGGAGCTAACAGATGGCGCATCCGTGTCGGCTCCACCTGGGCTAACAGCGGTGGTGTCGTCCACAACACTGGACAGATCATCATCCACCCCAACTACAACACCCGCACCCTCGATAACGACATTGCCATCCTTCGCTCCTCATCTAACTTCGGCCTCAACAACCAGGTCCGCGCGGCAAGCATCGCTGGTGCCAACTACAATTTGGGTGACAACCAGGCTGTATGGGCTATCGGATGGGGCGCTGTCTGCTTCAGATGTGCGGGCTCTGAGCAGCTCCGTCATGTCCAGATCTGGTCTGTGAACCAGAATACCTGCAGAAATCGTTACGCTGAACTTGGTAGGTCTATAACCGACAACATGCTGTGCTCTGGATGGTTGGATGTTGGTGGCCGCGACCAGTGCCAGGGTGACTCTGGCGGTCCCCTCATCCACAACAACGTGATCGTCGGTGTGTGCTCTTGGGGCGAACAGTGCGCTTTGGCCCGCTACCCCGGCGTCAACGCCCGCGTCTCCCGCTACACCTCTTGGATCCAGTCCAACGCTTAAGTTTTTAAGCAATTTTTTATTCAATAAACGTACTTTAAAAAAAAAATTGTTTTCTGTAAAAGCCAAGGCTTATTAAGAAAGATAGGTACTGTAGGCACGGCTCGATACCGCTAGCCAGTGGTAAAATGTTGTCCAACTGGCAGGTGAGTTTAATGTTATTATGTATAAAATTTGTAAATAATTAAAAAAATAAATTAGAAGCGTCAGCGGTATGCGAGTCAGGCGGATTGCTCCGAACAGCCAAAGGTGCTGGACATAATATTGTAGTAGTTATACTAATCTCAAAGAATAAATCCACATATAAAAATATATATTGTTATTTCTTATTGAAGTTTAGCATCACGCGCGTATCCCCGTACTAGTTCTACCTAGACTCTAGCTAAGTCCCACAAGTTGGTGGAGGTTAGGCGCGGTCGATGTCTTTTATGTTTTAGCTAGCCATCCAGAGGGCAGCGAAGAAAAACCGTGAGCGGTAAATGAAGGATGACCAATTCCCCGTTGTAAGCCGCGCTTTGACGCATAAACGGAGCGCGTGAAGTATATGAGAAGTTTGGGTAAGAGTATCAATTTAAGAAGCAAAACCGTGAGTCAGCTTGCAATATTTTGTGTTATTTAGAAATTGTGCACCGATAAAGGTTATTGGGAAAGAAGATGGCGGAAAAGTTCGCAGGATACTCAGATGTAGATGATTTTATTCACCAATTTGAAACGATTGCGATCATCAAGAATTGGAATGCAGAACAGAAGCGAGTGGCCATCGCGCTTTATTTAGAGGGACCCGCGTTGGCATGGTACAAGGCCAATTTTACGACGTTGGAGTCGTATGATTTAGTAACACAGAAATTGGCTGAACAATTTCCATCGCAAGAAGACTATGCTCAGTCTTTTTATTATAGAAAGCAAGACCCGAAAGAGCCGTTGCTGTCATTTTATTATGATCTCGAGAGATTGGCGTTGAAAGCAGGCATTACTGAGGACGGTAGATTTATTAAGCACTTCCTCAAATCAATTAATTCGCAATGGCAAGCCCATTTAGCAGCTAGATTGTTCGCATCAAAGGATGAATTAAGAAAAACAATACTGCAATTGTGTGATGTATTTAATGCGGAAGCAAATATGAAAACACAAAAAATAAACTTGCCGATTTTTAATGATGAAGATTTTATTCCTAGATCACAAGAAACAAACACGGGGTTCACACCGAGTACGCCGCAGTCACGGTATGGTACTCCAGAGACTCCAGTCACTTGCGTCGGGACGCGAGAGGCGCAGGAAGGCGCGCCAAGGCCGTACGGCGGCTATAATTTACGTCCACGCCAGTGGTACACAGGAACGCAGGCTAGCGCTTCAGCATCAAATGTCCAGAGGCGTCAGGATAGCCGTGGCGCATCAAATATAAATGCGGTTGTTCAGGAGCCGAATCTTGAAGCACAGCATGATGTTCCGCAGATCAACACGATTTTTCCACAGAAGTTTCCAGATATTGGTAATATTTATACGAGCATGGACACGTTCGTGCCGACGGAACTTAATGGCAAGCTATGTAAGGCTTTGGTGGATACTGGAGCCAATGTTTCACTGATATCTGCTGCGCTTGCAAAAAAATATTGCTTGAAGTATAAGCGTGCACTTGGCACACCTTTGCGTGCGGCAGGGGGCTCCATTATTCATACTGTAGGAACGGCTAGCACATATTTACTTGTGGACAGGGGTTGTTGTCCCATAAATTTGTTGTTAGTAGAGGAAGATTTGGATAGCGTAATCATAGGACAGGATTTCCTAAGTGCGCATAACGCAATTATTGATTTTTATAGGGGCAATTTGACGTTGAAGGGAAAATTCCGTGTCAACTTCATTAAAGAAATAAGTGACACGATGTCTAATTTAAAGAAAGAAGTGCGAACGAATGAAAATAGGTCGAAAGAGGTTGAGTGTGAGAAAATAGGTTTCTTGACCACGGAATGTCAAGTGCGTTCGGTTGAAACGGCAACAGGGTTCTGTGCTAATAATTTTTCTGTTTCAGACTCAAATCGTATGGCCAAGAAGGTTGTATCGGTCAAGGAAGTATCGATAGTTCATGGAAAGTCGGAGCGTAAGATTGAGGTTGAGCGGAGCGAGGTTGGAAAGCGTGAAAATATTTCGAAGTCGGAAGGGTTTCAAAGGAAAGCTGCTCTGATGATGAAGGAGCGAGAGGCGACTTCAGAAAGTTGTAGAACAAATGATAGATGGTTTGCGAGAAGGCGTAGAATCGTGAAGAAACTCGGCACCGATACGGTGAATGGTAATGTAAACCCGACTTATAATTTTATAAAAACTAATAAATATAGTTTTCCACAGAGGGGAACCCTAAATCGGTTTAGAAGTGAGTGTAAGGAGTCGAGTGAACTCGATAGTGTGACAGATGCTATTAAAAAAGTTCATTAGAGACGTCGTGTCCCTGAATTTAAGAATAAAAAGAAATTGACACTTGCGTCAAAGGGTAGTAGTTGTCATGTAAATAAAATATTTTGAATAATTTTTACAGCGATTAACGAAAAATGATTTAATAGATAATGGGTTTCGTACATTGTGATAAGACAGGTAAATAATAGGGATGATTAATAGTAATTGATTTATGTGTTTTTATGAATGACCATAGGATTTCTCGTGATATAGGGGTTAGAAAAGTTAGATTAGGTAGCATAATTCAATTTAATTTGCTTTGCTCTAAGTTTTAGGCGCTAGTTATGGGAATTAGTGTTATAATGTTATTATATGACTTATGTGTGCTATAATGTTAATTTAAGACTTATGTGCGCTATAATGATAATATGTGACTAATATTTTCTTTCTTATGTATTTTTCATATTGGGAGATTGAATATTTGCATGCTGAGATGAGAAAGCAGTCTACAGCAGCCAGGCTGTGGTTGATGAAGACTGATGGCAGCCCCAGCTGTCCATATCAAAGCTGATGTCGGATGACATCGATGGAATCATAGCCCACTGATAAATTTTTACTATTATTTTTAGTTTAGGGAATTTTTTTAAATATAAAAATTCACCAAGCATAAGATTATTGGAACATACATCTCCCAGTATGAGCTATAATCAGATATGATGTGAACTTTGGTATATAAAGAATTGGTAGTTCTAGATTTTCTTAGCATGTGAAGAACTTCATATCTTCATGTGTTCATGAGGCCCAAAGATAATTGGTGTTCACAGCTGGTGATTATAAGGTTTGTTTTTCTGTGTGCCTTTCAAATAGATTGAAGCAGCAGAAGTCCACACAGCCATCTGGGATCGCCGATAGGCTGCCCAGGGGTCCACACTTGGATCCATGGCTGTGAAAGTTACTGCTGGCATGATGTTCTATCTGGGAATAGAAATTACCGGTAAAGTTGTCAGCAATTGCTGGCAAAGCAGTTGTTGTCAGCATAGGCAAATTATGCTAGCAATATGTGCTAATAGAGCAGATGTTGGCAGTATGATATTCTTGCCATGAAGCTCTGATGTCTAGTGGCATTCTGGCCAAAAATTAAATATGACATAGATGTTTCAGTGCAAGAATGATGTGTCATGTTGCGCAGGCAACATTGCATGTCCTATTGTTTAGCTAGGACATAACTTGGAAAAGGCGTTAAGCTTTTTTCGGGTTTTGCTTAACGAAGCCCCATCTTTATAGGAACTCTATGGCAATTGATAATAACAATAGTCATATACTAACATAGAGTTCCATGAAAAAGATGTGGCTAGCCACTAGCAGTGGCACTTTCATAGCTGTATATCCCGCGAGGTAGGATTTTAGAGTAGGCTCCGTCCCTTGAGAGGATGGGAGGATATGTAGGCACGGCTCGATACCGCTAGCCAGTGGTAAAATGTTGTCCAACTGGCAGGTGAGTTTAATGTTATTATGTATAAAATTTGTAAATAATTAAAAAAATAAATTAGAAGCGTCAGCGGTATGCGAGTCAGGCGGATTGCTCCGAACAGCCAAAGGTGCTGGACATAATATTGTAGTAGTTATACTAATCTCAAAGAATAAATCCACATATAAAAATATATATTGTTATTTCTTATTGAAGTTTAGCATCACGCGCGTATCCCCGTACTAGTTCTACCTAGACTCTAGCTAAGTCCCACAGTACCTAACCTCCACATAATTATTAAGTATGTTCCTCTCATCCACTCAAATGTTGACTTTTCACTTGTTTATTTTTCTTAATTTATGTATGTGAACATACACATGTACGTACATTTTAAAAATACATAATGTGATAGTAGCTAAGTATGTTATTCACTAATGGCAAATTGCTAGAAAACAAAATAATCTGATAGCTCGTTAACATAGGTAAAGTATATCAATTAGATAATATAGTATTAAATGTATGATTATAATACCTAAGTCTTATTTTTATTACTTTCGTTGTTTTTACTTTATGCATTAAGTACATTTTGATATACAAGTGAAAACTTTTCATATATATATATATATATATATATATATTTTCTATATAATATTTTATTTTATTTATTGAGGAAAACAAACAATCATACATAAAAATACAAGCAGGTAGAATATAAGCCAGCAAAGTTTTCACTTGTATATCAAAATGTACTTAATGCATAAAGTAAAAACAACGAAAGTAATAAAAATAAGACTTAGTTCAATGAATACATGCAGAAAACGGATTCCCCCTATCATGCACAATAATTCCATATAATTTTTAACATATTTAATCTTAAACTTAGTTATAATTATTATTGCGTGCCCTTACAGGGCGTCATGGACTGACATAAATATCTATTGTAGTAACACCTAGTTTATATGTACATGGCTTAATAAATGAATAAATAAATAAATAAATCTCGCTTTAATTTTGCAACCAGGTTTAAGCTTCTCAGTTCCATACATTTTGCCAACAATAAATCAAGATTCATTTATTTTCAGCCCAGCTTAGAAAACATAATATGCGAATTTCAAAATCCACTAAAACGCTTCGAAAATAACCCGTGAAGAAGATATCGGCAAAAGCTTCCATGTACAAATGAAGTCTATATAGGGTGAAAAGCATTTACTAGGCAACCGTGCTCCATCGTAGACCTCATCTTCCATTAGCCGTGATTGTGATCAAATGCAAGCGTATATCGTGTACCTAAATGTACATAATAAATGCTTAACATTTGCGATTAATTAAAAAAATACCATACTGCAACATATTTAACTCCGAATAAGAATCGTAACAAGTAACCGCACCTCACTTAAATGAATTCAGATTATTAGCATAACATGTATGTACAGTCAGCTTCAGAAGTCGCTGAATACTTTAGTACTTTTTCACAATAACCCATTATACTGTGAAGCTTGAAATATATCACGTTAGTGAAAGTGACAAAGTACTTAAGTGTTCAGTGACTTCTGAGGCCGTCCGTACCATAAAGTCGGGTTACTTTGGCAATGAAGGGTAACTTTGGTTATTGGTATTAAAGGCCACAACAAACCGGGAGCGCGGGGCGCTGACGGAGCATGCCCAGCGCGGTCAATAACACTGAATCCAAAACGGTGTATCGCCCTGCCGGTGTGTGTCACCGTATATTTGATTCAGTGTTATAGAGCGCGCTGGGCAAGTTCCGTCGGCGTCGGATGGTGGAAATTATGGCACATTGCCATATGGGTGGTTTTAGCTGACATTTTATTGTAAATATTAAACCCTTCTAAGTGTACTTTTAAATAGGCCAAAGAATCCAACTTTACGGTAGGTAGTGTCGGATTAAATAAGCTACTCGTTATCATTTTGACGACAACAGAACAATTACAGTATACATTATTATAAAGCCTTTGCCCACGGTTACGCTCGCGTGAATCATTAGAACTGTCAGTTGAATTCTAATTTCTGGATTTTACAAAAAAGGCTGCTTTGACGTGAAAGAGTAACAAACATACACACTCACACACCCTCGTATTCACACAAGCTGCACAGAAGAATTTTCGCATAAGCCTGTAGACAAACATGGAATTGTTTTTCACGGAAAGTTTGAAAGCTCCCGATGAAAATCGTTAAACATGTACAGGCCACTTAATGAATAACCGTTGTTTACGTTAAAGATTTAGGAACTTCTGTCATGTTTAAAGATGTCACCTGTCAATTATTGCCGTTTCTAAGGCCCTTCGCACATGGAGCTACTCAAAGAGAACTAGTAATGAACTTAATTTACTAACGAGTTGCTTGAGCGTCACCGCCCATACATTCGCATTGAAGTTCGCACACGACACGACTAGTTAATGACGTCAGCAGAAGTTCTTAAATGTTAGACGTTAACAGCGGTTATTCATTAAGTGGCCTGTACATGTTTGCCGATTTTCATCGGGAGCTTTTAAACTTTCTGCGAAAAACAAATCCATTACTATAACGAGTTGCTTGAGTGTTCACGTTATTCAGTAACTAGTCGCGTCGTGTGTTTTCAAAATGAATTCTACGCAGATGAAGGGTCAGAACTAGTTATACCTATCATACTTTTGATATTAATAGCTGTCATTTAAATTTTAAGTAATATTACTAACATAGAAGTTAAGCACTAAATGTACCTACTAACCATAATATAGATGATTGTAAAAAAAATATCTGAAATAAATTTATTTATTACTAGCTTTTGCCCGCGACTCCGTCCGCGTGGAATTAGTAATTCGGGCAGCTTATTTTTTATCCAATTTGCTTTTTCATCAATAATGGCTCTCCTTAGATCCTTCCGGAAGAAGTGAAACTTCATAATAAACCAACCCGCACCCAATCCGACCCCAAACAGCCCCCAACCCGCCCCAACCCGCTCCCAAACCGCCCCCAACTCGCTCTCACCCCGCCTCCAACCCGCTCCCAACCCGCCCCCAACTCGCTCTTAACCCGCCCCCAACCCGCTCCTAAACCGCCACCAACTCACTCCCAACCCGCCCCCAACCCGCTCCCAACTCGCTCCCCCACCCGCTCCCAACCCGCCCCCAACCCGCTCTCAAACCGCCCCCAACCCGCTCCCAACTCGCCCCCCCACCCGCTCCCAACCCGCCCTATCTAACTGAGCTATCTGACACTGAAAGAATTTTTCAAATCGTATCAGGAGTTTCCGAGATATATAAGTTTCACTTCAAAAACCCCCAATTTGGAAACATTCTTCCGCTCCGCTCCGCTCCTATTGGTGTTAGCGTGATGATATATAGCCTATAGCCTTCCTCGATAAATGGGCTATCTAACACTGAAAGAATTTTTCAAATCGGAGCAGTAGTTTCTGAGATTAGCGCGTTCATAATAACAACTCTTATAAAAACAGTTCGATAAATTCTTAAAATAAACGTATATTTCTTATTTGTGAACCGATTTAAATGAAACAAACACTAAATGTTAATCCAAGAAAATACCAACATATCAGTGAAAACCGCATCCTTCTAGGTTAAGCCGTTTCTGAGATTAGCGCGCACAAACGCACAGACAAACAGACAAACAGACAAACAGACAATAATTCTAAAAATCATTGTTTTGGGTTCTATTGCGCTAATAAATAGCCCTAGTGTCAGTTTTTCTCAAATATCTTCAATGTACAGACACCGACTTGTTACAGATTTATTATATGTATAGAATAGATTATTATTAAGGCTGTGGGATGAAAAAATAACTTGATAACTTAAGAGGCGTATGTTTTGCACTTTTGGCGGTCACTCACACCAAACCAAATCTAAACTTAAGAATTAGTGCACTGTTCATTACGGCGCAGCTTACGTGATATTGTCATCAAATTAAACAAAAGCGTCGATGTTAGTGGTTGGTAGTTAGGAGTTCGAAGATCGTTCCCGGATAAAAACGGCTGATGGCAGTCTGCCAACTTAGTTGTTAGGAAGCTGTAACAAAGCCTTTCTTTCCCTTGGATTTAGGTGGGCTCTTTAGGTTTCTTGTCTATCTTGTTAATTGATGAAACGTGTTACGTAAGTAAAATTATACCTTAATAATAGACAAATTCAGGGCGTATTGCACATTGTTCCTTCAAGGCGTCAGTTGTGTGCTTACCTGAAAATAATAAAAAAATGCTAGCACGATATGATGATGAAGATATCAAAACTATTGTATAAATAATAAATGCCTATCATGAGACAATTTATATTGATTAACCCAGTTCCGATCCAAGCAAAGCCTGTATTATATTATCTAGTGTATGGACACTAGGTAACGGACAGACCTACATTATCTTCTCTAATATATAAAAATCTCGTGTCACGGTGTTTGTTATCGAACTCCTCCGAAACGCCTTGACCGATATTTATGAAACTTTTTTCTCTATATTCGGTTGGTCTGAGAATAGGTAGGTCGTAGGCTATTTTTATACCCCTATTCTCCGCAGAAGGAGTCGCAACAGCTAGTATTAAGATAAATAGATAATTTTAAGTACCGTATTAGATATCCAGGACTCAAAATTAAACATTCGTATTTTTTATACACAGGTCTGCCAGACTGGGGATCGAACCCGGAACCTTAAGCTTCGTGTTCAGGTTCTCTAACCACTAGGCTAATTCGGTCATCCTCCTAAATTATATTGATGTCGGAATCAATAAGTTTCTAAACCTCATCATGTACTCACACTAACTACATTATTTTCGGCCAACTGCCCTGCCAGCTTACGCTGAAGGCAACTCAAAAGCGTCCCAGCCTGGAAGATTTTCAGTATGACTTATTTGGTAGATTCGACATTTGCTGTGAACAGGTTCTAAAGCTTTCTAAAAGTATATATGAATAGGATTAAATTAAAAAGGCTGTTAGTAGGTACATGTTCAGATATTTTTGATACATTGGGTCGCTCTGATATATAATAATAATAATCATTTAATTCAGATAATTGCAGCCATAGAAATGTTAGTATTGTTGCTTACAGCTATGTATTTATACATATACCTACCTAACATTAACTTTTAATACAAGTGGATATAGATATGTAAGTCGATATTTTTCGACTTAACTGAAATGATTTTTTGTTTTGTGTAAAACGCCTATATCTTTTTATATTGTTATAATTTTATTAAAATGTAAATCAGGAAAACATAACGTGTAATTAAGTCAAGATAAGGCTCATTAAGGAATTTTTGAAAAAATACGGTTGGGTTTAACCAGCGATAAAAGTTTATCAGGAAAAACCAAGTTAGTATATTTTTAGCTGAGGTTACGCAATATCAGATAATTACATCGATTTCAACGATCATATCTGCCTGTATTGATATTGTCATCATTTCGAATTGATTTGCAGTCAGCGAAAGGATGGAAATATGCGAGCTTCATTTGTTTTGTTGGCGTGTGGTCCAGCCCTTTTAGGTATGTTATTAAACTGTTGCGTTTTTTATTTTTTTTTTTCATTATGAGAGGGAGGCAACGAGCAAGCGGGTCATGTGACGGAAAATGTTCACCACCGCCCATAAATATCAAGAACCGAGAATCACTGATCTGTTGCCGGCCTTTAAAGGAAGTATAAATAAATTTTCTTGAAAGCCCCGATGTCATAGTTGTCTGGCAACATTGCTGCCGGAAGTTGTATTACTTTAGTTAAATTTGATTTTAGTCATTAATACCTACTATTGGAACTGACATGTTCAATCCACTTGATCAAAGTTCCTTAAAATAAAGATTAATACCTACTATGCAATCATGTTTACAGCAGAAACGAGGGTGTCTTCTAAAGGAAGAATAGTGGATGTTTTTAGCGAGAGGACGTACTTGTAATCATGGGATTTGAGACTTGACGTAGTATGGCCGCTAGTCTACACATGAATCCATTTTGATCACGTGATCCATTCTCACAGCTACCCTCTGTTACTAGACTCAGTTGGTAAGTTATTTAATTTTAACAATTTTTAATAACTGTGTTGGTCATGTCTGAAGATTTTTCCAGTTCCACTTAATAGGTGGTATTAAAAAATGTGTCTTATCGAATACGCTATCAAGTTAAAGGTTAAGTAAGCCGTGACAATTCCCAAGTGCTCGTGCTCGCCTAAATATAAATAAAAAACAAATACACCCAAAACGTTAGTTTAGTTCTGGATGCAATCTTTTTTTTTTTTTTTTTTATATATAAGAGGTGGCAAACGAGCAGACGGGTCACCTGATGGAAAGCGATCAAATCTGGTAAGCGTATCCGATAAGACACATTTTTAATACCACCTTTTTGTATTTTTTTCAGAAGTAGAATTTTCAGGAATTCTAATTTATTTAAGACTTGGTTTTAATTATGAACTTTTATGAATTTTGCCAATTTTAGGGCTAAAAGGAAAAAAAAATTTTTTAGCCTTTATGTGTGTATCACTGCTGTGCAAAGGCCTCTCCATTTTCTTTTAAACCGTCTCTACCTTTCGCAAAATTTGGCAATTTGAGACGGAGTGTTCCGAATAGTCCCGTCGTATCTTTTTTTGACCTACCTGAACTCCGGTGCCCGTCGCATGGAGTCCAATCGGTGACAATTTTTGCACGGCAATCCAAACGCAATCGGTAGTCATGCCCCGCCCAATCCATTTTAGTTTGGCAGTTTTATCCCTAAATCGACAGTTCGAGTTCTGGAGCGCAACTCGGTTTTTCTGATTCTGGGAGTCCTTTGAACACTCAAAATGCTGCTCTCCATACCTGGACAGACAGACTGGCAAAGGCTGAGTTTGGACTTCTGAGTCTTAGTTAAAGACCAGATCTGCGCACCGTCAACCGCGTAGGGGAGGCCCGGGCAAAACGCATATATGTTAAGGGAAAGTGATAAAATAAAATACAAGTACCTACGTAATCAATATAACTCCTTTTACTTCTAATTTTTACTTTGTTTTATATACTTTGGAAAAAACAAAACAAAAACTTAAACAATTTCTTCTATTACAAACTAAAAAACAAAAAGGTACCTATCTTATCCTTTTTGCCCGCAGGGGTCGGGCAAAACGGATATGCCACTAGAGATAATTATCCGTCTTGCCCATAATACCAATATTAGATTGATGAACAAAATTCAAATTTCATTTGTATGTTATGAAAAAAACTAATGTCACAAATTATACTTAAATAAATATACCATTGAATAAATAAAACGGATAATTATACACTACACACATAGTAAAAAAGTTGATGCATAAAATTTTACGAAAATCGTAACGAAACAGCACAAATTCTTTTTTTTCCTCTTCACAACAAACGCGCGCGTTTTGTTTTGGTCGAACTATCATGGCGTCGCCGACCGCAGTCACGGTGGTGAGTGTCAAAGCGTCATCTATTGGTGATATTTAGAAAAATCGATTATTCTTCTTAACCGCATTATGCGTCTTGCCCGGGCCTCCCCTACTTTCAAGAGCTATAAAAAATAGAGTCAACTCCCTTATCTATCTCTCAAAGGGCCGGCAAGGCACCTGTACCCTTCATGTTGCGGTTGTCTATGGGCGACGGTGGTTGCTTCCTAACAGGTGACCCGCATGCTCGTTTTCCCCCTATTATAATATACTTACGTAAAAAAAACTAGCTGTTGCCCGTGTCTCCGTCTGCAAAGAATTCGTTTATCGCTATCCCGCGGGAGCTACGCAATTTTCCGTAGTAAAAAGTATTCTACAAGTTAATCCAGGTTATAAAATATCTGTGTGCCAAATTTCATCGGAATCCGTCAAACCGTTTTAGCGTGAAAGAGTAATAAGCATTCACACATCCATCCGTACATCTATCCGTCCATACAAACTTTCATGTTTGTATAATATTAGTAAAATAGTCATTTCGGTTTATGAACTAAAACAATTACTTTGCTCACCCGCGACCTTACAATAGTTACGTTTATGCAAGAAATGTGCGTTCATGCAGTTCCTCCACCTCCACACTGTACGAACACACACAAATCACATAAACCCAACCATCACCACCACCAAGCTACACTGACGCGTTTCGAACTCAACCAGAGCTCATCTTCAGAGTTACCACAACCGTATGCTATGCTACCAAATGTTAAACTAACAAACCAAAACAAATGTTTTAACTTGTCACTGTAACTTCTCAAGTACCCACTTTATTTTTCTTTTTTTCCTATTCTCAAACTACCCCACAAAAATTAACTTTTATTGACATATTATAAAACTACCTTGAATTTTTTGTTTATTTATTTATAAGGCATATTTTATTAATACTAACTGTTCAAATTCGACCCAAGCCGCAGTAAAGGAGAAGATACTAAATTTACCTGTTCATTAATAATAGACCCCATAGTGTTGTACCTAATTATTTCCATGCATTCCAGAGCATCCAGACGCAACCCCTTGCCGCAATAATGTAACACTTCATAAGAATCTGAATCTAACAATGAATGATTTGATTCCAACAAATGTTTTGCAAAATTCGATCTATCTGGATGCTCATTCCTATATGCCGAAACATGGTCTTTAAATCTAGTATTAAAACTTCGGCCTGTCTGTCCTACGTATATCCCATTGCAGTCATTACAAGTAAGCTTGTATACCCCCGATCTAGTTCCCTTATCTACCTGTTCTTTGTGGTTACATAGCCTAGAGTACAAAGAGTTGTTAGTCTTAAAGGCAACATTAATATTGTTTGTTTTATTTTGTAAGGTCGCGGGTGAGCAAAGTAATTGTTTTAGTTCATTAATATGGACCTCCGCAAAGTAACGCCTGATTCAATAAATTATTTCGGTTTATGTTTTTCTCACAGTAGGGCAAAAGGATTCTCTGAGTATGAAAGGGCTGCGAAGAAATTTAATGGTGTGTGTGAAGTTCCTAATCCGCAATGAGCCCGCGTGGAAACTACGACGACATAATAGTAAAAGCAAGTAAGTTATTTAATTTATTGAATCAGGCGTTACTTTGCGGAGGTCCATATTAATGAACTGAAACAATTACTTTCTTTTTTTTAGGTCGCGGGTGAGCAAAGTAATTGTTTCAGTTCATGCAAGTAAGTTAATAATTACTTTGTAGGTATTGATAGTATTCATTGCGACGAAAATTTTCTGTCGGCGAAAATTACTGAGGCTCCGCTGTCCGTCCGTCTGTCCGTCCGTCCGTCTGTCACCGAGCTGTATGTTATGTACCGTGATAGCTAGACATATGATGTATTTCTGTTGCCGATATTTATTTTTATTGTCCTGTGATATTTCTATTTATAACAACAAATACTAAAAATCAGAATAAAATAAATATTTAAGGGGGCTCCCATATGACAAACGTGATTTTTTTGCTCGTTTCTGCTCGATATTGATAAAGGCAAGAAGGTAGACGCTTGAAATATTCACAGAATATATATATTTAGTTATATATTCACATAAAAATAAATAAGTAAATTCAAATAAAACAAATATTTAAGGGGAGCTCCCATACAAAAAAAGTGATTTATTTGCCGTTTTTATAGGTAGGTAACTAGCTTTTGCCCGCGACTCCGTCTGCGTGGAATTAGTAATTTGGATAGCTTATTTTATATTCAATCTGCTTATCTGCGACTTTGTTAATAAAGGAGATTATACCCTCTTTCGTGTTCTCCACTTGGCATGCGGTCAGGATGCATCACTAATTTATAATCTTCTCCTGGCATTCTTTCTAAAGCAGTTTTGAAAGTGCGTATGAGGCAGTTGTGTTCATGTAACATTTTCTGTATTTTAAGAACAGTGTCTCTTTCGACTCCTTGAATGTTTTGACACCTGCGTTCAACCTCGTTACTTTCATTACCCATGAAAAAAATCTGTAAAAATTTTGATTGAGCAAAGAGCCAATTCTATGATTTGGCCTTGGATGGTAAAAGTTGGAGAAAATCCGGGTACAACTACTTCTTTATCTACACCAAATGACTTCATCTGAAAACATGAATTATATTTTGTTACCCGGTTTAAGAAACGCTGAGATTCATTGTTATCGTACAAAAGTAAAGATTTAAGTGGTTCCTCTGGCTCTCCAAGTGTAGGAACTGCAACTTTTCCACCAGAACAACACATACCCGGAGTCTCTTCTTTCCATTTGAGTGTTTCACAATGTCTACATTTTGATCCATTCTGCTTATGAGAACTAATCGATTCTTAATATAATCAATTAATGGATCATAATGAAAAGCGGCACCGTAAAACGCCTGCTATTTATTCATTGTAAACACACGTCTTCTTTCTGGCAGGCGTTCAGCATTTATAATACGTCGTGTTTGGGATTCCTCAGATGTCTCGGCAGCCCCTTGAGCTGCGTGGCGCTCGGCATCTAGAGCCAGGCGGATCTAAGTCTGATCTAAGGTCTCAGCAGTCCTTTGTGCTGCGTGACGCTCCGTGTCTAAAGTCTGACGGACTTGAGTCTGCTCAAAAGTTTCTGCAGATCTGATAGATGTGTGACGCTGAGCGTCTAAAACCTGACGGGCCTGGGTCTGCTCTAAAATCTCTGTAGCTTTGTTACATGTGTTTTACATTTCTTGTATGACGACCCCCTTTAATTTTTAACTTTTGCTTTATTTTTAGTATTTTTTGTTATAGCGGCAACAAAAATACATCATCTGTGAAAATTGACACTGCCTGGTGACAGACGGACCGACAGAGAGACGAACGGACAGCGGAGTCTTAGTAATAGGGTGCCGTTTTACCCTTTGGGTACGGAACCCTAAGAAGAGAACGTGGATCTTCTCATCTTGGTTAATAGTCAAAATAAATGGAATACCTACTTATTTTGCTCCTCCGCGAAGTGGTGAGGTTACCTAAGTCAAGCAAAAAAGTCACGCAACTAAAACAACACAACAAAACAAACAGTTATGGAACTTGACTCCTTGGTAATCTCAATCATCATGATTTATGACATATTTACGTTAAGTCATTTGATAAGCACTGTCATAGTCATAGACGAATGAAATTATCAACTACCACAAGGTGTTTTGACGGATTTTTATTTTCAATAATTTATTGAATCAGGCGTTACTTTGCGGAGGTCCATAATTATTATGAACTGAAACAATTACTTTGCTCACCCGCAACCTTCTTTTTTCGCAAAGTAATTGTTTCAGTTCATTATATTTTCATTCATGGCGATGATAGTTTTCTTTTTTGCAGGTTTCGATGCGTCTTCTTTGGTTATTTTTTACGTTTGAGAGGGCGGCAAAATTACACAAAAAAAGTATATTTTCAACGCAAACGTAGGTAGGTAGCTATTTTGCATGACATAACTTCAGTACTTCGAGCAGGAGCAAAATAACTGTTCTATATATTTATTTTAACATGGGCCTCCGCAATGAATGCCTGAATCTATACACCTTCAACATATGCTTTTACATCATCATCATCCCAGCCTATATACGTGCCACTGCAGGGCACAGACCTCCTCTCAGAATGAGAGGGCTTGGACCATAATTCCCACGCGGGATCAGTGCGGATTGGGAACTTCACATACACAACATTGAATTTCTTCTCAGTTAAACTCGTGGTAAATTTCAAATTAATTTGTGCCGAAAAACTCAGAGGCGCGAACCGGAACTCGAACCCAAGACCCTCTGCTTGGGAGACCATAGGTCAAACCACTAGGCCACCACGGCTTATGCTTTAACATTCTCAAATGAAAATTGTAACTGGGACTGGAATGCAAATTCAAAGGCTTAAATTAAATCTTAATCGATATAAATACACATTACATAAGTACATCGCGATACATGTGATTACGTCGATTTTCAAAAGCCAATTGACATCAAGAAATCGCATTGCATTAAAATCAATACCTAAGTTTCATTATATACCTCACAGAAAGATAATCGATTTAGGATTTTGCGTGCGATAACCGTTGAAAAATATTAGTGATGATAACAACTCGCTGCCTATCTAAAACAACGGCCTAATTCGGCATGATATGCTGTGTAATTATACACCTTATTTATTTGCAATAATTAAAGTATTAAGTTGCACACTGTAGTATTTTTGAATAGAGCGTTGTTTAGATAAGCAGCGAACTAATGCTTATCCAATGAACCAGTTACATTTCTCAGTCTTATTTTATCGTCATATGTTATGTATGAAGGGAATAACTTATTTCAATACTAGATAAAAAACCGGCCTGTATAATTCCCGTTCCCACGGGAATTCCAGGAAAATATGTACCCTATATCACTATCGGAACTGAGACGAATCTAATGACACCTCACACTTCAAAATCCATTGAGCCGTTCAGGCTGCAGGGCGTGCCAAAGAATGATACATACATACATAAATATATACGCTCGAAAAACATAACCCTCCTTTGACAGTCGGGTGAAAAGCAGTTTATCACAATACCTTCGACGAGAGTGGGAGAGAAAAAAAACGTTCGAAATTAATTAAAGAATAAACTTTAGCTAAGTCATATACATTTGAACAAAGGACAATAACTTCATTTGATATGAATTCCCATTACGATACGTAGAGTTCTGCAATTCCTATAATCTTTTTATATACCTACTATTCTACAATCCTATAAAATATAATTTTTAAGAATCTTATGCGGTCTAGCATTTTGCACAATCGGTCTTAGCTGTTTTTTTTTAAATGAATACCGATACAAATTGGCCATCAATTATTTTATATCTTCAAAATCTTGCTTCAATGCGTTTTATTTGGTTTTATTCATAAGAAAAAGTTCTGTTTTAAAATTTGCTTGACTTTGGGTATGTTAAATAAAGATATCATAATGCAATCAGTTTGTATCACCAAAAAGGATAGAATTAATGTTGTCTAGTAAAAGGTGAATTAGCCTATGAGTATATTATGTGGCCACGTGAGATTCGTCGGAATAATAAAATAAAAAATGCATTTACATTTTTATCTAAAGACATTAATTGCACCAAAAGAATCTGTTTTGTAATATACTGCAATATTTAATTAAACCCATTTTAGACAAGGAATGTTTTAAATAGTCTTATTTATTTGTATTTCCATTTTACCAATGAAACTCAAGGCGCCCTATTGCCAGTTGAGTAGTATACTTAATGAAGGAAAAAACTACAAGACTTCAAGATTGAAAAAATCAAAGAGTATCGTTTGAGATTAACCAGTTTTTTTAGACAATTGCCAATAGCAAAAAAAAACACCTGCCAAAGTATCTTGTTATGGACAACAGTTTTCCTGTTAAATTCGAAATTTTATGGAATAGAGTGCAAACTAAACTTACACTTCCTTTTCTTATTTACTTATCAGAGACAAGTAATTCAAAATCACAGTGCTGTTTTATCTGAATGAAATTGTAAAGAAAGACAGTGAAATTCTAAAACATGTTTTTTTTTAATGCACAATTTAATATCGGAAGGATAAAGTAATTGCTTCAATGGTAAAAAAATCATACTTTTGCAATGAAATGTTTGACATAAGTACTTTATAAAACAAGGTAAATGCAATTGAGTGGCTCAAAGAAAGTATATGACGTAAGGCTATATATAATACAGGGCTAAATTCAGGAACGGTCCAACACCGTTTGCGAACGGTAATTTAATTGTTGCGAGAGGATAGGAATGGGCTGAGCTTGGGATGAGCCTTATTTTCCTGCTGATCCGCTTTGTAAATAAATAAATGAATAAATAAATAAGGCTCATCCCAATCTCAGCCCAAACCTATCGCAAACCAGTGATTTTTGTCGTTCCTGAATAGCAGTTCATCCCTATCCTATCGCAAACGATTGAATTACCGCTCGCAAACCATGTTGGGCCGTTCCTGAATTTAGCCTCAGGTATATACCAGAATCCACACACTCATTTCTACCTTTAACTTATTCCATCACAACCTAACCACAACTTTAACAAGCCGGCTGCATCATTGTCAATTATTTTGTTAGGTATCTAAAACATGGCACCAAGCCAATCGTAGCAAATACTTCATTACTAATGATAGAAGCAATGTCGTAAAGTATTTGCCTTGTTTAACCTGAGTGCCACGTAATCATCTGATTTCAAATAATCACTAAGTCGAAGTAGTTCTTATCTTATGACTAATCCGAATATGGAGTACCTGCACTAAATACCGGCCCCGGCGACGCACGGGTAATTTTAACATTTGTGTTGTTGTACAGTAGCCGTATGAAACATTCGTCAGTTTAACCTTGCAGGGCCTAGCGTACTAAAATTTGACGTGGGCTTTGTGGTGAGGTTAACGCATTCAGTGCTATGAACGCATATAACTGTTTTGTTGACTTTCACCCCTGTGCCTTGTACTGCACTTTGCGGATGTTCGAAAAAAAATGCCGGCAATGAGTGTGTCAAGGTGTATTTTGGCTTGATAATAGAAATAAAAAAACAGGTAAGGTACGCCATTAAAAAATAATAACAGCGCTCTGTATCATACCAACCAACTTTTACTTTTACTTAACTGAAGAACTTTTTTATTTACTGAAGAAGGTTGCATGTCGACGTCAAAACACATATTTTATAGGTCCTCAAACCACGCTAACGTATTCAAGAAAGACGAAGTTAAAACAACAGATCACCCACCAAATGATTTTAGATAAAGCCACGATTATTTTTTGGAACCTTTTAAGTGTGCCACTGTATAATACATCTCTGTGAAGAGCTTGCTCCTGCCACCCAACCTTTTATGCGTTTACTCTCGCCATCTCCTTTTCGGTCAAACTCTGATTTGGTAGCTATCCGGCGGAAATTAAATGTAGAGATTTAACTTGAGTAAGAAGCCACGATAAAATTAAAAACTAGGTTAAAAACTATCTGTGTGCAAAATTTCATTAGAATCCGTCAAGCCGCTTTAGCGTGAAAGAGTTACAAACATCCATACATTCATACAAACTTTCTCTTTCTCTTTTTTTTCTGAATATAGAGAATAATTTAATAATTAGGCGTCATTGGGTGCGGGTGATCGGTGGCCGGATGATCGCGCTAGACAGAGGCAGTGGGATGATATCATTTGCGAGTGGACTAGTTGGGGGTTGGTGAGTGATGCTTCGGGATCCGATATGGCACGACTTAAGGCGTCTATTCGTCCTGAATCGGGAGCTTGGTTGCAGGCTTTACCGTCGCCCCAGCTTGGCACCTTGCTGGATAATGACTCACTCAGGATAGCAGTGGCACTGAGATTGGGGTGCAAGGTGTGCGAGCGGCACCGTTGTGTGTGTGGGGTGATGGTGGAGGAGGATGGCCACCATGGCCTTAGTTGTCAGCGGTGTGCTGGCCGGTTCTCGAGGCATCATTCTATTAACGGCCTCATTCATCGGGCTATGGTTGCGGCGAATGTGCCCAGCGTTTTGGAGCCTCCGGGGTTGAGCCGTAGTGACGGCAAGAGACCTGATGGTCTTACGCTGGTTCCTTGGCAGAGAGGGCGCTGCCTCTTGTGGGATGCGACGTGCGTGAGTACCTTCGCACCATCTCACTTGAGTTGCACGTCGAGGTCTGCTGGATCCGCGGCTGAGAATGCCGCGAGGTCCAAGCACCTCAAGTACTCGGCTTTGGAGCCTTCGTATGACTTCGTGCCTTTTGCGGTCGAAACGGCTGGTCCCTGGGGTGCTGAGGCTAAGTCTTTAGTCTGGGAATCGGGCCGTCGGTTGCGGGACAGGGGCGGCGACCCCCGCTCCGGGTCATATCTGGTTCAACAGATTGCGCTGACCATACAGCGGGGCAATGCAGCCGGTATTATGGGCACTTTTGAGCCGGGAATGGCGCGGGGTGGTGGTACTTAGTTTTAGTGTTTTTTTTTTGACATTGTTATATTTTTGATTATTTGTTGTTATTGTTAGTTTAGTATTTTTTGCTGTAATTTAATTATTTATTGACCAGAAATTAATGTATAATTGTATTTAATATATATATATTATATTATAGCATAAAGATAATTAAGTATTTCATGTAATTATTATAATTAGGTACATTTCATTGTTTCAGATAATAAACAGGAGACAGCTGATATTGACAGAGTTCTAAACATATCTACATAATTGTACACATGCAGAATACTTCACAAAGCGCCACATAATCTGGTTATAAATGGGCAAGTGGAACGGTACACCCAGAGATTTATGAGGATATTACAGGCCATAAGAGCTGACCAATGAAATATCGAAGGGCATGATGAAACCAGCGAGAAGAACGTCAGGCGGCCCCTAAACGATCAATTATATTGCACAATATTGCGAATTGTGCAATATTATTGACCGTTTAGGGTTAATATTGAAGATTGCGCAATGATTGACCGAAAGTTTGAGCGAGTTTAATTTTTATTGCGCCATATTTTTCCATTGCATCGTGTAGGGTCAGTATTGTGCAATATTTTAGTATCCGACTGAACACGAAAACATTGTGCAGTTCATATTATTGAGCAATATAATTGCTCGTTTGGATTCAGAGCGCCTTTCAATCTTATTGTACAATAAAAAGTATTGTACAATGTTATTGTAGGTCTAGGGGCCGCCTCAGTCACCAACTCAGTAAAAGCCTGTATGAGTTCCTGTCTGCGAAGGAAAGTAAAGTCGTCACATGAGTGTGATTGGCCAATTCCCTTCCATCAACTTCAACAGCCTCAGATGAAATTTTTCTACATGGCAAAAATTTACAGATACAAGATAATAATACAGTACGTTATTTTGTATGCCTCTTATGTTTAGTCAGCGTAACCTAAAAAGTGCACAGAGTGCAGCGTTGTTGTTGTTTTTTCTACGTAATGACTCTGTAATGGCTACTCTCGTATTCATTGTACTGTACATTTATACCCATTAGTCCCGCCGTTTTTAAGTTATAAGCAACAAATAAACAAACAAATCTACTAACAATTTATATAACATCTAGCGGTTGCCCGCGACTCCGTCTGTGAATAATATAAATAAAAATAGCCTATTTACGACCTATTCTCAGACCTACCAAATATAAAAAAGAAAAACTCATTAAAATCGGCCAGGCCGTTTAGGAGGAGTTCTACAATAACAAACACCGTGACACGAGTTTTTTATGTATTAGAATATTTATTGATTGATTGGAAATTTTGAGATTAATTGGTTGGACACGATTAATATCTCTAAGTACCTTATCGGTTGCCTTATCAAAGGTATAAAAGCACCGGATAATTGTTCTGGAGCTGTACCCATCAGCGGCCAGAGAGGAAAATGCGTGTGACTTTGGCTTTAGTGGCCTTGTGCCTGGCGTCCGTCGCCGGTAAGTTCTTAGTATAATAAGGTTGATCACTTTTTATTGTACTAAAAATTACAATACTTTTCAAAGGATTACACCTTGATTAAGTGATTAAAGAGCGTTAACACGTTTGCTCTTAAATACCTGAGTCAATAAATCTGGTGGACATAATCCGCAGCGTTAGATGCAACGCCATCAAATATGCCTCTTTATCATCCACCTCTATCTTTATTTATCCCTCTTTTCATTGGAACGGGTGGTCTGGGTTGAGTTGTACAAGAAACAGGTGCTAAGAAAGCAAAGCCAATAAAAAAAGAGTCGGTTTTTTTTCTTATTTGTACTTGGTCCAGCAAATTTTTCTCGCTGTTATCTTCGAGTATGATGGAACTGATTGGCTCGTGTTGTTCATTGTGTTATAAAATATATTTTGTGTATTCCCAGCCCTTCCGGAAAAGCAGCAGAGGATCGTTGGTGGCTCTGTGACTACCATTGAGCAATGGCCCTCTGGCTCTGCTTTGCTGTACTCATGGAACCTGGTAACTTATAGCCAGGCCTGTGGCGGCGCCATCCTTAACACTAGGTCCATCCTTTCAGCCGCTCACTGCTTCATGTAAGTATTTTGGATTTGATTTACACATTTAGTATTAAGTAAATTTACCAAGGTAATCAACTACCCCTTGCTATGTCGTTTTATTTCCCAGAGTTGAAACATCCTTTTTCTTGTTTAATAGTTGTGGAAAGTTTATCACTCAAAATTAACACATCTTTAAGAATAATTTATTCACACAATGTATCAACGTTAAACATAGTTTTAAGTCTGTTCAGGATTTTTTGCCTGGATTATTGATGTATTGTAGTAATATGGTAGTAATTCTTCACATGAATTATTTGTTGTTGTTTTAGCGGTGACGCAGCTAACAGATGGCGTATCCGTGTTGGCTCCACCTGGGCTAACAGTGGTGGTGTCGTTCACAACACTGCACAGATCATCATTCACCCTAGCTACAACACCCGCACCCTCGATAACGACATTGCCGTCCTTCGCTCCGCTACCACCATCGCCCAAAACAACCAGGCCCGCCCAGCAAGCATTGCTGGTGCCAACTACAACTTGGCTGACAACCAGGCTGTATGGGCTATCGGTTGGGGCGCTACCTGCGCTGGTTGTTCCGGCTCTGAGCAGCTTCGTCAGGTCCAGATCTGGACTGTGAACCAGAACACTTGCAGAACTCGTTACCTTGAAGTGGGTGGTACCATCACCGACAACATGCTGTGCTCCGGATGGTTGGATGTTGGTGGCCGCGACCAGTGCCAGGGTGACTCTGGCGGCCCTCTGTTCCACAACAACGTAGTCGTCGGTGTGTGCTCATGGGGACAATCGTGCGCTCTGGCCCGCTACCCCGGTGTCAACGCCCGCGTCTCACGCTTCACCGCCTGGATCCAATCCAACGCTTAAAGATTTTGATTTAATAAATGCTCTTTTATAAATTATCATTTGTTTTCTATTAAAATTTGCCACCGTCAAACCGTTTTAGCGTGAAAGAGTAACAAACATCCATACATCCATACAAACTTTCATGTTTATAATATTATAGTAAACTAGCTTTTGCCCGCGACTCCGTCTGCGAAGAATTTATTTACCGGTATCCCGTGGGAAATACGCAATTTTTCGGGATAAAAACCATCCTATGACCTTCCCCAGGACTCAAACTATCACCATACAAATTTCATCTAAATCGGTGCACCGGTTTAAGCGTGAAGAGGTAACACGCGTGGGCGGGTATGGAAGTATGGATAAATAGTAGGTTATATAGTATAGAATAAAGAAAGTGAGAAGTAAGACTAGTAAGATAAGAAGTAAGATTGATTCGTTTTTCGCTATCCCGCGGGAACTATACAATTTATTGAATCAGGTGCTACTTTGCGGAGGCCCACATTAATGAACTGAAACAAATACTTTTCTCCTCGTTGATACTCGGCCATCTATAACTACTCGGCCGACAATCCACTATTTCGCGGACTCTGCAGTAATTTAGGTACTGTTATTTGCTAGATATTCTTAGGGTGGTAGGTAAATAAAACCTCGTTTCATGCTATCATTGTCTTTGCTCTGATGAATGACCGAGCTAGGCGATAGCCCACCGACAGCTGCCAATTATCGCTTTTGTGTTTTAATGACGGTGAAGCGAGAAATAGTAGTAGGTATATCTATATTCTAGACAACGACAGTAAAGAGTATACCTAGGTGAAAAAAATAAATTACCTGTTGCTTGCAGTAGTAACGTGTCTGTAAACAAATTAACGTTCCAAATTTGAAAAATAACTCAAGCCATAGAGCCATATCAATTCTAGGCATTACTACACACAACAGGTCATTTACTTAAGTTTTTCACCTATAGAGAACTATGATTAAAAACTACAATTGTTTCATACAAGTGTGCTGGCTGCCATAGTTAAGTAGTTTACGTCAGAAATGTGACAGGATACCAAATTGCCAATCTCATTTAAATTTCTACTCTTTATCTGTATTAAGAGCATAACTGGATGAATATTACAGGCGGCATTATTTTCCTTCCACTCCGCAACCACGACAGTAGTAAGATAAAAAAGGTTGTAGTTAATTTGAATATTTTTGTATTAAATATAGTTTTTCAGAGGCAAAAATTCGTTTCGCTATCTATCTGAATTATTGTGTGCCTAATATGATATGCTACGTATTGCAATATACTTTTTGAGAAAACTTATTTTCTACGATGCAATAAAATACTTAGGTGCCTAAATGAGATCCACATAAATATTTACTTTGTTTTTAAGAGACGTTTCTGTTGAGTTTCCATTTTCCAGTACACTTTCAAGCAAATAATTCACCGAAATAATACTCCTTTTAATGGAGACAAAATGTTCGCATACAAAACGCCACGGGAAAAATTGATCACCCTTTATTATGCCTAAAGGCCTGATTTTCAAAGAAAGTCTTGCTTTATTTTCACAAGACAATCATTTATTCAACTATATACTTATGTACCCAAGTACTTTTACTAGATTGTTCGGAGTACTTATTGTGAATTCGGGAATATTACCAATTGTTATTTAAGATTCTGACTTTGAATGGTTTTCCATTTATTTTGGTATTAGAATAATTTTGATGATGCCAATGGAATAAAAACCCTACTTACCGATGAACTTATCTATGTAGGTAAATACATGTGTTAATTAAAGGAATAAACTACACGTAGGTACGCGCAGAACTGGGCGTTGAGGTGTCGAGCATTGGTATGTGTACCTACCTAAACTAGAAATTGTTTATAAACTTTGATTAATTCCAAGTTTCAAGTATAGACTTTGCGATCGATGGCCTCATCCATTTAATGTCAAGCATGAGTTTATTGACAATATGTTTTATCAGATTCATAAAGTGCCATCGTAACGTGCAGTTAATGGAGGCATCAAGTTTACGGGGCTGTGAAAAGGTAACCGTAGTGAAACGAAGTGGATTAACAACGCGCATTGGACTGAAATTAATACGTGTGCTTGAGCGATTCACTTTGTGTTTTGTAATGTATGACGGTTAATTTCGTTCTCAAACAGTATTATTTACAGGGAACTTTAGTAAATTGAAAATTTTTATCGCTTTGATTCTTTTCTTCATCACCCCAGCCTATATTCGTCCCATTGAAGGTTACAGATTTCCTCTCAGAATCAGAAAGCTTGGGCCGTAGTTCCCACGCGGGTACTTATCGTAGAGAAAATTATTGGCCTATGTAGGATGAAACATGAAACCTACGTATTACTTACATCAATGTCAATCACATAAAAATAATAGTCAGACGCTTATTTAGTTGCCTGATTGTTTAGAAGATACCAACTCTGTTTTCTTAAATCAAAAATCCTATTGAAACAAATAATTCCTAAACATCGCCGACTTCATTACTGACATAAGGATCCCACACGTGTCGTGTCGTATCAACTCGCACAACGTATATTTTTCATACCTATATTCTCCTGCTAAAAAGGGTTGTTGCAAATAAATTTAAAATAACTAGGTATAAAGCTAAAACTTAAAACGAATGTTAAATGAAACCAACGTTTAATACAATTTATGCATGAGAAGCGGTGTTGCAGGTTTCCCAGGCGTTTTAGGCACGCCTAGTTTAATCAAATGAGTCCTGAATTTCGTTCAACAATATGCACACTGCGGTTTAGAGGCACGATCTAGTGCAATTTGCAAGAGTTAGCTTAGGTCCCTTAGCACTGGGGTATGAAATTTGAAATTTGAAGTTTGTATAGTGCCGTCCCTTTCACTCCTCTGTTTAATCCTATTAGCGTAAACGGAACGGCACCATACGAAGTATAGTTTTTCGTCACTGGTGTAAGGGACATGGATTTTTTTTACGTTCTAATTTACGATAAGTTACAGGAAAATGCCACATTATTGTTAGTAATAGGGTTTGTTGAGATGTGCCAGTTAGGTTCCGTACCTAAAGGGTAAAAACGGGACCCTATTACTGAGACTTCGCTGTCCGTCCGTCCGTTCATCTCTCCGTCTGTCACCAGGCCGTACCTCATGAACCGTGATAGCTCGACAGTTGAAATTTTCACAGATGATGTATTTCGGTTGCCGCTATAACAACAAATACTAAAAAACAGAATAAAATAAATATTTAAGGAGCTCCCATACAACAAACGTGATTTTTTTTTTGCTCGTTTTTATTTATTTATTTATTTATATTTATTGTGAAAAGCTTTTGCCCGCGACTCCGTCCGCGTGGAATTAGTAATTTGGGCAGCTTATTTTTTTTTTATCCAATTTGCTTTTTCATCAATTTTGGCTCTCCTTAGTTCCTTGATATAAAAAAATTACCCGCCCCCGCACCCCCCCCCCGCACACCCGCGTTCACATTCAACACCGTGCACCGTACTCCCAAGTCAAGCGTGCCTATAGAAGTTTTACTTCAAAAACCCCCGATTTAGAAACATTCTTCCGCTCCGCTCCGCTCCTATTAGTGTTAGCGTGATGATATTATAGCCTATAGCCTTCTTCGATAAATGTGCTATCTAACACTGAAAATAATTTTTCAAATCGGAGCAGTAGTTCCTGCGATTAGCGCGTTCAAACGAAAAAACCTGTTCGATAAATTCTTAAAATAGACGTATCTTTCTTATTTGTGAACCGATTCAAATGAAACAAACACTAAATGTTAATCCAAGAAAATACCAACATATCAGTGAAAACCGCATCCTTCTAGGTTACTAGGTTAAGCCGTTTCTGAGATTAGCGCGCACAAACGCACAGACAAACAGACAAACAGACAATAATTCTAAAAATCATTGTTTTGGGTTCTATTGCGCTAATAAATAGCCCTAGTGACAGTTTTTCTCAAATATCTTCAATGTACAGACACCGACTTGTTACAGATTTATTATATGTATAGATAAACAGTCATACTAGGGGCGTTCAATAAAAAGTGAGAATGAGTATGTTATAAACAACTTTTACTAAATGTCATTTTATTTTTCGACATAGTCACCTTTTAGCATAATACACTTAGTATATCATTTTTCTAAACTTAAAATTCCATTTTTAAAAAAGGTCTCATCTTGAGTACTTAAAAAATCTTGTACTGCAGCGACTACCGCGTCGTCGTCTTCAAATTTCTGGCCTCTCAGGTATTGTTTCAATCTCGGAAATAGGTAGAAATCACTGGGAGCGAGATCTGGTGAATACGGAGGATGCTTAAGGATATCGAACCCAGCATCACGAATTGCAGCCATTGCAACGGCGGACTTGTGTGCCGGGGCATTGTCCTGATGGAACAGCACAACTTTCGAGAGTTTACCTCGCCGTTTTTCGCGGATCTCATTGCGCAATGTTGCTATTTGTTTGGCGTATAAAGTGCCCGTAATAGTGGCTCCATGCTCGAGATACTCAATCATTAATACCCCTTTACCATCCCAAAAAACAGAGCCCATGACCTTACCGGCAGATGGGCTCACCTTGAATTTCTTCGGAGTTGGAGATGATGGCCTTTTCCATGTCATAGACTGCAGTTTCGTTTCTGGGTCGTAATGATGGAGCCATGTTTCGTCCATTGTTATAAATCGCGCCAAAAAAAGTTCCCGGTCTTGCTGCATCAGGTTCAAAGCTTCTTGACAAATCTCTAGTCTAGTTTGTTTTTGCGTTTCAGTAAGCATTCTTGGTACCCAACGCGCAGATACCTTTTTCATACCCAAGCGTTCATGTAAAATATTATGCACGCTCCCCGATGAAGTCTTTACATTTTCAGCAATAAAACGAACCGTGACACGACGATCCGCCAAAACTGAGTTTTCGACTTTTTTCACAATTTCTTCAGTTACTGCTGTAGTAGGGCGTCCGGAGCGGGGGTCGTCCATTGTCGATGTTCTTCCACGTCTAAATTCGGCGCACCAACGTGCGACTGTCGAATACGGAGGAGCATTAGACCCTAAAGTGTCCCGCAAATCCAAATTGACTTGGTCCGTAGAAAAAATTTTCAAACACAAGTATTTGATAATGGCGCGCAGTTCAAAATTCTGCATTTTCGCTAACGTACTCAATAACATTGCAAAGAAATTACCGTATATTTTTTTAAACAAAAGACAGTTACTTTTTTTTTTCATAGCAATCAGCTAGATAGATTAGCTTTACCGGCCAGTATTTAATTTCCTAATATTGAAAGAGTTGCCATCTCATTCTCACTTTATATTGAACGCCCCTCGTACAAAGACAAAGTTACAAATATTTTACATGCTTAAATATAGACCTATAGTTTCCAAAAAAATATGAGAAATGTAGTATCATTACCGCAATTCTCATACATGTGTAAAACATAATAATTAATTATCACATCACACTAACAGAAATGTATACAACTATATTCTATCTTACCCTAAAAACTTGTGTAACCATTTTGTGCCATCACAAAATCCATTTCAAAAGTAAATCAAAATTAACATCTCAAACGAAGCAAAGTAGCTAGCATAGTATATTCACTATTTATTAATTATTTGCCTTAAAAACATTCTTTAATGAGTCTATGTTACGAGGGGCGTTCAATATAAAGTGAGAATGAGATGCAAACTCTTCCAATATTAGGAAATTAAATACTGGCCGGTAAAGCTAATCTATGTAGCTGATTGCTATGAAAAAAAAAACTAACTGTCTTTTGTTTAAAAAAAAATACGGTAATTTCTTTGCAATGCTATTGAGTACGTTAGCGAAAATGGAGAAAATTTAACTGCGTGCCGTTATCAAATACTTGTGTTTGAAAAATTTTTCTACGGACCAAATCAATTTAGATTTGCGGGACACTTTAGGGTCTAATGCTCCGCCGTATTCGACAGTCGCACGTTGGTGCGCCGAATTTAGACATGGAAGAAGATCGACCATGGACGACCCCCGCTCCGGACGCCCTACTACAGCAATAACTGAAGAAATTGTGAAAAAAGTTGAAAACTCAGTTTTGGCGGATCGTCGTGTCACGGTTCGTTTTATTGCTGAAAATGTAAAGATTTCAAAAAGGAGCGTGCATAATATTTTACATGAACGCTTGGGTATGAAAAAGGTATCTGCGCGTTGGGTACCAAGAATGCTTACTGACACGCAAAAACAAACTAGAGTCGAGATTTGTCAAGAAGCTTTGGACCTGATACAGCAAGACCGGGAACTTTTTTTGGCGCGATTTATAACAATGGACGAAACATGGCCCCATCATTACGACCCTGAAACGAAACTGCAGTCTATGACATGGAAAAGGCCATCATCTCCAACTCCGAAGAAATTCAAGGTGGGCCCATCTGCCGGTAAGGTCATGGGCTCTGTTTTTTGGGATGGTAAAGGGGTATTAATGATTGAGTATCTCAAACATGGAGCCACTATTACGGGCACTTTATACGCCAAACAAATAGCAACATTGCGCAATGAGATCCGCGAAAAACGGTGAGGTAAACTCTCGAAAGTTGTGCTGTTCCACCAGGACAATGCCCCGGCACACAAGTCCATCGTTGCAATGGCTGCAATTCGTGATGCTGAGTTCAATATCCTTAAGCATCCTCTGTATTCACCAGATCTCGCTCCCAGTGATTTCAACCTATTTCCGAGATTGAAACAATACCCGAGAGGCCAGAAATTTGAAGACGACGACGCGGTAGTCGCTGCAGTACAAGATTTTTTTAAGTACTCAAGATGAGACCTTTTTTAAAAATGAAATTTTAAGTTTAGAAAAAAGATTTAATAAGTGTATTATGCTAAAAGGTGACTATGTCGAAAAATAAAATTACATTTAATAAAAGTTGTTTATAACATACTCATTCTCACTTTTTATTGAACGCCCCTAGTACAGTTGAATATGTCTATATCCATAAGTTTCTTATCTATACTAATATTATAAAGCTGAAGAGTTTGTTTGTTTGTTTGTTTGTTTGAACGCGCTAATCTCAGGAACTACTGCTCCGATTTGAAAAATTCTTTCAGTGTTAGATAGCCCATTTATCGAGGAAGGCTATAGGTTATATATCATCACGCTAACACCAATAGAATCGGAGCGGAGCGGAAGAATGTTTCAAAATCGGGGGTTATTGAAGTAAAACTTCTATAGGCGCTAATCTCAGGAACTACTGCTCCGATTTGAAAAATTATTTCAGTGTTAACACCGGGGGGTGGGGGTGGGGGGTGGGGGGTTGAGGGGAATGAGGGTGCGGGGGTGGGGTTGCGGAGGCTGCAGAGGGGGGATCAAAATTTCATTGATTTTGCCTTAGGATGCACCGTTCTCAAGATATTTGACAAAAACACCGGGTGATAGGGGTGGGGGGGGTTGAGGGGGGGGGTCGGGTGTGGGGGAGGGGGTGCGAGGGTATTAAAGGGGGATGAAAATTTCATTGATTTTGCCGTATAATGCACCGTTTTCAAGATATTTGACACAAAAAAAACTTGAAGTAAAACTTCTATAGGTACGCTTGACTTGGAACAAACGCGGGTGTGCGGGGGTGCTGCGTAGGAGGGCGTGTGGGGGGGGATGCGGGGGTGGCGGGGGCGGTGGAGGGTGCGGGGGGTGCGGGGTTGCTGTGCTGGGGGGGGGGGGGGTTGGAGGGTGCGGGGGGTTGGGAGGGGGGTAATTTTTTTAATATCGAGGAACTAAGGAGAGCCATAATTGATGAAAAAGCAAATTGGATAAAAAAAAAAGCTGCCTAAATAACTAATTCCACGCGGCCAGAGTCGCGGGCAAAAGTTAGTTATTTGATAAAGACAACAGGGTAGACGCTTGAAATATTCACAGATTCATTTTAAAAATAAATAATTCAATTAAAATAAATCAAACATTTAAGGCGGGGGCTCCTATACAACAAACGTGATTTTTTTGCCGTTTTTATGGATGGTACGGAACCCTTCGTGCGTGAGTCCGACTCGAACTTGGCCGGTTTTTACATGTTACAATCATAAATGTTCAAAATTTCAAAACGCAATTGTTGGCGAATTTTTTTGAGTTATTATATTATATTGAATTTCGTGTATTTTTGAAATTTCTATAAAATCCTACGGACGAAAAACAGATTTTGCAAGTTAAATAAGTAAAGCTTATTTAGCCGAGGTAGGCAATAAATTTTTATACGAAAGAAAACCGCAACTGAAAGTTAATAATTTACTACGGCGTAACATTTTATGTGCTGTGAGCAGTCCGTGACACTGTGTAGCACCGAGCGCACTCGCAGCTTAGCAAAGCAATTAAAAGCTCTCCTTTATTACTATTTTCTTGAGCTTTAAAGGTCTTTCAACAGCCTGAAAGTAGCTTCTTAGTAAGAGCACGAGTTACAAGTAAGGCATCGTAAAACGGAAGTTGCGGCACGCCCGCCGGTTTTATGCCAATGAAACTAATAAAAGCCACGAAGTGCTCCGATGTGAATACTACGATACGGCGTAGAGCGGCTCACTTCGAACGCTGTCGCTAATGGAACGTGTTTGTGTTATTAAACGAATTAATGGGTACTAAAAACTATGATTAAAATGGTTAATGGAATATTGAAAGTTACCGGTTTGACAATAAAATGAAGAATTTAATAGTTTATCGACAAAAAACGAAAGGCGTGGTACGCCCTGTTGTAACAAAGTTCTTTTTGCGGGGGAGGTTAAAATGCGACCTGTATTTGTTGACCCGGAATGATCAACAGTAATGCACGACCAGATAATTCAATCCCTTAAGATTAACATACGTATGAATTATGACGTCGTTATTATTGTCATTTATTCAGGTGGACAAATAGTTTGTCCTATTTATTTTGCATCTCTTCTGTTAATTTTGTTAACAGAGACAGTAAAATTAATAACAAAAAAAGAATTTTGAAAATCGGCCCACAATTGGCGGAGATATCGATGAACATACATAGAAAAAAAAATATATAAACAGTGGAACATAGAACCTCCTCCTTTTTTGAAGTCGGTTGAAAATAGTGCCATTTTTGATTCTCGGTGTAGGTATTTGTAAAATGGATACCTCTCAGTAGGGACAATTTTTTTCCGACTTAATTTACGAATATTATCATACCGGTGACTTCTTATTTGTGTAATAAAACGTTCATAAATTTTATAGCATGTGAATGCTTCGTAGAAAATCTCTCTTTCTATTCGTGAAAACCATATAAAATCCGTGTAAGTAGTTTCAAAGATTAGACCGTAATCTACACACATGCATACTACATGTGTCATTGTGTGTGTGTCGGTGGACTGTTATACATGACACTTTTTTATGCTACCTCTCCTTCGCCATACATCTCGGCTGAAGTGTAACGCGCGATAAGGAACTCCGTTCCATGAAATACTCGGTAGACTTCATGAATGTTAAATGAAGAGTTAACCTTTAGCGGTGATAAAAGGCTACCGTTTAAGTTCAAGTAGCGTCTGGTCATTGTGTAGGTACAATACAATACAATACAATACAATGACTCTTTATTGTACACCAGGAATAGTAAGCAATACAGAAAACAGGTACACAGAGAGTAAGTTACAAGGTAAGCAATAGGCGGCCTTATCGCTTAAGAGCGATCTCTTCCAGGCAACCCTTTACCAGAAAGAAGGAAGGACTAGTTTACAGTAGGTGATGCATCAACAGTGGATCAGAAAATTAAAACGCAACAAAAATAGTACATCTACTATTATATCGTACATATAATAAGTACACGTCTAAAACAAATATAAGCATTGGGATAAACAGCCACATATAAATAAATAAACTATAACAAAGCTAATTATTACAAGAAGACAGATAGTACACCTTAAGCATAGATTTAAAGATTGACAGAGATTTTGCCCGTCGTAAGTCAATCGGCAAAGCATTCCACAACCGAATAGCCTGGACAGTATAAGAATAGACATAGAATTTGGAGTTAGAGAGAGGCACGGTAAGGAGAAAGTTCTGAGAGCATCGAATAGAAGTTACGTAGCTAAATCGCTCTTTGAGGTAGCGAGGAGTTGCAGGGTTAAAGAGTATGCCGTAAAGAAGGTGGAGAACGTGAGAGTTACGGCGAAGGCGGATTGGGAGCCACTTGAGCTGTGATCGAAAATTAGAGACATGATCGAACTTACGCAGACCAAAAATAAACCGAATGCATAGATTTTGAATTCGCTCAAGTTTATTAAGCTGCTCTTCTAGGAGATCGGGATAGCAAATGTCAGCATAGTCGAATATAGGGTGCAGCAAAGTTGTGCAGTAAGGTACGTCATGTAGGTAGAGACGGTTATTTAGGAAGTTTATATGTAGTAAAATTTCATACATATCTGTCAACCAAGAAGTAATAGTCGAAGAGCCGTGGGGCTATGTGATGAATTAGTACCTACCTATTTGAAAACGAAATGTTTTCACTTATTTTTATCGCAAACTTTTTTTTCACTTTGTTTTTAACCGAGCTTCTTGCTTCAAGCTTTTCGGTTTGTCAACACCAAGATACCGTGTGATCTATGTGATTGGTTTTAGTTAGCTGACCTCCTATGGTTTTGTTTTTAATAGGTAGACCCTTCATTAATCGAATTTTATACGGACCAAAGTTACCCTCTATTGGGACATTTAGGTATGATATGTGAGAAGTTTCAATTCCACATTAGATCAGCGTTATGTTAATTAAAACATAATCTCTACCTCGACGTGTTACATTATTCAGTGCCGATCCATCGGTATGGATATTATGTTACTCGATAATGCAAAGCGCTAAAAATACGCATTAAAATTTGTCACGTGAATTCCGACCCCTGTCAATATGGCACTCGTTTAGCCCAACACAATGGTTATTGTCTTTATTCAAGGCTGGGGCTCTTTATAACGACCTCAGTCCCTGCATGAATAGAGCGGCGGAAAGTGCTAAAACCGATAGGCAAAGAGTGTAGGATCATCCCAACAATTGTGAAAGTTTTTGAAATCGTCAGGACAACGAACGGTTTTTGTCGTTTGATTTATTTCTGAGGTGAAATAGGTTGGAAGGTCACTTTGTAAATATTTATTTGTTAAAATATATGACACCACGCCAAAGGAAAAAATAATGAAGGAATTTGAAGTAGTGTTATGTAGTTTTATTTAAATTTAGTATATTTATTTAAATTTAAATTACTATTGTTTTTCTTCAATAGTGTGCGTGAAGTTCCCAATCCGCACTGGGCCCACGGACGTATGTAGGTTGGAATAGATGGATAGAAATTAACAAAAATTATGGATCATATTAATAGCGAAATATTAATCACGCCTATATTCCGAAAGGGCGTAGGCAGAGCACATGAAATGTTACATTTACGCTTTGAGGACTCTTTTAGAAATTTTAAGTTTAATGGTAAAAGTGGTATAATAGTGACAGGTTGCTAGCCTATCGCTTACAATATACCTTAACCTGTGTCCTTCTTACGACATCCACGGAAGAAATGGAGAGGTGTAATTTTTAACCCGACACAACGCGGGTGACTAATCTATACAGTAAAATTACATAAAGTTTACCACTGACAGATGGTTTGCCTTCATTTCATATTCAACTTTAACGACCTACAAATAAAGCCAATTTTAGAATACTGTTACCTACGTTTGCAGATTTTGTAATAGCTACTTTATTTGTATGGTGTTAAAGTTGGAAATGAAATGAAGACAAGCCATCTGTCAGTGGTAAACTAAAAGTAAACGTATTATACTAATATTATAAATGAATCTGAATGTATAGTCTACATAATAAGACAACATGGACCGTAGGTACAGTCGAGGAAACTGAATCGCGTACCAGGGTGAAATCTCGTCACATTCAATTTTCCTTGGCAGATGTATGGAATGTCAACATGACATTTGCAACAAAAAGGTTCCATCCTGGTACGCAATTCGGTTTCCTTGACTGTACGAGACTATTTATTTTTATAAAGTAGAATTTAAAGTTGTAATCGATTATGCTGTTGTAAGTGTCGTATCTGACTGGTATAAGTTCTATAAAACCGCAATTAGCAATATAAATCAACTGTTCACAGCTCCCCGCTTTCGCTCACTGACTAGTCGGTAGATCCAGCTCGGATTGTTGCCGAGATTGATAGCCTTTGTAAACTCCGTGCACGTTATACGCCAAATTATACGGGTTGAACTAAGCTGCATTTGGTGACGAGATTTTGGTCTGTTGTGAGGATTTAGTTAATGATTGTGAGTAGTGACATAAGAAAGCTGTAGTGGCCTAGTAGTGGCTTGATCTATGACCTCTTAAGCAGAGGTTCGTGGGTTCAAATCCCGGCTCGCATCTATGAGTTTTTCGGAGTTTATGTGTGAAATTACATTTGAAATTTACCATGAGCTTTATGGTGAAGGAAAACATCGTGAGGAAACCTGCATACACCTGCGAAGAAATTCAATGGTGTGTGTGTGTGAAGTTTCCAATCCGTACTGGGCCCGCGTGGGAACTACGGCCCAACCCCTCTCATTCTGAGAGGAGGCCTGTGCCCTGCTGTGGGACATATATAGGCTGAGCTGATGATGATAATGATGTGACATAAGAATGAAACTCTAAATATTTGATGTTTATTAATCGATCATTTAATTTTCTCGCTCGCTTGCTTGCTCATAGAAGTGATGCTGATGGGGTCAAAATATTCTCGAGTGGTGTTGACGGACCGGAACACGCCAGTGTAGGTAGCCTTCCAATAAGATGGAGCGACGACCTGGTTAAAGTTGTGGGAACGCGTGGTATACGGATAGCGCAGGACCGGTCTGTTTGGTGAACCTTGGGGGAGGCCTATGTTCAGCAGTGGACGTCTTTCGGCTGAAATGATGAATCGGTCGTTTGAAATTGTTCCAAATATTGAGAGTGGCGTTAATTTTACTGTATTAAATTACCACCCAGCACGACCAGAATTTTCACCTTTAACAAGAGAGCAACAAAAACCCGAAAGCAGTTTACAAATTCAAAGCGCGCGAACATCACAGAGGAAAATTCGGAATTAACTTTTCCACCGCTAATCCTGACAAGCTCATGACTTGTAGCTTTGTTAGCCACACAAAGAGCTCTCTATGAATATTTAACTTATTTCTGTTATTCCTGTTTAACTTTCGTTCCAGCTGTTCTGACTAATGCCAATGTCAGCGAGCATGCCCGAAGGCCGGCGGAGCCGCCCGAATACCTGGATCGATTTTCTGCTTGAACTTGCGACGGTTCATGTGTGGTGCCGACATTGACGGTCCGATTATAGCTCTGATTAAGGCACGGTCATGGCTGCTGGCAAGGTTCGCTATAGTTTAACAGTTCCATGGCATTGACTAGGAGGACGTCGTTAATACTTCACTTATTTCTATTCCTGTCTACTTTATTAAGAATGCTACGAGTAAGAACGTCTGGTTTAATGCCGTGGCAGCCTAGTAGTTTGACCTATCGCCTTCATCTCTGAGTTTT
Organism: Archips crataeganus; assembly: GCA_947859365.1. Taxonomy (NCBI): domain Eukaryota; kingdom Metazoa; phylum Arthropoda; class Insecta; order Lepidoptera; family Tortricidae; genus Archips; species Archips crataeganus. The sequence continues at coordinate 6,681,282 of OX402048.1, read as the reverse complement.
TCAGAAATTAGTTGCGAGATCATATTTGATATTTTCCATTAGGTTTAGGGCAAAGGAAAACATCGCGATGAAACCCGTATACCTACACCTGCGAAAAAAATTTAATGCTTAGTGTGTGAGAAGTTCTCAATCCGCACTACCTAAGCCCTCTTATTCTGAGAGAATGCCTGTGCCCTGCAGTGGGACGTATATGCACCGAGATGATGAGCTGAGGCCGTATAGTCTAACGCGGGGGCGCTTGATTTCGTTTTCACCATCTCTTTCTGTCACCATCTTATTCCGTTTGACAGAAAGAAATGGTGAATACGAAAGCAAGCGTCAGCGCGTTAGACAATAAGCTCTATATCTTCCATAGGTTAAGATAAATAGTAGTTTCAATTTCAAGTGTATAACGTGAACGTACCAATGCTCGACACCTCAACGCCCAGTAGATGACACTCATCTGTCACCTCTCTTACTATGACATAAGATTGAAGGTGCAATGTATTGGGTCAGTGTCAAGCACAGGAACGTTTGTCGTTTACGTTACGTTTGCTATAGCTTTGTGTACACATTATCCAAGCAAAGAATAGGACCAATATTTTTTGTTATAATAAATAATATAGCGTGATTGTAAAAGCTATAAAATTTAATTTATTTGCTCCGCATTTTGGCGCGCTTGTTCGATTTCCCCGCGGAAATTTAATGTTTTCCCGTTGTAAGAGTGCGTTGTCTGCGAACACTGAATGGAGGTCATGCCGTATAAAAATGAATTCTAATTTCACGGCGTGATTCTATTTGTGACATACTAGCTGTTGCCCGCGACTCTATCTGCGAAGAACTACGAAGAACTATGCAGTTTTCTGGGATAAAACCTTTCATTTATCCTTCCCAGGGTTTCAAACTATCTCCATACCAAATTTCATCTAAATAAATTCAGCGGTTTAAACGTGAAGAAGTTACAGACAGACAGATTTATTTTCTCATTTATAATATTAGTATGGACTAGCTGATGACCGTGACTCTACCTGCGATGAATTCGTTTATCGCTGTTCCGTGGGATAAAACTATTCTAGTCCTCTCTGGACCGCAATCTAGGACAGGGTTATGGCAATTCCCATGGAAATTTAATAATAATAAATAAATAATATTTAATAATAAAAAAAAAATAAAAAAATATTAGGGGACAATCTTACACAAATCGACCTAGTCCCAAACTAAACAAAGCTTGTACTATGGGTACTAGACGACGATAAACATACTTATATAGACAAATAAATACTTAAATACATAGAAAACATCCATAATTCAGGAACAAATATTCGTGCTCATCACACAAATAAATGCCCTTACCGGGATTTGAACCCAGGACCTCTTGCTTCGTAGGCAGGGTCACTACCAACTAGGCTAAGGCGGTCGTTAAATCTTTATTGCCATAACTAAAAACTAGACATTGATAAAAACTATTAAACATTTCAAATTTAAGTATTGACAATGTGCTGGGCTTGGTTGCCCGGCGCTGATTTTCAGACTGGTCCCTGTGAGGACGGCCGGTCGCAGCGCTTCTCACATTTAAATTATGAGAAAAGAAAACAAAGAATTATTTGTGACACTGCAACAGTAAGTACTAAAATAAAATAAGTTAAAATAACGAAAAAATAATGTATACTCGAATAGTTAAAAACTTAAAAATAAGGTTAGCTGTTGCTAAACCTGCACCTGCACTGTGTTGTAGGCATATGTATTTGTAAATGTGTGTGCGTGTAGCGAGTATGTGTGTGTGTGTGTGTGTGTATATATATATATATACCTGTAGCGTGAAAAGTTACTTAGTGACACAAGTGCACATGAATAAATACGGAGCAGAATAAAAACTTCAAACAACGCCGCGCACGCATTACACTACTACACGCACAACATAATGTGTGCGTGACCTGTCACAGACAAGACGGGGGGGGGGAGGCGTGCACCGGCGCCCGCTCGGAGACAAACCGGTTTGAACTAGCTCAGTGAGTAGACAAAGTTCAGGTGTGCCGCCAGCGACGACGCGACCATTTAGCGTTTAGCTACATAGTTCGGGTGTTCGGTTTTTTTTAAAGATGCCTACCTGATGTAGTGTTTGTAGATATACAGATATTAGATACTTAGGTACTTGTTTGAGTAAAATATTTTGATTCTTAATTTTTTTTTTACCGAGTGATAACCCTATGATAATAAATAAGAATTTTGAGCTCTGTTCGGAAGTTTTTATTCTGCTCCGTATTTATTCATGTGACAAGTGTACCAAATTTTTCACGCGTATGAAGCCGAGGGTGAAAGCTAGAATAATAATTTATAACATTTAACATTTCAGTAAGTATTCATGTTCATCACACAAATCGCCGGTGATACTTCAAGTTAAGCCTTAAAGAAAAAGCTAGTTACTCGGCATTGCAGTATCACCGACGAAATATCTGTAACTACGAGCATTTGAACCCAGGAACTCTAGCTTCATAGTCCAGATCACTGACCACTAGGTCATCCGACCATCCATAGAACTAAGATTTTTAGTTGTTATGTTTGATTGTCAGTAAGAGATCGCTTTGATACCATACGATGGGTAACACTATTACTATTTGTAGACATATTGTACCACGGTATGCAAATAACCAACGTTCGAAGCTCCCACATACTATGTAATATAACATGGTATTCAACGTACATTTTTTCCAGCTCGCTGTCTCCAGACAATATTGCCAAAACGGTCGGAGCGATAGATCAAAATGTGATTCCAATAAAGTAGACGTCTATAAGGCAGGTTGGTTGTGTCCTGTTCCTGACCAAGTGATTTATGACACTGCTCCAATCGTAATCAAATTAATTGTTTGACCATAAAACCCTATTCGTGAAACTAAGTGGATTTGTTTCTGTGCTCTTTTAAGGGGGAGTCCATTTATTACGTGAGGTATTCAGGGGGACTAGTCAAACCAAATCTCACTTGGGGGAGAGGGGGTCTCAGCAAATATCACGTAATTTTTATCCCGCAAAGCATTCCCGAAGCGTTGCAACTTAGGGATATTTAAAAAACGAGCCTACCAATTCCTCAAAGGGTCGGCAACGCACCTGTGATTCCCCCCGTGTTGCGGGTGTCTATGGGCGACGGTGATCGCTCTCCATCAGGTGACCCGTCTGCTCGTTTGCCCCCTCTTATATAAAAAAAATAGTTGCAACCGAAACACATCATCTGTGAAAATTTCAACTGTCTAGCTATCACGGTTCATGAGATACAGCCTGGTGTCAGAAGGACGGACAGACAGACAGACAGACAGACGGACAGCGGAGTCTCAGTAATAGGGTCCTGTTTTTACCCTTTGGGAACGGAACCCTAAAAACAGGTTATTTTAATACCATATAGGCTGGAACGATGATGATGATAAATAAAATATTCATCAATACTTTAATATCGCCTTGAATTGTCAATAGGCGTGACATGGAATCTACCCCACTCACGGTTTATTTTGAGCTACGAAAACAACCCATCTGTCTACGTCGGTTCAAGGATCGCCGGGGACACGCACGTTCTACGCTCCGTAGGTATCGACTGCCATCGTTTCCTGTATCATTTCACATTCATCAAGGACCTTTCATGTTTCCAACTCGGTTGGCCTTCGTCGAAGGCCGCTCAATAAATATTTAATTACGTTGTTATTATGACGTAGTTTGCCATTGTATATCGACTGTCGACACGACAAAGTAATTAATTCAGAACTCATGGTTTTCATAAAAAATTGAAATAGATAAAACGGTCAGTCATTTCTCCATTTTTTTACAGAGACTTTGAAAATATTTACGAATGTTTTTTTTTATGTTAGAGAGGCCAGACAAACAAACTAGTGGGTCACCTGATGTTAAATGATCACCACTGTCCATAGACACCCGCAGCGCTTTACGCGATGCCAGTGCGTTGCGTTGACGGCCCTGCAGAAAATTGTACACTCGCCTCTTAAAGGCACCCAGGTCGTAACTCGATGGGAAGACCTCAGCGGGAAGCTCGTTCCAGATTTTGCAAGTTAGTGGCAAAAAAGACCAACCACTTAAAACGCACCGTCGAAGACTGCCATTCATCAACGACCGTTTTAGCCTAGTTGGTAGTGACCCTGCCTACGAAGCAAGAGGTCCTGGGTTCAAATCCCGGTAAGGGTATTTATTTGTGTGATGAGCACGAATATTTGTTCCTGAGTTATGGATGTTTTCTATGTATTTAAGTATTTATTTATCTATATAAGTATGTTTATCGTCGTCTAGTACCCATAGAACAAGCTTTGCTTAGTTTGGGACTAGGTCGATTTGTGTAAGATTGTCCCCTAATATTTATTTATTATTTTTATTATTTATTTATTCATCAACATGATGTCGATGAAATGAACGCTTACGACGGGTGGATCTGTAATGGAACCTCGCGGCTAGAATGAGGTCAAAGAGTACCCCAGAGCACCGTATAGACCGTTGTAGATCTTATAGAATACGCAAAGGGAGCTAAAGTCTCTTCGGAGAGCGAGAGGATCGAGTTACGAAAGTTAATAGATAAGACCAAAATTTACACCAAGTACATTAAAGAGGACCACGCTATTATTTAGTGAACTTTCGACCTGACACTACACTAAGACAAGCTCCTTATTTATTATTCGACTGGGTACATACGCAGCGGGGGCACACCATAAATAATAGCACATTCACGACCACATATCGCTACGCGCTACGCTCGTATCCAGTAGAAGCGTTTTTCCGCTTGCCACTGAATGTGATAGTGCTAAATAAAATGTTTAGAAGGAAGCGTGAAAAAATTCTTGCAAGATCGAGTAAGCAAGCAAGTAAGTAACTGATATTTCAATCGGTAGTATCTTCTATACCTGTAAAAGAGTAATATTGGTTGACAAACAACGCACAGTCTAATCCACAGTTACTAGAGGGTTTAAAATCTGCGGGAGTATTCCTTGAGGATCATAGAACACCAAGAAGTGATTTTTCGAAATTCCCACGGTAGGTACACAACGTTATTTTAGTTTTCGAGGAGGGCAAAGCTTATGTCATAAGCTATTCAAAAACAAGTCTTACGTGGATGGAAACTGCACGAATTATAGCATTTACACGAAGCCAGAAAAGAGATCGTCTGTTAGCTCTGCGGTTTTGCTAGCAACTGCAATTTACTGCCTGCTCGTTAAAGTGATACCTTTCGAGGCAGTGCGGTACGGTTCACAAACGGTCGAGGTTATATTTTAGTCAGTACTCTACAATATTTCGAACGCTGGTAGTCATTTTGGTATTGAGGCATCAAAAACCTTGTAGAACGATTTCCTTATGATATCTAAGCACAAAAAGGCTTGAGGCTTTATTGTCTAACGCACTGGAAATTGTAATCGTTTTAACCACTTCTTTTTGTCACATGGTATACCAATAGGAATAACCAGAAACACAAAAAAAGTTCGGATAATGAGATGCCTAGTCTTTCCAATCTTTCTATATGGAGCTGAGACGTGGACGTTGAGGAAACAGGACGGTCGCAAAATTGACGCTCTGGAAATGTGGTGTTGGAGACGCCTGCTCAGAATCCCGTGGACAGCGCACCGCACCAAAGTTTCGATCCTTAAAGAACTTGACATTCAAGAGAGATTGTCGTCGACTGTGCAAATGCGAATCCTCAAGTTCTTTGGACATGTCACCCGTAATGAGGACTCCATGGAGCGGCTTGTGGTGCAGGGGAAAGTCGAGGGCAAAAGATCTCGCGGGCGCTCCCCAACTCGGTGGACAGACCTCATCAAAACTGTGACGCACTCCAACATAAACGATTGCTCCCACTCTGCCAGACATCGGGCTACTTGGCGACGCGTCGCGAGAGCAGCGGTGGCGCAGGAGTCGATCGACCGAAGCATGACCACGACCACTCTGTCAAGAGTGCACGACTAAGAAGAAGAAGATACCAATAGGACGAGAGTAGAAAGAGACAGTAAATGGGATCGCGACCGTCCGCGAGTTAGATAATATGGTCTATGTACACCCATTGTCTAACACACGCAAGCTTGCTATCTCATTCACTAATTTCTTCCTGTCAGACGGTATTAGATGGTGACAGAAAAAGATGGTAAATACAATCACGAGCGGCCGTGCTTTAGACAATATGGTCTCACTGTAGAGTAATGGGGTTTTACCAACCTTTTACTTAAATCTGACGTTGTCATTCACCTGACACCTGTTGTCAATGACCTGGTTTTTTAAATGTGTTTAATTTCAGTTATTAACAATATTATGTTATAAACTCAACGTTCCTTAAAATACGTTCATTTACCACGCTCTTATTATTAGCTTCACCTGTAGGTAACTATGTATGTATCTATAATCAGCTGCAGACTTGCACAGAAAACTTATCCTCCTTGTAACGGGGACAACCACACTCTTACATTTTCTCTGCCGCTGACCGTACCTATGTGCGTAACGGAATCTTTGAACCTGATTTTCACCCACGTCTTATTGTGGTATTGATATGGTACCACCGAACTAATTCGATGATGGAGACGGAAGGCAGAGAAAAGAACTCCAAGACACAACTTAACCTAGCCGTGTTTGGCCTTGCTAGAATAGTCGTAAGGTGAATTTTGACCAAGAATGTTAGCAGAGTTCGATGAAAGAGCAGTCAAGCAGGTTTACCACACTGTTTCTTATGAAGCGTGTTTTTTTAGGTTTTACTTACTATAATTTATTTAGAATATCATGATGAATACGGGATCTCTCTATTTGGCATAATATATATCAATAGACAATAGTCCGAAACTGTTTTAGCATAACAGACTTGACATAATAGGTTTTCGCCGAATGGTAATGTGACAGAAACCTATCGATATAATTTATAAAACAAATATTGGAGTTTAACGTTGACAGAATTTTTTATTTCACAAATCTATATAATAATCACCTTTCTAATATTTATTAGTAAGCTTTAATATTTTAGGGTTCCATTAAAAGTATTATTGTAATGATTAAATCATGATTCAATCTTAATCCAAGCTCAAATTTGTAAGCCAATGGATTACTTCACTTAATAAGTAGTATTAATCAAGATAAAAACCGGCCGAGAGCGTGTTGGACACGCCCAGGATAGGGTTCCGCAGCTGTTACGAAAAAATCATTGTAAACCAATTTTACTATTAATTGTACTGTACGTATTAAACGAGCAATATTTTATAGGTCAGGCTTCTATCTACTCTTTAACTACTAATAATTCTCAAGCAAACTTAGCCGTTATAGTTTTCCTTGTTAATCTATACTAATATATAAAGCTGAAGAGTTTGTTTGTTTGTTTGTTTGTTTGAACGCGCTAATCTCAGGAACTACTGCTGCAATTTGAAAAATTCTTTCAGTGTTAGATAGCCCATTTATCGAGGAAGGCTATAGGCTATATATCATCACGCTAACTCCAATAGGAGCTGAGCGGAGCGGAAGAATGTTTCAAAATCGGGGGTTTTTCAAGTAAAACTTCTATAGGCCCTAATCTCAGGAACTACTGCTCCGATTTGAAAAATTCTTTCAGTGTTGGATAGCCCATTTATCGAGGAAGGCTATAGGCTATATATCAATAACACCAATAGGAGCGGAGCGGAGCGGAAGAATGTTTCAAAATCGGGGGTTTTGAAGTAAAACTTCTATATAGGCGCTAATCTCAGGAACTACTACTCCGATTTGAGAAATTCTTTTAGCGTGTTAACACCAGGGGGCGGGTTGAGGGGGGATTAACATTTCATTGATTTTGCCGTAGGATGCACCGTTTTCAAGATATTTGACAAAAACACCAAGGGGGTGGGGGGGTGGGGGGGTTGAGGGGTGGCGGTGAGGGTGCGGGGGAGGGGGTGCGGGGGCTTCGGAGGGGGGATTCAAATTTCATTGATCTGCACCGTTTTCGAGATATTTGACAAAACACCAAGGGGATGGGGGGGGTTGAGGGGGGGGGTGCGGGGGAAAGGGTGTGGGGGTTTGAAAGGGGAATGAAAATTTAATTGATTTTGCCGTAGGATGCACCGTTTTCAAGATATTTGACAAAAACACCAAGGGGGTGGGGGGTTGAGGGGGGGTGCGGGGGAGGGTGTGGGGTGCGGGGGAGGGCGCGTGGGAGAGGGCGTGGGGGTATTAAAGGGGGGATGAAAATTTCATTGATTTTGCCGTCGGATGCACCGTTTTCAAGATATTTGGCAAAAAAAAACTTGAAGTAAAACTTGAAGTAAAAATTCTATAGGGCACGCTTGACTTGGGATGGACGAACCGAACGCGGGTGTGCGGGGGGTACTGTGTGGGAGGGCGTGCAGGGGGTGCGGAGGGGTGCGGGGGGGGGGGTTCTGGGTAGCTGTGCGGGAGGGAGCGGGTTGGAGGGTGCGGGGGGGTTGCGGGGGGGGGGGGGGGTAATTTTTTTATTATCGAGGAACTAAGGAGAGCCATAATTGATGAAAAAGCAAATTGGATAAAAAAAATAAGCTGCCCAAATTACTAATTCCACGCGGACGGAGTCGCGGGCAAAAGCTAGTTTGAGATATTTCCTCCCATCCTGATTTTTTTCATAATTTTTATACCAACAGTTTAGCTTTTAGAGAGGTGGGGGGGGACGCTCGATTTTAACAAAAAAAATCGAGTTGAATATTTCGCAAACGAATCACTGTATGGAAAAAATGGAAAAATCGTCTTCACAACCCCCCACTTTACGTCTTTGGGAGGTACCCTAAAATTTTTTTTACATTTTTATCACTTTGTCGGGCTGATTGCAAAATATCCATGCAAAATTACAGCTTTCTAGCACTAATAGCCACTGCGCTAAGCCGCGGACAGACAGACAGACGGACGGACAGACATGACGAAACTATAAGGATTCCGTTTTGCTATTTTGGCTCCGGAACCCTAAAAACGAAGCTGATTACTTAAGAAATAACATTACTTATTGGATCAAAAATATAATTGAGCATCGATATAATTTTTTTTATCACTTCACGTAGGTACATGCGATTTCATGACTGATAAAAAAGACATTTTTTAAATTATTAAAATACTTAACTTACAACACGATGGTTGTGAGCATTTATTATTTGAAATACTTAACTGTACCTCTACCATGAGTTACACTAGTTTACAGTGACCGTACTCGCTAGCGACGGCGTAAATGATTTGTATGGAGAATTGTACTTCCGTAAGTGACCGCTAGAGGCGCTGTACACAATTCTCCATACAAATCATTTACGCCGTCGCTAGCGAGTACGGTCACTGTAAACTAGTGTAACTCATGGTAGAGGTACTGTTTCTTTTTGCTGAAGTTTTGAAGAAAAATCTTATCAGTGTTTTCCTGTACAGTCAAGGTTATGGGTGCATACAACTTGCTCTATGTCCCATACTCCCATAGCTCTTATGTCGTCGAATTATGGTATCGGAACACAACCATGAGAGGATTAAAACGTTACATATTTTTGCACTTGACTGTACAGCATACCTGATTGATTTGAAACTTTCGAATGTAATTATATATTTCGGAACAGACTCTTTCTTTGATTTCAATTCATACTAATATTATAAATGCGAAAGTAATTCTGTCTGTTACCTTTTCACGCCTAAACCGTTGAACCAATTTACACGAAATTTGGTGTGGATACAGGTAGTTTTAAATCTAAAAAGGACATTGGATAGGATAGTTTTTATATACCAAAATTGCATAGTTCCACGATATAGCGATAAACAAATTCTATGCAGACGAAGTCACGGGCAACAGCTGGTACGACGATTGATAGCTAGTGCGAGTATGACGTTAGTTATTAATTTGGATTTTACGCAGACGGAGTTGCGGGCCGTAGCTAGTCATTTAGTAAAGCTTACGGTGTATGAAAAAAGTCAGTAAGTATACTTAGTAGCGGAATGAAAATGTTCGTCACTTTCCGACCTTAACTCGTTGTCATAGAGTCGAAAAGTGACGAACCTTTTCATTCCGTTACTGTACCTACCTAAATGTAAAAAAACTAGTAGGTATTTTGGGATAATCGCTTTAAACTTAAACGCGATGGCTCAATCTGGCGCTAGTCGGTACGTAGTTTCATTTCGTTGTTTCGTGTTCGGAACTTTACACGTTAGTGGCCGTGTTGGGAATGACATAATTTGTTTCATGCCCTGTGACGGTGACATATTGGTAGGTACTTTGCAATAAACATGCAAATTTACAAAGTAAACACGAACATGTTGAGCAAATTGGTTCGCATTATAACCTTTATTGCCAATTTGTTTTACATTTCGGTCATTTTTAACCCCCGACACAAAAAGAGGGGTGTTATAAGTTTGACCGCTATGTGTGTGTCTGTCTGTCTGTCTGCCTGTCTGTGTGTCTGTCTGTGGCATCATAACTCTTAAATGGGTGAACCGATTTGGATGCGATCTTTTTTTATTTGAAAGTAGGTTTCTTGGCGATGGTTCTTAGACATGTTTCATCAAAATTGGTCCACTCGTTTCAAAGTTATCAGCTCTTTTGTATGCTGCGGAAGGGTTCGTTCTTAGATTTAATTGCGTTGGGGGTTTTAAAAATTGTAATTTATAGTTATCTGGAATTGTGCACGCACATAATACTACCTATGTGGAGAATGACCGTGTAAAATGACCGCCTACTATTCCCTAGATATTTTGTCAAGTTCGTCGAATTAGAATGTTGTAAAAAAAACGACACGTTTATTAGTCAGAGTGCTCAAATCTGCTGGTCTAATTTTAGCATTGAATGATACAATTATATTATGTTAATCCGAACCAATTTTGGGATTTTGCATGGATTCCATGGGAATATCGTGATGTGATGTTATTTCAGAAGCCCAGCTAGCTACATGCTAAATTTCATCTGAACCTGTCCAGAGTGTCCAGCTATTTTAGCGTGCAGGAATAAACACATATACACATACGCGCACGCGCAAATTTTCACATGTAGAATTATTAACTATGCATTTTGCATACTCACTGACTAAACATTGAATTTACAAGAAATCTTGTAATAAACAAAACATTTTAAATCAAGTGAAACGCAATTTCAATTGTCAATCTTTATTGTTGTTTAACCAATTCCCGCAAAACAAAGTAATAGAAATAACTATGATTTAGTTGTTATGCTCAAAACCTCAATAATGTTGCGGAACATTTTTCAACTGAAACATCGAGAAAAATACTTTGGTAACCGAGCCGCAAAACTTTCATCAACTTGTTACTTAGCATTCAGATTGCAGAAACTTCGTAAATATAACATTCCAAGTGACATTAAATATATAGCGGCGAGATAAACTGTGTAAGCTACGCGGCGGAGTACTACAGATAGCGTCTAATGACTTCTCTTAATGTGAAATGTACGCGTTTGTTTACAATTTCTTCTACCTGGCCGGGTGTTTGGGGAAAAGTAAATCATTTTTTTGCGTAAAAACGACAGTTCCTCAGGGAGCTGCCACTGCTGCCAGTAACTTAAGTATATACTTGATTTAATTTAGGGTGAGTGAAGGACGCGTTTCGACGGCGCTTCTAAATCTTCCAGCTCTTTCAATATTTCACTTTGTTTTTCGTAGTTGCTGAATTACTTACGTGACTGAAGTATTGTGGTCTGAATTTATTGTACATTTACCTGTAAAAGACAAATAAATGGCATCAATGGATAAATTTTAATAAGTACAGAGATAAACCCTGACTGACCCAATGATTCAGCATTTCATCAACCTTCAGCTTAAATTTTTAAACCTAGAAAGCTAAAATTTTGCATAGCTAGACAAGGAATAAAGACGGATTTTACGCAATTGCCACAAAATAGTATAGTTTGCAGCCTGGGTAAAGCTGTGATCCCGCTGTATGATAATGCTGCATTGCCATGACATGACATACATACATAATTTATCCTTAAGATATACTAATTAGTTATTACAATATTAATAAATAAATAATTATCAACACCGAACACTTTAGTACTTTGTCGCTTTCACTGACGTGAAACGTGACATATATATTATTTCAAACTTCACAGTATAAACGTTTGTTGCGGCGACAAAGTACTAGTGTTCAGCGACTTCTGAGGCTGACTGTACACCCTAACAAGGTGTAAAACTACCATCCACTATTGTACTTACATTAATGCATTTGAATTAATACTTAAATTTGAAATGTTAATATGGTTTTTATTGAAAAGTCATCATTTTTGCAAACGTCCTTTGGATCATGAAATTAACCCCTAACACCAATAACTTTGCATTGTTTTCACATCAGTGAGGCCATAACTCCGAAGTTTGCTCAGACTATCCGACAGCATCAACAACTGTAAGTCTGGATTCGTTAAGTAGGCAAACTTGTATTGAAAAGTCATCATTTTTGCAAACGAAATAACATCCTTTGGATCATGAAATTAACCCCTAACACCAATAACTTTGCATTATTTTCATATCAGTGAGGCCATAACTCCTAAGTTTGCTCAGACTATCCGACAGCATCAACAACTGTAAGTCTGGATTCGTTAAGTAGGCAAACTTGTTGAGCATGATTAAAACAACTTTGTCTCGAACGGCGCTGAAACTGTTTGCCCAAAACCAACCTCCAGCGGTTTTATATTGCTTCCTCTTTGATACAAAAACGTGATGACCTATTGCCCTAGTTACTTTTTGTTACATCCAGGGATCCATTAACACTATGTTTTGCCGAACCCTGTTGTTCGGCTCAGCTTCGTAATTTTCATACGAAACGTCAAGCCAATATTTTGTGAGCATTTACTTAGATGTATGCGTGAAGCTTGTACGGCTTTCGAGAGTTGCTTTTAGGAGAATAAACAGTTTTTGCTGAAGTATTTTAGGTATCGCGTGTCAAGAAAATATCACGACATCGTGTATCCTAGATACAAACTACAACTCCATTGCCTATCCTTAATTATTTAAGTTGTGTTTTGGTTACCTATATTAATTACCTTGTGATAGATGACTGTATCCGTCTGGTGTCATCAACGGTGTCTCACCACCACTATACATGATTAAATATATCAATCACTCAATACAATTCAAAACATCACTTCACATAGGTACACATATACTTTATACACAACCACTGAAATTTGTTTCTTATCCAAACTATTCTAAGTTAATAACATGTATATAGTAAGACGACAATTAACCTAAAAGCAAGTATGACAAATGACACAATAACAGATAACATCGAAGACAGCGGTATTCTTCTACAAATGGGGCAAACCGGGTCATGTCATTTAGTTAAGAGTAACTTTATCCATGAACAAAGACAACGATTCTTAGCTCTAAGGAACACAGAATATAAAACAGTACATTATTAAGATGATTTACTGAGAAACAAGACATAATAAGCAGGCTACTGTTATTGTTATTTTTGGTTGCATTATCTAATGCGTGATTCTAATTATACTATTATAATATAAGTAAACTTTGGTTTGCTAATAACTATTATATATTATATAACTCTAACTAAAAAAAAATTCGTTCAAAATTGATTCATATTCGACATAATATTCAAAACCTCATGAGATGTGTTTTGTTCAAAGGTCTCATTATTTCTCTTACTGTCGTTAGAATTGAAAACACGAAATAACCGCCACGTAAAGGCATTATGCAAAACATACTATACTGGTTTAGAAAAATATAAAACACTGATTTGTGGAGCTATTATTCCATCGAAAAGTTGATAATAGAGTTCTCAAAATGTCAATAATTAAGATCTCTGAATACGGTTGTCCAATAAATAAAAAAGTAACTCTATGTAAGTAGTACCAGAGTAAAATATTCAAACTTTAGCCAACCACTTCTTTCCGCCGTTCATTCTTAGTTTCAATTCAATAAATCAAATGAACGTCGAAACATTTCCACACAAATATTTCACCGAGTAAAAAGGCTGAAATTATTAGAAGGTGGTTTTAACAGGAATTCACAGCAATAACAATATCAATTTTCAAACGAATATACCCAAAACCAATTTCGCACTCGCATTAATAATTTCAATAAATATTCCTTAGGGATGAATTATTCTGTTTAAATACAAATAGGTAATAACGCGGCGTCATTATTGGCGATACTGGAAAATTAAATTTTCGGATCTCGGAATGACAATTAAATTTCCAGTTTTGGAAATATGAATAGCATTTGTTTCACTAAGCTTTTTTTAAACTGTGGTGTAAAATGGATCGCAGTTGCAAGTCCCGCGTGTAGCCGAGCGAGGTGGTGGCGCGACTGCCACTACCACCACCCCATGGTGGTATCAACCACCGCGCCCTTCGCAGTTAACCCCGTGTCTTTCAGCAATGAAACTTGGAGGCGGTACTAAGCCAATGGATAAAAACTTTGAAAAGCGTTTTTATAATTCACTTGTCTCTTTTATTTAACCATAACGTTTGTTTTACATAGGTTTGATTTACTTCAGTTTTAATTACGTTCAATTTCATAATTTTCATACCAAAATGGCAACAAATTACTTATTAATACAGAGTTGTGCACTTCTTCACAATATTCAATGCTGGTATTGCAACCATACATGATATTAGAGTAAGAAAATAAAGAGAAGGGATGAAATACAAACCTTTACGTAGTAAACTGTTGGCATGTTCAAGCACTAAATCTCAAACAATTATAGAACAAAGAAGAAACTAGCTTCATAGTTTTGTATTGAGTACTTAACAATTTAATAAGAATGGGAGGAGTTCGAGAAGTTGTACACCTCAACGCCGGTAGTAAACAGGTTCACGTCCCGAAGCAATGTGTAGTCTTCTTTCGATAGTTACATCCCCATAGTAATAATGACATTAAACGCTCATAAAGTCATGAGGCACGTGTGCCGCATGGTCGAACCATTGAAACCACCCATGAGGCACATATTATGTGCCTCATCGGACTGTGAACCTGTTGAAATTAATATGAAAGTTTTTCGTTGTGAAACGAACTTTTCCCATCAGACGTTTTGTATGGTTGACTTTTATTCAACGTGATTAAATTTTTTAGTCTCTACTCGAACATGAGCATGACAAAGCAACTTCTTATACGTAGTTATATGCCTTATCCAAATAAAGACATAGTGCGGCCACTTTTGTTTTACGATATTTAGATACTGATAAAGTAAACAGATATTAGTAAGATTCTGATGCCCCTCCTTACCGTCAGTGTGGGTTGGGTAACTTTTGTCGTATGTATTACTTTTAATGGCTTATTTTTTATGTTACAGGGTAGTACTGTACTCGACAAAAAAGGATAATAACAGACTGGGATGAATTTGGTTCTTCAGTGATCTCATTAGACGACAATCACGCCAATATATCGTCATCGTTAGTTTTGTAGTCTATTGCAGTGTCAGTGACAAGAGGGAACGAAATGCTTTTGAAGTCAAGGCTGTGCAAGCCAATATGTGAGCGGCATACGCGACTACAAACTTGGCAGGTACAGGAATAATGTATGCGTACGGAGAGTCATCGCTGAGTTGGTGTTTTTAGGGTTCCGCACCTCGGAAGGAAAAAGCGGAACCCTTATAGGATCACTTTGTTGTCCGTCCGTCCGTCTGTCAAGACCCTTTTTCTCAGGAACGCGTGGAGGTATCAAGCTGAAATTTATATCAAATACTCAGGTCTGCTGTCTCTTGGAGCTGTGATAAAATCAAACTTCTAAGCCAACGCAATCAAAAGATCCCATTTATGCCGCAAATTTTCGACACTCGCAAGGGAATCAAAACCTACTGGGTACTTCCCGTGAACTCAGAATCTTGAAATTTGGTACGAAGCAAGGTCCTTAGCACAGATAAAGGAAAAATTGCGAAAAGCATAATTTTTTTTGTGTGTCTGTCTATATCAGTACCAATCTACAATGATCCCACACTGCGCACATTTTGCTTAAGAGTCGGGTCTGCTAAGACTGGATATTCATAGATACATATAAATTTGCACGGAACCCACGGTGCGCGATTCGGACTCGCACTTGACCGGTTTTTTTTTCTTTACGAATGGAACATAACTGATGTACTCAGGGCTAATTCCGTAGTAACAATTGTCATGTCGATATTTTCCGTCTAAGAATAGTAAGATAAGTAGGTAGGTACTACCTCGGTGAAACCGATCAACCCCAAAGACCAGCTAGCAAATTCTTTCATTTTTTAGTACCTTAACAATATCATAAATAATATGTAACTTACTCTCTGTGTACCTGTTTTCTGTATTGCTTACTATTCTTGGTGTACAATAAAGAGTCATTGTATTGTATTGTATTGTATTGTATGTAAGTTTGTTTTGTTTGGATGTTTTTTACTCAAGTTTTTGCAAAAAATTGTCACGAGCTTTAATTTGGTACCCACTTAAGGTTGACAGTCCTGTCATATTGTATAAGAATTCAAAGGATATTTTTTCGAAATGGGTGTCAAATTAAAGCACGCGACCGTAGGTAGGAAACAATAGCCGAATTATATGCAGCAGACTCTGTCAGCGTAAGCTAGTGTTTATATAATAAAAGTATTCTGTTTGTACCTGAGACAAGGAAATAAAAACAACAGAAAAATAACCAATATTCCTATATTTCAGTAGCTTTATTAATTGCCAGAGATAGCAAACGATTAAAAAGAAATCACTCGCGATTGCATAAATAAAGAATAATATATTTCATTCGTTCTCAAAATGAATTCGAAAAGAGCTTGTTTTTAACAATAATAGCTCTCTCAAACATGAATAGCAGCGAGTCGCGCCTCAATGCGTTTCAAGAGAACACTTCGCAAGTTGAATTTCGCTATAGTTTCCTAGAAAACTTATGCTCTTGTTTACTTCTCATTGTATCCGGGGGCTTCGCTGCATCCGAGACCACTGCAACATTAACGGCACATAACGTCAAGTGTAAGCGAGCTGACCTACTTGTAAACATTTACATACCCATTCGTTGCAGATTTGGTTTAAGATAAGATATTTTGGCATAGAAAGTTTGCAACTCAATTTAATACGTCTGCGGAAAATTTAAAATTATGTATGTATAATTTAAAATGTTTTTGATAAAGACAAAGTTTTAATGCGTTATGGAATTACAGTTTTCGGCCTAATCGACATTAAAACGACATTAAGCTTAAAAACGAAAATGAGAGATTTTTTTAAATGTGAACTAAATTGTATTAACACCTACCTAACTTTTCATCACAAATATTTTACCGAATAGTGCAGTATTCTTGATAAATTCAAGCTCCAAGATAGCATCAAGTATACATTTTTCACTAACGTTAGTATGTCCTTTACCCGCGGCTTCGCTCGCGTTAATCTGGCATTTGGAGTGAAATTGCGTGATTTTCGGAATTCCCAAAAATTACATCGTGGTTTTAAAAACATCGGTAAAAAACACCCGCCGAATTCGAGATCAATTTACGAAAATCGTTATTTCCTAGTAGCAAAATTTCCCAAATGCTTTTTTCTCACTATAGTTTTTTACTTTCGATTTTTTAGTTTCAAAGTCAAAGTCAAAGTCAAAATGATTTATTGCATATCACATTACAGGCATAAGCTGGAATAATAGACTAGGTATACATGTGACGCCCAGTAAGGGCACGGCAATATCAGAGGGCTATTTTTACAATTAAACATTTTAGACAATTTTCCTATATTTTCCTATATTATATATTTTCGGGCCAATGCAAACTTATCATAACATAACCTAAGCCTACCTATGTTTTAGTGTCGATTAAAGTTGGGAAAAAACGCGATTGTGAAATAGGCTTCAGTAAAAAACCATAATGAGAAATAGAGCATTTAGGAAAAATTGCGAATGGCAATTTTGCTACTATGAAATAGCGTTTTTGGTAAATTGATCTAGGCACTCCCAAATTCCATGTTTTTCAACCGTTAGGTTGAGATTTCGGGTCTTTACCCCGATACCGTGAGAATATCGAGGTAAAAAAGTAGCCCTCCGAAAACCCAGCTACTTATCTGTATGCTTAGTATAAGTTTTTACTTTGAAAAAATATACCTTGTTGAGTTCCTTGCCGGTTTCTTCTCAACAGGGTTTTCCGAACCGGTGGTAGATTCTTCGACGTTCATAGGAGCATCAATTGATGCCTAAATTGAATAAAGAATTTTGACTTTGACTTTGACTTTGACTTCACCAAATACTTCTCGATCGCGTTTACGCAAAAAATTGAATTACTAGGGAAACATGGACAGCGCCTCCGCGCGCGCGCTTCTATGTTTCCATAGAATTGAAATTTTTACGTAAACGCGATCGAGAAATATTTTGGTGAAGTAAAACTTATACTAAGCATACTGTATATCAAATTTCATACAAATCCGTCCAGTCCTTTCCGCGTGAAAGAGTAACAAGAACACACACGTACGTACACGCACACTCAGAAACTTTCGCATTATTATAATAGTAGGATTTACGAGTATGTAGCACATTGGAGTAAATTATTTTATGTAGTCGCTTAGTTTATACTTTTTATTATGATTCATTTAGAAGCCTGAAAGAGACCTTATGCCGCATACGAATTTGTGGTCATTGGCGATGGCGACAAACGGAGATAGCATGTGAAATATTTTCAAGTAAAGCCTACCCTAAAGCCTGTTTAGTAATAGGTACCTAGTGTATTAACAATAAGCAGAACAGCATATGGCCGTTGGGGTCGAAAAGTTTTCGAATGGAGACCACGGACTGGCAAGTGCAGCGTGGCACGTCCACCTACAAGATGGACGGACGATTTGGTAAAAGCCGCCGGTTCAAGGTGGATGCAAGCCGCTTCCAACCGTAATGAAAAGGTATCATGCCTATATCCAGGTAGTTGGAAGTCCTGCGGCTGAAATGATGATGACGAGTGTATTAACAACTGCATCTTAACAACTGATTCTATCAGAATTTTCTTTACACTTCGCACTGAAATGTATCTGTTTAAAAATGATTTGTAGTACCTGTGTTTTGAAGAAAATGAATAATTTCGAATATATATTTTATCAGGCGAACCACCTCTGAAGCGAACAGACGGGCGACTGACAAGACAAATTGCAGGAAAGAACAAAGACGCTTCGTTTACATTTTTTAAAGCTTTAGTTAAGTCATTAGTATTATTCATCTTGGCCGGTTTTTAAAACTGTTACAAGAATGAAAAATAAAAGTGACGACTTTGTCTTGAATTGCTTGTTTTTCATATTAAAATATACTTACCAGCTTATGGAGGGAGATCTATGCTATGAATTGCATACATAAAATAAGTGTATAAAAGATAAGATTTGCATTTTCGCAGAGATGTATCAAATAAAATATTTAAGACTACCATTAGTGATTACCACTAATCATCAAAATCACTTTATTCTCATTTTTCCGTAGTCAACTAGGAACCCTTATAGTTTCGCCATGTCTGTCCGTCTGTCTGTCTGTCCGCGGCTAAGCTCAGAGACTGTTAGTACTAGAAAGCTGTAATTTGGTCTGAATATATGTATCAGTCACGCCGACAAAGTGGTTAAATAAAAAAACTAAAAAAATTTTTTTAGGGTACCTCCCATACACGTAAAGTGGGGGTGATTTTTTTTCTCGACTAACCCTATAGTGTGGGGTATCATTGAATAGGTATTTGAAAATAAATAGGGGTTTGCTAAAACCATTTTTTGATAAAGTGAATATTTTCGGAGATATTCACTCCGAATGTTCAAAATAATATGTCCCCCCTCTAATTTTTGAACCGCACGTTTAAAAAATATGAAAAAAATCGCGTAAGTTAAACTTAATAAAAACTTTCTAGGAAAATTATTTTTAACTTAATCAGTTGAGCAGTTTTTTAGTTTTTTTTTAAATAAAAATATTTCTAAACTAAGATTGTAATTTAACCGCCACTGTAAGCATTTTCTTTTCTTTGAGTACTATAAGATCACGCTAGCTAACAGTAAGTATCTTCTTTCAAATAAAAAAAAATTGAAATCGGTTCATATAATAAAGAATTACATCTTACCCCGGCGCCACACATATTACAAATGTTTCAACACATATTTGAACACATATTTGATCTATGGTTGATTATATGGATGTTCTATTGAACAAATAAGCAAATACCGGTGCTACACATCTGATCAAATAACTGTGTTCAAACATTTGTAATATGTGTGGCGCCGGGGTAAAAAATACATACTAGTTCTAGTAGACTGCGGATTAGATTAGTTACCCAATTCGCCGATCTAGATGGCGCTGTACTGCCGACGTTGAAATTCTAGGTACATCGCGCTGTTAACCCTAGCGCGCGGTGGGAGTTGGGACCAAAACAACCACATTAATTAGTATGCAAAGATTTTTTCGTACCTGCTACGGAACCCTATCTTGGGCGTGTCCGACACGCTCTTGGCCGGTTTTCTATAATTATTTCGTAATTGACATCAATTACAGAATTTTTTCTCTATTTATTATTTTGAGCGATTTAAAATTGAGCTAAAACTTGCTTAGCGATAGGTACCATAAATAGGTACTTATTTTTACAGTAAGTACCAATATTCAAGCTCAATATAGTTAGGTATTTACCGGATAATGCTGACCTTTATGTAACCATGTACTTTGCTTTTTTTTAGTAAAATATTTCATTCCGTTCCGTTCAATTCCATTCCATTCCATTCCAAACCTTTTCATTTTATTCCCTTTCATTCTTTATATTCTATTCTAGGTATTTCGGCGTTTTCATTTTTAGCGTAAAAGTAGAGTAGCTGATCACTAATAAATAAGTAGATAGTTAAAATACAATACAAAGACTTTACACCACGTAGTAAGCAATACAGAAAACAGGCACATATAAATATTACAAGGTAAGCGACTATACATATTAGTTCACAGGGTGAAATTCAAATGGTGATACAAAATTAGTGCAACTTAGTGTTCTGGGCAACAATGCATCAACACAATTGTTAAAGTTAGTCTAGTAAAATTAAGTATGTTCATACTTTGTTGAAATTAAATCACGAACTCAATGTATGGACGCCTCAAATTAAATAAGACTACTTAACTAAAACAAAATTAAATGACTTAGTGCATTATATTGTCCAGCATTAACTGAATTAGAAATACTAAGTTAATTTTTTACTTATTACCATTTAAATTTGGCGCTGTAGACACGAAGTAAAACATTTTCATGTTGACTGTTTCCCTTAGCCCACATTATACCAGGCAAAGTTCAACCTTGTACATAAAACGAAACGTATATTTCTACCTGTAAACCACTGATTTATTGAAGAGAGTTTATTGATTCTATGTGCTTGCCGTCTGACCGTGATGGGGGCCGCGTCCTCGGTTGCTTATCGACCCTATGCAAATTCTCCTGTAATTTTGCTGCAATCGTTTACATAGGCTACTTCATGCTAATCTACGGTCCACCTTTGTGCCGCTCCGTTAAATTAACACGGTTAAATTGAGCTCCATTAAGTTTTAGAAACCGTAAATGTTGTTTTAAAATTATTCCGGTATATATCATCAGCACAAAGACTTGCTATAGCAATCAATGTGGGAATACTCCCTGCGTGATGGGCATTCTACCTAAGGGTCCAAATTTAGATGGTAATTTTTAGTTTTTAATTTTTCTTAGCTATTATAAGTTAGTTGTAATTATGTTAATTTTATACTTAGTCCCTGTTTTTATACCTACTTTATTGTTAAATACTTGAAAATGTAGTATTTCAGCAGATGGTTGGGTTGACGAAACACCTAGACTATACAGATTTTTCTTTTATATGTTTGTTTCAAAATATAGTCACGTGTTTAAAACACCTTTTAATTTGTACGAGTCGAAATTGTTTTTGCGGTGGACGGTTAATATAAGTTAAAGAAGGTATATTTTGGCACTCTGGGCCGATTGCACGTAGGGTTAAATATGTCAGCGTTGTAGAAAAATTAATGAAAGAGATGTTTACATTGGAAGTTTATTTATATATTGAAGTAACTATAAACAGTTGTGATGGTCAGTCAGTCAAGTTTTGAATATGAGAGAATACAAATTTGATTACAAAAACTTATAAAATAGCCAGTAACCTATGTACGTATAGAGTACCTACCTATTTTAACAGTTTTGACACCATTTAAACTTGGGTTAGCAGTTAACTCATAGTTACGTAATTAACCCTGGTCTGAACAAGTCCGCTAGCTACTAATTTCTATTGTTAAACATCTATCGATTATCCAACAAAGACTAAGGAAAAAAACATTTGAAACAACATAAATTATCACGATTAATCACGAACTAATAATATTAGTAATCAAATCATTTCAATGGAACACTTATTCATCAGTTTTATAAACAACATCAGAGCATTGAAAATAGAGATAACAAAGTTAGATCGGTAATCGGTGATTGATAACGTAATTAGCATCGTTGCCTTGAGTGCCACAACCGCAATCGTATGATTAGTGACGTTAGTGCTTTACGTAACCATCAGACTGAAATGCAAGGTGCAGCGGCCATTTGCCACGCCTTCATGGTGCTTTTGTTCCATAAATAGACAAGCATACATGTATAATGGCGTCTGAATACACCTATACAAGCAACCATGGCACCAGAACTACTTAAATAATATCGAATTTAAGTCATTGTATATATTCTACGAGTTTCTTTTCTTTAACGTAGGGTCCACAGAAGACGTAGTGTTTATACTCCAACAAGATGGAGCGACGACCTGGTTAAGGTTGCGGAGACGCGTTAGATGCAGTTTGCGCAGGCCTTATACTACGAAGTGCAAAATTCGAACTTCGTATCGTGCCATTCCTCTCACGCTAATAGTATTTAATACAAGAGCGAGCAAGACGATGCGAATTGCGATACGAACTTTGATTTTCGAATTTCGGAGTAGCCCCCCAGGACCAGTGTGTTTAGCGAATCTTGGGGAGGCCTAAGTTTAGCAGTGGACGGCTTTCGACTGTAATGATGATGATGAGTGTATGGTCCCGATTCAACAGATTCTTCTTAACCTAATATCACTTAATCACAGTTCAAAACATCTCAACAAAAGCGCCATGTTCACATCTACACGTCAATCTTCAACGAGGCAAGTTTTTACGAGCTCTCGAGATTAAATTTTGCGATGGCACTTACAAAGCTATAGGGACAGGCGGAAAGGAGAAAATTATGGAGACGTGCTTTGTGAAGAATTGGTAAGCAAAGATAACATCTATATTCAGAATTTTCAGGACTACTTGCGGGAGTAGAATAGGAGTGGGTATATTTTAATTCGAAAACTTGAATCTTGAGAAAAGACATGGTAACCCAATTATTTGATCTAATACTCGTACACTCAAATGAAAAGAGTTGTAGGTGCGGTCAAGTGCAAAAATAAGTATCGATTTAATCCTCCCATCGTTGTATACCTATACCTTAATTCGACGACGTAAGAGCTATGGGACATATTTATGAGCAAGTTGTGTGCACCCATATTTTTACACTTGACTGTACCTACTTACTTATTCTCTTATTCCTTTAAGATTCTATTTGAAATTTTCCGTGAAGTTTTCGGTGAAGCGTGTGAGGTGTTCGTTACTCAGAAATTTGCAGTTTTTATTTGATCACCCCACATTTTTATTAGGCCTTTATTCAAATAAATACAAATGTAATAGAAAAAGAAATATAAGACTTTCACTATGTAATTTAAAAAATATCAAAACTCTGTATTTCGTTTACCCGAGGCAGCGTGCCTAGCATGCTTGCGACACATCCTCGCTGTATGGCTAATATGGCTATGCTCAGTGTCTGCGAAAAAAGATCCGGCCCTGAGTTCTCCAAAGTTGCAGACTAATTTATCCGACATTTATCCGTTTATTACCGTACCTATTTCGTGCCCATTTTATCTAAAACTATTTTAACTTTTATTTTAACTTTGGCGAAAAGGGCTAAATGATGATGATAAACATAAAGGTCAAAATACGGCAGTAGTATTATTCGTTTGCGGTTTTTGAAATAGCAACCTTCATTTCCAGCATATATATATTACACAGACAAAAGAGAGTTGAGATTTAGATATAAAAGTATTCGGGCTCTCTCCATTTTTGCATACAATCTGAATCAATACGGACGCGCTACCCGGCCTTGCCAACTGAGTGGCCACATTCTATAAATCGGTATACCTAGTGTGGAACGTTACTTATCTGACCTTTTTAACAAACCCATATAAATGCAAATCCTTTAAGGGTAGCCCAATGTAATAACAGGTAGTTGAATAAAAGGATCTTTTTCGTTTAACTTACTAAGTAAAAAAAAGTTTTTTTTTTCTGTGATTCCCACCCGATCAACGATCTAGTCACCTATATTATGAAAAAATCTTGATTATCATCATCATCTGACCCTATATACGTCCCACTGCAGGGCACAGGCTTCTTCTCAGAATGAGAGGACTTGGGCCGTAGTTCCCACGTTCCCACGTTCCATGTTAGTGCGGATTGGGAACTTTACACACACCATTGAATTGCTTCGCAAGTGTGTGCAGATTCCTCACGATGTTTGTGAATTTGAAATTTCGAACATAGATGTAACGAACTCCAGCACCATCTAGTTGTCAATTAGAGAAACCGGTATGTTCTATATCGCGCTATTGAAGTTTCTCAACTCGCATGCATAAATACAACTTCTAACTCTCTTCGGCCCCCAGGCATCTGCCTGAAAAGAGATATCTCTAAGTATTGTGGCCTATTCCCACGTAGATATTTCGAAAAACAAAGACGTGCAAGCCCGGGCTCAAGCCCACGACCCTCTGCTTGATAGGTCAAACCACCAGGCTACCACTTCACGAATAAATATATTCCGTAAATGGTTTTAAAATGCTGAATGTTCATGAATACAATGATTCAGCATTTCCAAGGCGTCATCATGAAATTCACTTTTCCAGTAACGTTTTTAAGTCGACCAAATCCCATGCTTAATTGCTCATTACTGGCGTTAAACAGTTATAGGCTTAACTGCCTTATTGTGGCCTTGGAAAAAAGCAGGGTCATTACCAGTGTGTGCACAAGGCTCAGAGGAATGTTTACTCAACGATAAAACCGTAAATTTGACGCCGCGAAACGTTTTTATTGGCCATGCCTTTGGTACTAATTTGTGATCCTGGGAGGCTACTACGAAATTCGAATAGTGCCATCTCTTTCACTTTTCTGTTTAATACAATTAGCATGAACGGAACGGCACGATACGAAATAGTATAATGCCTGTATATTTGAAAAAAAAGCCTGTATATTTCAGTCAGTAACGCTGGCCAGGCACGCCGATAGTATTATCATATTATTAAATACTTACTGATTTTATTAAATCGTGTAATCTCTACGGATTATACCTGTATCATAACTGAAATAATCAGTTATTCATAATATTAATAATATTATAGTGATTTTGTGATTTTACTTTCGAACGTTGGTTTAGAATACGTATTTAAGTTTTCAGGGTTCCGTCGTCCTAACAAGAAACTGTTGAAGTTTCGCCAAGTCTGATTGTCTGTCTCAACTGTCTGTGTGTCCGCGGCTTAGCTTAGAGACTATAAATACAAGGAAACTGTATTTTAGCATGGGTATATGTATTAATCACGTACCTAAGTGGAAAAATTAAATAAAGAAAAAAAAATTGTAGCGTGGTACCTCAACTTTACGTAGGTAGAGTGAGGATGATTTTTTCTTGTGTAGCTAATCCACATTACCTTTTCGTGAGATGTCATTGGATAGATCTTTCAATAAAACAAGGGTTCCGTTCCATAATCTATAAAAACGGCAAAAAAATCACGTTTGTTGTATGGGAGCCCCCCTTAAATATTTGTTTTATTTTAATTTAATTATTTATTGTTAAAGTGAATATATAACTAAATATTCTGTGAATATTTCAAGCATCTACCTGTTGCCGTTATCAATATCGAGCAAAAACGAGCAAAAAATCACGTTTGTTGTATGGGAGCCCCCTTAAATTTTTATTTTATTCTGTTTTTTAGTAGGTACCTATTTTTTGTTATCACGGTTCATGAGATACAGCCTGGTGACAGACGGACAGACGGATGGACAGCGAAGTCTCAGTAACAGGGTCCCGTTTTTACCCTATGGGTACGGAACCCTAAAAATTACGTTTGTTAAGATAATTCTTCGATATAGGGATCCGCTCGCAAAATTATTTAGTTTTAAAGTGGGTAATGAATAATTTTTGTTAGAGCATAGTGTCTTTCCTGAAATTTTGGGTTGAAAAACCTGAGAAAAGTCATTATGGTAGTATATAATTATAAACGAATTTAAAAATTATCTTATCTTAGCAGGTTTTTCGAGCTAACGAGTAATAGTCGGTAAACACATAGGGGAGACTGAGGAGCGTTGTGGCAGAGGAGAGTTGTAACATCGTCGATTTTTGGGAACTTATTTATTTACTGCTAACAAGCTCGCAACAGCGCGTGTTTGATAGCTCGAGACTTGAAGTAAAAAACGCGCGCTATTGCGAGCTCGACAGTAATTAATAAGTTCTAAAAAATAGACGTTGTCACTGCTCTCCTCTATCACAACTGTCCTCGGTCTCCCCTAATATTGGATATTTTCTGCATATTATACGGCGCCTTACACTGCACGTGGCCCGACTTACACTTGGCCGGCTTTTTATCGTTCACATGATAACTGTCGTATTATTTTCAGAGCGTGAGATAACGATTGTTTTTCAGACTTGGATTTCTCGAGAATTTTATTTACTGACTTATATATGACATTTAAAAATAGCAAGTCATCTGAACACTATTTAGTATAGCTTATCCTCGTAATAATATCTAAACTTGGGGAAAATAGGAACTTCTGTAAAAGGAAGAATTAGGTACTGAAACTTTTCTTTTGTCTGATGAATGTCTTTATAATGACTGCAAAAAAGTTAAAAGGAAGTTATGATTTAAGAAGCCTATCTGCCCATTTAGTCAGCCTATATAGCTTTCAAAGCTTTTTGAAAAATTTAGAACATCGAAAAAGTTGAGTTTTATTTTCAACCTTTTCTTGTTTTTTTTTTTTCTTCAGTGACGAACCATTTCACCTATTCTAACCACTTAGATGATATAAAAACATGCAAGTAGAAAAATAAAAAAAATGTTACGCGGCTAATTTTATTATTATTAAAAAAATCTCCATTTTAAGTACTTATACACATAATACAGTACCTACACAGATACCGGTTGTATAGCTTCAAAAACAATTGCCTAACTACTAAAAGTTCTATGCCGTCTATTGCCGGTTCGCTTAAATTTCACTTTAATGGCGTCTTTCACCATAATAGGGGTCGCTCGGCTGCTGTATTTTAATTAAGTTAGGCAATTCTCTCATTACTCGAAGTCTAAATCTAATATTCAGTCTAAAACCTTCATAATTTTGAGAAAATGTAATGTAATAGCAGGTACTGAAAATGGCATTAAATGTTCAATCGCTTAAGTTTTATTTATCACACCTAATTATAAGATAATGAGGTTAATATCATGTTGCGATGGTACCTATGTACAAAAATCATGAGTTCCTACGTGTACCTAGTTACATTTATTTATGAAGACTAAATGACATTAGTTGAAATTTTTAAGAAATTATTCCTGTATTTTTTAACATTCCTTACAACCGCTTTGCTTCTTTTCTTCAATTTCACTTACTTTATTCCCTCCAGAATTATGTTTTTTCTAAGATAAATTTAAATCTCCGGATATAATAATTACATTTAATAAACCTGCTGCATCACACACATACCACACCCCAGCCTATATACGTCCCACTGCAGGGCACAGGCCTCCTCTCAGAATGAGAGGGCTTGAGCCGTAATTCCCACACGGGTTGCATCACACAGGTTTCCTCATTTTAAAATTAATTCAAAACCGTTAAACTCTTTGTTGGCTCAAAGAATTTTCAGGCTCAAGGGGCAGTGGGCAGGAAACATCGCTCGATGGCCGATGGGGCAAAAAGGTTCTTGAGAGGCGTCCAGGGACCGGAAGAAGCAATGTAGGTAGGCCTCCAACAAGATGGAGCGACGACTTGGTTAAGAAGAACGCGTTGGATGCGGATGGCGCAGTACCGATTTTGTTTGCGAACCTTGGGACGTCTTTCGGCTAAAATGATGATGATGATGATGTTGGTAAACTGAAGTAAAAAAAAATTTTAGTCATAACATAGTTGTTGTTATTTTGTAGGCTATATGCGTATTATAACCTAAGAAACAACAACATTTCCCAAGTAGCACAAGTACTAGGGGCGTTCAATAAAAAGTGAGAATGAGTATGTTATAAACAACTTTTACTAAATGTCATTTTATTTTTCGACATAGTCATCTTTTAGCATAATACACTTAGTATATCTTTTTTCTAAACTTAAAATTCCATTTTTAAAAAAGGTCTCATCTTGAGTACTTAAAAAATCTTGTACTGCAGCGACTACCGCGTCGTCGTCTTCAAATTTCTGGCCTCTCAGGTATTGTTTCAATCTAATAACGCTTTAGGTTTTACATTACCCTTCGTTCATATTGAAATTGCTTATTATATTTGCAGATTTGCTTTTAATAGTATTATAGCGGTGCCGATAAATTTCCAGAGTGTGATGTGTAATGGCGAAGTAAATGTCACAATTTTATTGAGAATTTGTGTTAACTCACGAAAGTACACCTTTATAGCCAACCTACTGTGAAAACATTTGGGAATGCAAGTTTACTGTGAATGTTTATATGGTTTTTTAGCAAAATTTTTACGCGCTTCGAAAATATCTCGTTTTAATTAGAAATGTTGTGAAAAAAGTAACACACCAAAAATATATGTATACATTTTTGAGCGATTTACATAAAATTATACGAAGTTTTATATTATACTATAATAAGTATATGAATAACGTGTAATTTAAGGCAGTAAAATATAAATAACAACAGAATAATTATCAATATATACGATTTAGGTTATAATAAAATGGCGCATTCTTAAGAAACTTTTGTGAACTCTTTTTATCCTGAATTAATTACCATGGCTGTACAAGAGTACACCCCAGTTCCTCTATTATACTTATTGCAGTAAATAAGAGTTCAAGTGAACCAATATTCAGCCTGTCAGCTGTTATTAGTTTTATTATGGTTCACATAAACGCTAAAACCATTTATTTTAACTACTTAAACGCATTACCTTTTATTTAATAGTTATTTAATTTTTATTTAGTAGTTTTAATTTTAATTCAATCTTGTTTTAATTTTTCAATTTTTTTTAGTATTTTGTATAATTTAATACACGATCCACGCCAACTGTTAAAATGACCGCTTAAGAATTTAATGATTGACTAACGTGAACCTGATTGCAGCTTCGTGCGTTATAATATATGTAAAGTGTTCTTTTATGCAGACTAAAACAATATATTGGTATATTTCACAGCCAAATGCTGCATTTCTGAGTTAAACAAGGATCTTGAAATACCTTCGGTGTTCACGTGTATTAATAAAACACCTTTTAACTGCTTCGAAAAATAGGCTTATAACAGAGTCGAGGCGAACCGATGTGGAACTTTTTGTGTTAAATTACTCTAAGTGTACACTACTCTAAAACTGTTGGCTGTACGGTAGTTCACAGTGACACTTTTAAGACGCTAGCATTTCAGTGATATAATTCTACGCCTTTAAACAGCAATAGCATATTTTACTACCACTATAATGCTCTTAAGCAACCAATGCAAAAGAGACTGTAAGAAGGCATTTTTGACATCTGCACTAACTCTGATCCCGTAACAATAGTATCCGTTTCTACTTTTATGATGCTGTTATACAGACTAAAGCGTAATACGCAGCTCTAAGTTCTCAGTTGAACCATATTACGACCACTTTAGCCTAGTTGGTAGTGACCCTGCCTACGAAGCAAGAGGTCCTGGGTTCAAATCCCGGTTAGGGCATTTATTTGTGTGATGAGCACGAATATTTGTTCCTGAGTTATGGATGTTTTCTATATATTTAAGTATTTATTTATCTATACTAGGGGCGTTCAATAAAAAGTGAGAATGAGTATGTTATAAACAACTTTTACTAAATGTCATTTTATTTTTCGACATAGTCACCTTTTAGCATAATACACTTAGTATATCTTTTTTCTAAACTTAAAATTCCATTTTTAAAAAAGGTCTCATCTTGAGTACTTAAAAAATCTTGTACTGCAGCGACTACCGCATCGTCGTGTTCAAATTTCTGGCCTCTCAGGTATTGTTTCAATCTCGGAAATAGGTAGAAATCACTGGGAGCGAGATCTGGTGAATACGGAGGATGCTTTTAAGGATATCGAACCCAGCATCACGAATTGCAGCCATTGCAACGGCGGACTTGTGTGCCGGGGCATTGTCCTGGTGGAACAGCACAACTTTCGAGAGTTTACCTCGCCGTTTTTCGCGGATCTCATTACGCAATGTTGCTATTTGTTTGGCGTATAAAGTGCCCGTAATAGTGGCTCCATGCTCGAGATACTCAATCATTAATACCCCTTTACCATCCCAAAAACAGAGCCCATGACCTTACCGGCAGATGGGCTCACCTTGAATTTCTTCGGAGTTGGAGATGATGGCCTTTTCCATGTCATAGACTGCAGTTTCGTTTCAGGGTCGTAATGATGGAGCCATGTTTCGTCCATTGTTATAAATCGCGCCAAAAAAAGTTCCCAGTATTGCTGAATCAGGTTCAAAGCTTCTTGACAAATCTCTAGTCTAGTTTGTTTTTGCGTGTCAGTAAGCATTCTTGGTACCCAACGCGCAGATACCTTTTTCATACCCAAGCGTTCATGTAAGATATTATGCACGCTCCCCGTTGAAATCTTTACATTTTCAGCAATAAAACGAACTGTGACACGACGATCCGCCAAAACTGAGTTTTCGACTTTTTTCACAATTTCTTCAGTTACTGCTGTAGTAGGGCGTCCGGAGCGGGGGTCGTCCATTGTCGATGTTCTTCCACGTCTAAATTCGGCGCACCAACGTGCGACTGTCGAATACGGAGGAGCATTAGACCCTAAAGTGTCCCGCAAATCCAAATTGACTTGGTCCGTACAAAAATTTTTCAAATACAAGTACTTGATAACGGCGCGCAGTTCAATTTTCTCCATTTTCGCTAACGTACTCAATAGCATTGCAAATAAATTACCGTATATTTTTTTAAACAAAAGACAGTTAGTTTTTTTTTTCATAGCAATCAGCTAGATAGATTAGCTTTACCGGCCAGTATTTAATTTCGTAATATTAAAAGAGTTTGCATCTCATTCTCACTTTATATTGAACGCCCCTCGTATAAGTATGTTTATCGTCGTCTAGTACCCATAGTACAAGCTTTGCTTAGTTTGGGACTAGGTTGATTTGTGTAAGATTGTCCCCTAATAATATATATATAATATATATATAATATATTATATATATATTATTATTATATATATAATATATTATATATATATTATTAGGGGACAATCTTACACAAATCAACCTACTGTTTATTAAGTCATGAAGTTCCGAGTTATACCCAAAGTGATTTCTTATAATGCTAACTGTGCTACTTGGATTATGACTAAGAAAATAATACTGCTACATCGTAGGTGTATGACTGCGTAGTTGTACGATGATATTGTTTCAATATTGATAAGAAGATGAAGACCATACAATATTTTACAATACATTTGCTCGAAAAATTCACTTTCAAAGGATGTATACATGGCTCGTAAGTTCATTTTACCGCACTAGTGCGATTTTTTTAGTTTTTTTTAATTCTCCAGTTTAAAAGTTTACAAGCAAAGAGTTTTAAGTGACAAAAATAAAAAAAATATCGATTTATACGTAGAAAAATGTATAAATATACAATACTAAGTACCGCAGATTTTAATGATTTCCACCTTTTATTTATTCGAAAAAATCGCAGTGGCTGAACGCGTCGAACCTTTGCCTGATAATTTTAGTTAACCTAATTAAAAACAAAACTTACGCATGCGCATTACGGACGCGCCATTTTTGTAAAACTTTGCGTTGTTTTGAGTTGTTGATATAGTATATGTACAAAAACCAAACAAAATGAGTGATGTTCAAGTGATGAAGTCGACAATAACATGGCATTAATTCCGCCCGATATTTAAAGTAAGGCGCAAACCGCGCAAAATAATCTTTTGCTACCGATAAGTATCTCGTGAAATTTGTTTTTATTTTACAATTTTGTGTTATTAATTGCCTATTTTCTCACAAATGTATTGTAAAACGTCGTATGATACACGGTTGGCAAGGTTTTACAAACTCGTGACGATGAAAACCCTCGCCGTGCGGCTCGGGTTTATCACTCGTCAACTCATTTGTAAATCCATACTTAACAACCTTGTATCACAAATAAGTATTACTACTATCGTCATAATCACGGGTAGACTGAAAAAATGTAGATGAATCTTACTGTTGTGTAGACTGAGTTCATTTTACCTGAAACACTTTGAAAATAAGTACGTAACGAAAAAAGTCGTGAATCATTTAGAACTTTCGAAGCAATTTTTATTCGACAATTTATAAACATTTTACGGAACTATAACCATGTCATTGCCCTTTCGCTAACGCAACAAAAAAACATTATTTCATTAATATGAACGTCGGCAAAGTAACGCCTGAATCAATCGATATGTATAAACATATTTACGACACGTTCCATTAAGAGCATGGTTATTCATGTTACACGAAATGTTTGCTACATTTGTCAGCCCTACTAAGTACAACAAAGATATACCTAAAGTTGGAGCGCAGACAGACAGGACTAGAGAGTTGAAACTTGGGAGCGAATCATTTATCTTAAACTAATATAGAATCAACTCGAATAATTCATCAAATTCATTCAAGAGACGAATAAATCAACGGCCCCCACCATCGCTCACTGACTTGAATTTTAAATTAGAGTTGGCTTATCGTTAAGTAAATTTCCAAAGCAGACACCATAATATTTACCCGTTTGTATGATTCAGGTGGGAGGCTTTACAAATATTAAACAGATCTACGGCAAGGCATTAAAACTTTTCACCAGGGAGTTAGGTAATAGGTAATAACGGGCTAGTTTCCGCAACTCGACGTCTTTTACGCGCCTATTTACGGAGTTCTAAGCATAAAGTAAAGTACACAGTGTGATTAGAATTCCCGTGCTAACTAAATAAATTATTTTCTAATTTTATTTTTATTTAATCGAAAGACAAAGGAAAAGGACACAATAGGGGTGTTTCCTAGGTAAAAAAATAATAATTCTTATTAGTCCGTATTTTACATTATCAAAAAATATTAGACACGTAATTTTTCTTTTGATAATTAAACAAAAAATGACGAAGATATGGCGCGTTGAAGTTCCGCGTGACGAGGCGTGACGTCACTTGTTCCTAAAACGCTCATACAAAGTGTAGGAACAAGTGACGTCACGCGAAACTTCAACGCGCCATATCTTCGTAATTTTTTGTTTAATTGACAAAATAAAAAATACGTGTCCAATATTTTTTGATAATCTAAAAGACTGACTAGTTAGGAAAGTAGCCTATTCAGTACGAAAGACTGAATGTATTAAAATATTGAATGGGTCAAAAAACCGATAAGTATTTTTTTTTCTGAAACCGTACCTAATACTTAATTACGGTTTCAGAAAAAAAAAACATTTTGGTCTTTTGACCCATTCGATATTTTAATACATTCGTTCTTTCGTACCTCGGTATATGATACGTAACCTTCAAAAGCTTACACAAAATAAAAAAATTAAAAACGTCAAAGTGTTTTTTTAAGGATTGCCGAAATGTGTGTCAGCTGTTGATGTAAGTTGATAAAAAATTTCTTCTCCTTCTGTTACATGTAAGAGTGAACAAATATTTATTTTACTTTATTATTTTATTATACTAAACTAAGTGGTGGCTTATCAAAGACACCTTTACTCCGAATTTCAACACACTTTGCAGTTTTGACTAAAATGTCTGTAACAACCTGTAACGGTACCTCCCCCCCCCCCTGTTTAAAAATCCCCCGCTACCTAAAGCTAATTATATCCTACATCTATTGACGGCTGAAAACTGAATTAAACTGAATTGAATTGCTGAAATATTGATCTAAATTACCTATCTATCTTATTAAAACTATGTATCTAACTCTGAACCAAATAAATAAAGAATTTATATACTGAAATCTATACGGCGTAGAAACCTAAGATTATTTCTATTGGTCGTGATACGTGATATGGCCATGTGATCGTCTAGTACCTAAGAGAACCCTTCGTTGTGTCCGTGCCTAAGTAACCCTGGAACTTTTAGTGAAGAATAAAGATTGGACTACCTATAAATATTTATTATATAGCGGCTAGTAACTTTATGCTAATTTTATTTAGAGGAAATGGTTGGTATTGAATTGCATAAGAGAAGACAGTTATAGAGTTTTATCTATGTATTAGAGTGGGTAAGTAAGTCTTAAGATAGATTATAGCCTAGAAGAGTAAATCAGAAGTGTTTGGAGTAGATATTAGACAGAAGTATTCTAACTTAATAATATTCTATCTATAATGGTAATGAAGATATATGGTTGCCCATATTTTGATTCAGGTTATAGGTAACTTAAGTAGTATTGAAGAAGAGGTAAAGATAGTTAAATGGAAGAGGTAATTTCAGATTTATAAAGTCATTGGTCAATAGTCTGTGTCATGTACTTGTAGGCAAGGAATTTTTATATTGCGGCTATGTTTGAGAGCCCACTCCCCGCTCTCAAAGGTGGTCTTCGACTCCAAACTGGGACTCAAACCTCCCCCGCATGTACTCTGATGGAGCATACTACTTTTTCCTTGCAGGTAATTAGAATATAACATTATAACATTGTATAATAGAAGAGGGCAATCAAAGGGAATGTCAGTTATAGCCAGAGGCTGTCCCTGGGTCAATCCTGTGATCATAATACTCCTGCATTAGCAAACCAACTTCAGTGGTAATTGTAAACTTCTCTGGTTTATCATAATGACTAATGAGTAGCTACCGGGTCCCTTGGTACCGGTAAGCCACTAACTTGCTTCAGCCTTAGTTTTAGTCAGAGTGACTTCCATTGTCAGTTTATAAAATAAGCATTTGGTATAACTTTTACCATCAAATTTAGTTGATATAACTAGCCACTACAGGACCAAATAACCCAAGGTTGCTTTACCAGGGACGACCACCGACTTCAAAGGAGATTCTACTTTTCAACAATTAAATGTTCATAGTGAGTTTGTTGAGTTTTATTTTGACTCACTAAATCGCAGCTACTAGGGTTTACTAGATAGGACATATGGATGAAAGGGAAACCCTGAAATCTTTCATCCGTCGGAAAGTCTAGAGCGTCATAGTCAAAGTCAGTCAATACCTCAGGCATTAGTAGTTATGTCATCAAATGTAGCCCTTTCCCACAACACAAAATAGCACAATGAAGAACTGCCATGTTTAGGTAGTAATATTAAATAAGTCAGGCGGCATAGCAATGCCCCCCAACATCAATTAGCATGATGAAGAACAGCAGATAATAATTGGTTAATGGTAATAATATTAAGTAAGTCAGATGGCATATCTCAGCCCTCCAACCCATTATAATATAATGCAGAACAGAAGATAGTTAATGGTAATATTATTAAGAGAGTCAGATGGCATATCACAGCCCTCCAACATATTATGGTTTAATGAAGAACAGAAGGTAGTTAGTGGTAATAATACCTATCCCTGATAAACCTATCCTAGCAGCTAAACTATCCATCTATTCTACACGAAATTGGCAAGCTAGGAATCCGGATTCCACATTTATAACTACCGCGGGGCCCCTCTCCAACTGATAAGAGAGGGCCTATCCTAAACTAATGCCTACGTTGAGCGGGTTGACTCGAGACCTACTTCCTATACCCGTGTGCTTCTGGCATCCATCTGAGGGGATTGGGATAGATGAATACCAGAGTGTAATATATATATAAATAGATAAGCGGACTAGGTAGATGATGAGGTTGAAACACCGGTTATGGCGCTCCAAACCCTTCAACACCCAGGGAGAACTTGGGTCCGACTCTTGAGTTATAATACAGACCCCCACCCTTCTCCAAGGAGTGGTACCCTAGCCTTAAACGCCTCCGAGATGGGCTAAACTGTCAGTTGGCACCGTTAGGTGACCCATTTATCCCTTCTCAGAGGTCAGCTCTTACTTAGCTGAAGTCTAGATCAGTTCTCCAATATACTAATATAACACTCCCACACAGCAATCCCCCCCAGACCCCGCTAAACTCCAACTTAGCTACCAAATATCCATGTAATCTCCCAACAGTGAGTATACTATAACCATGTTTGGCGATAGATACCCAGAGCCAGGCAATCACACAGAAAAACCCCCCATTTAATTAACACAAGAAATAAATCAACACATAATAAAGGTAAAACACAGCAAAGCCACAATAAAAGAATGAGAAAGTAATAACCCAAGGAGAACCTTACCAGACCCGTAGTCAAAATGCGAAAAAGTCCCTTCTACTCTGCGCAGTCCCTTTTATACCCTTGCCTCGACGATACCCACCGAAACACACTTTATCACAGTATAATAATAATCAGTAGGGTGTCTCGGCAGCGACCTTAATTCTACCCACCTACGCGACCTCGGCACACAACCTCGCGATAGAGCGCCACTCTTCAGTTATGTTTTGATAATGTCACATAATTATCATCATCATAATTTTTAACACTTAATTAAGATTAGAAGTTGAGATTTGTAATAACGATATGATATATATATATATATATATATATAAATGTTCCACTGAATCTATTGCACGCGCATAACTTTCGATCGACTGCACCAAGTTCGATTATCTCCACAAACCGTATTGTACTTTTGAACGGTTTTATTCAGTTTCATAGCTACGTATATTTGCCACCTACGAATTAGCTACGGAGAAGTATTTGCACCTCTTCGGCTGGGATGCGCGAGGTTTCATTGTTAAAAATTCACATTCTGCTAAATAACTTCATTAGATATGTTTTTACATGTCTCGATTCAAATTAAGGCCGACATTGAAACGAGCCACAATACCAATAAAAAGGTTACACTACCAATCTGTAGCATATCAATTACCTCCGTACGTAATAAATGTGCGGTCCCGTGCTGATCGAACGTACTATGCTAGCCGAGCTATGCTAAGATTTCGTGGCTCATAGGTACTTTCCGCGTTCCGGCCGTTTGTATGAAAATACTCTACTGATCATTCACTACACTGTGCCCTAGATCCATCGGCATGAAAACAACTTGAGAACCCCGTATCTCACGCGCAGTCTACCCGCTAGTCAGTATTGTTGGCACAGAATTCATTTCTAAATCCCCAGGGTATTTATGTCGTTCGCATAAAGTGCTGTATTGCTTAACCCGACTCGCAGGTAAGTTGGTCAACCCGTGCATCGTGTTCTTATTTGAACATTTTAGCAATTAAAATATTTTAACATCATCATCATCATCTCAGCCGAGACCCACCCAATACTGAACATAGGCAAAAACTGAGTTCGTTTACATGAAACTGGCTGTACCAGCATGTAAAAAAGGACTGTTGAATTCAGATCCGATTAATACATATAGGTGAATTTAAATAACCCAACGAATCCTAAGGTAATAGCTTGGGTCCTTACCAAGGTACATAAGAATACCAATTAAATATCCCAACGAATTATAAGGTAATAGCTTCGGTCCTTACCAAGGTACATATGAATACATTAATACATATAATTAATGTTTTTCCCTCTTAGACCATTTTACGGGCCTGAAAATATTATATAAACATATATTTGTGAATGAGACGGTTTTCAGAATCTGAACCGTCACATCGCCTCCCAATGTTTGCGCAAGTGAGGATCCGTTAAACTGGAGAAAACATTTAAACCAATATTCACAAATATATTGATCTAAACATCAACACCCAAAATTTATTAGCAGTTTCCCCAAGAGTGAGGCTTGTGACGTGGTGTGTACTTTAAACCCAAAGATAATGATCAGAGTAAGAAGGTCGTCTTATAACTTCTAACTTACTAATTATGGATATTTATCACATCTCCAGGTAGGTTTTAGATAGAGGAACTGGTTGTGAAACAGTCAGCCCTAGTAGCATTACATCGGCCCTTCCACCCCAGTCTTGCTCCTGCCTGTCGACCAGAAATGGAACTGCCAATGTAACCCCTT
This sequence comes from Archips crataeganus, assembly GCA_947859365.1. Classification (NCBI taxonomy): domain Eukaryota; kingdom Metazoa; phylum Arthropoda; class Insecta; order Lepidoptera; family Tortricidae; genus Archips; species Archips crataeganus. Next base: position 6,643,162 of record OX402048.1, on the reverse strand, counting down.
CCAAAACCGGATTAGCTTTTCACTCAGCAAATCATCCCTGTGGTCATAACATACCCATTAATCAAAAGTCCAGCCAAAGACGTTCACTTAATACAAAAACCATTAGCCTTTCGGTGTGGGTGCAGTGTGCTCGAAGTAAGCGTCGGCTCCCTAGCACTTGCTTTGAAGCCCTACATGTAGAGTAACGATTTCCTGGCACCAGCCTCAACGCTGATGTCGATTTCGACTTAACCTATCACCATTTGCGCAAGAAAATCATTTGGTGAGTGCTGTATCAAGGGTTGACTGCCAATAAACCATCCTTGTCATCCACAGAACTACTGAACTGTTATAGCCCTTCACACTAGATTTTTTTTTTTCACATTAAAACAAACTTGCACATTCACCTGCATCCTTCCTCATTCACTCCCTCAATCACTTCTTTCACCCACCTCATAACAGTCCAGTAGTTTCAACAGGAACCAAAGACGTTACTAATACCTTTTAATTAAAAGGAGAAAGTTAGGTAAATATCTTGAAGTTAAGAAAGAACAATCTCCCCACTTCCGCAAACCAACTAACTACCGTCGTGGAACTAGAACGGCACATCGCGGTCAGTAAGCGCCTCAGTGCCAACACATTGTCAAAACTTAATACTAGGCCCTACAATTGCTTCCGTAAGTGAGAAAATCCCAACCAGGCGAAACCGATCAAATAATGATAAACGAGCTTATAACCTTATCCTCTTAATTTATTAGCACTTTCCCCAAAAGTGAAATTGTGATGTAGTGTGTATTTATACCGAAGGATAACGACCAAAGCACGAAGGACCATTTTCCCACCTTCGACTCATTAATAATGAATATCCATTGGGCCATGAGGTAGTTTCAGATAGAGGAACTGGTTGTGAAGCAGTCAGCTCTAGTAGCATTACATCGGCCCTTCCACCCCCAGTCTTGCTCCTGCCTGTCGACCAGAAATGGAACTGCCAATGCAACCTCTTCCAAAACCGGAGTTAGCTTAGCTGTCCTTTATAACCGGGTCGTGGAGCACCCTTTGGCACCCCACAACCCTCAATGGGGCAATAGACATCCAATAAAAATCAATCTAGCCGAAAAACAAACCCTCAATACAAAAGTCATTAGGCTTTCGGAGATTGTGTAGTGTGTTTGTCCCTAACGTTTCCATTGGGTGTAGAGTAATGACTCTCTGGCGCCAGCTTCAATGCTGATGTCGATTTCGACTTAACCTATCACCATTTGCGCAAGAAAATCATTTGAAGGGTGCTGTATTATGGGTTGAGTGCCAATAAACCATCCTTGTTATCCACAGAATTTCTGAATTGTTATAGCCCCTTATACTATAACAGTGGTTCTTATTCCTTTTAGCTGGCGACCCAAAATACAAATATATTTGAAGCTTCGTGACCATAAAGTTAAATATTATAAAAAACATATTTTCTTTATTCAAGTGAAAGTTATCTTTAAATTAGTTATTATAATATTCGCGACCCATCTCATATCGCCCGTGATTTAAATTTAGGTCGAGACTCAAGGTTAAGAAACGCTGTACCTACTAGAACGACAAGTCCTACTCTTTCCACTTTTTTTCTTATTTTAGCAACTATCAAGTCACACATCTACCCTTGTCCTTCCTCAATCTCTATTTCATTCATGCTATAACAATCCACCAATTCAGACAGGATACTCAGATGTGAGCAATAAATAAAATAAATTTAAAGTAAAAGGAATACTTAAACTCTCTCACTTCCGATAAACAATAACCTACTGTAATTTTGAAAACTAGCTTCCCTATAATTATTTTTAATCCAATATATACCTACAATGTTTATTGAGTTTTACCCTATATTAATTTAGTATTACTCGTAGACCAAATCCTAACCTTACTCATTCATTGTAAATAAAAGGAACGAGGAACTAATTTTACCTAGGTATTAAAACTAGTTTTACTTTTGAGCTTAAGAAACGTAGATTTAAAATATTGAAAAGTTCCCAAAATTATAATTACCTACTTACTCAGATATAAAAAGGTACTTAGTACATTAAAAAGAAACTTAACATTAGGTAACTACTAAATTTTTGCTGTAAATTTAACTAATTAGTAACTCCTTCACTAGGCAAAAACACTATCTTCAGATTCCAGCTACTATCCACTTAAAGCAACAACTTTTATTACTTATAAAGTTACTAAAAATAGGGAACCATTTTAACTTGGTTGCTAACCGGCCTACCTAAAACCTTTTCAACCTTAAAACGCCTAAAGAACCCTTCCCGCAGACCTCTAAAATTTCGGGTAGATGAACAACCGTGATGAGACTACCCCGCCTTTTTACTAACCAAATGCACTTATGACAATTCAAGCTAACTTTAAGTATCTAAAATGATTGTCCTCACACCTAATGAGTGTCTTAAATCGTTAACCAAGTTGACGTTACTTATAACTACACGACACGAGTACCCATACCAACATCAACCAGTTGTGGAATCAATATAAAATCGAATCAAAAACCAAGCGAAACTAATCGAACCTAATTAATTACGCTAAATAAGAACCTTTCCATCGTGACGAAACCTGCACAACTACCAAGGTCCTTTCATTACGATATCTCATGCTGGGAGGTAGCCTGTGTCACTCAAACTAACGTAACTAATCGAACCTAATGAAGTACGCTAAATAAGAACCTATCCATCGTGACGAAACCTACACATCTACCAAAGTCATTTCATTACGACATCTCACGCTGGGAGTAAGCCTGTGTCACTCAAAATAACGTAACTAATCGAACCTAATTAAGTACGCTAAATAAGAACCTTTCCATCGTGAAGAAACCTGCACAACTACTAAAGTCCTTTCATTTCGACATCTCACGCTGGGAGGAAGCCTGTGTCACTCAAAATAACGTAACTAATCGAACCTTATTAAGTACGCTAAATAAGAACCTTTCCATTGTGAAGAACCCTGCACCACTACCAAAGTTATTTCATTACGACATCTCACGCTGGGAGGAAGCCTATGTCACTAAAATTAACGTAACCAATCGGACCTAATTAAGTACGCTAAATAAGAACCTATCCATCGTGAAGAACCCTGCACCATTACCAAGGTTATTTCAATACGACATCTCACGCTGGGAGGAAGCCTATGTCACTAAAAATAACGTAACTAATGGAACCTAATTTAAGTACGCTAAATAAGAACGTATCCATCGTGAAGAAACCTGCTCCACTTCCAAAGTTATTTCAGTACGACATCTCATGCTGGAAGGAAGCCTGTGTCACTCAAATTTTGCAAAGCCCGGAGTTTAGGAAAACATGGCTAGATATTGGACTTCGCGCCAAATCTACCTACATAAACCCTTTCGACGCCAACGACATATCACCTCCGCGGGTTCCACGCCAACGACCTATATAACAGTCATGGCGTGCAGAGCGATATCTACCTACATTAAACTGTTCTATTCTATCAATCTATATACGTGTGCCTTGTGTAAAATTTTACACTTGCAAGTACTATATGATAAATGCATAAATTATAAATGACTAGCCTTCTGTTCGCATCTTCGCCCGCGATAAATTAATTTTTCCCGTACAAAATGGTACCCCTCCCGCGGCAAAAGTACCCCATGTCACTCAGTGATAATGTCGCCCTCCAACGGCCAAATTAACTTTTGAAATCGGTCCAGCAGTTTTTAAGTTTATTCGTTACATACAAAAATACAAATCTCTCCTCTTTATAATATTCCTGAAGTTATAAACGGTATAAAATGCAGCCAAAAACCCAGAAACAGGAACAGACCACCACGGTAATCTAACGGCTATCAACACGGCTCCCTCTATTACATCAGACTACTCTGAACTTGGCCATAACAAAAAGCACTGAAGTTTCTATAAAACTAAAGATCAACTTTACATGATACTGGATATTTCATACTAAACCGAATAAATGAAGAACACTGTACCTACCCGAGAAACCTCTACAACTAAAACAATCCTCGATCAAATTAGCTCTAATATCAAGAATAATATAATAAGTTCAATTTATCAATAATAAATTCAAATTTATCTGACCACAACAAACGTATTTAGAAGCTCTCCATTGTTATATAAAAAGGTATTTAAACACCACATCTTAAAGCGATTACTGGTCTATCGAAATAAACTCCACCGCTGACATCCACATTCCCATAGTAATTTCAAATTGCTATCGCCATAGTGATACTTAATAGGTCCCTCGAAATCCCAACGCAAGACGGGTGATATCAACCGCATGTAGCTCCCTACCCTCATTGTGATAAAATTTACTGTTGGTTTCTACCTATTTTGTTTTTAAACTTATTGCTAATATTATTACCTAAGCATACCGAGTTAATGTTAATATTATAAAATGTTTAATTAGTTAATGTTATTTAAATAGTCCTCTGCATGCTACTGTGTCATCTAACTGCGTAAATTGTATTCCTGAACGCCAAGTGAATTTTATTCTTTTTATTGGAAACTAATGTCTTTAACCATAAGCCATCTATTCCGAACACAAAAGGATTGCGAAAATACGATACCGCAACTTTGAAGTGCAATCTTGCCATCTTCCCTCACACTTATTAAATCTCATACTCCCTATTAAAAATATCCCGTTATAAATAACATTATACCTAAGCTTATTGGTTACCTCGTAAGTTATGTAACTAATCTCCGCTATAATTACTATCTTCATTTAGTGTGAACATCACAATACAATACAACACAAATATCCCTTATTGAACACCAAAAATAGGACAGTGACATAACAAAAATAAAACCGGCTAAGAGCGTGTCGGACACGCCCAGGACAGACTTCCGTAACGAGGTTGCGACGTGACGGTTTATATTAACCAATTATTTTTCTAAGGGCCCTGCATCTTGTACGGAACCTCCCAAGTAGGTACACTTATAGATCAGGTCGCTACCCACTTCCAAAACACCAACAATTCTCAAGCTAACCTAGCCGTTGTAGATACAGATTTTATTTCATCACCTAAAACACCACATAACATCATTGCAAAAATACGCCTCCCAGTACTAAAAGTCTCTGCACCACGCCGCGAGCGGACGGACGGACAGACAGTGGACAGACGGACGGACAGACGGACGGCGGACAACGGACAGACGGTGGACAACGGACTGACAAACTGCTAAAGGCAACTTCTTCCAGACAACCTACCGCTTCGTATTTAGGTATTATGTGACCTCGTATTTCGATCTGTAGTAGTAATACCTAAGATCTAATAAAACCCAGCAACCGATAGTCTAACTACCTACATAAAACATTCTTTGATCTACGTAATCAGAATAATTGAATCACAAAAGTTTTAAGTAACGAAGACATTTAGTGGGAAGCCTAACATGGTTTGGCCTAACGAATCTATAATAACCAGACTTTTCTGCCTATCTACCAACATACATACATTGTGCGCGTTTGGCAGCCGCCGCAACGAGTGACTCCCTGAAGAAGGACCACTGACCAGCCCGAAACATGTCGAGTAAATTCCGTTCAAGACGCGAGTGATCCGTTTATTTTCACTACATACATACATACCTACCTACATACTTATATAGCCACCCACCTACCTACCCATCTACCTACCCACCTACCTACCCATCTAACTACCCATCTACCTACCTAAACTATGCATCTGATTATTTCCCTCCATTATTAATTACAAAACTATTTACTATACAATAAACCATTTTGCTACGTATTATATTTCTGTAAAGACGCCGTGGCGGTCTAATGATTCGACCGATTCTCCCAAGCATAGGCCTATGGGTGCAAATCCGGACTTGCACTCGGAATCGTTCGAACGTCACGCGCAAAATTACCCTTTAATCTACCCCGAGCCCATGGCAAAGGCAAACATCGTGAAAAAACCCGCACACACCCGCGAAGATACCCAACGACGCGCGTCAAGCTTCCTACCCGCACCCAGGCCGCCCAAAAACTATGGCCCATCCTCACTCTCTCGGTAAAGAGGCCCGCGAGCCGCAACGGAACGAATACAGGCTGCGACGATAATGATGATTATTCGCGTCCTACCACCCACATTAATTGTAACCGTACTAACACTACCTACCTTAGTAGACAAATACTCGTCACGACAAAAAAAAAAGGTATTTTTTTTTCCTTTGAATATACGCCTCCCTATCTGTACAACTTTTTGTATTTGACTAAACTATACATACACAACGACAAAATAAAGTAGGTATTATAATTTTGAATGTACGCCTCCCTAACGGTACAACCTTTTTTATTTGTATTGTATGCATACACACCCCGAATATTTCCAATACATTAAACTCTCGAAGTCACGGTATCTGTTATCTCTTTCTCGAAACAACCAATTCTTAAGAAATTCCCTCTAAGTAAATTTATCAGACCCGTGTACAGGCCACTGGTTACCCTTCATACCCTACAAATCACAGATTTATAAAACTACTAATCTAATCATCATATCCCAAGTCCCCCCTACTTAATTCAAAAGTACGTCTAGCTCACCGGCGATTAAAACTACTTAAACAAGAAAATGAAAAATTACCTACAGAAAAACTATCCATTTTGTAGAATTATACTCTAATTATTAAGAGTTGTTAGTGCCAACATAAAATCCCTAAATCGTGTCACTTGACCACCCAAGTACTATTTTTTCTCTATTAACGAACGTAGACAAATTGAGACTGTCGCAATAGAAAAACTATACCTTCTAGGCTAAAAAAGATCACTAAGACGCGTTATCCTATTATAAGCTAAGTAAAGTAATTTTAAATTAATTAAAAGCTAAAAAAGAACATATATATTTTTTTTAAGTGGGTCAATCTAAGTATTTTTTATTTAGGAAGGTAAGCATAAGCATGATTGAAATCAATGGATCAGCTAGACTATGAAGAATACCTTTTACGCTAAAAGTTTAGTATAACTGGAGTTTTATACGCATAAATCAAGCTAACCGACTTCAATATCATAAAAACCGAATAACCTATTATAAATGGAATTAAATCTCAACATACACAATATTCGTATTAATAGTGAAAAAACGCTCAAATTTCACAATCGTACTCTGTTGTATGGACGCCAACCCTTTGCCTCACCTTTTCGTCTAAAGAATATTAAAAACCAAGCACCGTCACTATTGACTGGTTGGTTGGTTGCGCTGATCGTCAATTATCGTTCGACCGACATAGATTTTATTATTTCAAGTCAGTTTTAATATTAATAAGTCGTTTAGTCAACTTTAAGCTTAAAATGGTCACCTACCTAACGGCTAAGGTACCCACATCAAAAGTGATAACTATCCAAAAGGTACAGTGCGTGAACGAAAGTAGTTGTACAACAAGTGGAAGAACCAAGTGCTACGTAATTAATCAAACAACCATGTTTAAACGAACTCGCAATAAACGAACTACCCAAGTGTGAACAAAGGCGGATTACGCGAATAGAAGGTGGAAACAGTGACTGAGCGTAATTATTAATGGCATAACCTACAAGTGGACAAAAGAAGTGTAATAACCAAAGTGTTTCAAGTTCTAGTTTAAAGCAAACATGTAAAAAAAAATGATTAAAACCCTATATTTTATTAATGTCCTTTTTTAATTTATCTACGTACCTATCTAATTACCGCAACCGATACTAAGTTATGACTAAACCAATCTTTATTTTCACTTATCCGTTTCACCGCAACACTGTGGCCCAAAAATTGTGCTATAAAGGACAATTGTTGGACCAAAACCTGCCTATCTATATACCAAGACAAATTCTAGAAAAAGTTCATAAATTATATCTTATGGTGGAACGTTATAACTACAGTTGAGCTAACTATGAACTAACAAGTTATGAACCTATTTATCACTATACAAGTTAAACAGATCTATCTTGAAAATAATGATTAAGCTATGCTCGAATCCTGGACACGGCTACTCACTGTAACGGTACCTCCCCCCCCCCCCTGTTTAAAAATCCCCCGCTACCTAAAGCTAATTATATCCTACATCTATTGACGGCTGAAAACTGAATTAAACTGAATTGAATTGCTGAAATATTGATCTAAATTACCTATCTATCTTATTAAAACTATGTATCTAACTCTGAACCAAATAAATAAAGAATTTATATACTGAAATCTATACGGCGTAGAAACCTAAGATTATTTCTATTGGTCGTGATACGTGATATGGCCATGTGATCGTCTAGTACCTAAGAGAACCCTTCGTTGTGTCCGTGCCTAAGTAACCCTGGAACTTTTAGTGAAGAATAAAGATTGGACTACCTATAAATATTTATTATATAGCGGCTAGTAACTTTATGCTAATTTTATTTAGAGGAAATGGTTGGTATTGAATTGCATAAGAGAAGACAGTTATAGAGTTTTATCTATGTATTAGAGTGGGTAAGTAAGTCTTAAGATAGATTATAGCCTAGAAGAGTAAATCAGAAGTGTTTGGAGTAGATATTAGACAGAAGTATTCTAACTTAATAATATTCTATCTATAATGGTAATGAAGATATATGGTTGCCCATATTTTGATTCAGGTTATAGGTAACTTAAGTAGTATTGAAGAAGAGGTAAAGATAGTTAAATGGAAGAGGTAATTTCAGATTTATAAAGTCATTGGTCAATAGTCTGTGTCATGTACTTGTAGGCAAGGAATTTTTATATTGCGGCTATGTTTGAGAGCCCACTCCCCGCTCTCAAAGGTGGTCTTCGACTCCAAACTGGGACTCAAACCTCCCCCGCATGTACTCTGATGGAGCATACTACTTTTTCCTTGCAGGTAATTAGAATATAACATTATAACATTGTATAATAGAAGAGGGCAATCAAAGGGAATGTCAGTTATAGCCAGAGGCTGTCCCTGGGTCAATCCTGTGATCATAATACTCCTGCATTAGCAAACCAACTTCAGTGGTAATTGTAAACTTCTCTGGTTTATCATAATGACTAATGAGTAGCTACCGGGTCCCTTGGTACCGGTAAGCCACTAACTTGCTTCAGCCTTAGTTTTAGTCAGAGTGACTTCCATTGTCAGTTTATAAAATAAGCATTTGGTATAACTTTTACCATCAAATTTAGTTGATATAACTAGCCACTACAGGACCAAATAACCCAAGGTTGCTTTACCAGGGACGACCACCGACTTCAAAGGAGATTCTACTTTTCAACAATTAAATGTTCATAGTGAGTTTGTTGAGTTTTATTTTGACTCACTAAATCGCAGCTACTAGGGTTTACTAGATAGGACATATGGATGAAAGGGAAACCCTGAAATCTTTCATCCGTCGGAAAGTCTAGAGCGTCATAGTCAAAGTCAGTCAATACCTCAGGCATTAGTAGTTATGTCATCAAATGTAGCCCTTTCCCACAACACAAAATAGCACAATGAAGAACTGCCATGTTTAGGTAGTAATATTAAATAAGTCAGGCGGCATAGCAATGCCCCCCAACATCAATTAGCATGATGAAGAACAGCAGATAATAATTGGTTAATGGTAATAATATTAAGTAAGTCAGATGGCATATCTCAGCCCTCCAACCCATTATAATATAATGCAGAACAGAAGATAGTTAATGGTAATATTATTAAGAGAGTCAGATGGCATATCACAGCCCTCCAACATATTATGGTTTAATGAAGAACAGAAGGTAGTTAGTGGTAATAATACCTATCCCTGATAAACCTATCCTAGCAGCTAAACTATCCATCTATTCTACACGAAATTGGCAAGCTAGGAATCCGGATTCCACATTTATAACTACCGCGGGGCCCCTCTCCAACTGATAAGAGAGGGCCTATCCTAAACTAATGCCTACGTTGAGCGGGTTGACTCGAGACCTACTTCCTATACCCGTGTGCTTCTGGCATCCATCTGAGGGGATTGGGATAGATGAATACCAGAGTGTAATATATATATAAATAGATAAGCGGACTAGGTAGATGATGAGGTTGAAACACCGGTTATGGCGCTCCAAACCCTTCAACACCCAGGGAGAACTTGGGTCCGACTCTTGAGTTATAATACAGACCCCCACCCTTCTCCAAGGAGTGGTACCCTAGCCTTAAACGCCTCCGAGATGGGCGCTAAACTGTCAGTTGGCACCGTTAGGTGACCCATTTATCCCTTCTCAGAGGTCAGCTCTTACTTAGCTGAAGTCTAGATCAGTTCTCCAATATACTAATATAACACTCCCACACAGCAATCCCCCCCAGACCCCGCTAAACTCCAACTTAGCTACCAAATATCCATGTAATCTCCCAACAGTGAGTATACTATAACCATGTTTGGCGATAGATACCCAGAGCCAGGCAATCACACAGAAAAACCCCCCATTTAATTAACACAAGAAATAAATCAACACATAATAAAGGTAAAACACAGCAAAGCCACAATAAAAGAATGAGAAAGTAATAACCCAAGGAGAACCTTACCAGACCCGTAGTCAAAATGCGAAAAAGTCCCTTCTACTCTGCGCAGTCCCTTTTATACCCTTGCCTCGACGATACCCACCGAAACACACTTTATCACAGTATAATAATAATCAGTAGGGTGTCTCGGCAGCGACCTTAATTCTACCCACCTACGCGACCTCGGCACACAACCTCGCGATAGAGCGCCACTCTTCAGTTATGTTTTGATAATGTCACATAATTATCATCATCATAATTTTTAACACTTAATTAAGATTAGAAGTTGAGATTTGTAATAACGATATGATATATATATATATATATATATATAAATGTTCCACTGAATCTATTGCACGCGCATAACTTTCGATCGACTGCACCAAGTTCGATTATCTCCACAAACCGTATTGTACTTTTGAACGGTTTTATTCAGTTTCATAGCTACGTATATTTGCCACCTACGAATTAGCTACGGAGAAGTATTTGCACCTCTTCGGCTGGGATGCGCGAGGTTTCATTGTTAAAAATTCACATTCTGCTAAATAACTTCATTAGATATGTTTTTACATGTCTCGATTCAAATTAAGGCCGACATTGAAACGAGCCACAATACCAATAAAAAGGTTACACTACCAATCTGTAGCATATCAATTACCTCCGTACGTAATAAATGTGCGGTCCCGTGCTGATCGAACGTACTATGCTAGCCGAGCTATGCTAAGATTTCGTGGCTCATAGGTACTTTCCGCGTTCCGGCCGTTTGTATGAAAATACTCTACTGATCATTCACTACACTGTGCCCTAGATCCATCGGCATGAAAACAACTTGAGAACCCCGTATCTCACGCGCAGTCTACCCGCTAGTCAGTATTGTTGGCACAGAATTCATTTCTAAATCCCCAGGGTATTTATGTCGTTCGCATAAAGTGCTGTATTGCTTAACCCGACTCGCAGGTAAGTTGGTCAACCCGTGCATCGTGTTCTTATTTGAACATTTTAGCAATTAAAATATTTTAACATCATCATCATCATCTCAGCCGAGACCCACCCAATACTGAACATAGGCAAAAACTGAGTTCGTTTACATGAAACTGGCTGTACCAGCATGTAAAAAAGGACTGTTGAATTCAGATCCGATTAATACATATAGGTGAATTTAAATAACCCAACGAATCCTAAGGTAATAGCTTGGGTCCTTACCAAGGTACATAAGAATACCAATTAAATATCCCAACGAATTATAAGGTAATAGCTTCGGTCCTTACCAAGGTACATATGAATACATTAATACATATAATTAATGTTTTTCCCTCTTAGACCATTTTACGGGCCTGAAAATATTATATAAACATATATTTGTGAATGAGACGGTTTTCAGAATCTGAACCGTCACATCGCCTCCCAATGTTTGCGCAAGTGAGGATCCGTTAAACTGGAGAAAACATTTAAACCAATATTCACAAATATATTGATCTAAACATCAACACCCAAAATTTATTAGCAGTTTCCCCAAGAGTGAGGCTTGTGACGTGGTGTGTACTTTAAACCCAAAGATAATGATCAGAGTAAGAAGGTCGTCTTATAACTTCTAACTTACTAATTATGGATATTTATCACATCTCCAGGTAGGTTTTAGATAGAGGAACTGGTTGTGAAACAGTCAGCCCTAGTAGCATTACATCGGCCCTTCCACCCCAGTCTTGCTCCTGCCTGTCGACCAGAAATGGAACTGCCAATGTAACCCCTTCCAAAACCGGATTAGCTTTTCACTCAGCAAATCATCCCTGTGGTCATAACATACCCATTAATCAAAAGTCCAGCCAAAGACGTTCACTTAATACAAAAACCATTAGCCTTTCGGTGTGGGTGCAGTGTGCTCGAAGTAAGCGTCGGCTCCCTAGCACTTGCTTTGAAGCCCTACATGTAGAGTAACGATTTCCTGGCACCAGCCTCAACGCTGATGTCGATTTCGACTTAACCTATCACCATTTGCGCAAGAAAATCATTTGGTGAGTGCTGTATCAAGGGTTGACTGCCAATAAACCATCCTTGTCATCCACAGAACTACTGAACTGTTATAGCCCTTCACACTAGATTTTTTTTTTTCACATTAAAACAAACTTGCACATTCACCTGCATCCTTCCTCATTCACTCCCTCAATCACTTCTTTCACCCACCTCATAACAGTCCAGTAGTTTCAACAGGAACCAAAGACGTTACTAATACCTTTTAATTAAAAGGAGAAAGTTAGGTAAATATCTTGAAGTTAAGAAAGAACAATCTCCCCACTTCCGCAAACCAACTAACTACCGTCGTGGAACTAGAACGGCACATCGCGGTCAGTAAGCGCCTCAGTGCCAACACATTGTCAAAACTTAATACTAGGCCCTACAATTGCTTCCGTAAGTGAGAAAATCCCAACCAGGCGAAACCGATCAAATAATGATAAACGAGCTTATAACCTTATCCTCTTAATTTATTAGCACTTTCCCCAAAAGTGAAATTGTGATGTAGTGTGTATTTATACCGAAGGATAACGACCAAAGCACGAAGGACCATTTTCCCACCTTCGACTCATTAATAATGAATATCCATTGGGCCATGAGGTAGTTTCAGATAGAGGAACTGGTTGTGAAGCAGTCAGCTCTAGTAGCATTACATCGGCCCTTCCACCCCCAGTCTTGCTCCTGCCTGTCGACCAGAAATGGAACTGCCAATGCAACCTCTTCCAAAACCGGAGTTAGCTTAGCTGTCCTTTATAACCGGGTCGTGGAGCACCCTTTGGCACCCCACAACCCTCAATGGGGCAATAGACATCCAATAAAAATCAATCTAGCCGAAAAACAAACCCTCAATACAAAAGTCATTAGGCTTTCGGAGATTGTGTAGTGTGTTTGTCCCTAACGTTTCCATTGGGTGTAGAGTAATGACTCTCTGGCGCCAGCTTCAATGCTGATGTCGATTTCGACTTAACCTATCACCATTTGCGCAAGAAAATCATTTGAAGGGTGCTGTATTATGGGTTGAGTGCCAATAAACCATCCTTGTTATCCACAGAATTTCTGAATTGTTATAGCCCCTTATACTATAACAGTGGTTCTTATTCCTTTTAGCTGGCGACCCAAAATACAAATATATTTGAAGCTTCGTGACCATAAAGTTAAATATTATAAAAAACATATTTTCTTTATTCAAGTGAAAGTTATCTTTAAATTAGTTATTATAATATTCGCGACCCATCTCATATCGCCCGTGATTTAAATTTAGGTCGAGACTCAAGGTTAAGAAACGCTGTACCTACTAGAACGACAAGTCCTACTCTTTCCACTTTTTTTCTTATTTTAGCAACTATCAAGTCACACATCTACCCTTGTCCTTCCTCAATCTCTATTTCATTCATGCTATAACAATCCACCAATTCAGACAGGATACTCAGATGTGAGCAATAAATAAAATAAATTTAAAGTAAAAGGAATACTTAAACTCTCTCACTTCCGATAAACAATAACCTACTGTAATTTTGAAAACTAGCTTCCCTATAATTATTTTTAATCCAATATATACCTACAATGTTTATTGAGTTTTACCCTATATTAATTTAGTATTACTCGTAGACCAAATCCTAACCTTACTCATTCATTGTAAATAAAAGGAACGAGGAACTAATTTTACCTAGGTATTAAAACTAGTTTTACTTTTGAGCTTAAGAAACGTAGATTTAAAATATTGAAAAGTTCCCAAAATTATAATTACCTACTTACTCAGATATAAAAAGGTACTTAGTACATTAAAAAGAAACTTAACATTAGGTAACTACTAAATTTTTGCTGTAAATTTAACTAATTAGTAACTCCTTCACTAGGCAAAAACACTATCTTCAGATTCCAGCTACTATCCACTTAAAGCAACAACTTTTATTACTTATAAAGTTACTAAAAATAGGGAACCATTTTAACTTGGTTGCTAACCGGCCTACCTAAAACCTTTTCAACCTTAAAACGCCTAAAGAACCCTTCCCGCAGACCTCTAAAATTTCGGGTAGATGAACAACCGTGATGAGACTACCCCGCCTTTTTACTAACCAAATGCACTTATGACAATTCAAGCTAACTTTAAGTATCTAAAATGATTGTCCTCACACCTAATGAGTGTCTTAAATCGTTAACCAAGTTGACGTTACTTATAACTACACGACACGAGTACCCATACCAACATCAACCAGTTGTGGAATCAATATAAAATCGAATCAAAAACCAAGCGAAACTAATCGAACCTAATTAATTACGCTAAATAAGAACCTTTCCATCGTGACGAAACCTGCACAACTACCAAGGTCCTTTCATTACGATATCTCATGCTGGGAGGTAGCCTGTGTCACTCAAACTAACGTAACTAATCGAACCTAATGAAGTACGCTAAATAAGAACCTATCCATCGTGACGAAACCTACACATCTACCAAAGTCATTTCATTACGACATCTCACGCTGGGAGTAAGCCTGTGTCACTCAAAATAACGTAACTAATCGAACCTAATTAAGTACGCTAAATAAGAACCTTTCCATCGTGAAGAAACCTGCACAACTACTAAAGTCCTTTCATTTCGACATCTCACGCTGGGAGGAAGCCTGTGTCACTCAAAATAACGTAACTAATCGAACCTTATTAAGTACGCTAAATAAGAACCTTTCCATTGTGAAGAACCCTGCACCACTACCAAAGTTATTTCATTACGACATCTCACGCTGGGAGGAAGCCTATGTCACTAAAATTAACGTAACCAATCGGACCTAATTAAGTACGCTAAATAAGAACCTATCCATCGTGAAGAACCCTGCACCATTACCAAGGTTATTTCAATACGACATCTCACGCTGGGAGGAAGCCTATGTCACTAAAAATAACGTAACTAATGGAACCTAATTTAAGTACGCTAAATAAGAACGTATCCATCGTGAAGAAACCTGCTCCACTTCCAAAGTTATTTCAGTACGACATCTCATGCTGGAAGGAAGCCTGTGTCACTCAAATTTTGCAAAGCCCGGAGTTTAGGAAAACATGGCTAGATATTGGACTTCGCGCCAAATCTACCTACATAAACCCTTTCGACGCCAACGACATATCACCTCCGCGGGTTCCACGCCAACGACCTATATAACAGTCATGGCGTGCAGAGCGATATCTACCTACATTAAACTGTTCTATTCTATCAATCTATATACGTGTGCCTTGTGTAAAATTTTACACTTGCAAGTACTATATGATAAATGCATAAATTATAAATGACTAGCCTTCTGTTCGCATCTTCGCCCGCGATAAATTAATTTTTCCCGTACAAAATGGTACCCCTCCCGCGGCAAAAGTACCCCATGTCACTCAGTGATAATGTCGCCCTCCAACGGCCAAATTAACTTTTGAAATCGGTCCAGCAGTTTTTAAGTTTATTCGTTACATACAAAAATACAAATCTCTCCTCTTTATAATATTCCTGAAGTTATAAACGGTATAAAATGCAGCCAAAAACCCAGAAACAGGAACAGACCACCACGGTAATCTAACGGCTATCAACACGGCTCCCTCTATTACATCAGACTACTCTGAACTTGGCCATAACAAAAAGCACTGAAGTTTCTATAAAACTAAAGATCAACTTTACATGATACTGGATATTTCATACTAAACCGAATAAATGAAGAACACTGTACCTACCCGAGAAACCTCTACAACTAAAACAATCCTCGATCAAATTAGCTCTAATATCAAGAATAATATAATAAGTTCAATTTATCAATAATAAATTCAAATTTATCTGACCACAACAAACGTATTTAGAAGCTCTCCATTGTTATATAAAAAGGTATTTAAACACCACATCTTAAAGCGATTACTGGTCTATCGAAATAAACTCCACCGCTGACATCCACATTCCCATAGTAATTTCAAATTGCTATCGCCATAGTGATACTTAATAGGTCCCTCGAAATCCCAACGCAAGACGGGTGATATCAACCGCATGTAGCTCCCTACCCTCATTGTGATAAAATTTACTGTTGGTTTCTACCTATTTTGTTTTTAAACTTATTGCTAATATTATTACCTAAGCATACCGAGTTAATGTTAATATTATAAAATGTTTAATTAGTTAATGTTATTTAAATAGTCCTCTGCATGCTACTGTGTCATCTAACTGCGTAAATTGTATTCCTGAACGCCAAGTGAATTTTATTCTTTTTATTGGAAACTAATGTCTTTAACCATAAGCCATCTATTCCGAACACAAAAGGATTGCGAAAATACGATACCGCAACTTTGAAGTGCAATCTTGCCATCTTCCCTCACACTTATTAAATCTCATACTCCCTATTAAAAATATCCCGTTATAAATAACATTATACCTAAGCTTATTGGTTACCTCGTAAGTTATGTAACTAATCTCCGCTATAATTACTATCTTCATTTAGTGTGAACATCACAATACAATACAACACAAATATCCCTTATTGAACACCAAAAATAGGACAGTGACATAACAAAAATAAAACCGGCTAAGAGCGTGTCGGACACGCCCAGGACAGACTTCCGTAACGAGGTTGCGACGTGACGGTTTATATTAACCAATTATTTTTCTAAGGGCCCTGCATCTTGTACGGAACCTCCCAAGTAGGTACACTTATAGATCAGGTCGCTACCCACTTCCAAAACACCAACAATTCTCAAGCTAACCTAGCCGTTGTAGATACAGATTTTATTTCATCACCTAAAACACCACATAACATCATTGCAAAAATACGCCTCCCAGTACTAAAAGTCTCTGCACCACGCCGCGAGCGGACGGACGGACAGACAGTGGACAGACGGACGGACAGACGGACGGCGGACAACGGACAGACGGTGGACAACGGACTGACAAACTGCTAAAGGCAACTTCTTCCAGACAACCTACCGCTTCGTATTTAGGTATTATGTGACCTCGTATTTCGATCTGTAGTAGTAATACCTAAGATCTAATAAAACCCAGCAACCGATAGTCTAACTACCTACATAAAACATTCTTTGATCTACGTAATCAGAATAATTGAATCACAAAAGTTTTAAGTAACGAAGACATTTAGTGGGAAGCCTAACATGGTTTGGCCTAACGAATCTATAATAACCAGACTTTTCTGCCTATCTACCAACATACATACATTGTGCGCGTTTGGCAGCCGCCGCAACGAGTGACTCCCTGAAGAAGGACCACTGACCAGCCCGAAACATGTCGAGTAAATTCCGTTCAAGACGCGAGTGATCCGTTTATTTTCACTACATACATACATACCTACCTACATACTTATATAGCCACCCACCTACCTACCCATCTACCTACCCACCTACCTACCCATCTAACTACCCATCTACCTACCTAAACTATGCATCTGATTATTTCCCTCCATTATTAATTACAAAACTATTTACTATACAATAAACCATTTTGCTACGTATTATATTTCTGTAAAGACGCCGTGGCGGTCTAATGATTCGACCGATTCTCCCAAGCATAGGCCTATGGGTGCAAATCCGGACTTGCACTCGGAATCGTTCGAACGTCACGCGCAAAATTACCCTTTAATCTACCCCGAGCCCATGGCAAAGGCAAACATCGTGAAAAAACCCGCACACACCCGCGAAGATACCCAACGACGCGCGTCAAGCTTCCTACCCGCACCCAGGCCGCCCAAAAACTATGGCCCATCCTCACTCTCTCGGTAAAGAGGCCCGCGAGCCGCAACGGAACGAATACAGGCTGCGACGATAATGATGATTATTCGCGTCCTACCACCCACATTAATTGTAACCGTACTAACACTACCTACCTTAGTAGACAAATACTCGTCACGACAAAAAAAAAAGGTATTTTTTTTTCCTTTGAATATACGCCTCCCTATCTGTACAACTTTTTGTATTTGACTAAACTATACATACACAACGACAAAATAAAGTAGGTATTATAATTTTGAATGTACGCCTCCCTAACGGTACAACCTTTTTTATTTGTATTGTATGCATACACACCCCGAATATTTCCAATACATTAAACTCTCGAAGTCACGGTATCTGTTATCTCTTTCTCGAAACAACCAATTCTTAAGAAATTCCCTCTAAGTAAATTTATCAGACCCGTGTACAGGCCACTGGTTACCCTTCATACCCTACAAATCACAGATTTATAAAACTACTAATCTAATCATCATATCCCAAGTCCCCCCTACTTAATTCAAAAGTACGTCTAGCTCACCGGCGATTAAAACTACTTAAACAAGAAAATGAAAAATTACCTACAGAAAAACTATCCATTTTGTAGAATTATACTCTAATTATTAAGAGTTGTTAGTGCCAACATAAAATCCCTAAATCGTGTCACTTGACCACCCAAGTACTATTTTTTCTCTATTAACGAACGTAGACAAATTGAGACTGTCGCAATAGAAAAACTATACCTTCTAGGCTAAAAAAGATCACTAAGACGCGTTATCCTATTATAAGCTAAGTAAAGTAATTTTAAATTAATTAAAAGCTAAAAAAGAACATATATATTTTTTTTAAGTGGGTCAATCTAAGTATTTTTTATTTAGGAAGGTAAGCATAAGCATGATTGAAATCAATGGATCAGCTAGACTATGAAGAATACCTTTTACGCTAAAAGTTTAGTATAACTGGAGTTTTATACGCATAAATCAAGCTAACCGACTTCAATATCATAAAAACCGAATAACCTATTATAAATGGAATTAAATCTCAACATACACAATATTCGTATTAATAGTGAAAAAACGCTCAAATTTCACAATCGTACTCTGTTGTATGGACGCCAACCCTTTGCCTCACCTTTTCGTCTAAAGAATATTAAAAACCAAGCACCGTCACTATTGACTGGTTGGTTGGTTGCGCTGATCGTCAATTATCGTTCGACCGACATAGATTTTATTATTTCAAGTCAGTTTTAATATTAATAAGTCGTTTAGTCAACTTTAAGCTTAAAATGGTCACCTACCTAACGGCTAAGGTACCCACATCAAAAGTGATAACTATCCAAAAGGTACAGTGCGTGAACGAAAGTAGTTGTACAACAAGTGGAAGAACCAAGTGCTACGTAATTAATCAAACAACCATGTTTAAACGAACTCGCAATAAACGAACTACCCAAGTGTGAACAAAGGCGGATTACGCGAATAGAAGGTGGAAACAGTGACTGAGCGTAATTATTAATGGCATAACCTACAAGTGGACAAAAGAAGTGTAATAACCAAAGTGTTTCAAGTTCTAGTTTAAAGCAAACATGTAAAAAAAAATGATTAAAACCCTATATTTTATTAATGTCCTTTTTTAATTTATCTACGTACCTATCTAATTACCGCAACCGATACTAAGTTATGACTAAACCAATCTTTATTTTCACTTATCCGTTTCACCGCAACACTGTGGCCCAAAAATTGTGCTATAAAGGACAATTGTTGGACCAAAACCTGCCTATCTATATACCAAGACAAATTCTAGAAAAAGTTCATAAATTATATCTTATGGTGGAACGTTATAACTACAGTTGAGCTAACTATGAACTAACAAGTTATGAACCTATTTATCACTATACAAGTTAAACAGATCTATCTTGAAAATAATGATTAAGCTATGCTCGAATCCTGGACACGGCTACTCACTGTAACGGTACCTCCCCCCCCCCCCTGTTTAAAAATCCCCCGCTACCTAAAGCTAATTATATCCTACATCTATTGACGGCTGAAAACTGAATTAAACTGAATTGAATTGCTGAAATATTGATCTAAATTACCTATCTATCTTATTAAAACTATGTATCTAACTCTGAACCAAATAAATAAAGAATTTATATACTGAAATCTATACGGCGTAGAAACCTAAGATTATTTCTATTGGTCGTGATACGTGATATGGCCATGTGATCGTCTAGTACCTAAGAGAACCCTTCGTTGTGTCCGTGCCTAAGTAACCCTGGAACTTTTAGTGAAGAATAAAGATTGGACTACCTATAAATATTTATTATATAGCGGCTAGTAACTTTATGCTAATTTTATTTAGAGGAAATGGTTGGTATTGAATTGCATAAGAGAAGACAGTTATAGAGTTTTATCTATGTATTAGAGTGGGTAAGTAAGTCTTAAGATAGATTATAGCCTAGAAGAGTAAATCAGAAGTGTTTGGAGTAGATATTAGACAGAAGTATTCTAACTTAATAATATTCTATCTATAATGGTAATGAAGATATATGGTTGCCCATATTTTGATTCAGGTTATAGGTAACTTAAGTAGTATTGAAGAAGAGGTAAAGATAGTTAAATGGAAGAGGTAATTTCAGATTTATAAAGTCATTGGTCAATAGTCTGTGTCATGTACTTGTAGGCAAGGAATTTTTATATTGCGGCTATGTTTGAGAGCCCACTCCCCGCTCTCAAAGGTGGTCTTCGACTCCAAACTGGGACTCAAACCTCCCCCGCATGTACTCTGATGGAGCATACTACTTTTTCCTTGCAGGTAATTAGAATATAACATTATAACATTGTATAATAGAAGAGGGCAATCAAAGGGAATGTCAGTTATAGCCAGAGGCTGTCCCTGGGTCAATCCTGTGATCATAATACTCCTGCATTAGCAAACCAACTTCAGTGGTAATTGTAAACTTCTCTGGTTTATCATAATGACTAATGAGTAGCTACCGGGTCCCTTGGTACCGGTAAGCCACTAACTTGCTTCAGCCTTAGTTTTAGTCAGAGTGACTTCCATTGTCAGTTTATAAAATAAGCATTTGGTATAACTTTTACCATCAAATTTAGTTGATATAACTAGCCACTACAGGACCAAATAACCCAAGGTTGCTTTACCAGGGACGACCACCGACTTCAAAGGAGATTCTACTTTTCAACAATTAAATGTTCATAGTGAGTTTGTTGAGTTTTATTTTGACTCACTAAATCGCAGCTACTAGGGTTTACTAGATAGGACATATGGATGAAAGGGAAACCCTGAAATCTTTCATCCGTCGGAAAGTCTAGAGCGTCATAGTCAAAGTCAGTCAATACCTCAGGCATTAGTAGTTATGTCATCAAATGTAGCCCTTTCCCACAACACAAAATAGCACAATGAAGAACTGCCATGTTTAGGTAGTAATATTAAATAAGTCAGGCGGCATAGCAATGCCCCCCAACATCAATTAGCATGATGAAGAACAGCAGATAATAATTGGTTAATGGTAATAATATTAAGTAAGTCAGATGGCATATCTCAGCCCTCCAACCCATTATAATATAATGCAGAACAGAAGATAGTTAATGGTAATATTATTAAGAGAGTCAGATGGCATATCACAGCCCTCCAACATATTATGGTTTAATGAAGAACAGAAGGTAGTTAGTGGTAATAATACCTATCCCTGATAAACCTATCCTAGCAGCTAAACTATCCATCTATTCTACACGAAATTGGCAAGCTAGGAATCCGGATTCCACATTTATAACTACCGCGGGGCCCCTCTCCAACTGATAAGAGAGGGCCTATCCTAAACTAATGCCTACGTTGAGCGGGTTGACTCGAGACCTACTTCCTATACCCGTGTGCTTCTGGCATCCATCTGAGGGGATTGGGATAGATGAATACCAGAGTGTAATATATATATAAATAGATAAGCGGACTAGGTAGATGATGAGGTTGAAACACCGGTTATGGCGCTCCAAACCCTTCAACACCCAGGGAGAACTTGGGTCCGACTCTTGAGTTATAATACAGACCCCCACCCTTCTCCAAGGAGTGGTACCCTAGCCTTAAACGCCTCCGAGATGGGCTAAACTGTCAGTTGGCACCGTTAGGTGACCCATTTATCCCTTCTCAGAGGTCAGCTCTTACTTAGCTGAAGTCTAGATCAGTTCTCCAATATACTAATATAACACTCCCACACAGCAATCCCCCCCAGACCCCGCTAAACTCCAACTTAGCTACCAAATATCCATGTAATCTCCCAACAGTGAGTATACTATAACCATGTTTGGCGATAGATACCCAGAGCCAGGCAATCACACAGAAAAACCCCCCATTTAATTAACACAAGAAATAAATCAACACATAATAAAGGTAAAACACAGCAAAGCCACAATAAAAGAATGAGAAAGTAATAACCCAAGGAGAACCTTACCAGACCCGTAGTCAAAATGCGAAAAAGTCCCTTCTACTCTGCGCAGTCCCTTTTATACCCTTGCCTCGACGATACCCACCGAAACACACTTTATCACAGTATAATAATAATCAGTAGGGTGTCTCGGCAGCGACCTTAATTCTACCCACCTACGCGACCTCGGCACACAACCTCGCGATAGAGCGCCACTCTTCAGTTATGTTTTGATAATGTCACATAATTATCATCATCATAATTTTTAACACTTAATTAAGATTAGAAGTTGAGATTTGTAATAACGATATGATATATATATATATATATATAAATGTTCCACTGAATCTATTGCACGCGCATAACTTTCGATCGACTGCACCAAGTTCGATTATCTCCACAAACCGTATTGTACTTTTGAACGGTTTTATTCAGTTTCATAGCTACGTATATTTGCCACCTACGAATTAGCTACGGAGAAGTATTTGCACCTCTTCGGCTGGGATGCGCGAGGTTTCATTGTTAAAAATTCACATTCTGCTAAATAACTTCATTAGATATGTTTTTACATGTCTCGATTCAAATTAAGGCCGACATTGAAACGAGCCACAATACCAATAAAAAGGTTACACTACCAATCTGTAGCATATCAATTACCTCCGTACGTAATAAATGTGCGGTCCCGTGCTGATCGAACGTACTATGCTAGCCGAGCTATGCTAAGATTTCGTGGCTCATAGGTACTTTCCGCGTTCCGGCCGTTTGTATGAAAATACTCTACTGATCATTCACTACACTGTGCCCTAGATCCATCGGCATGAAAACAACTTGAGAACCCCGTATCTCACGCGCAGTCTACCCGCTAGTCAGTATTGTTGGCACAGAATTCATTTCTAAATCCCCAGGGTCTTTATGTCGTTCGCATAAAGTGCTGTATTGCTTAACCCGACTCGCAGGTAAGTTGGTCAACCCGTGCATCGTGTTCTTATTTGAACATTTTAGCAATTAAAATATTTTAACATCATCATCATCATCTCAGCCGAGACCCACCCAATACTGAACATAGGCAAAAACTGAGTTCGTTTACATGAAACTGGCTGTACCAGCATGTAAAAAAGGACTGTTGAATTCAGATCCGATTAATACATATAGGTGAATTTAAATAACCCAACGAATCCTAAGGTAATAGCTTGGGTCCTTACCAAGGTACATAAGAATACCAATTAAATATCCCAACGAATTATAAGGTAATAGCTTCGGTCCTTACCAAGGTACATATGAATACATTAATACATATAATTAATGTTTTTCCCTCTTAGACCATTTTACGGGCCTGAAAATATTATATAAACATATATTTGTGAATGAGACGGTTTTCAGAATCTGAACCGTCACAAACCTACACGACCAGAGGGAGAGACATGACCAAACAAAAGATTTTGTCATTTGCACTACGGAACCCGAAAAATGCCCCCGTGGCATAGTGTTTAAATAGCGATGCTAGCTTACTCACCTTTTGGTCGCCAGTGGTATCCATCAGCTGTTTTTTCAACTCTTTGATACGCCTATGTAGGCCGGGACTTCATGGAAAGCCGAAACCGAAAAAAACATTTGTCGCACTGAAATCCCGCTATTTTTAACCCCCGACACAAAAAGAGGGGTGTCATAAGTTTGACCGCTATGTGTGTGTGTGTGTGTCTGTCTGTGGCATCATAGCTCTTAAACGGGTAAACCGATTTGAATGCCGTTTTTTAAATAATTTATTGAATCAGGCGTTACTTTGCGGAGGTCCATATTAATGAACTAAAACAATTACTTTGCTCACCCGCGACCTTAATGCCGTTTTTTAATTAGATTGCAGGTTTCTAGGCGATGGTTCTTAGATATGTTTTATCAAAATCGGTTCAGCCGTTTCAAAGTTAACAGCTCTTTTGTTAGCTGCGGAAGGTATCTAAGACGCATAATTCACATTTAGTTTATGTTCAAACATACGTGTGCCATAATTGCGTTGGGGGTTTTGAATTTTTTTAAATTATATTTATATTAGAAAATCAGCTTAAATTTCATATTCTTTTTACATCGGTATGCGGTTACTTTTGAGGTAAACGACCCTGAATGTAGAGGGGGAAAAGCTTTAGCATTGAATTTGATTTTATTTGAACCGGTATCGCATTAGAGCCGGTAGTAAAATAACGGGAATAAGC
Organism: Archips crataeganus; assembly: GCA_947859365.1. NCBI lineage: Eukaryota > Metazoa > Arthropoda > Insecta > Lepidoptera > Tortricidae > Archips > Archips crataeganus. The sequence goes on along the minus strand of OX402048.1, from coordinate 6,618,359 downwards.
CGGCTCAGCGTACCCGGGTAATTGTTTACGTAACGTATTAATTGTACCCTTTAGAAAAAGCGTACTTACTGAAATAACCGTATTTTCGGAGGCGTTATCAGAAAACCTTCGTGTATATAGCCTTACTTATTTATAATATAAATAATATAATATAAATATAATAATCTTAAATATTTAAACATTGTAACTAAGTATAAGAAAATTGTTACAACATTAATTGCAATAAACAGTTTAAATTAAAAAAAAAAAAAAAAATTGCGCCTGTAAAGTAATTTACAATATATTTATAGGTGAAAAACTTAACTTAGGACCTGTTGCAGGTATGTATGTAGTAGAGCATAGAATTGATGTAAAGCTTTGGTCAGTTTTCTAATTTGAAACGTCAATTTGTTTATACGGACACGTCACTACTACATTATATACAACAGGGCATTTATATAAGTTTTTCACCTGTACCGTGTTTCTCCGTTGCCAACCGTGCAGCATTACTACGTCTGTGCGACACACGCAATGTTAACAAGCAGCACCCGCCAAACACATTTTAGCGCAATGTTGTAGAAAAATATGATCATTGAAATTTTCTCTGTAAGTTTGAACTCTAAAGTAGCGTCCAAAAATATTTTATTTTGGTATGAATACCCGTACTATTACAATTGATACTACAAAAATGTGTGTAGCTAAATCATTTTATTTAATAGTTTACTTTACTTATTGATTTATTTTATACTTTTGAGCCGTATTCAGATTTAAGGGGTGAAGTGAAGGGCAAAGTTATCATGGAAATTAGTGCCTTGCGATAAGTAAACTGCACAATATCAGCATCGACTTTCAGTTTAACCAGTATTTAACTTTTAAGTTAACACATCCCTGTTTGCGTTCCAGCTACATTCAAGTTATAAGCCATAATGTAAAGTCTTAACAGTATCATACCCTCGTAATGAATACGACGAAATATGTACAAACGAGTAAGTACTATGGTATGAGTTAATGAGAGCAAAGAGCCGGGAACAAAATAAGTCCCTTAGCAAATACATGTGCCGACTTACGACGTATGGGGGAGGTGAAGTTAATGATCATGGTGTATTGTTTTACACCTTGACCTCATTTTCGGAATAATTCTATAATTAATTCTCAATGTAACGGAGTTCGTGCCGGTTAAACACGTTACTTTTACTGCGAACGTTTTAATTTAACGTTAATTTTGCATTGAATTCTGCTTCGTTAACGCTGTTTGTTTGTACTAAAGACTTCTTAAACGAATATAGCCTCTCAAATGGGTATAAATTGAGATGAAACTGTATAATTAAAACGCTGTTTGCAGAATATGTTTCTACGAGTATTTAGTAGGTCAAATCTTGATAAATTTCTTACTAAATATTATTTGTCAATTTACTGACTTCATTTCAGGAAAAAGAGTTGTTAGTTATTTTGGGAACTGACTTAGAAATGCAAAATATAATAAACTGAGAAGCAAGTAACTTATCATCAGGCTGTGATTAATATAATTTTTAGCTCTTGTTGCTAATTAAGCACGATTTTTTTATATATGAAAACCGACAAACGGGCATGCGATTCACCTCATGATAAATGATCACTGCCGTCTATGTATACCTACAGTACTATTGAAGTTATAAACTACGTTTGCCTTTCTTTGAAATTCAATCAGTAGATTTTAGACATGGCGTGGGAAGACCCTCAACAAGATGGACAGACGATCTGGTAAAAGTCACAAAAACTACTTGGAGACGTTTGTCCAGCAGTGGGCAGGTATTGCGGGAAAGAGTATATGTAATGTGCATAAAGCATCTTTACAAATGCTCGAGTTTATGAAAATCAGTTAAAGTCAGGTGGATTGCTTGCCCGTTATTAAAAATCTGATACAAAACTCTGAATTCTTGTGCTAAGCGCAACATGATATTCTAGAACTTTCTAGTCAACGGACAGCTCTAGAGAATACCCAAATGAAATATTTTGGTTGATTAAACTTACCCGGAATAAATAGGCCAGAGCGAGTAGGCTGCTACTGAACTAGGGAGCTTCAGTTTGATCAATTTTAATTAACAATAAATTAAAATAAAACAAAACTATGCGGGTAACCTTCGTTGACTATTGGACTCAGGGGCTCAGGGCCTTCTTTTACAACGATATGAGCTTGGGCTGTGATTGCCACGTCTCTTTCGGATATAATTTTCTTAGCAGTTTTCTTTCAACGAACTGCCACGAAATAAAATGAAGTTGCATGCGCTGATTCGTAAAAACTAAATTCGCATTTTAAATTAAATCAATACACATTCTGGTAATACGACATAAAATCTAGCATCAAAGAGGCTTCATATAAATTTCCGATTAAGTAGAACCCTTATCTCCTTTAAGTTACCCTGAATTGTTTCAAGGACTTGAAATGGACCCTCTGAATTATGAATGCCTTGAATCTAAGGGCGCTTTATACGCGACGTCACGTCTTTTTTTTACAAGTAAAAAGCTTTGATTTAGCTTGGTGTGTTAGTATGCATATATCTGTTTAGGTCAAATCTTGGAAGTCGAATTTAACCCACTTCCACAAAATTTAAGAATACATACGTAGGTTGGATGTTAATGCAAATATAATCAGAAAAATAAGGTTAATATTAAAAATATTTTTTGTCATCATCATAATTAAGACCTCGGCTCTTGTCGGTGGAGTAATTTCCAGCTTATTCTACATTCCGCTCTTTCCTTGACTTCTTTATGTAATGAAACATTTTTTTTCTTTTATCTGCTCCATAATAATATATGTCCTTCTTGGTCTCTCCCTTTTCCTTTTTCCTTCTATCTTTCTTCTATTATAGTCTTAATGTAATTATCGTGCCGTAAGAGATGGCCTAACATTTTCCCTCTCCTGTTCTAAATTATTTTCAACAAAGATTTTATTTCGTTAACCATATTTTTTTTGTACTTACTTTTTTTTGTTGTTTTAAAATGAAAAAATACCCTAGTCACATGTTAGGTACTGCAGCGATTTAATAATGAGATTTTTAATGCTCCTGTTATCTCGAGATACGCTACGTTCTATATTTTATTTATATAAGTAGTTAACGTTTTTATAGAAGGTTTGCTTTTGGTTCAACTTATCGTGTACACATATATATTTCAGACAACATTTAAATACGAGTAGACGTTGTGGTTCAGTAGCTTTAAATGTTTTATTTAAGAAAATTAGAGTCTCACTGTTCAAAAATTTGCAAGTAGAGTTTCTACTAGGTACTTATATTACAGTTCAAATACTTAGGTACTCCAGTCAACAGAAAACGCTATTTCTTAATTCTTAATCACCATCTTTCATTTCGCTAAATTGAAAATAACTGAATTTGGGCATCTGAAAACTTACCTAAATTCATTTGAAAAAAAATTTAACAAACCTAATAAAAATAGTATATTACGAAACATTGTCAAGTTAAGAATATTAAAAAGGTTACTTAGGTAACTGCTTTTAAAATGTTTTTATGACATGAAATACAGTTTCATAATTTGTAATATGATATGACACATTATTGCATCGCTTCCGGGTGTTAATTAAAAGTGGCACATTTCATATCCGCTGAAACGGAACAATTATGTAAATTGAGTTTGTGTCATCACCGTAAAATAACAGTATTACGTAAATTGAATTATGTGCATAAGATATTCTATCCGATTGTAATTTGCTGTCTATATCTAGATACAGTCGATTACAAACGGAGTGTCACGGCAAAAATACGAAAAAAATGTATCCTAATGTTAAGTCCTAATGTGAAAGATAGAATCCGCAACGAGGATATCCGACACAGAACTAAGGTCATCGACATAGCTCAGAGAATTAGCAAGTTGAAGTGGCAGTGGGCTGGTCATATTTGTCGAAGAACCGACAACCGTTGGAGTAAACGAGTTCTTGAGTGGAGACCGCGTCTTGGCAAACGTAGTGTAGGACGCCCTCCGGCCAGGTGGAGTGACGATCTGCGAAAGGCTGCTGGTAGAAGCTGGCGCTCATTGGGGGAGGCCTTTGTCCAGCAGTGGACTGTTATAGGCTGATGATGATGATGATGATGAAAGATAATTTTGTAAATTTGGCCGCACCGATCTCTTTGTAGTCGACTTCAATGTAATTTTTTGAACGCCAGTCATGGTGTCCCACAGCTGAGCAAAGACCTCCCATATTGGCAGTGTCAGACTAGAGGCCGGATTGTCTACCGCGCGGGCGCTTGCCTCTCTTTTCACCAGCTCTTTCTGTCATCATTTTATACCGTTTGACAGAACGAAATAGTACTAGTGAATGCGAAAGCAAGCGTCAGCGCGTTAGACAATAAGCGTACAGTGCTTTGCGCACACGTCCAAATTGTTCCCACCAAGCTACTGTGTGAGCCCATCTTTATGTGTACATGCGATAGTTGTGTCCAGCCCAGTCCCATTTTAGTTAACAGTCTTATTTCCAACGATGGCTTTACATGCTTTTAGCGCTGCGAGGTGTTACCGATTCTATCCATTCTTTTCACACCTACTTAATATACTGCGCTCTATTGCACTTTAGCAAGCCTTGAGGTTGGTATTTTTTGTAACTAAAACCACTAAATACAGTTCCATGGTGTAAATTTGAAGTTAAATGAATAAACAAATCAATAAATGTCATCGGACAACTTACAACAATTGACTTAGCCCCAAACCAATGTAAGCTTACTTACTACTAATGCCTAAATCATCATCATCATCATCATCCCAGCCTATATACCTCCCACTGCGCAGGGCACAGGCCTTCTCTCAGAAATAAGTAATCATATTTGTCAGATTTATGACACAAAGTGCTTTAAAATTGTAACAATTAAATGCAGGTGTGTAAAATGATGGCTCGTTCTTATATTCTTAAGTACGCTTGTATAGAAGCGCAGCAGACTGGAGACGTGCAGAATCCGATCAATTAGGTACACCGGTAACGTTGAAATCCGAATCTCATATGATGACACCAATTTAAACTAAATGTGATTGGTACATTCTGTACCTACATCTCGCTTCGCTGTGCTGCCATGCAAGTACACCGTATACTTCATATATTGTAGTATTGATCCGTGAATCTTCGTTAAGCTTTATTACCGCTATATGTCTCAATAGTCAAAGGATTACAGCGAACACACCACACATGGCCACAACTAAATTGTCCATCACACTATCGTAGCCGTTGTCCGAACGAGTGTGCGTAAAGCGTAGACTGTGAGTTAGTTCGATCACACGTAAAATTGCCTAGTGGTGAGGGTGCCCCGAGGAATAATATCTTTGGGAAGTAATTGAAGGGTATTCAGACAAGAATCTAGTCCACTAAGGGTAGGTACCACGGAATTGCTTTATTTGGTCCCTTTTTCCGCATTTACTTCGTCCGACTCGTATCATATTTTGATTTAAGGCGTACCTATTCTATTCAAATTACGAGTTAATGTTGGTAATAATAGGGATGTTTCCTAGGTAAAAAAATAATAATTCTTATTAGTCCGTATTTTACATTATCAAAAAATATTAGACACGTAATTTTTCTTTTGACAATTAAACAAAAAATGACGAAGATATGGCGCGTTGAAGTTCCGCGTGACGAGGCGTGACGTCACTTGTTCCTAAAACGCTCATACAAAGTGTAGGAACAAGTGACGTCACGCGAAACTTCAATGCGCCATATCTTCGTAATTTTTTGTTCAATTGACAAAATAAAAAATACGTATCCAATATTTTTTGATAATCTAAAAGACTGACTAGTTAGGAAAGTAGCCTATTACGAAGATCTTGTCAAGGCATTTATCTTGGAACAAAAAATATAATTAATCTTGTTCAGCGATAAAGTATCAGGCTTAAGCCAGGTTTCCCTATAATGTAGATTTTCATTTTACCAGAAGATGGCCATTAATAAATACATAAACTTTCCTTCACAATCAAAAATGTGACGTAGGCCACATAATGACAATACTTAAATAATATTTTAGTTTTTAAGAAAAATTATAAAGTAGGAAATCAGTTATCAAGTCTATGTCATAAGAAATTTCATCATCATCATCATTTCAGCCGAAAGACGTCCACTGCTGAACAACTGCAACTGCTGCGGATGGCACAGGGCCGATCTGTTTGGCGAGCCTTGGGGGAGGCCTATGTTAAGAAATTTATCATCTTTAAATTAGAACATTGTTGATTACCTATTTAACGACACATAGCACTTCAATGCAGTGCAAGTGCCTACTACACTGCTGAAACCAAACATGCTGTGTCATGGCAAGTCATCGGAAGTCTTATACCTAAGTAGATTGTAAATAACAAGCCATTTTGCGAATACACCCACAATCAAAGTAAAAAAAAATTTTGTCATAAACATAAATGCGACAACGGAAGCCAATAAGAATAAGGTATACTTTGGTTGTCGACAAAAGAATTACGATCAAAATGGGTGCCAAGTTCTTAATATATTTATCCTGAAATTTATCTATACTAATATATAAAGCTGAAGAGTTTGTTTGTTTGTTTGAACGCGCTAATCTCAGGAACTACTGCTCCGATTTGAAAAATTCTTTCAGTGTTAGTTAGCCCATTTATCGAGGAAGGCTATAGGCTATATATTATCACGCTAACACCAATAGGAGCGGAGCGGAGCGGAAGAATGTTTCAATATCGGGGGTTTTTGAAGTAAAACTTCTATAGGCGCTAATCTCAGGAACTACTGCTCCGATTTGAAAAATTCTTTCAGTGTTAGATAGCCCATTTATCGAGGAAGGCTATAGGCTATAAAACATCATGCTAACACCAATAGGAGCGGAGCGGAGCGGAAGAATGTTTCAAAATCGGGGGTTTTTGAAGTAAAACTTCTATATCTCGGGAACTACTGCTCCGATTTGAAAAATCCTTTCAGTGTTAGATAGCCCATTTAGATAGGGCGGGTTGGGAGCGGGTTGGTGGCGGCTTGAGAGCGGGTTGGGGGCGGGTTGAGAGCGGGCGGGGGGGGGGCGAGTTGGGAGCGGGTTGGGGGCGGGTTGGGAGCGGATTCAAACTCAAACCCAAACTCAAACTCAAACTCTTTATTGCATTTAAATGTTGTGGGTAAAGATCTTAAAAATAATGTACAGCTTCAACATTTACCCTGTAAGGGCACAGCAATATGTATAGGTACATAATGGCGGTAGTAACCACTTAACAATATGTTCCTTAGTAAAAGGTTACAGTTATAGTTTACCTATTATTTATATGGCACTAGAAAATTATATAAACTTAAAAATAAACTACATACTCAAATACTCAAATACTCAAATTTTTATTGCTTTTCCATAATGTGTGTTACATGTGTTAAATTAGGGTACAATTTAGATCATCATGGACCCTGTTGGGCACAGCAAACATGTGACGAGAGGGCAGCCTTATAACTAGATTTTATACATTTATAATTTGCATGTACCTATTTCGTATATTTACTTATATCTATTTTACATTATAACTTATCATCTAGGTATTCATTTACGGAATAGTAACTTTTTTCTAACATAAATTTTTTAAGTTTACTTATAAATAATTTTTCATTGTTTTCATTCTGTATAATATTCGGTAATTTGTTATATATTTTAACTGACATGATTTGCGTACTAGCTGAAAGGATTTTAAGTTTTGATTGAGGTAAAATTAGTCTATTTTTGTGTCTTAGAGAATATACTAAGGGCAGGTCCTGTCGTTTTTTGAAGAAGTTCGGATATTTACGTACGAATTTACATATTTGGTGACAATGGGACCATCTCAGGAGTATATTATATTCTTTCGAATAAAAAAATCATTTTTAAAATCGGTCCACCAATTGACCGAGAAATCGGTGAACATACCTACTACATAAAAAAATGCATACAGTGGACTGCATAACCTCCTCCTTTTTTTTGAAGTCGGATCAAGATCCCTTTGCGGCCTACTTACAGTATAAACTTTTGAATTTTGAAATTTTAGCTTTCTACAACCAGTAAAACGCAAAATCCCGTTTTTTCCCGTTCCCGTAAGAATTTCGGGAAATGGTTTCTTAATACTCCCCTACACTCCTCAAAGAACCCTCTTGCCAAATTTCAGCTTTCTACGACCAGTAAAACGAAAAATCCCGTTTTTTCCCGTTCCCGTAAGAATTTCGGGAAATGCTTTCTTAATGCTCCCCTACACTCCCTAACTCGCCACGACTTGCCAAATTTCAGCTTTCTACGACCAGTAAAACGAAAAAATCCCGTTTTTTCCCGTTCCCGTGGGAATTTTGGAAAGTCCTCTCTCAATGCTCCTCTACACTCCCCAAGCAACCTACATGCCGAATTTCAGCTTTTTACGACCAGTAAAACGAAAATCCCGTTTTTCTTATCCCGTGGGAATTTCCAAAAATCCTTAAAACTATTTTTTACTGTTATAAATTACCTACTACTATTCCAAGTTTGAAGAGACTAGTAATTAATTCCGTTGAACTGAATATATAAATCCTGTTTTTTCCTTATCCCGTGGGAATTTTGAAAAATCCTGAAATAATGATTTCGGGTTAAATGATTTAACTTGAGTATCAAATTTGAAGAGTCTAGTTATTACAGTTACTGAGATAGAGTCACTCGGAATCGAATATATAAATCTCGTTTTTTCCCGTTCCCGTGGGAATTCCCAAAAATCCTTCCTTAGTAGATGCCTACATTGTATCAGGTATCTATGTGCAAAATTTCAAGTCTCTAGGTATAGTGGTTTGGGCTGTGCGTTGATATATCAACAGTCAGTCAGTCAGTTTAGAATTTTATATATATAAGTCTATCCACACTATGCTCTACTGATGTACCTATTAATAGAACAAATCAAACTGTTTTTCTCCAATTTGCTCTACTAGTTTTAACGATAGACCAAACAACTTGCTCTACTAGTTGGAAAGGTGGAGCAAATTGAACTGCATTTCTCCAATTTGCTCTACTGGGTTTTACGATAGAGCAAATTGAACTGTTTTTCTCCAGTTTGCTCTACTGATTGGACATAACTCTCCAATTTGCTCTAATTGTTGAAGAATTAGAGAGCAAATTAGATATTTTCTTCCAATTTCCTCTACTAATTGGAAAGGTCGAGCAAATTGGAAATTTCTATTTGACATTTTCGTCCAATTTGCTCTACTAGTTGAATCGTATAAATCCGATCATAATTTTTTTTTATTACGACAGGCAGGCAAACGAGCAAGTGAGTCACCAAAAATTTTAAATAAAAAATAGAACAGCCTTCAAAAACACCCAAAAAAATATGAAATAAAAATTTAACCGACTATAATGAGCATGAAAATATCTTTCTACTAATCTGTTTGAAGTCGGGCCTCAGCTCGAGCCAGCAGGAGTGGACCCAGTAATTAAATCTTGTGTTACCCATACTAGGCGACGGATAAACATACTTATATAGATAGATACATACTTAAATACATATTAAACACCCCAAGACCCGAGAACAAACATTCGTATTTTCATAAAAATATCTGCCCCGACGTGGGAATCGAACCTGGGACCTCAAGCTTTATAGCAGTAATTTAACTTACTGTACTGAACTCGTTATATAGGTATTATTTTTTTTTTGAAAAAGTTTCAATAACAAACCTTGTTTAATGACACCGGTCAAAAAAAAAAGAGAAAAAGAAAAAGAAATGAGAGTTGACAGGAGGGATGTCGGAGAAAGAAAACGGGGATACCAAAATAATTTTATCCAAAAGGAGAAAAGTGATCCTTAGAATTTGATCCGCGATTGTGTGAGTGAAGTGTCGTGTGGTGTGTGTGTGTATTTTTCTACGGTTATTTCCTCATTCTTTCCACAAACGCGACGACTTGAAATGACTATGAATTACGGCGTTGGGAATTACGACAACGAAAACGTTATAAACAACAGTCGATTTATTTATCAATCATCATATAGCGAGACCGTATAGAGCTGAAGGAAAGGCTTCGCCTAGTCAAAGATAATTAAATTTGGTTTCCAAGAAAGCAGCATCGAGAGCTGTCAACTTGATGTCTAATCTACGGGACATACGAGTGAAGTTATAATAATAACAAACTTGTGATAATGTGTTTGGGATTAAAATGACTATAACTCAGTGTCTATTGAATCGGGAGTGTTCTAATAATGAGAATTGTGTAGAGAATTAAATGGTGTATCAGTGTGAAGTACTGCCGTGAGTCAAAAATGATATTTCGCAGGATAATTTAACTATTTTCAGAAATAGCGGGAGCCTAGAGGCGCGTGACGTCAGCTGTCATGTGAAGTAGAAGAATAGAAGTCAGGAGTCTACGTCAAGGGTTGATGGAGTGAAGATCGAAAGGAATCATTTGACGCGTAAGTCAAAATACTGATGTCTTATTGGGGAACTATGGGGAATTTAGATAATGGAGTAGTGATGAATTACATACAAATATGACAGGGATCAAAGTGACGACTGGAAATTCAACAATAATTTATATTTTAAACCAAAGCATAATGGACTTATTTCCAGTATATTATTATATCCGTCATACGTCAGGCATTGGAACTATTGGACCAATATAATAGACATCGCAGGGATACATGATCTATGAAACCTCCTGAACCATATCAGGATTGAATAATGATTTTGATGCAATATTAATATATAATTTGTTTGACATGGATATCCATTCACTGGATATGACGGCGGGTTCCTGATTGGAGTTCTGCTGAGAGCTGCGAGATGCAGTAAGCTGTGAGGAGAGCTGCTGGAGTATGGAGATGCAGACTTCGGGGCTGTATGCTGGGAACGCGATGCGTTTGGACCTTAATCTTAGCTAAGTGTCTTTATAATTTTATTTAACGTGTCAGTAGGAACTTATACGAATATTAAGAACTTCTATCAGCTATATCGGCCCTCCGTATATTTTAATCAAACGCGATCTTAACTTAAACCTACCGGGGTTGACTCTCGCGGCTAAACATTTATTGAAATCATACATATAGAACCAAATTACATAGTAAGATAGATGTTTAGGTCAACGGAATTTAAGGTTCAATTTTAAACAAGATTTTGATGACTGACAGTTAATGTCAAGATGAGTAATAGGGTTCTATTTTGCTAATACAAATAAACATGACAATAGGTTTAAATATTTAAATTTTAGAACAGGCCAATTGAATCTTTGTTTAAATAAATTAGAATGTCTATTGGCATTTGATATCGAGAAACCACTTTGAGTTGAGCTATACAATGTTTTGAATTGATTTTATTTTTATTGTCTTTTCTCTTGGAATTATTATTTAAATTTAAATCTTTTTGAAATCCGAAAGGAATTATCTTCGATAATTGACAGTGGATCTGAACAATATTCTGACTGAGAACCTTGTGCGTTTATGTTGTCATACCTTCGTCTTTAAGTAATATTTGAAGTGAATATTAACTGAGCTACTGAAGACCTTGTCTTGAGATAATAGTTGAATTGAATATTATCTGAACAACCGGAGATCTTGTAACCTACTGGGGAACCTATCTTCGATAATACCACAGAGTATTTAAACAGTGAAACAGTTGTACCTTCTAGGTAAGAACTCCCAGTATAATTTAATAGGGTTTACTATTATGTAACCTTGTGTTTTATTATGAATTTATTTTTGGGAAGTAATTGATCAATTACTGATAGAAATGGATAAACGGCCATATTATTACTGTTTATTACCTTTGTTGTGCTGTTATACAAGTCCATTTAGACTTATGGTGTATTGTATTATCTATTTTATTTGCTCCAGTGAAAGAATATAATTTTCAAAATTCATCCCTTGATTTTGGTATAAAATCTGTTAACCTATTAGAACCTAGAATGGGGTTTCATAATACTTGAGACTAAATTAAACCACTAATACTTACCAGTCCTCAATATTAACCTTGGATTTAGTCAGACCAGTATAGAGAAAGTATTTCCCACACTTCTATCCGTACTATTACTCTGAGAGTGGGGAAGTGACAATACTGGTAGGCACAAATGCCAGTATAGTTACGACCGACCAAGTGGAATGGTCCTGATAGCACGCAGTTACACCATCACGTACCATAGTACAGACGATACAGTTGCGATGGCTAGGCTAAGCAACGGTTGATGTGAAGCTTTCATTATGCGGTCTGTAGATTACCAAAATTATTATTTGGGTGCGAGGATTGGCGATATACGTATGGTCTCCAAGGGTCAATTCTGCCTCTGGCGTGCTGAAGGTTGCCCCCTAGTGTTCGGTCTGACCAATCGGCACGTAGTGATTATGAGTAATCCAACGGGGTGTCTACTTACTCGCTCGGCAATAGGTGTCGTTAGTGAGGTTGCGGCTAAGGATAAAACGTCCCTAGAGGCGATCCGTGCAGAATTGGGTGTCTTAGGGAGGTACGTGGGGGGAGGCCAATTACTCGATCTGGGTTGTAGACCAAGTAATGGAGCGTCCTTCAGCTTACTCATACATTAATCGAAGTACCTTCTTATTATACTAGAGTCTAAAGGGGGGAACAGAAGTAGTCTCAAGTGAGTAGGGTAGTTACTCCGTGTAAATTTTAGGAGTAATAAAATCCTACCACAGGGGTAACTACATCCTTGTTTGTCCTCTTATTCATTTGGTGACCGATACATACGATCTATAGACGGGCGACATAGTTTGTTCTTCCCTCTTGAAATGGTCGTGGTAGGATCGAGGAAAAGTGACCAGTATGGAGACGAACTTTACTGGAAAGAGCGGGGAGAGGGCTCTTCCTTTACGATTATAAGACCATATTTCTATAGAATGTCTTCTGGGGCAAATGAATAATACTAATTATTAAACCTTTGTCCATTTCTGTCTGAGGATTTATATTTAAGAATTTATACATATATTCGCTATAATCTATCTATTTACATGAGTATGTAAAGTCTAATAGTTCACCTAGTTGTGAACCCCAGTCACTAGTATTATTTTAAAAGGATACCATAATGTAGGGAAATATATAATAAACAGACGATCACGCCAAAATAAATAAATATTATCGGAGCCTAAGGCTTAGCACATTACCTACATACAAACCTACTATCTATTGGGCTTCTACCACTCCTGCGGGCTCGAGCTGAGGCCCGACTTCAAACAGATTAGTAGAAAGATATTTTCATGCTCTAATGAGCGACTAAAATTAGTCGGTTCAATTATTATTTCATATTTTTTTGGGTGTTTTTGAAGGTGGTTCTATTTTTTTATTTAAAATTTTTGGTGACTCACATGATCGGTTGCCTGCCTGTCGTAATAAAAAAAAATCATATGATCGGATTCAGTTCAATGCAGAAATGCAGTTCAATTTGCTCTACCTTTACAACTAGTAGAGCAAATTGGAGGAAAATGTCCTATTTGCTCTATTGTTAAAACTAGTAGAGCAAACTAGAGAAAAACAATTCAATTTGTTCTATCGTTAAAACTAGTAGAGCCAATTGGAGAAAAACAGTTTGATTTGTTCTATTAGTAGGTAAATCAGTAGAGCATAGTGGATAGACTCATATAGAGAAGAGAATATAAAGATAGATGTCTCTAATGTAGACAGTGAAAGTGAATGAGCGTACCTATATGAATTCATTATTAATCATAATCAATCATACAATTAGTAGGTACTTATTGTAAATAACAGTTTTAAATAAGTAAATTTCCTTGTACTAGTTCAATATTTGTGTTTTTAGTAAAGCGATGCAATGATTAAAATATCAAACTACATCTGTTTTATTCATAGGTCTCATCATCATCATCATTTCAGCCGAAAGATGTCGACTGCTGAACATAGGCCTCCCCCAAGGCTCGCCGAACAGATCGGTCCCGCGCCATCCGTATCCAACACGATCCCGCAACCTTAACCAGGTCGTCCCTCCATCTCGTCCCACACTGCGTCTTCCGGTCAAAATTCTTTGACCAGTGAGCGTTGCCAGTGATGACTTATGGCACTGAGATGTGGCCGCTAACGATGGGCCTCATAAGAAAGCTCAAAGTCACTCAGAGGGCGATGGAGAGGGCTATGCTCTGCGGGATCGCATTAGAAATGATGAAATCCGCGCAAGAACTAAAGTCACCGACATAGCTCAAAGAATTGCCAGATTTATTGGTCTATTGTAAAAGATTACATTGTGGCAGGTGATTTACATTACTGCTTTAAACTGTTAAGTGCACACTACGACGTTATGAATATGCAGCAATGTATCTCGTGTCATTTGCACTTCCGAGCTCTCCCGATGAATGTCGAGAATTGCCGAGTGCCAAAGTGGAAGCAATTGTATTGCACAAACGGTTCGTGTAATATAAACACGGCTGCATCGTAAGCTGTTTTTACATAAAACTTGAACTTGGCTTGGTACGCTACTATGTGTCTAAATCCGTTATAATTATTGTACACCTAGGTTTTTGCTCACACGGAACCCTAATGTCCTAAATTATCTAAAGACTATTGAGTCGCGAGTGATATACCTCTAGGTTATGTTTCTAATTATATCTTCTTTTAAAACACTTGAAATTCCTAAAAATACAGCAAATTTTTAGCATTCTTGGTTGAAGATTTTGTTTTAATAATTTAAACAGTACAGTTTAATAACTGTACCTTTGTAACATCCTATATCTTTATTTACTTTAATACAAAGTTTTAAATCTTACTTAATACTTTTACAGCCAGAGTAAATATTTCAAAACAATATGTAATACTTACTTCATAAAAGGAAAAAGGTGCTGTTGTGTGGAAATGTGACATTTAGTTAGTTTTAAGTCTCGGTTTAGGAGTTTTGCAATGACTGTGGAAAAAAGTTTACCAGTGATGGAGAAGAAATATAAATTGGTACCACCAGACGGTGGATGGGGATATGTGATATGTGTAGCTGTAACTGTTAATTTTGTAAGTCGGTATTATGTTTATTATACAAATAAATAGAACAATGAAATGGTTTAAAAGGATAACATTTTCTCAAACCTGGTTACAAAAACCGGCCAAGAGCGTGTCGGACACGCACAAGGTAGGGTTCCGTAGCCATTACGAAAAAATCAAGTAATATTTTTCTAAGGATTTCGTATGTGTACGGAATCATCCAAGTTTAGGTATGTTTTATACCTTAGGCTACTATTTACTCTTAAACTACAAATAATTTCCAAGCAATCTTAGCCGCTATAATTTTCCTAGTAAATTTGATATATTTACTACCATTCTGAATTTTTTCAAATTTTTCCACCCAACAGTTTAGATTTTAGAGGGGGGGGGGGCGCTCGATTTTAATGAAAATTTTCACTTTAAAGTTGAATATTTCGCAAACAGATCACTGAATAGAAAAATCATGTTAGCAACCCCGCAATGGTTTCAAAAGACCTATCTAACGATACCCCACACTATAGGATTAGTCGAGAAAAAAAAATCACCCCCCTTCACGTCTTTGGGAGGTACCATAAAAAAAAAATTTTTTTTTTTTTATTTTACCACTTTGTTGGCGTGACTGATATGTATATTCATGCCAAATTACGGCTTTCTAGTACTAACGATCTTTGAGCTTAGCCGCGGACAGACAGACAGACAGACAGACAGACAGACGGACAGACATGGCGAAACTATAAGGGTTCCTAGTTGACTACGGAACCCTAAAAATGTGTGGTCTAAAATGTATCTTTAAAAAAAACAGCGGCCGTTAAGCGAAAAATGTAATACAACTGGGTAATACATAAGAGTATGATCGTTAAGGCACCGTATCTCTGGCTATCCAATAAATAAGCAGAGGAATCTGGTTCAGGGAAACTAACGTGCAGGGCGACCAAAATTAAGGGGGTACCGCGTTTTTCGCGCTAATCGATTTTGGGTGGGCGATTTCGGGCGTGGGGCCGCTTGGGGGAGGCTCAAGATAGGTTGGTTGGACTGCGCGTGTTTTTGGGTATTTTCATCATATTGGTACATGGTACATGGTTTTGGGTATTTTCATCATATTGGTACATGGTACATACATGGTACCCCCATAAGTCCTGTATTTGGCTTCTAGCTGGAGACTGACTTTTTTGACGCCAAAAACCGACAGCTGACTAAAATAGCTACATGAAACGTAATTATCTCTTAAAATTTTCCAATAGCAGCTGACTCAGACAATACCTGCTGGATTCAGTTATGAAGAAATATCGGTCCTCACAATTGACACAATAAATATCTTTAACCATAAAATTGTTTTTGAATATATTATTCCCAAGTTTCCTAAAAATACTGAAGTCAATCAAAAATCCATCTTGATTTCAGATAGCTATGACTGCTTTCTTAGCTAGTTTTGGAATTGTATTCAAAGACTTCTTTATCAAACTGGGAATGACCTCGACCAATATCAGTCTATTGACAGGAATCAATGCCATGAGCTCAGCTATTGCAGGTGAGTAGATCTCATTGAAATTTTTAACTGGTCTTCATAAACAAATATTTTTACCAACGTAAAGTTTAGGTTTAAATGTCCAAAGTTTTGACCAATGCCAATCCATCTGCTCAACTTGTGTAATCAATCTAAGATAAGAAGCAAAAATTAAAGTAGGTAGGACAGATATCTGCTCACCTTGTGCAGCGAATTTTATTAGATTTTATATAGCAAATGAACTGTGACTTCATTCTTTTGCAATTGAGGACAACTGATTAAGTATTTATTTTCAAAGCAACTAAAATCAAATTTTACAGTTAATCGGAAATTGATCTGTTGTTAAGGGCTAAAATTCAATTTTTTTTTTTCTTTATTAGAGCCGGGACTAACTTAAGTATTCGTTATGTTATGTCCCACTTTTGTCGAGATTTTAAAGTGAGAATTTATGTCATGTCTCCGACTAGGATTCTTGGCCGGACCACTATTGAAGACAATGAGCATGCGCAAGTTAGCATTACTGGCCTCCGCGTCCTTCAATGCAGGATTGCTTGGAACAGTATTTGTAACAACAAAAGCACAACTTTTCTTCTGTCAAGGCTTATTACAGGTACAATAACAAATAATTCGGTTTTGTTTATTAATTAACTGTATGTATTCCCTGTATGTATTTAGACCAGTTGAGAGATAGGGTCCGCAACGAGCATACCAGGCAAAAGACGAAAGTCCAACGACTTCAACACATAGTCCAAAGGATTAGCACGCTGAAGTGGCAATGGGCTGGTCAGCTAGTCACGTTTGCCGTAGAACTGATAATCGTTGGGGCAGACGTGTCTTGGAGTGAAGACTACGTTTGGGAAACACATGTAGTGTAGCACGCCCTGCTTAAAATTATATATTTGCCGCATATTAGTATGTGGGTATATGTAGGCCACAATAGAGAGATCTCTCTCCGGCTAGATTTGCTGTTGTGTATGTGCCTGGGTACAGAAGTCCGTAGAAAGAAATTTGGAAGTTGTATTTATGCATCTGAATTGAGAATCTTCGATAGTGCGATGTAAAATGTAGCGATTTCTGTATTTACGACTAGATGGCGCTAGAGGTCGATAAATAGGTACTAGTGTGAATTGCGCGTGGTTCGGATTGAATTCGAAATCCACTTTTAATAAGTTATCATCAGTCTGTAAAGAGGACGTTTGTCTACAATTTTTCATGCAGTACGATGAGCATATTGAAGAAAATAAAATAAAGATTCTTTTGAAGCAACGTTTACCTCTATTACTTCTTTAATTAAATTTTGTTTACAGAATTTTGGCATGGGGCTTCTATTTAATTTGTCGTGTACAGCCATAAATGATTACTTTATGGAAAAACGCTTGATCTCATTGAGCGTTGTTAATACTGTCACAGGTAAATATTTATTTTTTCTGCTTGAAAATATTCTCAGTCAATGTACAGTTTCAGCAAACGGGACCCTATTATCAGTAATAGGGCGTAAATGGGGGGTTGGGTCAGTAAGTAGAATAGTAACAGCGGAGTCTTAGGACTCCGTTGACTGTCTGCCCGTCCCTCTGTCACAGGCTCTATCTCTTGAACGGTACTTTAGCTAGACACTTGAAATTTTCTCCACCGCCGTAGCCGCTATAACAACAAATAAGTACTAAAAATAATATAAAATTGAAAATTAAAAGGAGTCGTCATACAAGAAACGTGTCTTTTTCATCGTTTTTAACTGCGTCGCTGCTTGTCAGGTGACAGCTGACAGTTACTAGGCAACGATTAACAGCCATAGCCATGGCCGCACGCATACGCGCTAGCAACCCTATGTTGTTTGAATGTTTTTCTAAAATCTACTTCTACTTATAAGTATGCGACTTTAGTGCTTACATTTCAGCGATTCTTTACTGAACTGTTTTTAAAACATTGTAGGGTGGTATGGAACCCTCCATGTACGAGTTTTATTTTTTATTTTTAGCCGCTGCTGCAATTATAGCCCCGACACTCGTTGATTGGACTACGAGCAAGTTTGAACTTCAAGGCACGTTAATAATGATACTAGCTGTCGGTTCCACGACTTTCGTTGGATCTGCTTTGTTTCAACCTGTAGCCTGGCATATGAAGAAAATAGAAATTGAGGAGGAAACTCCAGGTAAGGTTACTTGGCTTAAAATCTCCAAAACATTCTACGAATTTACTTTTATTCTAATAAAGATACGTCTAAATGATAAAATTGGGATGATCCCGACCAAATTTATAAATATTGAGAAGAATTTCATATTTTAAGCAATAAAAATATTAAAAGCTAAGAATGTAAGATGATCAGTTTTGAAATGTGAGTTGTTTACTCTAGGTAAAATTCTGCTGTTTATTAAAAAACTATTTTTAAAAGAATTTATTGAATCAGGCGTTACTTTGCGGAGGTCCATATTAATGAACTAAAACAATTACTTTGCTCACCCGCGACCTTACAATAGTTACGTTTATGCAAGAAATGTGCGTTCATGCAGTTCCTCCACCTCCACACTGTACGAACACACACAAATCACATAAACCCAACCATCACCACCACCAAGCTACACTGACGCGTTTCGAACTCAACCAGAGCTCATCTTCAGAGTTACCACAACCGCATGCTATGCTACCAAATGTTAAACTAACAAACCAAAACAAATATTTTAACTTGTCACTGTAACTTCTCAAGTACCCACTTTATTTTTTTATTCTCAAACTACCCCACAAAAATTAACTTTTATTGACATATTATAAAACTACCTTGAATTTTTGTTTATTTAATTATAAGGCATATTTTATTAATACTAACTGTTCAAATTCGACCCAAGCCGCAGTAAAGGAGAAGATACTAAATTTACCTGTTCATTAATAATAGACCCCATAGTGTTGTACCAAATTATTTCCATGCATTCCAGAGCATCCAGACGCAACCCCTTGCCACAATGTAACACTTCATAAGAATCTGAATCTAACAATGAATGATTGCACAGCATGAACGCACATTTCTTGCATAAACGTAACTATTGTAAGGTCGCGGGTGAGCAAAGTAATTGTTTTAGTTTATTTTTAAAAGCTTATAATATTGTGGATAAATATTTATTTAATAAATTATTTTTATTATAGAAACAAAGTTGCTTTTGGAAAATTTCAACAATGAAAAAGAAAACGAAGCACTAGCTACTCCAGTTATCAAAATGACGGACCACGAAACAGTGGATGACTTGTTTCCTGAAGTAAAAGATGACACAAACGATACTAAGGCATTAAAAGGAAACGTTGTTTTGTAAGTCGAGTCTTGGAAATAGTTGTCGCTAATTATATTTCTTATCTTCAAAGTAAGAATGCTGAGAATTATTGAAAAGATGCAGCTCTCCACTTCAGTACCTATTTTAGATATCCCTGTTACAGAAATTTTATCAAAAGCTTTTTGGATTGGACGCTCGTGAAAGAATATCTACTCACATGCGCTTGCTATGGAGTACCGATATGCATGTTCAGTGATAGCACATATACATTCTTCCTTCCCCAGTACTTGTATAACCGGAATTGGTCTGACGTAAGTATCAGTGAACACATACTAAACTTTAGTTTTCTAAAATACAGTAGGAAGCGCATAAAGAAATAGGTGCCTATATAATGTATTTCGACACTTTTTTATAAATTATATTTTTCGCTTGTTGTAATACCAAACCACCATATTTTTCCTCAAGCAAAAGCAAAGATATTAATTTGGCATCGAAATTAAAACTTTCACTTATGTTTACGTATACATGTTATGTTTACTTAGCTTACTTTGGGACTAGGTCAATTGGTGTGAATTGTCCCGTGATATTTATTTACATTTATTTATTTATTTATTTATTTAAATGTCGATGTGACGACCGGTCAGCCCATAGCTAGGTCAGTTGGTGTCAATCGTCCCATGATTTATATTTATATTGTTTAAATTTATTTACAATTTACATTTGTTATTTCACAGCCTTTCGACCTTCTGTTGTTGTTAATTAGGAGTACTTACATAAATATTACCATTTTCTAAAAAACTATTTATATTATTGTAAAACAATTCTGAAATTTTGACCTTTATAATCCGAATGTCTCCGCGTGATAATTATCGCAAACGCGGCTGAGATATTATAAAAGACAACTTTAATATCTCCAAGCTTGTTTATTTCATAGACTCTATGCCCTAATTCATTATTATCCCGTAAAACAAAATGGACTATTATTTAGCTTACTTGTATTTTTTTTCTAACCAACTGTAGTGGTGCAAAATTTCTATTTACCACATCCATGCGCCATGCTTATTTGAAACATGATTAGTTCTTTTTTTTTACAGGAAAGTGTGGCTTGGGCTTTTTCCCTACAAGCGATTGGTGATATAGCAACCAGAGTCGCGTTCATATTTTCAAGTGCCGCTTTCAAGTTACTGGGAAGTCACTTGCTTTATGTTGTCGGACTGCTAGTGGCGATATCGACAAAATTAGGTACTTGTAACCTTCGTGATCGAAAATGGCATTACATAAACTTAGATACAACAGGGATGTTGACACCACCAATCAACTGACGTACTTTTTATGAGCTGTCAAAACATAATCCTCCCATAGAGTTTGAATGGCAATAGCAACATTATGACGTCACTTGTTCGCCAACTCAATCAACTACCTATTTATTTGTTTTAAAGCAACGAAATATCCAAATTTGCAGTTAATCAAAAATTAATCTGATTTCAGGGTAAAATAAAGCATTTTTTTTTACTGGACTCGTGTCTTCGAATTATTTTTTAATGGCGCCCACATCCCTATTGCATAATGTTTTCTTAACATATAACATACTTGTTATTTTCAGCATTACTATGGATAACAGACCACACTGCAATGCTATGCATCATTACTATGATGGGCATATCCCGTTGCTCGATTATCGTTCTATTCCCGCTTGTCGTATCGGACTCTGTAAGGCCAGAGGTATTTCCTTCAGCCTTCGGTATCAGCTGGTTGATATTTGGACTTAGCAGCATTGTTATGGGACCAGTTACAGGTAAGTTATTACAATAACATCAAAAGTATCTAGGGATCTATCAAATACAATTGGGGATGTCTAAAAAAAAATACCCATGGTTTTTATATTTTTTTTGTATAGAAAAGTCAATTATAAGAAACTAATTTCAATATTTTGTCATTTAGATCTCTACTCTTTTCAAAATTAATTATTGAAACTATTTTAGTTGATGACGTCAGATTATAATTAAGGGCTCCCACAATGCCAAATTTCTAAATCTATCTAAATGCGTACGATAAGGCAACCCCTTTAATTATTTTTTGCGTAGTGGTACACTATACACTGTGTCACTTTACTGGCACTGTCAAAGTGCTAGATGTCAGACAGCGGGTCCAAATCAAAATCCGTAGTATAATCCACGCGTAAATTGTGAAGAATTCTAACCACACAGAATAAAGTACGACTTGAACCGGTCACGCAATTTACACCAATGTCAAATGAAGGTCATTGTTTATTTGTTATATTATAAATTCATTACATAATATTAAAATTAAATAACTACCGAAAACGAGTTAAAAAGCATTTATCTCGAAATGGTTTTCGATTTACTATACATTGCAAAAAAATAGACATCCCCAATTGATCGGACGCGGTTAATCCAAGCGGTTAAGCATTTTTGACAGGTGTGCATGTAAATCAAAATTAAGAAGGATGATTGATTTCCAATTAGATTCAATTCACAAGAGTTTGCCGTGATCGTATAGCCTTGATTATGGACCTAGAGGACCAAGGTTCAAATCCATACAAGTGGTTGTAACTGTGTATGGGTGGTTGAAAGAGTTATATGCAGTGATCGGAATTGGGATGCACCAAAAAAAATAACCTATAGTTTTTATATCTTTTTTGGAAAGAATAGGATATTTTAAGATACCATTTTCATCGATTTTGAATTTGGTTGAGTATTTAATTTTTTATATTTTTTTTAAGAAATACGTTGGATGACGTCACAGTGAGAGAGCCACGTTTCATTGCCTAGAAAAATTCAAGTCGTACATAACATAATCTGTGGTACTACTGATTGTCTTGTCACTGTCATTAATACAAGCACGGCTTAGGGTCCTAAATGAACCATGACAAATAGTTTTATTTATTTCTCTTCTTTTAGCTTCGATTATTCCTGTTTGTTTAATGGTGTGATAGTGAATAGATATTTTTTATTAAAATCTAATATTTAAATTATTTTATATTTACTTGTAACGTACTAATTTCATAATTAAATTTGTAAAAATACTACATTTTAAATACTCGTATACATTTCGGACTTTACGATAAATGACAACTGTTTAAAGCCAGGTGCGCATCATGTGATTAAAGTTCTGTCTTTGTCACTCTTTGTTATTATAAGCAGGACAGCAACATTTCAAACTGTCAATTTGCTTTAGAGTGTAGACCTGCTTTATATCTGCCTTTGTGATGATTCACTGCAGGGGTCAAATGAAGGTCATTACTTAATTTTTTTTTATTTATTTCAGTTTATCATATTTTTGGTATCTGATTTCTGAAAACGCTTCACAAAACCTATTTCTCCAAACGGTTTTCGATTTATTATACGTTGTCGAAAATTGGGACATCCCAATTAGGATTGTCTACAGAAATTACCTATTGTTTAATTATTTTTGTCGTATAAAAAAGAAACTAATTTCAGTATTTTTTCATTTAGTTCACTTCCAAATTAAACTAAATTCACCATCATCATCATCATTTCAGCCGTAGGACGTCCACTAGTGGCCATACTTAGGCCTCCCTCATTGATACCGAATCATTACGGTTGGAAGCGCCTTGCATTCTAAATAATTATATTCCACATAGAATAAAGTACAACTTATATTTCACGACATATGTATTCAATGTCAAATGAAGGCCATTGCTTATCTGACGTGAAATAAATGCACTACCTACATTACTTTAAAAATTAAAAACTACAGAAAGCATTTATCTCGAATTAGGTGAGCTAAAATACCTATTCATCTCAAGAGGACATAATATAGAGTGGTTACAACCGGGTAGAATTTTTTTTATTGAATTCCGGATACTTGATATTTATCAGGTTACCTATTAGTCATAATGTTAAACGTAATGTTTTCAACAGGCGCTATTCGCGATGCCTCTGGGGACTATGCTACGATGTTCTACGTGCTCATAGCCATCCTGGTCGCCGTTGCCTTAGCCATGACTGCAGAAGTCGTGGCCAGGAGAAAAGGATCCAAACAAGATAATGATAAAACGAAGAATAAAGACTGAATTCACTAAGATGCTTTCATTTTATACCCCGTGCAAAGCAAAGGTGATTAAAATTGCACATAAATGCGTTAAAGTATACTATTACTCTTGTAACCCCCGGAATCAAACATTGAGAGTTGAATTATTAGACCCATTTCTGGTGATCGGATAAATCGGATACCTACATAGAACTGAAATTTTTACAAAAAATAATTTCAACAAAATTTTATAAATTTCATCAAACACGTGCTAATAAATGCAAACTCTGAAAATAAATCTAAACTAATAACTTTCACACAGGGGAAGATTATCATATCTTTACAACGTTTTTTTTTTTAGATATTATTTGTAAAACCGAAAGGAGATACATACAGAAAAGCCCATTATAGACTGAATTTTTTCGAGGTGTCTGATTTTTACAGTTATTTAGTATATTGTTTATTAAAATAAACGCTGGTACCATATGGGACCGCTAGGCTCTTACTAAGTAAAGATGTGAAATTATTATGGAATGAATAGGATACTGCAAATTTGTTTATTTCTATTTATTTTATGAATCATCCTTCAGGATATTTAAATAATAAGATAGAGAATACTGCACTACTTGGGAATACTTGCGTTAAACGTGAGGGAGTTTGTAAAATTTTCAACCCCCTGGCACAGTAAAGTGCCAAAATACGTACCGATTAAATTCTCTCTTTATTATACTGTACCGATACTTACATATCGACTACGCGTACCGATAATAATTATAAGAGTCTTAAAATAATTCAATTACTTACATGCGAAATTTACGACATAATGGGGATGATGACACCACTAATTATATAACTGACGTACTTTTTATAAGTTGCCAAAACACGATTCCCTTATAGAGTTTGTATGGCAATTGCTAGTTACGAGTATGGGGTCTATAATGACTCCCATAAAATTTTAAGACAATATCAACGTTAGTCATACAGTGATTTATTTCTGAAACAATTTATTTTTCGGAATTGTTAATAAACAAACCTTACCTAACCTATTGCATTGTATAAGATGGCATTTAAAAAAGTCCTGAAAAAAATACCGTTTCAGAAATAAATCACTGCATGACTAACGTTGATTATGACTAATGAATGATACATTATGACTTAAAATTTTATGGGAGAAAATGGGCACCGTACGAGTATGACGTCACTTCTGTGCCAGCTCAAACGACTATTTATTTGATTTAAAGTAGCTAAAAATGTAATTTTGCAGTTAAGTAATTGAAAATGTGTCTGGTTTCGAAGACACAATAAAGTGTTTTTTTTTTTAAGTCTCATCTTGGAATTTAATTATTGTTTTATGGTGTTTTCGTTCCTGTCATTTCATACGAAATTATTTCAATGAGGCCCGATGAATTTATCTAGTGAGTCAAAGTCTAAACGCGGATGAGGCAATTGACGTTTTTGCATTAAAAACAATCAGTAATTCATTTAACAGCTTTTATCTTTGGTTTACTCAGACCTTATATTACTTCATTGCGTTAAGCTAAGCAAACATTTTTAAACTATTCGATATGACGTTAAGATAAAGAAGGTGTACGAAAATGTCTCACTTCAAATCTGAACGTAGATTCAGATTTTAGTGACTGGTTTTCAGCCTGTGAGTTTCATTCTGTAAAAATGACCGATAGAGAAAGTTTGTCTTTAAAAAAGAAATATGAATTAGTGCCACCTGATGGAGGATACGGATATGTTATACTGATAGCCGTTAGTGTGAACTATGTAAGTTTGAGGTACCGTAAAATCGAGGTTACTTTGATTCAGAAAGGTACCTAATTTTCACACGACTGTTTGTATCATTCTTTGGCACGCCCTGCAGCCTAAACGGCTCAATGGATTTTGAGTGTGAGGTGTCATTAGATTCTTCTCAGTTTCGCGAGTGACATAGGATATATATTTTCCCGGAATTCCCATGGGAACGAAAATTATACAAGCGGGTTTTTTCATCTAGTATTGAAATTAAAGTTATAAGTAAGTTAAGCTCTTGTGTTTAACTCGATCAAGAGTCCGTATTGTCTAACGCGCGGGCGTTTGCCTTCGCTTTCACCATTTCTTTCTGTCACCATCTTATACCATTTGACAGAAAGAAATAGTGAATGCGCAAGCAAGCGACAGCGCGTTAGACAATAAGCGTACAGGTTTTATTATTGTATTGAAATGAAGCATGTATGACACATTGCCAAATTGGTTGAAGGATCATCATCATCATCATTTCAGCCGTAGGACGTCCACTGCTGGACATAGGCCTCCCTCATCGATGGCCAATCATTACGGTTGGAAGCGACTTGCATCCACCCTGAACCTGCGGCCTTCACCAAATCGTCCGTCCATCTCGTTGGTGGATATCCCACGTTAGTGGTGGAAGGATACATACAGGTATGTTATATTGTATAAAAACGGGACCCTATTACTGAGACTCCGCTATCCGTCCGTCCGTCTGTCTGTCTGTCCGAAGGCTGTATCTCATGAACCGTGATAGCTAAACAGCTGAAATTTTCACAGACGATGTATTTTGGTTGCCGCTATAACAACAAATACTAAGAATAAAATAAAGTTAAAAATTAAAGGGGGTTTTCATACAAAAAACGATTTTTTAACTCTATCTTTATAATGGCATTAATTAGACACTTGAAATTTTTACCGATTTTGTATTACTGGCCGGTACAACAACAAATAATAAAAATATAATTATATTAAATAAAGAGTAGTCCTGACGAACTAATATATAAAATGATTTCACACTGCGTACATTTTAATTAGAAGCTGGGTTCTACTAACACTGGATTATTATAGTTACGGCGTATGGTTTGACATACCTAAAAATTTGTACGGAACCCTCGGTGTGCGAGTCCGACTCGCACTTGGCTGGTTTTTATGGTTTATATTACACCCTTGTATATGTCAGATGGGTCAAAGTTACCCGCTTTTGGGTTAAAGGTCTGGCCTTACGGTATTAACTTTGTCATTTCGAGTAAACAGCCGAATACTATCTTTTCGGCGAAAATTGATTTCTAACTGTTTCATTTCCCAACTTTTTTTTTCTGAAACTGTAAACTATTCAAGGATATATTTCGGGATTATTCTGCAGAACCCTATAGGTTAGGTAAGGTTTATGTAAAATCCTGAATAGTTTCAGTTTCAGAACAAAAAGTTGGAAAATGAAACAGTTGCGAAAACGCAGGGAATCGTAACGCTTTTAAGAGATAACCGTAATTTTTCACTGACAGCTTCACGAAAACTACCGCTAATATAGCATTATAATAGGCTAGACGACAAAAAAAAACGGTTTAGTCCGTCAGTTAGATTATTAAAAAATATTATACACGTATTTTTTCTTTTGCTTGACGAACAAAAAATGACGAGGATACAGTTTTGAGTGACGTCACTATATGGTACAATTTTTACCTAAGAGTGACGTCACAAGCCCCCACTCCGGAAGTTTGATGATCCATGCCATTGTCTATTTTTAATAATAAAAAATAAAAAGACGTGTCCCATATTTTTCCATTATCTAACTGACGGACTAAATAGAATGACAATTATATTCATAACTCAGTCGTCATCCCTATTCATTCCAGATTGCACTTACTGCTTTTGGGACATGTTTTGGAATGATATACAACGACTTCTTTGTTCAAATGGGCATGGGTTCCACCGGTGTCACAGTTTTGGCGGGAATCAATGCTATGTGCGTAGCACTCGCTGGTAAGTTAGTAAACAAAAACAAAACAATTCCGATTATTATTGTGACAGCTTTACATCTGTTTACCTGTTGCCCGCGACTCCGTCTGCCAAGAATTCGTTTATCACTATCCGGCTATGGAATTTTCCGATATAAAAAGTGTCATAGTGTAAGTATTTGGTTTAGCCTTCCCAAGGCATCAAACTATCTTGATACCAAATGTCATCTAAATCGGTTCAGCGTTTAAGCGTTTACAATGCTGTTTTTCGCGAGTCCGTCTGCAAATAATTTGTTTATAGCTTGTTATTATTATCGTTTACTAGCCGTTGTCCGCGACTCCGTCCGCGAAGAATAGGGATATAAAGCATAGCCTACGACGTATTCTCAGCCCTACCTTATATAGCGAAAAAAGTTTCATAAAAATCGGTCAAGCCGTTTCGGAGGAGTTCGATAGCAAACACTGTGAAACGAGAATTTTATATGTTAAGAAAGAATAACCTTACCTAAGAACTTTTACTTCACAGGATTCTTCACGGGTCCTCTTCTGAAAATGATGTCTATGCGCAAGCTGGCCTTCTTGGCTTCATTTTTATTTAATGCCGGCGCATTTGGAACAGTCTTCGTGAAAACGAAAGCACAGTTTTTTATCAGCCAAGGTCTATTCCAGGTAAAATAGCACAATTTTTTTTTGCTAGTTTGCGTCTGCTGCCGAACTCTCTATCCCGTGGAGATATTCAAAAAATAACCTTATTTCTTTTGGAACCTCTGTGCAAAGTTTCAGATTTTTAGGACCAGTGTTGATGAGTCAGTTAGTCAGCCAGCCGGAACTTTTCTTTTTATGCAGTGCGGACCATTTGCAAATAAATCTAGTTTAGGGCGTTAAACCTGGATTCAGTTTGACAGTTCCATGTTTTGAAACAACTAATCTGGGCTTAAAATAAAGTATTTACACACCCGGAACTTAATTGCTTCCTAAACTTTGCTAAAATACCTAACTTCGACGTTTCGTCATATTGCAGCAGTCGTGGTCTTGGGTATTATTATTATTTCTCTTAATTGGGTCAATCTCAGTTACTATGACAGGGTTGCGGTTTATTCTGCAGAACGCCAACAGTTTAACAGCAGCAACAAAATAATTTTGACAAGAAAAAATAACAAACAAGCAAAAAAAACTCCTTTTCGGCCGAACGCTGTTGCAGGAGTCACGTCACACTACGACAAAGACAAAACATGTTATTAATAATTAGAACTATAGGTAAAGTCTTATATTACTAGAGAGTAGATAAAACCATGCGTCTCTTTCAAACTACCCACACTTGATCTTATTTTTGTTCCGGTATCTTATTATACCGAAACAATACACACAATACCTGTTCATATTTACGGAGATACACCGCGACGCCCACATTCGCCTATCACCAGATTTTAAAAGAGGAGAACTTTTATCCATCCCATCGTACGGGTTAAAATTTTTGTACTTTCTGGAGTAGAATTGTCATTCCGTTGATGCTCAGGATTTTCAAGCTCGTTCCAATAGTTTGGCCCTAACCGATATTCAAATACATTACTAATATTATAAACGTACAAATTTGGATGGATGTGTGGCTATTTGATTTACTCTTTTCTCATCTCACTCATAGTGAAAATAAACGGATCACTCACGTCTTAAAACGAGTTTAACATATCGAGTTAAGATAGGATAAGATAAGACAATTCATTCAATAATTTTGTTAAACTCGTTTTAAGACGTTAGTGAT
Organism: Archips crataeganus; assembly: GCA_947859365.1. NCBI lineage: Eukaryota > Metazoa > Arthropoda > Insecta > Lepidoptera > Tortricidae > Archips > Archips crataeganus. The sequence continues at coordinate 6,589,255 of OX402048.1, read as the reverse complement.
CCGTTTATTTTCACGATTTCCCACATGAGTAATTTAAGCATTACTCATGAACACAAATTGAATTGCGCAATTATTTTGTGAATGTGCTCTGTTAATAACAAACCTAAAAAAACAGTTAGTCAGTAACATTAAAATAATACTGGTACAAGGTTAGAAGTTGTCATGTATAACAAAGCTAATGCTGTAGTGAGCCTTTAGTTGGTGACCGATTAAAAAAATTATGTCACTCGAAAATCAAAGACTTTTGAAAAAGGCTTTTGAAATATGGTGCTGAAGGAAAACGAAAGGCTTATGTTGGATGGAAAAGAAAACCAATGAAGACGTTTTGATAATGGTTAACGAACAGAGAACAATCGTGAATAGGTACTACAGATACTAGACGCGGGAAAATAATTGAACATTTGATACGACTCGACAGCTTTGCTTCTTTAATACCATTTTCAAACGAAATATCGAGGGGAAGAGAGAAAGAGGTTGTCCTAAGCGAAGCTACATAGATCATGTAAGGGAAAAACCGGCGTCATGTTGTATCGGAGGTCAAGGAGCTGGTTTATAGGAGGGATGAATAGAAGATACTTCATCGACAAGAGTGTAACTCTGAAGTTTGGATGATGAGATGACGCGAATATACTTTTTGAAAGTGGCAAAACTTTGTATTTTGCTACAAAACTCCTGTTCTAGTTAAATGAGTTGTAATTTTCTAATAGGTACTCTACTCGTACGAGTATTTCAATTTGGATGCAATTTTTCACCACTTTCGTTGACTTCTTTGTGTACTCCAGAAATCCAAGTTCGTATTGTACCGTCTCTCTTATAGTATAAATCTTCCCAGGTGAATTTTTCGCTTCAAGCCCTTATCTTTCAAAACAAACGGTATCGTCATAGTATTAAGGTTCAAATTTAATGTAATGGCTCGAAGCGAAAAATTCACCTGGGAAGATTTATACGTTACTCTCGTATGAAGTACCTACTATTAGCGTGAGGGGGACGGCACGACACAAAGTTAGAATTTTGAACTTCTTAACTGGTATAATAAGACCTGATGCCGTATTGTCTAACGCGCGAGTGCTCGCGATTGCATTCACCATTTCTTCCTACCCTTATCCTGTTTTGTTTAGTAGAAAGAAGTGGTGAAAGTGATTGATTAGCTATGATTCTAAATTCTAAATGCCTTAAGGCTGCGTTTCCACCAGAGATGTGCGAGGATGCGTTGCGAGGGATGTGTCTGTCATGAACTAATAGAAACACTTCATTCACTTAGGACCTTTTAAATGAAGTGTTTCTATTGGTTCATGACAAACACATCCCTCGCAACGCATCCTCGCACAGCTCCGGTGGATACGCAGCCATAGTCTGGTGTTTGAATTTCTTTCGTGTGTTTCATCGCTGTGCTTGGTAGACAATCGTAACTTGATCCGGCCGCTCGGAGGCATTATACGAAGTCAGGTATTTTGACCTTGGTTGGACGGATCAGATGTGTCGTACGTTGACAGTGGCCAAAGTCAAGACACTTCCCCGTATAGTGCATTGGAGCGAATGGGTCAAATTATGTTGATGACCCCGCCGACGAAGTTCGTTTAGTTAGAGAATGACATCTGTCAGGCTATCGTTATTTTTATTTATTTAGTAGAAGAACTATCGGTGTGTATAACTAATTATAACCATTCTTAATGCGTATTGCGGAAAATTTCATTCCTATAGTCCGACAAGCACGTGCGCGGCTCTCCGCGGAACCCTGTCGCAGTCAGCATTTATTAAAAACAATCTCGTTAAGGACAGCAGAGGCTCCCTGCGACAGGGTTCCGCCGAGCGCCGCGCACGAGCTTGTCAAGGTATAATAATGTTTATGGTGTTTTGGTTTCCAGAGTTTTGGTCTCGGTATTCTGTACAACGTGTCGTGTACAGCGCTGAATGACTACTTCCTGCAAAAACGTTTGTTCTCCATGAGTTTCACTCAAACACTTGCAGGTAATTCAGAGTATAGGTTTTTATGTATAATTTTGTAGTTTTATGTCCATCTCTCCAACTTAAAATAATTAATTAAACGTCCAATTCTGAGCTCAGAGCTCTTTTTCTTTGTGTTTAGTCCGTTCGGCTTAGTACTAACTGGGAACTTACCTACATCATTGAATTTCTTCCAATGTGTGTACAACTTTTTACTTTCACCAAAAAGTTAATAATACTTAAATGAATTTTGCATATAATTTCCATAAAACTCAAATATGAAAGGCTGGGCTGGAACCCATGGCCTCTGCGAGATGCTATAGGTCAAACCTCCTATAGCTATCGTAGCTTTTTTAGATTGTTTTTATGTGCCTACCTAATGTTTTTTTACCTATTTAACTCTAAACAGTAGACAGGAAAAATGTCTTCCCTTTAAACTAAGGCTGATTTTTCAATCCTTTGATAAAAGTATCCGCCAGTTAAAACTATCGCTTTCCTTTTCTCAAGTCGTGGGGATTGAAAAATCGGCCCTTTGTGACATGGTTTATTTTTCCTGAACTGGTACCGGGTTATCGTTGGGTTTTGGGACACCCTGAGTATTTTGTCTGCGTCTTTATCTTATACAAAAACATTCAAAAGCACGGGTAGTTTTTGGGCAGTTCCCATTTTTGTTTTGTGGAACATGACATCATCGGACAGAATAAGATATTTTTTTCTTATAGGTACTATGGAACATGCAATACTTTTATTTCTCATTTTGTTCGATAGGACATGGTAAATAAAACCTCTTAACGATTATCTTATCATACTGGCCACTAGAAAAAATAATAAATAACATTGATTGTGGCTTAGTGACTAATTTAATTGTTGCATTATGAATTATGAGGATGATGATTTTCCTCTAACTTGAGATTGGTAGTAACGGTTGTTCGTTATTATACGCCCGATCGCCTATGTTATCCAGGTAGATGTTTGATCAATGGTATGATAGAATAATTGTCATTATCACTGTCATTTAGCTTCTCATGGAAGATTTTGGGAAATTGTGATTCCCATTTGGTTCTATGGCATAAAATTCGGGTGAAAAGCTAATTATGTAGTTTTCTATGGAAAAAAATGTGTCATTTTGTTCTATGACGTCATGTCCCATATAACAAATGGGACATACATGTAATTTTTAACTGCATGTAACCAGTCACTTGCTTTGGGCAACTATGGCTGCCAATTTATTTATTAATTGCAATCAAATTTATTCCTTAAGACAATAATAACATTGTTTGAAATCACTTGTCAATAAATAACAGTAAATGCAAAAATGAAACTCAGTGGGTAATACTTTCTCTATTTTTTTTTTCCCAGCGGCTGCAACGATGGTGGCCCCGATGGTAGTGGGCTGGTGTTCAAGCTACTACGGCTTCCGGGGGACCTTGATTCTGATTTCGGCGGTGGCTCTCCAGACCTTCATTGCCTCAGGGCTGCTACAACCGGTGGCTTGGCACATGAAGAAAGTGCCTATCGATGAAAATGCTCTAGGTAGGGCATGAATCCCGGAATTCCGGAATTCCGAAATCCCGGAATATCGGATGATTTTTTCGATATTATAATTCCGGAATTGTACGGCTCTAATATCGAAATACCGGGATTTTTTAAATTAATTTAAGACCTAAAATGTTTTATTTACACATAATCAAAATGGTAAAAATATTCAATCAGTTTGCTTACGCTAAAGAAACACAAACGCCAGCAGAAACAGAATTATAACGGACTTATCCATCACCATTTCAACCGAAAGTCGTTCACTGCTGAACATAGGCCGCCCCCAAGTCTTACAAAACAAATCGGTCCCGCGCCATCCGCAGTCAACGCGATCCCGCAACCTTAACCAGGACGTCCCTTCGTCTTCTTGGAGGCCTACCTAACCTACAGTGCGTCTTCCGGTCCGTGTACGCCACTCGAGAACTTTTTGGCCCATCGGCCATCAGTGCTACGAGCGATGTGTCCTGCCCACTGCCACTTGAGTCTGGCGATTCTTCGAGCTATGTCGGCGACTTTAGTTCTTGCGCGGATTTCATCATTTCTAATGCGATCCCGCAGAAAAACTCCGAGCATAGCCCTCTCCATCGGCCTCTGAGTGACTTTGAGCTTTCTTATGAGGCCCATCGTCAGGGGCCTCGTATCAACACTGGTCAAAGACTTTTGACTTGAGATATTGCGGTATATTGGATGACAAGATATTGCGGAATTTATCAATATATCAATATTTCGAGACTCTTTTACTCAAATTTAATTTATCCGAAAACGGTTCACCGAAGTTTTAAAATCCTTATATTTTATTTTCCATAACTTTACAATGCCACAGATTCGACAGATTAACCACCATGCTATTTTCCAACAAATTCGAAATACCGAATAACAATATCCATTTTTTTAATTTGACAACCCAGTCACTTGCCATCTTTTTTATAACAATGTTATAAATAGGTTAGGTTAGGTTATAGTGTTGTCAAGGCGGGAAGCGCCGCGAAGCGGAGCTGCGGAGCTCCGTCGACATTGTCTCGTAGCATTACAAATCATCTTTAATGAAATACAAAGTGTAAATTTCGCGGATAATGATTTTGCCTAATAAAATATACATTTAGCAAATGATCCCACAGAATTTCATACAGTTAGATTTTGAATCAGTTGTCAAATAAAAAGGTGGATTTTAAAACATCTGGCAAAAGAAAATATGGCATATTAAAACTTCGGACAAATAATAATTTGGAAAATGAAAAACTGGCGTTTCGTTTTCGGGATTTTAATATTCGGAAATACATTTTTCGAGGGTATGATAGGTAGCCCCCAGCGACTCTTAACAAGCACGTATCAAATTACAGAGAGTTTGAAAAGAATAATAAACAAAATACACAATGGTCATTTGGTAATACTGCAATGTTCTCAGAAATTGTCAACTTTACAGAACTGTTTCTAAAATAAACCCAACCTGACCAAACCACTTAATCATTTAGTTGATAGATTCACCAAAAAATATAATTTTATCAAAGTACCATTATGTATTCTGTTCTTTTTATGTTTACAAATTTTGTGTTTCGACACGCTCCCACTCTCAGCGCCATTTATTTTATAAACGAGAAAGAAAATTCACTATGCTGAAACATCTATGTTTCAAACCACATTTAAATTTATATTGCTAAAATCTACGCGTGTAGTAACATTCGAGCTTTTCTTTTCAGAAAAAAAGTTGCTGTTGGATATTCCTTCGAATGACAAAAATATTGAATCATTGCACACTCCTGTTGTCAAACTGGCGGATCTCGAGAACGCTGAAGATTTGTTTGCAACAGAGAAGAACTTAAATCAGAAACCATCAAAGGGCAACGTGGTGCTGTACGTATTAAAATTAATAAAATTATGCTATTAACATTACACACGCGAATGTCCGTGTGTGTGTTTTTGTTGGGATCCCCTTTTCTCCCATAATCTTTTTTATACGAATTTTGAAAGTCAGAAATTTATGTCCATAATATTCTTGCTCATAAATATCGATGGTCATCATTTTTTTAAGGCATATCGCTTAATAGTTCTAACTACAATGATCCATAATCCTAACTTCAGTTCAGAACTTTAAAAAGTCATAATATTGATATCAATATATAAGAAATAACTTAACATGCTTAACAAATTGAAACTGTACCGCAAACACACACTATATTGTTTTATTAAAAAATCCCGCTCATTGTGGCTCATTAAATTTGTTTCAATACATGCGACAGGATACTGAACTGATAGCAATTGGGGATGTCTATTTTTTTGCAATGTATAGTAAATCGAAAACCATTTCGAGATAAATGGTTTTTAACTCGTTTTCTGTAGTTATTTAATTTTAATATTATATAATGAATTTATTACATAACAAATAAGCAATGAACTTCATTTGACTTTGGTGTAAATTGCGTGACCGGTCCAAGTCGTACTTTATTCTGTGTGGTTAGAATTCTTCACAAATTTACGCGTGGATTATAACTACAGAGTTTGATTTGGACCCACTGCCTGACATCTAGCACTTTGACAGCGCCAGAAAAGTGACACTTGTTACAGTGTACCACCACGCAAAAAATAATTAAAGGGGTTGCCTTATCGTACGCATTTAGATAGATTTAGAAATTTGGCAGTGTGTGAGCCCTCAATTACAATCTGACGTCATCAACCAAAATAGTTTCAATAATTAATTTTGAAAAAAGTAGTGAACTAAGTGACAAAATATTGAAATTAGTTTCTTATAATTGACTTTTCTATACAAAAAAAATATAAAAACCACTGGTTTATAACTTCGTCACTGCCACATCTAAAAAAAATCAATCTCCAGTTTTCCTTCTTACTTGTCAACTTAAGAAAGTTAATAAAAATATTTATAAGGACAAGATAACATTGATTTGATTGAACATTGGTTATTGCAGCACGTTTATAAAAAACTTCCTGGATTGGCAACTCTTCAAGAAGTTCGTATTGACATGCGGGTGCCTTGGAGCACCCATATCTATCTTCGCCGATGTGACGTTTGTGTTTTTCCTCGCGCAGGCGCTGTATAGTTTGAAATGGAACGAGGTAAAATAATTAATAATTTCGAGTTTTCTATAAATCAAATCGACGGCAGCAATTAGGATTATCGGAACTACATTGTTTGGCAATTTTCTGCGAGTTTTCAAATCTCTGCGAAATAACGATAGTAACGATTTTTCACATTTACGATAATTTCAATTGCTGCAGTCGAAGTAATCTTAAATTAAAGGTTTCGCTCTAAGTAGAAAAAACATTGTATCAAAGCAAGCATTTTTTACATCAAAAATTAGGTCAATCCATCAAAATATTTATGAACGCTACAATAATTATTATGTAATTAAATGAAAAATAATCGTTAGTAATTCTGTAAAAAAACAGACAAAATTATTATAAGCCTTATTTACTGCATAATTTAGTTCCTTGAAGTGTTTATGTTCTTTGTAACTCATGTTAAAATCCACGTATTTTTGTAACTTTTGTAACTTAATGAAGTGCTAGGTATACTCGTGCATGTATGTAGGTATGAAAGCCTTTATTATAAAAAAAATAAGAAAAAACGTTATTGACAACCGTTGAGATACATGTACAAAGGCTCACTTTGAGGGATCTCTACCAGTCAACCATAGAGTGGATACAGTTTGGAAGGAAAAAATATAAAATCATTTCGGTGGTCCTATAAAAAATAAAAGGACAATTATAATTTATGTATATGCCTTTTTAACGTGCATTATAATTTAGTACTTAATTCACCGAAAAAAGTAAAATTTTAAAAGTCTGAACGCCCTGCCGCCAATAGAGGTTTTTAATTAAAACTTTTACGACTGTAAAAAGTCCATTTGAAAACTGTTTTATACGAATTTATGGTCAATGTACGTTTTTATCGTCTCAAAATAAGTAAGTTTTAGTGTTTAGTTAGCAAGTTTAGTTCGAGGTTTCTTTTCATACATGTAATTAAATTTAACTGGACAAAAATATATATACTTATTATACTTATATAAATAAATTGTTATTTTCTATTTGATCTTTGCAGGATGGTGTCGCTTGGGCGTTTGCCTTGATTGGTTTCGGAGACATTGCTACGAGAATAGTTTTTATATTTTCTAGCGTCTGGTTGAACAAGCTGGGTAGTCATCTGATTTATGTGATTGGACTGTTGATTGCAATTGTTACAAAATTAGGTAAGAAAATAATTTTCACAAAGACAGGGAGTGAATTAAAAAATCGCAACCATACTTTAATAAATAGCTACGACCTTTAGCGACATCTAGTCGTCAATTAGAGAAACCGCGAGATTCTACATCGTGCTTTAAAAGTTTCTCAACTTGGATGCATACCTATATAATATACAACTTCCAGTTTTCTTTTTTTGGATTTTGGTTCTATTAATAACATCCGTCTGGAGAGAGATCTTTCTATTGAAGACACAATAACTACAGCAACATTGCACTAAGATTTATAAAGCAAAAATGGATTTGAGAATTAGCGTCTTACATAATCTAAATCATTGAAAATCGCTATTACTTACGAGCGCTAAGGTGGAGTGTAAGTGCGTATAAGACAAACGACAAAATAAATGTTATCCATTAGCTACGACCAAATCTAAAAGCTGACACTTAAGTCTTGTTCTTGTTGTTACAAGAGATTACTTAAAACCTTAAATAAGTAATCAGTAAAAATGTGGAGGATAATGCCAATAAAAATACTCATATTGAATAAACTATTAATCCTTCAATTTACTTTTTAATTTCAGCTATGGTGTGGGTGACTGATTACGCAGCCACTCTAATAATAATTACCACAATGGGTATATCCCGTTGCGTGATTGTGGTTCTCTACCCTCTCGTGGTGGCAGATTCAGTCAAACCCGAGGAATTCCCTTCGGCAATGGGAATCAGCATGATGATATACGGACTTGTTAGTATTATCATGGGACCAATTATTGGTAAGCTTACAAAGAGTCGAGTAGCAACATAATCCTAAAGCTTTGTCTACACGTTGCCAGGAATATGATGCATGCTTAAATAATAATGGACATCTGACGACCAGATGGCCTAGTAGGTAGAGAACCTGACTACGAAGCTTGAAGTCCCGGGTTCGATTCCCGCGTCGGGGCAGATATTTGTTTGAATAATACGAATATTTGTTCTCGGGTCTTGTGTGTTTAATATGTATTTAAGTATGTATCTATCTATATAAGTATGTTTATCCGTTGCCTGGTACCCATAACACAAGCTATGCTTAGCTTACTTTGGAACTAGGTCAATTGGTGTGAATTGTCCAGTGATATTTTTTTTTATTTACTATCTAATAGTGCAGTAATCTCCTTTAACTAGAATAAATGTTAGCCGATCAAAGAAACATGCTTGCCGTTCTCAAGTTCAACATCGTACACGTAAAGGTCTGTTTTTCCTTACAAGTCAATGTAAATTTAACAGAACACAAAATTGAAAAAAAAATATGATTCAAGCCGTTACCGTGTAGTCCTAAGCTTGTAAATTATAAATTATTCAAAAAGGTAGTTGCCCAGGATGCTCAATTTAATGCACATAGCCAATTGAAGGGATGTTTTACTGTTGATAGGAAGGAATGATATTTATTTACTACGGGATATTTAACGGTGTTTACCTTTGGTGAGTTCTATGTGTTTCAACGCAGTTGTCAAAATAATAATGCCATAATGGCTACCCATGATCATAATGCGTACAACTGCGTCTACTGAAATATCGGGATCTCGTTAATGGTAATAGTGGTGAATATTACATATACAGGGTTATTTGTAATTCACTGACATCCTCTAAACCCCGAATTCCTATCACTCAAACAAATGTTTTTTGTTTTACGACTTTTTAAAATGAATCACTTTTTTCCCCATACAAATACACAGAGTATCGTAAAAATAAGAGGTAAACTCAAATTTTCAAAACGTTACACCAAAAATATTAAGTTATGACAAAAGCAGTAAAACAAAAAAAACATTTGTTTAAGTGGTAGGAGTTTAGGGTTAAAAGGATGCTAGTGAATTACAAATAACCCTGTATATAGAAGATGTTTCCATTGTGAATTTATTTATAAGCTGACTTTACTTCCAATGAACTACGATGGGCCTAAAGTGATACCTGAATCGATCAACATTACCCAGGGACGGCTTCTTTCATTTTTGTATTCAGTTTTTGGTCTGACATTGTCCTTATCTATAGGACATTTTAATCTACGCCGTAAAACCAAATGTCATTATTTTTAATTTACTAAGACGCATTAATTTCACATTTCTTTTCAACAGGCGCTATCCGCGATGCGACTGACAACTACACGGTCATGTTCTTCATACTAATAGGTTTCATGGTGGCCGTGGTCATCGCCTGGTGTTTCGAGCTCGTAATCAAAAGGAAAAGGCGAACAATTACGTACAACGATGTGCCACAAACAATAAAGAACGAAATAAATTGAACTGAACTGAAACGCTGACTTTTATTAAGTTTTATGGCGGAAGGTGCTACGCGTAAAATTTTAAAGCTCGAAAACAAGATGTAACCCACTTCTTACTATGTGGCAGTGAGGAACTAAAAATGTCATGAACTGCATTACTTCGAACTCCACTTACATATTTCGAAAAGCAGTGAACTTTTACAATAATCCTAAAAGTCGAAACTTCGAAAAAATTGCGCCTCATATTTGACGTCTATCGGTTTTCATGGTTTTATGAGCGACCGATCCGTAGTCACACCAATTTAAATAATTTATTGAATCAGGCGTTACTTTGCGGAGGTCCATATTAATGAACTAAAACAATTACTTTGCTCACCCGCGACTTAGTTCAAAAGAAGCAGGCATGGTTAGTAAATAGCATGCTTTACGCTGCGTTACCTTCTCAGTCTACTAACAAATATAGATCTAGCACCTCTTACGTTGGGGGTTTGTCTGATAAGATTTATGGCATTTTAAAATCAAACAATATTAATGTTGCCTTTAAGACTAACAACTCTTTGTACTCTAGGCTATGTAACCACAAAGAACAGGTAGATAAGGGAACTAGATCGGGGGTATACAAGCTTACTTGTAATGACTGCAATGGGATATACGTAGATTTAAAGAGCATGTGTTAGAGTATATAAAAATAAGTAGTAATTTTAAGTCCCCTTTTGTAAATCAGTATGTCATGGATTTATGTTTATAATGTTATTATTCGTACATTTCAGCAGATTCTTAAAATTAAGTAAATAAATGACATACTGATTATTTTGGCAATAATAAAAAAGGAATTAGGTTAATTTAATGTCTCTTAATTTAAATGTTTACGATATGATTATAAATACAATTAATTATATATCACTAAAATAAGTGGCTGAACACGAGAAAATGTAAATGTCAGAGATGATTTTGGCGGGAGCTTAAGAAAAAAAAGTACGATTAGACGATTGATGTGAAAAAACTTGCGTGCGAAGTAATTAATAAAATTAACTAGTTAATGTACGTCTGCGGTTTTATTTAACAGCAAGTATTATTACACATGTTTCGGCATATAGGAATGAGCATCCAGATAGATCGGATTTTTGCAAAACATTTGTTGGAATCAAATCATTCATTGTTAGATTCAGATTCTTATGAAGTGTTACATTATTGCGGCAAGGGGTTGCGTCTGGACGCTCTGGAATGCATGGAAATAATTAGGTACAACACTATGGGGTCTATTCTTAATGAACAGGTAAATTTAGTATCTTCTCCTTTACTGCGGCTTGGGTCGAATTTGAACAGTTAGTATTAATTAAATATGCCTTATAAATAAATAAACAAAAATTCAAGGTAGTTTTATAATATGTCAATAAAAGTTAATTTTTGTGGGGCAGTTTGAGAATAAGAAAAATAAAGTGGGTACTTGAGAAGTTACAGTGACAGGTTAAAACATTTGTTTTGGTTTGTTAGTTTAACATTTGGTAGCATAGCATACGGTTGTGGTAACTCTGAAGATGAGCTCTGGTTGAGTTCGAAACGCGTCAGCGTAGCTTGGTGGTGGTGATGGTTGGGTTTATGTGATTTGTGTGTGTTCGTACAGTGTGGAGGTGGAGGAACTGCATGAACGCACATTTCTTGCATAAACGTAACTATTTTAAGGTCGCGGGTGAGCAAAGTAATTGTTTTAGTTCATTTACACCAATTTACTACACTAGTGTGACTATGGTTCATTTTATATATCCGTAGTCACACTGAATATAGGTAGGTTAGGTTAGTTAGGTAATTTCTTCTGCCCGAAGGGCAAACCGCCCAGAAACAGGAGCCGCGCGAAGCGGGCCTCCGTCGAGTTGGTTCAGATTAAATATTTATATTTAGTCAAGGGTGAGTTGGTCTATAGTTGTGTGACTACGGATAAATAAAATGAACCAAAGTCACACCAGTGTTGCAAATTGGTGTGACTAAGGATAAGTCATGGGTTTTTGCCATGATTAAATTATGTAGGTACGGTAGGTACCAACCAATCAAATATTCAGATTGCACTTTTTCTAAAATTACAGTTTTAACCTCAGTAAGCCGTCATATCAGTAGTGTTTAGTATCAGTAGTCTAATCTCTTTAAGCAAGATTTATGTATTATCTAAGCTATTTTAATGCATTTACAATTCTTCACACCAAAACACGCTTGAATTAGAGAATATCATACACAATAATTGCTTTGACTTTTCTTGTAGCATTTTTATGCCTTTGCGTGATAACAAAGTCACGTATTTAGACCATTTTATTATTTCCTTTCAAGTTTTATTTACTTTTATATTATACAACAGCATGAGTAGTGCTTTTTAACTGACTTCATTCCGTATTATATTTTATTTAGATTCCTTACCATTGAGGGTGTAGTTTGACGAATCGTTACTGGCCATTTGTAACGATTAAGTTTGTATTTTTTCGTTTCAAAATTAAGTACTTTGTGAGTGAAGATTTATTCTAAAACTTAGAAGTAAGTAAGTAGAATCTCAATGACGTCTATTAGAGAAAATGATACCGTGGTCAAGAAGCAATATAAACTAGTGCCTCCAGACGACGGATGGGCGTATATGATTGCAATTTCCATGACGATAAATTATGTAAGGGTTTTTTTATGACTATCTACATGTTTGATTTTTATTTGTGTAACATTTGGTTCGTATTGTGAACTTGAATTTTTTGACGCTCCGCTTTTCAGATAATAATGACTTCGTTTGTGCCTTGCTTGGGTATTATTTTCAATGACTTCTTCACTGAGTTAAACATGAGATCAACAGACATACTGATTGTAAATGGAGTTAATGCGCTGTCCGTTGCAATCTCAAGCAAGTAAACCTTAGTAAATTATTTTATTTATTTTATTTGTAGTTTATACAAAAATTAGGAGGGCTCTTTGCAATTAGTATGCTATTTTCACCCGACTGTCGAAGGAGGGTTATGTTTTTCGAGCGTATATTTTATGTATGTATACACCGTGAAATTTTAGTGGTTGTTTTCCCGAAACGAGGTGATTTAGTTTCAATTGTACAATCGATTTATAATTACTATTTTGACTAGAGTCAAAAATCCAATTGTGAAAAACGAAAGTCGAAAATGACCGCAAACCAATAGTAACGCTTCGTTGGTACCAACCTATCGTACGATCGTACGCTACTTGTACCAACGAAGCGTTACTATTGGTTTGCGGTCATTTTCGACTTTCGTTTTTCACAATTGGATTTTTGACTCTAGTCAAAATAGTAATTATAAATCGATTGTACAATCGAAACTAAATCACCTCGTTTCGGGAAAACAACCACTAAAATTTCACGGTGCATGTATATATAATTCTTTGGCACGCCCTGCAGCCTAAACGGCTCAATGGATTTTGAAGTGTGAGGTGTCATTAGATTTGTCTCAGTTCCGCGAGTGACATAGGATATATATTCGTATTTTCCGGAACGGAAATTATACAGGCGGGTTTTTTTCATCTAGTATTGAAATGAATGTTATTTTTCATGTTCACAGGAGAGACGCGAACAAAACAACTTGTGTGACCCTGGTTTATTATTATCGGTGTTTAATATTATGATAGTATTAATCTGAGGTCAAATTTAGTAATTTAAATTTGACCCCCCTTCCTAATGACAGACAGATAAGACGAACGAAAATATTAAAATTAAATGAACTAATACAGAGTAAAGTAAACGTCCCTGTGCTCGACACTGACCCAATACATGGCACCTTCAATCTTATAATTATAACATAACATATTAAGAGAGGTGACAGATGGTTGTCATCTAGTGGGCGTTGAGGTGTCGAGCATTGGTACGTTTACCTTATTAATCTGATGGATGTAATTTTAGGTTTCTTGACTGGGCCATTGTTGAAAGTTATTAGCATGCGTAAATTGGCATTGCTGTCGTCTGCGTTTCTCAATTTGGGAGTATTCTGTACGGTGTTCGTAAACACCCGTAATCAATTGATTATTTGCCAAGGATTGCTGCAGGTTTGTATAATGTATTAATATTTAAAGGCTTCATTTGTTAGTTTTAGATCTAAATTCTGTTATGGCCCTTTTCGTATTAAATTATTCGTGATGGCGAAAATAATGCAATAGACAGGTATATCTTGGTAGTTACAGTCGCCATCATAAGCATTGAAGCCAGCTGCCTAAGTGCTCAAAAGTGTTAGAACGCGCCATATACGACAGAAAATGTAGTCGCATTCAAATATTTATGAGTTCCTATAGCCTATTTTTTATGTGTGTAAAGTACTACGCCATACAATTTGCTTGCAAGAAACAAAGGGGCGTGTCATAGTATTTACTATGGGCAATACGTCTTTATAGTTAAAAGTTTATATTAAAAATATAGAAAGCTCCAATGTTTATGACAGAGTTTGTATGTTTAGTGTTATTATCAGAGTGGTGAAGTAAGATCACAGGAACATAAAAGAAAGACATGATAATATATAACACCGTACTTACTACCAAAAGAAGTCGTGTGGACCTAGTGGCTTGACCTTAGCCTCTCAAGCACAGGATCATGATTTCGAGTCCGGGCAAATTATTTTTTTGTAGTTTATTTTAAAAAAACCGGCCAAGAGCGTGTCGGACACGCCCAAGGTAGGGTTCCGTAGCCATTACGAAAAAATCAAGTAATATTTTTCTAAAGATTTCGCATGTGCACGGAATCATCCAAGTTTAGGTATGTTTTATACGTTAGGCTACTATTTACTCTTAAACTACAAATAATTTCCAAGCAATCTTAGCCGCTATAATTTTCCTAGTAAATTTGATATATTTACTACCATTCCGAATTTTTTCAAATTTTTCCACCTAACAGTTTAGATTTTAGAGGGGGGGGATGGCCAATTTTAATGAAAATTTTAACTTTAAAGTTGAATATTTCGCAAACAGGTCACTGAATAGAAAAGTCACGTTAGCAACCCCGCAATGGTTTTAAAAGACCTATCCAACGATACCCCACACTATGGGTTAGCCGAGAAAAAAAAATCACCCCCACTTTACGTCTATGGGAGGTACCCTAAAAAATTTTTTTTTACTTTTTTTTATTCAATCACTTTGTCGGCGTGACTGATATATATATTGATGCCAAATTACAGCTTTCTAGTACTAACGATCTCTGAGCTTACCCGCGGACAGACAGACAGACAGACGGACAGACATGGCGAAACTATAAGGGTTCCTAGTTGACTACAGAACCCTAAAAAGGCCAAAATTTTATAAATGATGTAATCTTAAAGTTCGCTTTTAAATTGAATTGGTATATAAATTACTGAGTATTAGAATAGTATTTACGACCTAGTCAGACATTTTCAATAACATAGCAACAGAGTAATGTTGAGGTCATCCAGTAGGTACATTTGCTATCGCTTCTAAATTATTAATGGATACCAAGTGGCGATCACTTGCTACAAGGCAATTATTATTTATTGAACAACATTATTGCTTAATTAATCACTATGATTGTTCTGATTTCAGAACGTTGGCGTAGGCATGCTCTACATTGTTACTTGCAGTTCTGGAAACGACTATTTTCTGAAGAAACGGTTTTTTGTCACGAATCTTTCGCAAGCTATTGCTGGTAATTGTCCTTTGTATTATTTGATACCAATCTATAATTGCATAGTTGGTATATTATCAATTTTCAAAACAAAGAAACAATGGAATGACAAATTAAACTGGATACAAGTTTTGGTCTTTTAAAGAGCAATAGAGAGAACTACGCTCCGAGTTTCTCTGCGAGATCGAAAGGCTATGCACAGCGTAAGAAAGACAAGTTGTCTCTCTTGTGGATATAAAATTAGTGAACCCAAGTAAGCAAAATTAAGATTTATTTGAATGGACCAAAAGTTGGCCAGGCGTCCCCACGCCGAAATAGACTTGACTAAAAAAGGTTGGGTATAGGCCCTTAAGTTTCCCATGTCCACAGGAGAGACGCAACCAAAATAACGGGTACGACCTCGAATCAGAAATTAGGGGGTCCGCAGAAGAACCACAGTAAGCAACTTAGCACAGTAAATTGTTAAACATAAATTATAGTGGACGAGGCACATTGCTTCGGGAACTGATGGGTTTTGAAGCCAATGTGTCCTTGAGCAGTGCCCTGCCCACGTACTGGAAGACTCAACTTGGGTAGGACCTCCATAAAGTGGGCTGATGACGATCGCAGGAATAGTCTTTGCCGCGTTATTTGGGAAAGGCCTTTCGGCTGACGATGATGATAATGATGATGATATTTGGTCCAAGTCTGTAGCAAAAATATCTCCTAAACTAAACTTCCATGAGGCATAACATAATAGAAGTCTGAGTACTTTATATTGGGATAATCTGGGCGAGTTGACTTCAATCACTTACATAATATCTCCATACAATGCGCTAGGTGTTGCATCTGTCTTTATACCGTGGTTGACAAACTGGACAACAGAAATATATGGTTTCCGTGGAACCCTCATCCTGATATCTGCTGTTTCACTGCAGTCTTTCGTGGCCTCTGCTCTCATGCAGCCGGTGGAATGGCATTTGAAGAAACACTACGTGACTCCTGGTACGTTTTGTTTTGGAAATAGATGATTGTACGGAAAAATTTAGTGTCAAATGATGAGTATTGTATACTATATGTATCGTTGCGTGTTTAGGTGGGTTCTTAGGGTATCGGAGCAAGACAAGTGTGTTACCTACACAGGAAATAATTTTTTTTTTCTAAATAAAACTGAAATTGATTATGTAATCATAAATATTTATTATATCACATAAGTAAGTATTCTCAGCTCCAGCTTTCAGTAATTCTGTAATTTTTTTGTCTTCTAGTTTGAGTGTGATTGAAAAAAAAACTTTAACAGAAAAACCCTAACATGTACTAAAAAGTTCGATATTAAAACATCGTTAAGTACATAATTATCAATTTTTTCTACTCCTGTAGTATAATCTTTCAATTATATGGTCAAAAACTATACAATAATAACTAACGTTATAAGTCTGTTCCAAGTTTCTATGCTCTATGGTGCAAATTCAGTAACATAATAACCCTTATAATTTTCATTATGTTACGGGACTGAGTAATATAATAACATTCAAAAAAGAATACTGAAATCGATTTTGATAATCGAGTTTCTTTAAATATGCGTGTGCCACGTGATTGGGTTGCTTAAAAATGAGTAAGAATAGGTAAGACCAATCACAATCAAGGTTTATTTTTTCAAGCGAAATTTCGTAATTGAGAACACGCTGATCAAGCTCTATGGTACGAGTACGGTCGCAAATTAAAAAAAAATAAAGCGGGAAATTAATACATATAAAGTCATTATACATTAATTAAAATATGTTTACATTAACAATTATTAAATAATGAATACTTAAATAACGGACAATAAATGAATTTGAAAGACATTATTAAATATGAATATTTTAACATCATTCAAGTTGGCTGCATGACCTAAAGTTCCCGGGTCCATTCTAAGGTTGTGAATAGTGAAAAAAAAAGTTTCAAAATAGCGGGAATTTGTTTTCCTTTTGCACGGAGTTCTTTCAAGTTGAAAGAAATAAATAAAAGATTAGTCACTATTTAAATGACTTTTTATCTGTGAGAATTTGTAACTTTGGTGAATTAAGTGATGCAGAAATGTTGACGCCGCCAGAAATTAAACAGGCGGCAATGGAAATGAGCAATAATTTGCAACTTTTAAAATCGAAAAATTCATTTATTGTCAGTTATGGAAGTATTAATTATTTAATAATTGTTTATTTTGAACTCGTAGAAAAAGTAATGTATGCAACTATTCATAATCGGCCATTAAGACACTCATGCGTATCTATTATGACATTCGGCTTCGCCTCATGTCATAAACTAGCATTCGTGTCTTAAATGAGCCTTATTATGATACAGTTGCATAAAATACTATTAATACAAATTGTAAGACAACAGTTTTTACATCAATTTACATATATAGTAGTCCCAAATTTAAGATTAGGTTGTACCTACTTTAGATACTAGAATTGGGGATGTCTATTTTTTGCAATGTATAATAAATCGAAAACCATTTCGAGATAAATGCTTTTTAACTCGTTTTCTGTAGTTATTTAATTTTAATATTATGTAATGAATTTATAATATAACAAATAAGCAATGACCTTCATTTGACATTGGTGTAAATTGCGCGACCGGTTCAAGTCGTACTTTATTCTGTGTGGTTAGAATTCTTCACAATTTACGCGTGGATTACGGAGTTTGATTTGGACCCGCTGTCTGACATCTAGCACTTTGACAGTGCCAGTAAAGTGACACAGTGTATAGTGTACCACTACGCAAAAAATAATTAAAGGGGTTGCCTTATCGTACGCATTTCGATAGATTTAGAAATTTGGCATTGTGGGAGCCCTCAATTATAATCTGACGTCATCAACTAAAATAGTTTCAATGATTAATTTTGAAAAAAGTAGAGAACTAAATGACAAAATATTGAAATTAGTTTCTTATAATTGACTTTTCTATACAAAAAAAATATAAAAACCATGGGTATTTTTTTTTAGACATCCCCAATTGTGCTTGTGATTGATATAAATACATATTCAAGTAAGTATATAATATAACATCATGCGTAACTTGGGTAGCTAGAAAATTATAGTCATCAAACGAAGATTCATAGTAAAGCTCACGAATCATAAAATTGGCTTTTCGACGTAACCGTTTAATCGTATTTAACAATTTTCAGAAACAATTGAACTTTTACCTATTACCCAGAATCAAAATATTGAAACAGAGTCAGTTCATAACTTGGACGCTTCAGACTCAGCAAGCAATGCCTTTCCATGCGTTGACACACACGTTGACATTATTATTGACAGCTTACCCACTGCGTGTAAAGGCAACCAACTTATGTAAGTATGCAGGTAAAGTTTTTGCCTAATTAAATTCTTTCATAAAGGTTGTTTTTGTGCAAATACTTAAGATATTATTTTGTGTTTTTTATCTTATTTAGAATATACTCTTCTTTATTATGCACATTCTAGGCTATTGCTGTCTCATTTAGAATAAACTCTTATTTATATTTTTAAGCTATTCCCAAAATTTAAAAAAAATCCTCCGGTAAACTTCGCAAATTTAACGTTATAACAAGAACGATTAAATCAAGAAGACTGTCAATGTCTTTCAATTGTTCCGTTTTAAACATTTTTTTTTATTATTATTTATTTTTATTATTGCGTTTCTTTAAAATAATAAACCTGATGCAAATTTACTATAGAGAGATCCGTGTACTATTCACATCGTAAGGCGTTTAGACTTCTACATACTTAAGACAACATAATCTTCATCTTCTATTTTGAACTGGAGGAGGGTAAACGGAAACATGGCGGACAGCCCCTCCGGTACAAAGATATGCAGATGCGACATATGAAAAGATGCCGCATTGAGCCATCTCGATTAGAAGATCTGGCAGTACAGCGGACTGAGTGGCGCAGGGCTGTGCAGAGGCAGGACCGCGAGTTTGAGGAACAGGGTTAAGCTGAGCTCGACGCTAAACGCGACGAATGTAAGTCCCGGCCACCCGCTGCCATTCATTATAATTACGTGGGCGGCGTACTTACGTGCCGTCAATGCGGGCGTACGTTCGCAGAAAAGATAGGCTATGTAAGCCATCTCAGAGCGCAAGAGCGGCAATGCAATTAGGAGTCAAAGTGGTCGCCATGGCCGAAATCGGTCGGATCAATCATCAAGACAATACCCATGAACTCCATGAAGAATCTAAACAGAGTTGGCGCTATTGTGTTTAGGAGTGGTCTAAGTAACATACAAAATTAATGGTACAGAAACCAATCTTTAGCGAAACCAGCTACAACAGGCTTATTATTTTATAGGAATGCGGTATTAAGTAGACATTGGCAGTTCCCTTCATTTGACCGCTATTCCATTGGACAAACGCCATTTATTAATAACTATAAATTTAAAACCCCCAATGCAATTAAGTCTGATATCTCTTCCGCAGCATACAAAAGAGCTGATAACTTTGAAACGGCTGGACCAATTTTAATGAAACATATCTAAAAACCATCGCCAAGAAACCTGCTTTCAAATAAAAAAAACCCGCTCCAAATCGGTTTACCCGTTTAAGAGTTATGGTGCCACAGACAGACAAACATACAGACAGACAGAGAGTCACTTACACACACACACACACACACACACACACACACACACACACACACACACACACACACACGCATAGCGGTCAAATTTATAACACCCCTCTTTTAGTGTCGGGGTTAAAAAAAAGTAGATTCGTTTTACGATCTCTGTGACACTTGGAACTGCTCTTATTGAGTGTAGTACAAAAATTGACAATGTATTTTTGACACAGGTTTACATACTGTCGTGGGGATCATTGTGAAATGACTATAAAATTACATACATGTAATGTGTTTCTGGGCTAGTGTTGGATTTACTTCATTTTTGTCCTGAACGAGTAAATCGATTATATTGATATAACTGAAGCGGCAAATGTGTAAATTTTAGTTATGGTGTGATTATCTTGAAACAAGTAAAAGCTGACTTTCGTTTTTAGATTGGACATTAAGAACTTCTTCGATTGGCCATTTATGAAAAAGTTCGTCCGAACTTGTACCTGCGTAGGATTACCATTTAATCTCAATGCTGATGTAATATTTACCATATTTTTCCCCCAAGCTCTATACGCCGTTAATTGGACAAAGGTAAATACATAAATAAAATTTTAATGCTTTGATTATTATTATTGTTAATTTTTTACTATTATTATTATTATTTTATTATTATGCTTTGATTATGTTAAATTATTTAAAATGGATTATTTGAACTTACTATTGTTAATTGTAATATTGCTGTGCCCTATCGGGGTTTATGTTTTGGACTTTTAATATTTTTGTAACATCTAATTTAACAACATATTATGCAATAAATCATTTGAATTGAATTGAATTGAATTGAATAATAATACATTTTAATAGCATACTGAATTAATTTAAAAAAACTATCAAAACTGCACTGTTTTCGTTACCTATGTTAAAAGATCTTTGTCATTAATTCTAGATTATTTTTGATGGTACTCACCAAAATACTACTTGATGTGACATTGAACCGATCTGTACGACAATGAATACTTTAGTTCTATTCTATTTAGATCAGAATCAATGAACATGTATATGTTCTTTTCAGGTCGAAGTCGCATTAGCTGTATCGCTTCTAGCATTCGGCGATATAGCTACTAGGATCTTACTGTCAATCGGAAGCGCCTGGCTGAAAAATGTCGGCAATCATCTGATATACATTATAGGAATGACTGTCGATGTACTGGCAAAACTGGGTATGAAACTAATAATCAAATTAACTTTAATTTTACTTTTTGAGAGCGCTACTTGCAAACTCATACCAAATTTTACATAGCATAAAGTTAGGATACTCGTAATATAGGTATGCTTCAACAACATTACAGCTTATAGGTACAGGTGAAAAAACGGTAACAGACACAACATTATCACGAAATGGTCCCAACTCAGCATGATGTCGGCTATGCAGCTGACGCTGGTCTTCCGTTGGAACCATTTTACCCACAATTCAAACGTTAACTGAATGATAGGAACCAATTTTTCTAGATCATTATTCGGTGGCCAGGACGTTTAAGCCGAAACAAAACATTTTTTTTAATAATGATTGTTTGCAAAATCACTTTTCAATTAAAATCATTGTCACAATATACATGGTTTAGTCTATGAGCCTAAAACCTCTTTGATTAGTCCAGTTCTCAAGCAAACTTTGACTTGAGACCTGTCAAATTCCCCGCCAAAGCGACGACACTTGACGAAACTAATAACTTAACTTCAACAAATGTAGTGACATGTATTCGGCGGATGAAGGCAGTTTTAACATTTTTTTTATAAATTAAACAGAAACTTAATTGCTTGAGGCTTCATTTATCAAATTTTGGTTAGCGATTCATATTTTTCAAGTCCTGATCATCGATGAAAAATAACCGTGTATGTTAAATCGACGATGAATTTAGCTTGAGATATTTTAACATGTCGTTCCAGTTATGATGTGGAGTACCAACGTCAACGCAACAGTGTCATACGTATCATTGACCTTGATTGGTATTGCACGATCCATTCTCATCGTATTAGTGCCACTGGTGTTCTCCGATGTTCTTCCTCCAGAGCAATATTCAAGAGGCATGGGAATGTCACTGCTGTTCTACGGATTAATTGCTTTAGCCCTTGGCCCCGCTATCGGTAAGTTCCGTTTTACAGTTTTAATTGCTTGTAAGTACTAATAAGCTGATAGCCTTTATTAGATGTCTTGCACTCGCCCCTATTACATTACAAAGTAAAGCATTTACTTCTAACGAAGCGAGAAGAAGTTGTATAATATATGCTCGATGAAATGTAAATATATAGGGTGTATTTGTATATTCGCATGCAGTTTAATAATTACTTACTTCAAAGTTACTTAATTCATAACAAAAACTTAGAAACTGACATGAACTAATTGCAACTGCACTAAACCAACCTACATAGTAAGAATTTAGTCTATGTTTATTTTAAATATTTATTTTTAGAAAAAGATCATTTTATTAAGTTACCATTTTAGATTAGTCTATCACACTTACGGTGACAATAATTTTGGTTCAAATTTTAATTTTATCTTCAAAATAAAGGACTATTATAAATCTTATTTGTTTTATATACTCGCATTTAACTGTAAGTGACGTCGACTGCTGTATAACTCCTTTTAATCCATACCAATTTAACTCTTTTCTTGACTCTTTGCATTATGACCAAATAATAATATAATATTATTAATGTAATGTGTAAAAATATCGTGTCACGGTGTTTGTTATCCAACTCCCCCGAAAAGGATTGATCAATTTTTATCATTTTTTTTCTCTATATTTGGTAGATCTGAGAATAGGTTTTTTATACCCCTAATCTTCGAAGACGGAGTCACGGGCAACAGCTAGTAATAATATAATAACCAAAGTGACATTATCACCAATTTCTATTTGTGCGCAGGCGCAGTGCGGGACGCGACCGACGACTACACTATCATGTTCTATATCCTCAATTCCATCATGGCGGCTGTGACAGTTGCTTGGTCTATCGACTTATACCACAACAGGAAGGCGAAGAAAGTTGTGCTCTAAGTTGTAACTGTCCTACTAGCATAGGGTATATACACTTATACTTATAGCAGTCATAGCTTTACACAAAATAACTTAAACACGTCTTATAGACATTTTAAACATGAAACTACCGTGAGAATCACTCATAGTGAAAATATACGGAATACCGATCACTCACTTAAAACGAGTTTAACTCGACATTTTTCGGGCTAATCCGTTCCGTTTGGGTTGTCTGAGTGCGAGTTTGGCAGCCGCCGTGACGAGTGACTCCGGGAAGAAGGGCTACGGATTAGAAACTCGTTTTAAGACGTGAGTGATCCGTATATTTTCACTACGTCTTAGACATGCTTAATTATGACAATTATCTATGAACTTTCATGAGTTACCGCATTCACAGTCGGCAACGCATACCTATGTATTTCCGTGAATGTCTAATTTTTGTCGTTATACGGCTACTATTAATTTTCTGTTGATTTGTGTAATTGACTGGGAGAAACTGTAGAAAATGTAGTCACGTCATTAACGCCGTACCTACCTAAATTTTCAATATCAACCATATTATGGAAACATCACTCAGTCACAATTGCAAAAATTCAAAGTTAGGCATTCGTTTTAAAACAATTGTACAATATTTTGCAATGCATTTTTTACTTTTATTTTCTATACTCTATGCGAAGTTTCAATAATAACCTAGACTTAAGAAAGTGTGGCACTAATATTATGTTAATGCTTGTCAAAACACATGTTTTGCCAATTTTATTAGTCTCACCTACATTCTCGGAATATATTGACCTTCCTCAGTGGAAACCTTCCATGGACATCCGTTGTGGGAAAAAAACAACATATCAAATAAACAAACATGTTTTGATCTATGCAACTAAAGAATGTAACGCAATAAAAATAGAGATAAAATAGAAAGTTGACATGCAAGCAGGTGCACACACATACCTAATACCGGATATATATTATATATAATATATTTTTACATTGTAAGATGTAAACCTACTTTTTTATTTTTTTATCAATTATTGTTGTCTGGGCAATGGTTTTTGCGATTCTGGTCTACATGTAAGTATCTAGTATAATTTAAGTAAAAGGAATGCATAACATTCTTAATGTCTTAATAAACAATAAACATGAAAGATTTGTTATTTTTGTTTTCATTGGTAAGTACATTTTATTGGTCTTATGTCTTCTTTTATTTTTTTACTATGAGAGGGAGGCAATCTTTGCTCGTCATAATATGAAGTCGGGTCATATGATGAGAAAATATCACCACCGCCCATTAATATCAACAACTCAAGTCACTGATCTTTTGCCGGCTATTAAAATATACCTAATGCTGCAGACATTATAAAGTAATCATGACATCGTAGGTGTACTTTCGTTTGGCAAATTACGTTTCCCAAACTGATTCATTTGGCAAATGTTTAATTTCCCAAATGTTTATTTTTTCTGAAACTGTCAACTATTCAGGATATGTTTCAGGACTATTTTGTAGGTTAGGTTAGGTTAGGTTAGGGTTGTTTTATAACAATCCTGAAAAGTTTACAGTTTCAGAAAAATAAACATTTGGGAAATTAAACATTTGCCAAGTGAATCAGTTTGGGAAACGTAACTTACGAAACATTAGTAAACCAGATTTTTTAATATTTTTCATACCCCAGTGAAAATACAGAGATTTTTTGTATCATTCTATGTAAATATTTTATGTTGCTGGTCTGGAAATCCAGAATGCAGTGTTTTATTTTTATCTTCAAAATAAGTACGTGTAGCTACCTTCCACGTGTGGCAGCAAAAGAGCTAGAAAATAACGAGGCAAAAATATATGACGCCCAATGAGAAAACGGTTTCTAAGAAGGCGTACGCATCATTGTTCCCTTAATTTTCATGTAAATAACTATATTTATCGACGGTTTCTTGTTAGATAATAGTAATGAATGAACGATATGTCGGTGTCGCATTACATTTGTGATCGACGCGTTGCAGTAAATAAAGTTATCATTGTTTTCGAGATTGCTGTAACAATTAAATACAGTTCCTGGTGTCAATCGTTATTTCTACAAACAAAGCGTAATAAACATTCTGTGTTAACATTAATCGGAAATATTTCAGCTAGTGGTCAGGTTTTTCCTCTGCTTTCCGGATTTTCTTAAGATGGTTGATGAATGTTTCAATTCAATTGGGTCTATATTCAATGTGCGACGCGTAAAAGAAGATCTTAAATGAAAATTTCCGTTGAAAAATATATGCAAGGGTGCTCATACATACATATACACATGACAAATGTGTCGCCAAGGCTAGATTTACGTTCCAGGGCTACTTTTAGCAATTTAAGGTTACATAAATGTGGTACAATAGTTACAGGTTGCTAGCCTATCGCCTACTTTTACCTTAATTGCTTCTTACGACATCCACGGAAGAAATACAGTGGTGTAATTCTAAACCCGGCACCACACCGGACAAGAAAAGATCAATTAAGGGAAAGAAAGAAGAAAATAAACAAGAAATGAAGGAGGAGTGCTCATCCAGCTATCCAAATACTGGAGGAAATATTTTGGATTAACCTCGTATCTACAGGGTTATTTGTAATTCACTGACGTCCTCTTAACCCTGAATTCCTATCACTCAAACAAATGTTTTTTGTTTTACGACTTTTTAAAATTAAGCACTTTTTTCCCATACAAATACACAGAGTATCGTAAAAATAAGAGGTAATCTCAAATTTTCAAAACGTTATGACACCAAAAATATTAAGTTATGACAAAAGCCGTAAAACAAAAAACATTTGTTTAAGTGGTAGGAGTTTAGGGTTAAAAGGATGCTAGTGAATTACAAATAACCCTGTATAGGCAACTAGATCCTCTGGGCTGTGGCAGAATATCAGTGTTTTGCTCCTATGAGCAATGTTGACCACTGAGCCACGGCTCTTTTGCACTACTGCAGCGCATACAGACAATATTAAATGTTTTACTTTTAAGTTTATACTGATATCTGTATTTTTGTTAATTTTGATTGTGTGTGCTTGCAGTACCAAATAAACGTCTTTATCTATCTATCTATCTATCTAGATTGGTCAAATTTCACCAAAGAAGCTGTTTCATTTTATTACCTACTTCATGAAGACCTTCTTGACGACCGGATGGCCTAGTGGTTAGAGAACCTGACTACGAAGCTTGAGGTCCCGGGTTCTATTCCCGGTCGGGGCAGATATTTGTGTGACAAATACGAATGTTTGTGCTCGAGTCTTGGATGTTTAATTATGTATTTAAGTATGTATTTATCTATATAAGTATGTTTATCCGTTGTACAAGCTTTGCTTAGTTTGGGACTAGGTCAATGGGTGTCAATCGTCCCACGATTTTTTTTTATGAACGACGGAATTTTATCATGCTGGTATTGTTTTTCGCAAGAGAAAACTTACAAACATCAATGACGAAATTCAATGGTGTGTGTGTAAAATTCCCAACTCGCACATGGCTTGCATGAGAATTACGGCCCAAGCCTTCTTATTCTGAGAAGAGGCCTGTGCCCTGCAGTGGGACGTGTTTAGGCTGAGACGATGAGTTTTAGATTGAGCAAAAAGTTTAACCAGTTTGAATAAAAATAATCTTAGTTTGAATAATGTTAAGAGATGAATATTTAAAAAATCAGGTAGACATTCCTTTAAGCTGAATGACGTCTGACCTCGCCATCTATGACGAGCAAAAAGCGTAATAAAACTAATAATAAACTTTTACAATATTATTTAATTAATTAATCTGTTAGATATTTTACAACTCCTTAGTTTTTATGACCCCGAGAAGAACTAGTTGGAACTAGTTCGGGAATGTAAGCGCAAGCAGGTATCTATATTTAATTTTATCACTACCAATAAATGGTATAAAGTAGGTATCAATGAGATCTATTTTTGCAAAATACTACATACATACCTAAGTAAAGTCGTAGGTACAGTCGAAGTCGTAAATATCTAGATACAGTCATAGCTTTAACATATTGGTAACGTACACACGTTGAATGACTTACTTACGTCTAATTAATCTAAAAAACCGGCCAAGTGCGAGTCGGACTCGCGCATGAAGTTTCCGTATCATTATCTATAAAAACGGCAAAAAAATCACGTTTGTTGTATGGGAGCCCCCTTAAATATTTATTTTATTCTGTTTTTAGTAGGTATTTGTTGTTACAGCGGAAACAGAAATACATCATCTGTGAAAATTTCAACTGTTATAGCTCATTTACGAGTAGTGAGGCGAACTGCGAGACGAGCAACGAGACGAGAGTGCGAATAGGCTCGCCTCGCGCCTCGTCTCGTGATTTGCAGGCTCGCGTCCGGAGCGAGACGACGAGACGAGGCACGAGGCGAGGTAACGAGGCGAGAGTGTAAATCAGGTATCACTGTTTCGGTATCACGGTTCATGAGATACAGCCTGGAGACAGACGGGCAGATAGACAGACGGATGGACAACGGAGTCTTCGTAATAGGGTCCCGGTTTACCCTTTGGGTACGGAACCTTAAAAAAGGTTGATCATTATTTCCACTGAATAAGCCACGTTAGCGTGGCGATCGGCATTATACTTGTAGCAGAAAACGTAATCGTGGAGTGAGCCGCGTCTGGTTAAGTTATGTTTGCATCGTCCCGAAGGGTCAAAGGCATACAGAAGCAGGAGCTCTGTCGACACTATTTCTGTGTTATGCTATGTTATAGTGTGAAATTAAGCTTCAATAAAAAAACCGGCCAAGAGCGTGTCGGACACGCACAAGGTAGGGTTCCGTAGCCATTACAAAAAAATCAAGTAATATTTTTCTAAGGATTTCGTATGTGTACGGAATCATCCAAGTTTAGGTATGTTTTATACCTTAGGCTACTATTTACTCTTAAACTACAAATAATTTCCAAGCAATCTTAGCCGCTATAATTTTCCTAGTAAATTTGATATATTTACTACCATTCTGACTTTTTTCAAATTTTTCCACCTAACAGTTTAGATTTTAGAGGGGGGGACGCTCGATTTTAATGAAAATTTTCACTTTAAAGTTGAATATTTCGCAAACAGATCACTGAATAGAAAAATCATGTTAGCAACCCCGCAATGGTTTTAAAAGACCTATCCAACGATACCCCACACTATAGGATAAGTCGAGAAAAAAAAATCACCCCCCCTTTACGTCTATGGGAGGTACCCTAAAAAAAATTATTTTTTTATTTTTTATTTTACCACTTTGTTGGCGTGACTGATATGTATATTCATGCCAAATTACAGCTTTCTAGTACTAACGATCTCTGAGCTTAGCCGCGGACAGACAGACAGACAGATAGACAGACGGACAGACATGGCGAAACTATAAGGGTTCCTAGTTGACTACGGAACCCTAAAAACCGTAGTGAGAAAAAAATATTTGGGAAAAAAAGCGAATGGAAATTTTGCTACTAGGAAATAACAATTATCATTAATTGATCTAACCAGCCCTTCTAGCTGTAATACTCTTATATTAAGTAAACGCTCTTCTAGCTATTATACTTAGGGAACAACAAGTTTCAATAAATATTTACGCACACCGATAGAATGGCGCTAAGTCGTGTATGCAGTCTTAAGTCTTAGGAAAACAACACCCATGATACAGCCATTAGCCTTATATAGTTTGCTAAAGTCATTAAAGGGTGACTGACGGTCTTAAGAGGATACGATGCGCACCATTTCTCCATACAAACGTAATCCCCTGTTTCCTCCCTGGATAATGGATTTACAGCCAAATTTTTTTACTGTGTAATCTGTATCTACCATAGCTATGCCCCTATGTTTCGTTTTTTTCCATATTTCAATTAACATATGAAATATGAGCTTTCCAAAACTGAAAAAATTGCCCAATTTCAACGTCATATTCAGACACTCATAAGAAAAGAATCCCTCACATAAACAAAAAAAGGAAAACAGAGGGTCATAGCTAAATCTGTCCTTTAATTATTTTTGAAAAAAATAATTTTATTGGTCCAGTTTTCGAGAAGAAAACAGGGGATTACGAAATGCTGTTTTGATCAATTTTACGCGCCTATTAACGGTCTGAGCTGCATTTGTCCCGCTCTCGCTGTACTGACACGCAGGGGTTCGGGCGAGACAGCGACATTTCATTAAAATACCTATTTCTCAAAAGTCTCTCAGCCATCGTACCCTCTTAACTATGCGTCCCATATTCTGAACCTGTACTTACGGCCGGTACACCATTAATTT
The DNA here is from genome assembly GCA_947859365.1 of Archips crataeganus. Lineage (NCBI taxonomy): Eukaryota > Metazoa > Arthropoda > Insecta > Lepidoptera > Tortricidae > Archips > Archips crataeganus. The sequence continues at coordinate 6,559,895 of OX402048.1, read as the reverse complement.
CAGAAGATGTCAGAGGTCGCTTTATGACAGTCGTAGAACCTGTCGTCTTCTTGTCAACTGTGGAACGTTAACTGATGATCAGTTTGATCATACAAGATGTTAGTTAAATAAATGAAAATCTGCAAGTATTTTGTCACAATCGAGATAAGAATCGATTGCACTATATTTTAAAGCAAGTTGTGTTTCTTTCAAAGTCTAAGTCAAAATTCTTTATTCAATTTAGGCATCAATTGATGCTCCTATGAACGTTGAAGAATTTACCACCGGTTCGGAAAAACCCTGTTGAGAAAAAACCGGCAAGCAACTCAACAAGGTATATTTTTTCTAAAGAGATCTACATTGTTATTAAATAACATATATCTAAAGTATTTAATACAATTAAAGTTTTTAACACAGTAGAAACGCTATTTGAGACTAGGGATCGTCAATGCGGATCGGAATTATTTCCAAACATTCCTGTCCATGATAATAGTCATTAATTTTATAGTACGCCTTAGATATCAATGTCTTCTTCACATCTAAATCATTATTCATTCATTCATTTAAATCTCTTTTTATGCTAAGATAGCATAGCAATGGAATTATAAGTCAATGTGTTGATGAGGTTGTATAGTCGACGAAGAAATGCGATTACCACCGTTAAGTTCAATGTCAGTTGTACGGCTTAAGATATGAAAGGTTATTTTGGAAAGAAAGAAATAAAGAAAATATATATTTAGTAACTAGCTTTTGCCCGCGACTCCGTCCGCGTGGAATTAGTAATTTGGGCAGCTTATTTTTTTTATCCAATTTGCTTTTTCATCAATTATGGCTCTCCTTAGTTCCTCGATATAAAAAAATTACCCGCCCCCGCACCCCCCCCCCGAACTCCCCCGCACACCCGCGTTCACATTCAACACCGTACTCCCAAGTCAAGCGTGCCTATAGAAGTTTTACTTCAAAAACCCCCGATTTTGAAACATTCTTCCGCTCCGCTCCGCTCCTATTGGTGTTAGCGTGATGATATATAGCCTATAGCCTTCCTCGATAAATCTGCTATCTAATACTGAAAGAATTTTGCAAATCGGAGCAGTAGTTCCTGAGATTAGCGCATTCAAACAAAAAAACCTGTTCGATAAATTCTTAAAATAGACGTATCTTTCTTACTGTATTTTGTGAACCGATTCAAATGAAACAAACACTAAATGTTAATCCAAGAAAAAACCAACATATCAGTGAAAACCGCATCCTTCTAGGTTAAGCCGTTTCTGAGATTAGCGTGCACAAACGCACAGACAAACAGACAAACAGACAAACAGGCAATTATTCTAAAAATCATTGTTTTGGGTTCTATTGTGCTAATAAATAGCCCTAGTGACAGTTTTTCTCAAATATCTTCAATGTACAGACACCGACTTGTTACAGATTTATTATATGTATAGACAACAACACAAGACACATCAATATTATTACAAACAGACAACACAAAGGATAAAAATAGTGTGTCTTTGCGGTAGTCGGACACTGGCTCAGCATAATGCTGAGGCGTTTCTGGCAACCCAGCGCTAATTTTCAGCCAGCACCGTCGGTGACACTCGGCGACTTACAAATGAATGTGACAATTGTTAGAATTGTTAGAATGAATAATATGCCTTTACCTTTTATCGATTAATAAATAAATGAACCTTCGTAATTTTGAGAAAAATAAGATGTAAGGGACGGTCATTCTGGTAGAGGTGCTGTTTCGAGTGTATGTACTAGGGGCGTTCAATAAAAAGTGAGAATGAGTATGTTATAAACAACTTTTACTAAATGTAATTTTATTTTTCGACAAAGTCACCTTTTAGCATAATACACTTAGTATATCTTTTTTCTAAACTTAAAATTCCATTTTTAAAAAGGTCTCATCTTGAGTACTTAAAAAGTCTTGTACTGCAGCGACTACCGCGTCGTCGTCTTCAAATTTCTGGCCTCTTAGGTATTGTTTCAATCTCGGAAATAGGTAGAAATCACTGGGAGCGAGATCTGGTGAATACGGAGGATGCTTAAGGATATCGAACCCAGCATTGATTGACGAATTGCAGCCATTGCAACGGCGGACTTGTGTGCCGGGGCATTGTCCTGGTGGAACAGCACAACTTTCGAGAGTTTACCTCGCCGTTTTTCGCGGATCTCATTGCGCAATGTTGCTATTTGTTTGGCGTATAATGTGCCCGTAATAGTGGCTCCATGCTCGAGATACTCAATCATTAATACCCCTTTACCATCCCAAAAAACAGAGCCCATGACCTTACCGGCAGATGGGCTCACCTTGAATTTCTTCGGAGTTGGAGATGATGGCCTTTTCCATGTCATAGACTGCAGTTTCGTTTCTGGGTCGTAATGATGGAGCCATGTTTCGTCCATTGTTATAAATCGCGCCAAAAAAAGTTCCCGGTCTTGCTGCATCAGGTTCAAAGCTTCTTGACAAATCTCTAGTCTAGTTTGTTTTTGCGTGTCAGTAATCATTCTTGGTACCCAACGCGCAGATACCTTTTTCATACCCAAGCGTTCATGTAAAATATTATGCACGCTCCCCGTTGAAATCTTTACATTTTCAGCAATAAAACGAACCGTGACACGACGATCCGCCAAAACTGAGTTTTCGACTTTTTTCACAATTTCTTCAGTTACTGCTGTAGTAGGGCGTCCGGAGCGGGGGTCGTCCATTGTCGATGTTCTTCCACGTCTAAATTCGGCGCACCAACGTGCGACTGTCGAATACGGAGGAGCATTAGACCCTAAAGTGTCCCGCAAATCCAAATTGACTTGGTCCGTAGAAAAATTTTTCAAACACAAGTATTTGATAACGGCGCGCAGTTCAATCTTCTCCATTTTCGCTAACGTACTCAATAGCATTGCAAAGAAATTACCGTATATTTTTTTAAACAAAAGACAGTTGGTTTTTTTTTCATAGCAATCAGCTAGATAGATTAGCTTTACCGGCCAGTATTTAATTTCGTAATATTAAAAGAGTTTGCATCTCATTCTCACTTTATATTGAACGACCCTCGTATGCGTTTTGAATCTAATAATATCGATTTAAGGATTAACTATTGTGTAATTGAAGTATAGTATGTTTATGAAGTGCAACACTTGTCTTTTTAACACAATCAACCTTATTGTTATTCATCTGACATAGGAACTGTCATATAATTGGTAAAGCACTTACTTGGTTGATTATACATGACTATAAATTGATGTGGGCCGTTTTGTATTACTTACGTACCTACATAATGAAAAAATAATTACTGATTTAGTAAAACATATACCATATAACAAATAACAAATTAACAAATAACAAATATAACAAAATTTGAAGTACGACCGCCTTAGCCTAAGTAACGACCGCCTTAGCCTAAGTTGGTATAGTGACCCTGCCTACGAAGCAAGAGGTCCTGGGTTCAAATCCCGGTAAGGGCATTTATTTGTGTGATGAGCACGAATATTTATTCCTGAGTTATGGATGCTTTCTATGTATTTAAGTATTTATTTGTCTATATAAGTATGTTTATCGTCGTCTAGTACCCATAGTACAAGCTTTGCTTAGTTTGGGACTAGGTCGATTTGTGTAAGATTGTCCCCTAATATTTATTTATTTATTTATTATTTATTATTAATCAATCATTGAATCAACTTTAAATAAAAAACCAGCCAAGTGCGAGTTGGGCTCGCGCACGAAGGGTTCCGTACCATTATCTATAAAAACGGCAAAAAAATCACGTTTGTTGTATGATATGGGAGCCCCCCTTATATATTTGTTTTATTTTAATTTGATTATAAATTTTTGAAGTGAAAATATAACTAATTTGGCTGTGAATATTTCAAGCGTCTACCTGTTGCCGTTATCAATATCGAGCAAAAAAAAATCACGTTTGTTGAATGAGAGCCCCGTTAAATATTTATTTTATTCTGTTTTTTAGTATTTGATGTAATAGCGGCAACCGAAATACATCATCTGTTGACAGTTGAAAATTTCACAGATGAGATACAGCCTGGTGACAGACGGACAGACAGACATACAGACAGACGAGTGGACCGCGTAGTCAGTAATAGGGTCCCGTTTTTACACTTTGGGTACGGAACCCTAAAAAACACTTCGTGTGTTTGCAATTTTTCAATGTAAAGATTGGAAGTCTGTCCACTCAAAGGTTGAAATTCAGTCAAAATCGTAGTAGATTCTGTATTAACGCAGATTATCTAAAATATGTGTACGAGAATATGACAGAAAAAACTTTTCATGACTTCTTATTTATTACTACTGTAGGTATCTTCAAATAAAGCTTATTTATGTTTGAAGTTAATCACATACAAAAAAATACAGATTATTACGTTTATTTATTAATAAATTATCCGAAATCCGGTATTAAATTTCAGACTAAGGAAATCTTTGAAACGATCTAAATTCGACTATAATATTGAAAAATACGTTCTCAAATTAATAATCACATGCTTTCAAAGTACTCGTCAAAACGAATCAAACGAGCCCAAACTCGATGGGGTTGTTTCGTTTTATTGTGGAGTGCCTTTGGCCATCTTCCAGCTCCATCATCAGACCCTGGTTACCATATAGGATCAAAGTGCTCGTCAAGACGAATCTAACGAGCCCAAACTCGATGGGGTTGTGTCGTTTTATTGTGGAGTGCCTTTGGCCATCTTCCAGCTCCATCATCAGACCCTGGTTACCATATGGGATCAAAGTGCTCGTCAAGACGAATCAAACGAGCCCAAACTCGATGGGGTTGTGTCGTTTTATTGTGGAGTGCCTTTGGCCATCTTCCAGCTCGATCATCAGACCCTGGTTACCATCTGGGATCAAAGTGCTCGTCAAGAAGAATCAAACGAGCCCAAATTCGACGGGATTGTGTTGTTTTATTACATAGTTCCTAGGGCCACCATCCAGCTCCATCATCAGATCAGCTCCATGTTACAATAATATTGCATTTTCATCCAATTTACAGATATGTGCAAAATTTCAGCTCAATCGGAAACCGGGAAGTGGGTCAAAATCGCGCCCTAAGGAGTCGGTTACAAACATACAAACATACAAATATACAGGTGAAGCTAATAATAAAAAAAAATAATAATAATATAAAGCGTGTAAAAACAGGTTCTATATTGAATGAATCCAGTTAATACATACCACACATCTATGTAGGAAGTTACACGCGCACTCCAAAGAGTGACGGAATTCCGTGCCAGCGCATACAATGAATATAACTATAATATTATTAGAACATAATTAAAACATTGTCGAGCAAAATAATGATTCGCTTTCCATCCAGAGTTGTATGCCAAGTGATCCGTTATTTTTGCTCGTCACTATACCTAATACTGATCTATATTTAATTGCCTCTAGCGTTGTGGCGCTACAGATTTAACTAATAATAACTCTTTCGTATAGTGTATCACTAGACATTAAAAAGCTATCAATAAAATATTTTAAATACCACTATTTCCATGTAAATAAAAAATCAAGACTCGTGGCAACTCTGGTTTGATCTATGGCCTCTCAAGCAGAGGGTCATGGGTTTGAGCCCGGGTTCGCGCCTTTGAGTTTTCCGAAACTTGTGTGCGAAATTACTTTTGAAATTTACTACGAGCTTTACGGTGAAGAAAAATATTATATATATTTCAAACTAAATACAAACTGAAATATAGATGCACAGAAAAAACCCCAGAAAAAAGACCAATGCTGGGAATCGAACCCAGGTCCTCAGCGTTCCGTGCTGCGTGCTTACCCCTACACCATCACTGGTCTAGAAGTTAGCGACGAATCTTTCCCATACATCGTACACTTCAGTCTGTTATAATCACATTTAGGCATTTAGGCATTTATTTAGGTTTAAAAAAATGAAGTTGAAGAAAATAAAAAAATAAATAGAAAAAGATACTTCATACTTAACTTGTAAAAGTTGGCCTAGTAGCGCCATCTCTTGGTCCAGGTGAGCGGGTAGCTCCGAAGGAGTGTTGAAGTCTCTCGGTAGAGGGCATAACATAGATGCGCTTTATCACTGCCTAAATGTGATTATAACAGACTGAAATGTACGATGTATGGGAAAGATTCGTCGCTAACTTCTAGACCAGTGATGGTGTAGGGGTAAGCACGCAGCACGGAACGCTGAGGACCTGGGTTCGATTCCCAGCATTGGTCTTTTTTCTGGGGTTTTTTCTGTGCATCTATATTTCAGTTTGTATTTAGTTTGAAATATATGGTTTCACGGGATGACCGTAAAAGTAATAAAAAAATGAAGTTGAAGAAAATAAAAAAATAAATAGAAAAAGATACTTCATACTTAACTTGTAAAATATTATATATTATATTTTTCTTTTTTTTTTCCTTATTTTGTACAATAAAGAGTTTACATACATACATACATACATATTGTGAGGAAATCTGTATTGCGAAGAAATTCAAATGCGTGTGTGTGAAGTTCCCAATGCGCACTGAATCGCGGAATATATCCCAAGCCCTCTCATGCGAGAGGAGGCCTGTGTTCTGCAGTGGGACGTTACATAAATAGCCCGGAATGATGATGATGAATAAAAATATATATATAAAATACAATTCAACCAATTCAGACTTCAAACTGATGAGTAGAAAGTTATTCTACTACTGTCAGGTTGACAATTGAGTCAATTTAGTTTGTTACGGCCCTAAGAGCCCGTTGTTTGATCAATAGTTAACTAATAGTTAAAATATATGGCAAAGATAATAATAGTTAACGCATTTCAAAGGAAATTTGACTATTAGTAACTTTAACTACTGATCAAACAACGGGCCGTTAGTCAACAAACTTACCTGCTTTAGTAGAGGATCGCGTTCGTCGCGGCATATATTTACAAAACTATCTATGTATGTAAATAAGTTTTTGTAGAAAGCTGAATGTATTTTTTGTTGACTGTATTTGCAGTTTTCATATAAAACTTAAACGTGGTTGACCCCTATCTCACCTGGTGAAAAGTGCAGATGAGCTCAAAAGTCTATCTCAATAAAAAGTTCAGTAACAACGGTATTCAGATTATCCAGATACTTATACTTCATGAAATATTATTTCCTCATTAGGTTCTTATATTTCTTTAATTGCAACAATATTAATATTAATTATTATTTGAGAGTCTTTTATTAATAAACGAATTATTTTATTCCTAGCCTAGCCTATTCACTGTGTATCCTAAAACAGTTCAAGATTGTAAGATTATTTAAAAGCGAAAAAGTTTTTTCGGGTGCGCCGGTGGGATTCGAAGTATTCGGACCCACGTCTCCTGGGTATGCGCCCCAACGGGTGTTCTACCAATTGATTGATTGATTGGTGATCAGCCGTACTGCTAATAAAATAAATAATAGTTCAAGATTGTATCTATTTGGAAATACTGGTGGGAGCGAATTTCATTCCTTAGCAGTTCATGTCAGAAAAGATGAAGCGAATAAAGCGACAAGTGCCTAATTTTGTTCCTTGATCCTATGTAATATTCATCTATGACAAATTGAGTCCATTATAATGCAGTAGTTTTTTTTTTAAAGTACGATAAATAATAAACGTTTTAATAAAGTTACATTCTAACAAGACATTTATATTGCCATAGAATGTAACTTTATTAAAACGTTTATTATTTTTCGTACTTTAAAAAAAAATAACTGCATATATAGACTCAATGTGTCTTAGATGAATCTTATATGGGATCAAGGAACAAAATTAGGCAGTTGTCGTATTTTTTATATCTCGCATTTAAAAGTTAATTTTTGCGTAACTAAACGCAGTTACATTCTACGGGAGCTGTCATCGAGAAAATAAATGATTGGACCTACTATAGGGATAGGTGAAACAAAAAAAAAGGTTATAAAATTGACCGTTTATCTACTATTTAAATATGACTCCACTCACGCCATACGTTTTATTTATAAAAAAAAAAACACCATAAAAAGATTTTGCAGCTAATTTAATTATATGCCAACGAGTCATTGATAAACATTATGACAGTGGAAACGGGGGGGCCGCGTTGCTAAGTAGCTCAAATCATCTTTATTGGGTTGGATTAGGCACTCGCAAAAATAATATCATAACAACCGCAAACTTTTCCATACAAAACAATTACCTACTAAGTGTTCTGCTAGTTTAGGCGGTGAGATAAGATAGGATCATAGTACAGTAGTGAAAAATACTAAAAATTTAGTTGCTCTGTAGGCCTCGCAAACAGGCTGAAATATGTTGTTTTACTTTTTCAACCCCCATGGCTAACCATTTTGAAATATTTTCATTTCCTACTGAATTTTCGAACGTGTTTACGAAATTGGACGAGAATCAGTTGGGAAATGCGACATGTAGAGGAGAACAGCTGGACATCTCTGTCGGGTATAGATAGCATTTTTGTCCAAGCTGAAACGCGACCGCTCGGTCAATAATTATTACGGTCAACTTTATAGTCATTTACCTAATACATACATAATTAGCTGGTGCCCGCGACTTCGTCCGCATTTAATCATTTTTGCTCCGCTCCTATTGGTCGTAGCGTGATGTTATAAAAGCCTATAGCTTTCCTCGATAAATTGACTATTACACAAAAATACTTTTTCAGTTCGAACCTCTTTCCTTTTTTCCTTTCTTTTCTTATTTTTGAAGTGAAACTTCTAATGCGACTTCCAACAAGCGTTGCGTTAAATACGCAACCCAACGCAACGCAACGCAAGTTGACGTTTACGAGACGTTCGCATTGTATATATACTAACGGATGTTAAAAACTTCGTCAGTGCGATCCAGAACAATTGAAGACGTGAGTGGATGAAAGGGGTATGTCGCATTTTTTGCATTTTCGGTTTTATGCCATAAATGAAGGTGCTAAGTCATAATGCAACACCGAACACCTTCAGTTCTCATGTTTTTAAACTATAACAGCTTTAAACCCAGTGTATGAAGGAACTATGTACAAGAATAAGTTACGTTCTTGGTGAATGAACGTGCTAAGTGCACATGACTCTAAAAGTGGTTACCATATATTTCGTACTAAATACAAACTGAAATATAGATACACAGAAAAAACCCCAGAAAAAAGACCAATGCTGGGAATCGAACCCAGGTCCTCAGCATTCCGTGCCGTGTGCCATACCCCAACACCACCACTGGTCTAGAGATTAGACACGAATCTTTCCTATACATCATACATTTCAGTCTGCTAAATCATCACCTTATGCAGTGACAAGCGCACATCTATGTTACACCCTCTATCGAGAGATTTTAACACTCCTTCGGAACTAACCGCTCACCTGGGCAAGATATAGTAGAAGGATACACTGTGCAACTTTAAACAAGTTAGCTATGAAGTATCTTTTTGTATTTATTTTTTCAACTTCATTTTTTTATTACTTTTACGGTCATCCCGTGAAATCATATATTTCGTACTAAATACAAACTGAAATATAGATGCACAGAAAAAACCCCAGAAAAAGACCAATGCTGGGAAAAATAAATACAAAAAGATACTTCATAGCTAACTTGTTTAAAGTGGTTACCAGTTTGCGAGTGAATGTAACAGAAGAAAGTGTTATGTACGCACTTAGCTCCTTCATCCATATTATGAGACAAACTTTTTGAAGTGAGACTTCTAATGCGACTTCCAACAAGCGTTGCGTTAAATGCGTTGCGTTAAAGACGCAATGCAACGCAACGCAACGCAAGTTGACGTTTACGAGACGTTCGCATTGTATGTATACTAACGGATGTTAAAAACTTCGTTAGTGCGATCCAAAACATTGCGTGGTTTAGTATGAAAACTTGTAAAAATCAAAACTATTTTGATGGTAGATCGTAGAATAAAGTATTTTAAACGTATTAAAAAAAAGTATTGAATATCTTTGAGAATTACGAAAAATCAAGAAAAAATATTGAAAATAACGTGCGCACGAGGAGCAACGCCATCGAGCGACGAGTTATGTAACTTGATTCGCTAGCGCTGTAGTTGGTTTTATTTTTTTATTTTTTATTATGAAGTTTCACTTCTTCCGCGCAGAGGGACTCCACGCACTATCTTTTTATTTTATCTTATTCAGACATATCCGATATCCCAAGAAAAAAAAGAAAACATTAGGGATCAGCTGAAATTTATAAACTCTGAATGCATGTATTTTTACGAAGAAATTCTACTAAATTAATAAATTTTGTTATAATAAACACTTTCATTTATTTAACTTCTTTTCTTTGCAAAACAGCTTAAAGGAGAACGAAGGGGTTATGTACGTTTTATATAAAAAAAAATGTTATTTCTTCTTCTTTTTCTTCTTGCCCCCCTCCCATTTCAACTGGGCTCGGGCCTCCTTGTACGTCGGCGCCAGGACGCTCTGTCCTGGGTTGTCGTTGGTGGGATATTCAGGGCTTTCAGATCCCTCTCAACATTAGTCCACCATGTAGACGGCGGTCTTCCTCTACCACGGGGTTTCGTAGGGATGTTTAGCGCTATCTTTACGGAGTTAGCTCTCATGTCTCCTTTTTATGTGGCCATACCAGCGAAGTCGACTATCTTTAATTTTCATTGACATTTTTGTTTTATTACACTTTTATTGTTTTTAATATTATCCTTGTGACATTTTATATTAATGTATTTTTCATTTATGTCTTTAAATTCTTTTGACGATCTTTTTGTGAATTCTTTATATTTGTGACATTTGGAATGCTGAATATAATTGTTATTTTCAATCTGAAATAAATGAATCTATCTATCTATCTACCTATCTATTCGTTGCGGACTTTATTTAAACGCGTCACGCCACCCGCCCAGCGCAACATTTTCATTTCTGCTGTGTGTTTTCGCCTTTCATTTATTTTTTTGTCATAATCATAAGTATTAATTATACGAGGGGCGTTCAATATAAAGTGAGAATGAGATGCAAACTCTTTTAATATTACGAAATTAAATACTGGCCGGTAAAGCTAATCTATCTAGCTGATAGCTATGAAAAAAAAACTAACTGTCTTTTGTTTAAAAAAATATACGGTAATTTCTTTGCAATGCTATTGAGTACGTTAGCGAAAATGGAGAAAATTGAACTGCGCGCCGTTATCAAATACTTGTATTTGAAAAATTTTTCTACGGACCAAGTCAATTTGGATTTGCGGGACACTTTAGGGTCTAATGCTCCTCCGTATTCGACAGTCGCACGTTGATGCGCCGAATTTAGACGTGGAAGAACATAGACAATGGACGACCCCCGCTCCGGACGTCCTACTACAGCAGTAACTGAAGAAATTGTGAAAAAAGTCGAAAACTCACTTTTGGCGGATCGTCGTGTCACAGTTCGTTTTATTGCTGAAAATGTAAAGATTTCAACGGGGAGCGTGCATAACATTTTACATGAACGCTTGGGTATGAAAAAGGTATCTGCGCGTTGGGTACCAAGAATGCTTACTGACACGCAAAAACAAACTAGACTAGAGATTTGTCAAGAAGCTTTGAACCTGATGCAGCAAGACCGGGAACTTTTTTTGACGCGATTTATGACAATGGACGAAACATGGCTCCATCATTACGACCCTGAAACGAAACTGCAGTCTATGACATGGATAAGGCCATCATCTCCAACTCCGAAGAAATTCAAGGTGAGCCCATCTGCCGGTAAGGTCATGGGCTCTGTTTTTTGGGATGGTAAAGGGGTATTAATGATTGAGTATCTCGAGCATGGAGCCACTATTACGGGCACTTTATACGCCAAACAAATAGCAACATTGCGCAATGAGATCCGCGAAAAACGGCGAGGTAAACTCTCGAAAGTTGTGCTGTTCCACCAGGACAATGCCCCGGCACGCAAGTCCATCGTTGCAATGGCTGCAATTCGTGATGCTGGGTTCAATATCCTTAAGCATCCTCTGTATTCACCAGATCTCGCTCCCAGTGATTTCTACCTATTTCCGAGATTGAAACAATACCCGAGAGGCCAGAAATTTGAAGACGACGACGCGGTAGTCGCTGCAGTACAAGATTTTTTAAGTACTCAAGATACATTACTGCACATTACTGCAGCGGCCGCGAAATAGGGGATTGCCGGCCGAGTAGTTATAGATGGCCGAGTGTTAACGAGGCCATCTAGAGATACGAGGCCGGCAATCCCTGTTCGTGGCCAAGGCTTGTATAGAGTTTTTCTCAAACATGCATCATCATCATCATCATCATCATCATCATCATCATCATCATCATCATCATCATCATCATCATCATCATCGTCATCATCATCATCATCATCATCACCCATCATCACCATCATCATCATCACCATCACCCACCACCACCATCATCATCACCACCACCATCATCATCATCATCACCACCATCATCATCACACCATCATCACCATCACCATCATCATCTCCACCACCATCATCATCATCATCATCATCATCACCACCACCATCATCATCATCACCCACCACCACCATCATCATCACCACCACCATCATCATCATCATCATCACCACCATCATCATCACACCATCATCACCATCACCATCATCATCATCATCATCACCACCACCATCATCATCACCATCATCACCATCATCATCATCATCATCATCATCATCATCACCACCACCATCATCATCATCACCCACCATCACCACCATCATCATCACCATTACCACCATCATCATCACCATCACCATCACCATCACCATCACCATCACCATCATCATCATCATCATCATCATCTTACCATACCTTAAAAAAGCGAAGTGGCAGAATGTCATAGAACCAAAACGCAAATATTGCTTATAGTTTTTTTTAATGGCTAAAATGCTATGATGCCATAGACCTGTAAACGTCATGGTGCTGTGTCACATGAAACAATAGACGATCACTTTGCTCAGCCTTGGCCAGCAATGTTGTATGAAATTCCATTATTGACCTCTCGTCTAGCCGCACCTGCAACGTGACACTTCGTGGCGTATTATAAGGAACATAATGTCAATATTTCATAGCATGTTTGAGAAAATGAAATTTTAAGTTTAGAAAAAAGATTTAATAAGTGTATTATGCTAAAAGGTGACTATGTCGAAAAATAAAATTACATTTAGTAAAAGTTGTTTATAACATATTCATTCTCACTTTTTATTGAACGCCCCTAGTATTCTTTCTAAATAAAAATCTCGTGTCACAGTATTTGCTATCGAACTCCTCCGAAACGGCTTGACGATTTTTATGAAGTTTTTTGTCTATATTTCGTAGGTCTCAAAATAGGTCGTAGCTTCACAGACGGAGTCGCGACCAACAGCCAGTATTAATTTAAAAATATCGAATCATTATTACGACATTTTTTTATTTTATTTCATTCACGTGTTCAAACACACCTGAAAATAAAACTTGCTGTGTAATTTTCGCGTCAACTTGTGTTTCTAGCTAATAATTCGAAAGGTAAATAATTTATGGTTAAGATAAGGTTTATTCATACAATCTCCGGATGTTTAATTTATCTGTGTAAAATAATAAAATTATAAAGGATAACAGCTGTTTTAGTCTGGCCGATAAAGCTATTGGTGTCCTTTTGTCATTTGCTCGATTGTTACTATGCATATTTTAACGATTTTAATGCTTTAAGATAATCAATGTTAATTTTAACAGCTTATTTGTACATTTTGAAGCTAAAAACTGATAAAAAATTGCTCATCAAAAAGTGATCATTTTGTTGCCTCAGGTTTTCCACCATAGATTTTTTATCAACGAACAAACATACTATTATTTTATATTTAAAATAGACAGTTATGAATTATTTGTGTAGGATTTAAAGGTATTGTTTGTCACGTATTCTTACTTTGGGGTTTCCCAACAGGTGATAGAGTTACGTTAAATAAACTTTTAAATCCGTCGCATTGTCTTTGACATTTATACAAAAATAAACAATATTGTTCTCATGTTGATTACTATGATTACTTAAACATATAGAGCGGTAATTAATGCGATGTGCAAAAAAAACTTTCATTTATAATATTACTAGCTTTTACCCGCGACTCTGTCCGCGTGGAATTAGTAAGTTGGGCAGCTTACTTTTTTTATATCAAATTTGCTTTTTCATCAATTACGGTTCTCCTTAGTTCCTCGATATAAAAAAAAAATATTAATTAATATTGACCGTTTAGGGTTAATACTGATGATTGAACAATGATTGAACGAAAGATTGAGCAAGTTTAATTTTTATTGCACCACATTTATTGTACAGTGTTATTGTAGGTCTAGGGGGCGCCTAAATAGGTTAAGGTTTATTGTAGGCGATAGGCTAGCAACCTGTCACTAATTGTACTACTTTTATGTAACTTTAAACCTAAAATTGCTAAAAGTAGCCCCTGAAACGTAAAATGTAGCGTTTCTTGTGCCCTGCCTACCCCTTTTGGAGATACTTTTGAAGTGTGTGGAAAATTTATTTAACCGGAGATTGATTATCATTGTATGCAGTAACTTGGTGGAACTCAAACTTAGATTAATGTAACCTAAGTATGAATTTTTCATCGCAACAATGTAAACGTCTCAAACCGCATTTATAGTGTCGAATACACGTAATATGAGAACAGTTTGTTGCCGTAGTACTAGAGGCGATGCCAGTTTGCCCTTGGTAATTGAGTATTTAAGGTAAATTTTATAAAACTAGTTGTCATACGCGACTTTTTCTACAGATAATTAGTTTTTGGCTTATTCTGTTTTCGTTTCAAAGTATCCTATATCTACACTAATATTATAAAGAGGAAAGATTTGTATTTTTGTATGTAACGAATAAACTTAAAAACTACTGGACCGATTTCATAAATTATTTTACCGTTAGAAAGCTACATTATCACTGAGTGACATAGGCTACTTATTACCGCGAGAAAATACCTTTTCCTACAGGAAAATTAATTTATCGCGGGCGAAGCTGCAGAAGGAAGGCTAGTATTAATTAAGGTTATAAATTATCTGTGTGCCAAATCTCATCCAAATCCCTTTGGCCGGTTTATTGTGATAGAGTAAAAACCATACTTACATCCATTCTGTCAAACTTTTGCGTTTATAATAATAGCAAGCTTATTATCAAATAATAGCTTTTACTAGTTTTACTAACAAAATATTAAATGATCACCAAAATTAGATTCTTACTTCATGTGAAATAACTAAAAATAATGAACTTTAGGTACACTTTGCTTCTATTCTATAAAGTCCAAATAATCTTATTTATAGGCAACACAGCAAAATGTATGGGGCTGATTCGATGGAGTTCCGCTTTGTGGAGCTTTTGTTTCTACATATAGGTAGAGTTAGGCAGTTCACGCCTTGGCGCAACTCAAATCTAACCCAACAAAACAGTTCGCAGCATCAGTAACACAACGCGCATTTTTTGTTTGCTGATATACAGGGTGTTACAAAATTACCCGTAATAACTGAAGGGTATGGAAGTACTCCAGTAAAGAATTAAATTAATTTTTTTTTTGGGATGGCGGGAGCTTGCCTTTGATAGGCAGGAGTGGAGCAAGAGAGGAGAGGCCTTTGCCCAGCAGTGGGACACAAAAATAGGCTAAATAAAAAAAAAAAAAAAAAAAAATATATAGAAAAGAAAGAACAGCGCGCAAAATTACAGTTTTATTTACTGTTCATGGGGTTTCAGGCTTTAGGGATTATTTTGTAACACCCTGTATTGGTGAAGATTTAATTAACTTCAAACACAAAGTAAAGTGGTGATAAATTTATTTTTCACGTCTTTCTAAACTCGTAGTGTGCGATATCGTTCTAGTAAAGTACTTAACCGTTGGCTCTAAAAAAAATACATAAAATATCGAATTTAAATGGGGAACTATCACAGCTTAATAGGCTTTAACTACGTAATGAGTAATCATTCGATCGAAATTCAATATTAAATATTGGTTGCATGTTAGTACGGAACCCTACACTGCGCGTGGTGTGAAACGAACTTGGCTTGTCACCAAAATGTCATTGACATCATAATAATTTCCATTACGATACGTAGTCAGCAATGGGTCCACTCTGCGAATAATGTTCCATCAATTACATCTTATACGTGGAACAATTAACTAATGTCTGTAAATAGATACAATCGCAATATATCAGACGGGCTGGAGAAAACACGCATAAATAATAATTATGAGAGGGTAATATATTAGTTAAGAGAGGTTGCGCATCTTGAAATACATCGCGCATTTTATTCCATTAAATCAGATGGCCATATTATTAAGGACTCTGCTTTCTCGCCAAAAATATTTTTCCCAACTGATTCATTTCCTGTTGTTTTTTTTCAGAAACTGAAAACTATTCAGGATACGTTTCAGGACTATCCTGTACAACCCTATAGGTTAGGTTAGTTTTGTAACAAACCTAAAGTAAGGTAAACGTCCCTGTGCTCGACACTGACCCAATACATGGCACCTTCAATCTTGTCATGGAGTTGACAGATGGGTGTCATCTTCTGGGCGTTGATGTGTCGAGCATTGATACGTTTACCTTACTTATAGTTTAAAAAAACAATTGGGAAAAATATGGTCGGCGAAATGGCGGAGAACCCCATATTAAGATAATACCTATCATTCTCAGTCAAACCCAAACAAAAAAATATCCTTACATTATACAAACAAAAAAAATGGAAATATCCATATAATATCATGATGTTATAATTTGAAATTTACGCAAATGCATTATGATATGAGTCAACTACTTAAGTCGAATTGCTGCAACCATGCAGTGAATTAATATTATTATAAGTTAACTAAATAGGTGTAAACGCAAGCCTAGACTTTGCAATTATTTTGCGTCTCGATAATTTTAGGTATCAAGTTTCGTCTTGTCAATAGGCAAACACACATTACACACATTATTTAGACTTAGCGACTTAGCGATATGTAAAGTCAGTATCCACGTACAAAAATTTACTAATAATTTTGCATTCAATAAAAATCACTCGTATAGTGTCTCATTAATTTGTTAACATATAAAATAAATAATACCTAAATTAGCTGTTCATTAAAATTTGTACGTCATATAGTGACAAAACATGTGAAACACACCACAAAATATGTACCATGTTTTTTATGCAAATAAATGATTTAAATTATTTATGAAAGGGAGAACGCTGTCAGTATGTTCCTAACTTTGCCTAAGGGAATTCCTTTTCATATTTAGGTATGTTCTAATTATTTTTTGTTTAGAATACTTTTATATACATAATAATTTAAAAATTAATATTTATTTTGTGTTTCAAACAAATTGACGCATTATAGTAATTAAAAACTGTGCTCTCGTAAACATTGTAAGTAGTGATAAACAAAATAATTCATAATTAACAATACAAGACGTATCGATTCGTTTATTACAGTTGAGGAGGTTCAATGTATGTTCCGTCAAGCCATTGCCAGTTCTCGATGCGGTGTGCCGATGGAACTACGGCTATCAGTTGTTTGTCACAGCTCGTGGGAATACCGAGGGTTTTGTTTACAAAACCTATAAAACAAGCATCCTCAATTACGCTAATAAAATTAAAGCCCTCAAGTAAATATTTCCTCCGACGACAGAATATTTTGTGTTATACGACCACCAGCTAAGATCATATAAAGAGTTGCGTACCGCAGAAGCGTAACAATCGGCTACAAATTTCGGAACGACGACTTTGGCTGTCGAGTTCAAAAGAATATGAGTGTCAAGGAAAAATATAGTATATGCAGTAGCAATAGTGATGAGGAGAAATATGAACTGGTGCCGCCGGAAGGGGGTTGGGGCTACCTCGTGTGCATCGGATTGTCAGTTATATTTGTAAGTTAATTTTTAATTCTACTTTTATTTGTTATTCTATTTCTAAACCCTTTTTAAATATGCCATTAACGTGCTTCATTACTAATTTGTGTCAAATTTTATCTGTATTTTATAGTTTGCTAAGAAACTGTAATCAAATTAATACAGTCACGGTTTAAAAGATATAGAATCCCGTGACTTTTTCAACCATTACAAAAATAATAAAAAGTACAAAATCCCATACTTTGTAATTTTTTTTTTAATTTTGTATTATTATAGAATCACAATATCGAGTTAATTGGATTGTTTGTACATGGATGACGCTTGATTTAGCATTAATTACACTAATGACTTCAATTAATGTATATAATATTATAATTATGACGTTAACAGGTACTTTAAAACTCAAATGTTGATCAATTATTTTTAAAATAATGCACAAAAACTAACTCCTTTTTAACAATAATAATTAGGCAGTGAGAATGTAAAATTTTCCTTTTTTTTATTTTCAACATAAAAATATGTTGGAGAAATTGCTTATTTAATAATTTATTTGGGTATATTGTTAAGGTAATGTTTGATAAAAATATCTAAAAAAAACATAATTTGAATGATAAGTTACGTAATAACAAGAAAAAATGTTACGTGAACCGTTAAAAGCCGTCATGTTTATAAAATCACCATAGAGCTCAGTGCCCGCAGAAATGGCGTCGGATTAAAAAGTAGAAAGATTTTGGAAGTTAAAATCCATCCTTTTGCTACCCGTTAGACCGCAGAGCGTAAATGTGCCACACTAAGCCACGCGTCCGAAGTGTCAAAACTAAAATTTATATAACATACTGCCCCGACAAGGGATTAGGCTGACACATAGTATAAACTTTTATTAACCTAGCGTAAAATACATTTGAGACAAATAAATAGCGCAGCACTAAGTAATACTGCAGTATTAAAAAGCATCTCTTGTTTACGGCACTTTGCAACCGGTTTTGACTATTTTGACAGCGGAAAAAAAACATAGAAAACACAAATTTGGTATCTTTTAAAATGCATTCCATATTATCCAAATGTCACATTTTGTATATTGTATTGTAGATTAGAGGCCGCATTGTCTAACATGTGGGCGCTCGCGATTGCATTCACTAACTCTTTCAACCGTCATTTTATTCGGTACGACAAAATGAAGTGGTGATGACAAAATGATGAACTTATATAATAAACTAGCCTCTGCCAGCGACTTCGTCCGCGTGGAATAGTTACCTCCCCCCCCCGCACCCCCACAGCCCCATTCCCCCCCCGCACCCTTCCCCGCGTTCACATTCACCACCATACTCCCAAGTCAAGCGTGCCTATATAGGTAGAAGTTTTACTTCAAAAACCCCCGATTTTGAAACATTCTTCATTGCTGCTCCGCTCCTATTGGTGTTAGCGTGATGATGAGCCTATAGCCTTCCTCGATAAATGGGCTATCTAACACTGAAATAATTTTTCTAATCGGAGCAGTAGTTCCTGAGAGTAGCGCGTTCAAGCAAACAAACAAAAAAACTCTTCAGCTTTATAATATTAGTATAGATAAGTATCGTCAGCAAAAAAAAACGTGTTTTAAGCGTGTAATGATATTTTTTTAACAACAGGTTTTTATTAATATTTCTCTTACAAAAATTAGTTGTCAAATCATTTGGACAGCAAGCAAGATCAGCAAGGGAAATAGACGGGCTCGTCTAGCGGGTCACTCTCCTTTCGGTAAGCTGTAAAAGCCATCAGAGGCTCACAGCAAGAGTCCGTTCGAAGCAAAGATTGTACAATACGTGTGTTGAAAGGTGATTAATGTTTGATAAGCTTGTCAAGCGAGCCATGAACTGAGAATTCGTTCGCCCTACCGCCATCCGCGCGTAGACAAGTCCGTTACTTGGGAATCTAAATATGTCTGATAGTAATGATTAGTAACGAATGAGAAAAACTGCAATTATAATGAACTGTGTGTGTTTTTTTAACAGATAGCAGGCACCGCGCATCAGCCAGTTTTTGGATTTATATACAACGATTTTCTGGACGACCTAGGCGTCGGCACTGGTGCAGTCACAGTGGTATACGGCGTCTTTCAAGTCACCTTGGCCCTAGCAGGTAAGACAAATTGAAGGCATTGTAGTTTTTTTAACTGAAATACTAAAAAAAAAACATTTTGTTTTTCCTTTTTAGGGTTCCGTAGTCAACTAGGAACCCTTATAGTTTCGCCATGTCTGTCCGTCTGTCTGTCTGTCTGTCTGTCTGTCCGCGGCTAAGCTCAGAGACTGTTAGTACTAGAAAGCTGTAATTTGCCATCAATATATATATCAGTCACGCCGACAAAGTGATTGAATAAAAAAAAGTAAAAAAAAATATTTTAGGGTACCTCCCATAGACGTAAAGTAGGGGTGATTTTTTTTTTTCTCGGCTAACCCTATAGTGTGGGGTATCGTTGGATAGGTCTTTTAAAATCATTGCGGGGTTGCTAACATGATTTTTCTATTCAGTGATCTGTTTGCGAAATATTCAACTTTAAAGTGAAAATTTTCATTAAAATCGGCCGTCCCCCCCCCTCTAAAATCTAAACTGTTGGGCGGAAAAATTTGAAAAAATTCAGAAGGGTAGTAAATATATCAAATTTACTAGGAAAATTATAGCGGCTAAGATTGCTTGGAAATTATTTGTAGTTTAAGAGTAAATAGTAGCCTAAGGTATAAAACATACCTAAACTTGGATGATTCCGTACACATACGAAATCCTTAGAAAAATATTACTTGATTTTTTCGTAATGGCTACGGAACCCTACCTTGGGCGTGTCCGACACGCTCTTGGCCGGTTTTTTTATTATTTATTTTGAGAAAAAAAGTATGAGTCACTGAAAGAAAAGTTGCGAGAAATACCAAAAAAAATATTTCAAGTATTCGAATTCCAATAAAAATCGCATAAAAATTCGAAGAAATCGAGTCTTTCCGTTAAAGAATTATGGTAACCTTTTAGCACTTTGCTTAAAAGCGGCGGACTGATAAGGCAAATTCATAGCATTCCTCCATTTATCAAAACCACCCACTTATAAGAATGAAGCCACTCATGGTCAAACTATGAATTATATGTTTATTGTATAGCGAATTGTAATATTTGAACTTGACCTAACATATCGGCAAATTCTCAACTACAGACTAGACTAGACACGTGTTCAGTTTATTATGGCATTTGGCATTTATGACACATTAATCTGCTCTTGTTGCGTGTATAAGCATCGAGTTTACTATTTATCCTGCCTCACGTGTACCAGTTCAAATAAAATTCAGTACCGACAGTTTATATTTCCATTGAAGGACTGACGTTGTCCCAAATTAGCTGCAAAATAAAAGTTTACACTGAAAATGTTCCGTTATTTGCTCGGCCATTTTCGTGACATTGACCGGTTATTTAGCTGTAGTATTGTAGATCAAATCTAAAGGGACGCTACGAGTAATCGAATGAGACGTTAAAATTTACAAAACAGTATGTTACAAGTTTTATCCTTAGGTCATGTATTGAATATAAACAAATTCATTTTATAAACTATTCTGAACATCATGCATATCAAATGCAGAATGATCATAAATATATCTGATGTAATAATAAAACTAGCAACCGATTTAAACTTTTACAACTCGTATCCCGTTTTTTGGATGGTACAATTATATTTTTTTTGTCGATGAACAATAAAAAACATTGAGTTGTAATATGTTAATGATGGCATTCCCAGACAAGGTAGTCAGCGGCATAATTTGTAATGTTTATATTCGGAAGAAACTTGAGTCCTAATAGTCTAGAAATTGAAATCCACGTTTTGGCAAGCCTGAATGACCCCGTTGCGACATTTGCACATACCTTATGAGATTAGAAAGGTTTATAACTCGAGAACTACCATTACCATGAAAAATCCATCATTTAAATTGAAAGAAGACCATTTTTATTTCAATTATAATTATGGTTAAAATATTCCGCAAAGGTGCTACTTTTATTTATCCTTGAAACGACACCCGAATCCTGATCAATTCAAATTTAAGAACACTTGACCACTCCCAATTGTGGCAATTGTCATCATCTAATTGCATTCCGTTCCTACTAACAGCTTCCTAAGTTGAAGGTATTACAAAACAAATAATTGAGAAATGAGATAATTTTAGGAAGAGTAATGTACTTAAGAACATTTTTAAATCATTTTATAAAGACTAGCCAGGCTCGTAAAATACTTAATGTATTTTTATTCTGAGAGGAGGCCTGTGCCCTGCAGTGGGACATATATAGGCTGGGATGATGATGATGACGATGATTTTTAATCTGAATCGTATTTTACAACAAAAATTGTTAATCGCTAATGATTAATTTAAATTGCGGCTCCCTGTCATTCAGTTTGACAATAACGACAGCTATTTGATATCGTTTCTATATAGGTACCAAATAATCCGTTTACGATGCGCTTATAAATAATTAATGTATGTCTATTTATCATTTCAGGATTCTCAGCGAATATAGCATTGAAAAGGTTATCACTAAGACAAGTTGGGCTTATCGGAGCATTTATTTATACCTTAGCCTCTTTTTTGGCAATTTTTGTTACATCGACGACACAATTAGTTATAACAAATGGATTTCTCCAAGGCTTAGGAATGGGTCTGCTCATTCCGATCTCGTACACGAGCTTCAATAGCTACTTTACAAAGAAAAAAGTGCTCTATCTCAGTCTATGTAAGGCTTCCATTGGGCTGGTTACAATGGTGTATCCATTGTTTATTAAATTTACTATAACGGAGTTCGGGTTCAGAGGGACTTTAGCTATTATCTGCGCCATATCGGCTCACAGCATACTGGGAGCTGCTGTCATGCAGCCAGTAGAATGGCACATGGTGAAAAAAATGAAACCTTGCGAAAAAATTGTCCGTAAGTATTTAACACGTTTTTTTGAAATTGCCATTTATGTATCTATTGCAATTAAATTGCAAGTAAGTAAAATTTGACCCACTTCCCGGTTTCCGATTGAGCTGAATTTTGCATCCATGAATACGACCGCATCAAGTTTCGTTTGTCTTGACGAGTACTTTGTTAAAATATGAGTAACCTCTGAGTAAACAGACTTATCCGCGTTTTATCTATTGCGTTAAAAAGTATTTTAGTGTATCTGGTGATCCCTTATATTTTTACTTTGTGCTTAAATGTTAACCAAGGGCAAAAAGTAGGTACAATCAGCAAAAAAGCTTGTATTAAAAATATAATTTTCACAAAACCTATATCAGACCAAGATTAATCGAATTTTATGTACAATTTAAATCACTGTCACTTCGGGTCATTTCTGGCGCAAAGGTTGTCGATTGCCATTCAACGTGGCAACGCTGCCAGTGTGATGGATACTTTTGCCCCGGGGAATGATGCGAGGTGGCTTATTTATTTGTCCAATTAAATTTTAATTTTTGGGTCAAATTCTTATTCTGTTTAACTTTTTAAAATACATAATTGTTCCAGTTATACCCCCAACTCCTGCCGTGGAAAAAGAAAACAGCCAATTCAACTTCGTGAACAATAATAACAAGATCAATCTGTCAACAAATCAAAATACAACCAATGCTAAATCAGTGGAAAATTTATACATCCACCCCGCGGAGAAGACGCGGAAAGCATCGGATTTCCTCTTCGTCCCAAAATTAACTGATTCCAGGAGATTAAGTATTCCCGTGGTTCTGATCCCCGAGGACGGCAGGACTGATAGCAGATTCAATTCCACTGACAACGTATATCTCGAGAATTTGTACAAAGCCGCCTCAGTGTCGAGCTTAGGAAATTTCGGTAGCATCGCCGCGGAACCCATGCCGATCATTAAGAATAAAGATGGGAAATGGTAAAAACTTTATTGAATCTCACTTTCGCAAAACAATAGCAATTATTCGTTCATTTGGTTGTTAATTAACGTTCATATTTTTTCAGGCAAACAGTTGCAGAGTATTTAGATCTCACACTTCTGAAAGACTGGATCTATGACAACATTGCTTTCGGAATGGCGCTGGCGTTCTTTGCTGATCTCACTTTTTTCACACTAGAACCTCTATTTTTAGACAAAAGCGGTCTTAACAGGGTAAGGATAAAAAAATATATTTTATGAGTAAATGAACTCAAATTCGATTTTGAATAGGTACCTACCTCGCTTTTTATTAATCTGATTACGAAACAGGTTTGTGTGACTAAGCTAAAAGACTCGTTCGTGACAAGTTAAACAAGAAATATTAAAAAAAAACTTAAGTAAATTTATATTCCACGTGGAAATAAAATTTGCATATTTCATTTCTTGTTAATTGCTATGATAGGTTTTGTTTTAAGAAATTAAAAAGTTGTACTTTAAATTATCCAGATTTTTGGCCTAACCGTTATTGTGTTCTTTATACTCAATAGAGAATATGTTATTATTAAATATATTTTATTTTAATCAGGAGCAGATTGCCAACATAATTGCAATAGGTGGAGCTACAGACATGACTGCGCGGCTCTTGCTCGGAATAACTGGCCACTTCTTTAGCATGAACAGTCGATACATGTTTTTTGCTGGTGCATTTTTCACTGCAGTATTTAGAATTGGTAAGCTTTATTAATTGATCTCACTATATCTTATGAAATGCACACTCTGATGAGCTTTTTATCGCACGTTTCAATTTTATTTACGAATTTTCACAATACTTTTAGTAAATCCATCCATCTTCATACATCTCTTGGTGTATTTTAATATTTATTATAATTCATGTTTGGTTATATAAATTAAAGTCTTCTTTAGTATTAGGAATTATGTTGATGGAATTTTAATTAGTTAGTCTAAAATATAAAATTTACTATAGACTTTTGGAAAGGACTCGTTATGCAAATAGTAAACACAAATAAACGATTTCATGATTATTAAATGTGCGTCACTCTAGATCCTTGGCATTGTGTGACAGACGATTAAATAAACATGAAAACTTGAGCAGTATAGAAATTTCGATACGCCTTAAAGGTCACATCGACATAATCTCATTTTGAGTTTTTAGCTAGATCAAGATTTTTCTTAAGGCAAACATCAATAGCTCACATGCACCTATTTTGTACGTGCACCTTTTCAAAGCCTGGACAATCATAAGCATAGCTCAAGTACTCTAACCGGACATTATATTTGGAATAACATGTTATTTTTTCAACTTCCAGTGTTAATCCAGTGTACCACATACACGCCCCTTCTGGTCTTAACGGGTGTACTAGGGGCGTTGAGGTCATTGATACACATAGCGCAGCCAATTGTCATGGCCGAGCATGTGCCCATCGAACGATACCCACCGGCATACGGACTGTACATGCTACTCTGTGGTGCCTTGAGCCTAAGCGTCGGTCCCATGATAGGTAAGGTTACTCAACCATAATCATATTAATTGCCATCATTCAACGCCGATGGGTCTAATAAGCTAAATCCTTGAAATTGTTACACCGATTTCCGCAGTAGTTAGTTCTGTTCGTTATTTTTAATCAGCAAAAAAGTCAAAGTGGTCTCGAGATTCATCTTAGCGTGCAGATAGGTACAAATAGTTGGCTAAGTTAGTTATAAATTACCATCGTACTCTGCTCATACAATAAAAAAGTATCAAATAGTACTGCTAAAAGTAGGCTTAATTTCAAATTACTCCAGTTTTTGACGAAGATGTACTTCCTGCAGTTTTTACCTGAAACAAGTAAAATCATGTTTTAAAACAAGTTTCCTCTGTGTTTAGTATAGGATTTTCGTTATTACGAAAATAAGGACGAGGTGATATTTTAACTTGTGCTTTATCATATTGAACCAGGCTGTTTTACCTAACTGCCGACATTTGGTGGCTAATCCTGTGTGCTCCCTCGAGATAACTGGGGTACCATGTCTATTTATACGTATAATACATCCCGGAACTCATCAACCAAAGGCAATGAAGTATCAGTGCCTCCAACTTGTATTATTGGCGACCCTTTCAGTTCAATGAACTAAAACAAGTTCAGTTATGACTAAGTTTATTTATGACTACAGCCAAAATAATTGACGCCTGGAACAACCATAATGACAATGCTTCTTTTACGAACATTTAATTTTTCTGTCAATTAATTTTAGAGTTACATACATAGCTGAATTATTTACATTCCGAATTTGCCTTCCTTTTTGCGAGTATTGATGGCTTATAACAAAAAGAGAACAATTATTTATTTATTTGTCAATCCACTTACGCGTAAAGCGATTTCATTTCGATGTTGAGAAAATGAAAAAAACTTTATGTGATAATTTGTGTGTTGATTTTATTGATACAGTATTATTTATCGGATTATTTTTTGATAACTGTCACTAACTTATATTTCATTGTATATTTAGATAGACGATCAAGTTGAAACCGGAAAAATGACAATCAGAAATCGCATACTTCATTTAAAATATATATATATATATATTATTCAAGAACAAATAAATAAAGTATAATTTATTATTTTTAGGGTTCGTGCGAGACTACACAGGCAGTTACGCGATAGCATTTTACATGCTCACGGTCTGTAACCTCTGCTGCGTGGTCCCCTGGTCCATCGAAGGCATCATCAGATTCTCAAAGAGGAAAACCAAAACCTTAGAAACGTGAGATGACGGCGGATATTATCAGAGTAATAAAATCGACGGGTATTAAGTAGCGGGGTTAACTAGGTTTGAAGCTTGACTCGCATGTAGGGCAAATGGCACGAACCTACGTAAACTGATTAATGATAAAGCAGGACTGGTATCTTAAGTGTTAAGTTTACTTGGGTACGGTCGGGCCCCTTGACCTCTTATCCCATTAATCGCTCCAGATAAGCGACGAGAAATCCACGTCGTGGTTAATATCGATAATGTATAACTTCGTGATCCGGAAATAAGAGACGACTTTCTTAGAAATGTATCCATTAAGGAATGCTAGATATTGGGTTGTGCAATGAAGATAGCCATATTACTAGTAAGTTTTGTAAATATTAATGTCTTAAGAAATATCTACGCTTTAATAGAACATATAATAATTAGAACAAAGTTCCTTGGAAAAGAATTGAGTCAAACTAGAATTAAAATCAAAATGTACAAAGTAGAGTATGATTTGAGAGATTTATTTTAGTCGTTCTGTTGTACCTTAACTATAAGAAAGCACATTAAAGCAATGGTATTGCAGCTTTTTAAAGCGATTCTACGTAATTTGAGAATAATAAATGTTACAGACAAATCCGTAGCCAATTATATAGATAGATCGAAAACTAGTCGACGACCGGAGGGTTTGCAGTAGGTAGTAATAAATCTTTATTCATCTCACAAAAACTTGTGAATGTTAAACGGGGCAAGTTGGCTGTGCTAGATTATGGATGGAAGCTCTAAAAAGCCATTACGTAACAGTTTTTGCGAGTCTGGCACAGCGATGCCTTTGATTCAAGCTGTCCTTCTTGCCAGAAGTAATAATCGCTTCGGCAGCTTGATCCGTAAAAGGAAACTTACGGGATAGTCGATTTCTGTCGTTTTATATAAATGTCACAATCGATCTCGTTGAAATTATTGTGAATCCTTGAGTTTTGAATAAACGGTTATTAATTTTATAATGTATTTATTTTAACTTTAAGATAATTAATGTTAACATAATTAGGTTTATAACCACCGTCACATGATTCATCGTCGTCTTGTGCAACTTGTCGTTTTTCATTCATGCAAGTTCGTTAGTAAAGTAATAATGGTAATACTATTAAATAACAAAAGTAAAAGACCGACCTAAGCACCCCGCAGTGCCCAGCGGGAGAATGCATGCTCCTCTCCCGGCCTTCCAGCAATTGGCTGAGGCAGGACACTGTGGGTAGATTAAGTCCCCTCCCTACCCCTACCCTCCTCAAAATTTAAAGCACACGTTTTTTGTATTAATAATCAATAGAGAAGGGGACTTGTGACCGGGTTTTTGAGCCCGTGCAAGTCGGACACTGTCTGGGCCCTCCATTCCCAGTTCGTCCGAAGGGATATTTCCCGAGCACAAGTCACTCTTCCTACCCTAAAGAAAAAAAAACAGCAAAGACTTCGCGTCTTTGGCCCCTCTGGCGACTCATTAAAAAAAAACAACAAAAAGTCTAAATTGTCTGTAATAAATTATTTAGAGATAATAAGAAGTTAAGAAGTTGGAACCAATTTATTACCATGTCGTCCACATATAATTCACTAGCTTTTGCCCGCGACTCCGTCCGCGTGTAATTAGTAATTTGGGCAGCTTATTTTTTATCCAATTTGCTTTTTCATCAATTATGGCTCTCCTGATTTCCTTCCGAAAGAAGTGAAACTTCATAATAGATATAAAAAAATTGAACCCCCCCCCCGCAACCTCCCGCACCCTCACCCCACCTCAACCCACCCCCCCACCCCCAAGGTGACACTGAAAGAATTTTTCAAATCGGAGCAGTAGTTCCTGAGATTAGCGCGTTCAAACAAACAAAAACACACAAACAAACAAACTCTTCAGCTTTATATATTAGTATAGATTCAAATATGGCTACTAATTTCCAATGTTTCCGTCGACGTTATCTGAACTGTGTTTTACGCAATCTAATCCGTGATTGAATGTTTGGCTTTTTAGCCAACGAGTTAGTTGCTATGACGCCATCGAATCTACTTCACATTTCGTATAACGTGAGCTGGGACGGTATGGTAAGTAGGAACGGTAACCCGTTACAGATAGAGCATTCGCATAACCAGTTGAGTGACGATACAATGTTACCAACCTAAGTGGTAAAACATAAAAACACACAGAATGCGACAGGAAGAAATACGAGTACGTACAAAGCAAATAAAAAAGGAACTTGGTCTAAGTTTCAGGCATCTACGTAAAAAATCTGCCAAACACGTGTTGCAGATATTAGGGCTGCGTATTTATATGCGACAAATATTCGATATTAAATTTTGATTGGCTTACTCGTTAACTTCTTAGAGCGCATGAGCGCCAATATAATTAGCTGGGTCTCCAGTGAGTGAACTGCCTCGCGAGGCAGCCATTTTCGGTGCGATTTTGAACCTTGTGTCGAACAAAATTATGTCTCATGCGCCTGCCTCGCGAGGCAGCTCGCTCAGTGCCACCCAGCTATTAAGAGTCGAAGTGGTCGCCATAGCCGAAATACGTCGGATTCATTCATTCATTCAACTTGCAAACATATTTGCGATAGATTAACTTTTCTTATATTGTTTACTAGGTACTGTGATGTCATGTTTTTTTTTACGTACCCAAACGACCATTGCGTCGGGGATGGTGCACATCCACTTATCTCCCGCAATACATAAATACCGCATATCTGCACTACATGTAGTTCCACAGGAGATGGTTTTAATTTCATAATTGTCTCTTTTTAACGAATTTAGAGTAAAAATTAGAAATCGGAATTATGAAACGCCAGCTAAGCGGATTTGTACTATCCCTAAAGTATTAAGTGAGAGGGCAGGGAAGACACTCAGTGCTGAAAAATGAGCGCTGCAAGACGCAAAGATCTCTGGAATCTAATCCTTTGTTTATTGTACTTATAACGTGGGGTAAATCGCTAATAACTGGCCACCTCATACTAAATTTAATTCTGTTTGTAGGGGTACAGAGTTCATTTTCACTATGAGGGGGCCAGTTATTGAAGGATGGCCAGTTATTGGCCATTTACCCTAATTAGCGAACGAAAAAACATCGTTGATGTATGCATTTGGGTCTCTTAAATTGCGAGACCGATATTTCTGTATTTTCTGTAATATCTTTACGGTTGGCGACACTCAGCACGTGTTTGGACGGAAACCATCGGAAGGTCCGAAGCTGACCCTGTTCCGAGTATCTCGGCTTAACTACTTTATACGAATCGTAAATTAATCAACAATCAATGTGTCATGTTAACATTTTGGGATAGGATTCTATTTCGGAAACGTACGGTTAGAAACAGCCGCAAGGGCATTCTATTTCCATTGATCTGTTGACTACGAAAGACGGAAATATCAAGGCGATTTAAAAGATATTTGGCTGTAAATCGTAGAGATTGCTAAGTAAATCTTACTAATGCATAGTTTGCTGCTATGTCAAGCACATAACTTATAATCTTCTTAATATATAGGTATAAATTACGTGTCACGTTGTTTGTCCGCGATGGACTCCTAAACTACTTAACCGATTTTAATAAAATTTGCACATCGTGTGCAGTTTGATCCAACTTGAGAGATAGGATAGCTTACATCTCAATTTATAGTCACATTATTGTTTTATTGCAAATTATTGGTAACGATCCAGTTTCGTTACAGCTAGCGCCATCTATCGTAGCGCTATGCAACCACGGCAAATTGTTTTAAGAGTCATCTAGCGGAAGTGAGGTGAACTATCATCGACGTTCGGAAACAATCAATAATTTATATGGCAAAGCAATGTTTGC
The DNA here is from genome assembly GCA_947859365.1 of Archips crataeganus. Classification (NCBI taxonomy): domain Eukaryota; kingdom Metazoa; phylum Arthropoda; class Insecta; order Lepidoptera; family Tortricidae; genus Archips; species Archips crataeganus. The sequence continues at coordinate 6,529,685 of OX402048.1, read as the reverse complement.
AGGGTCAGCTAGTAGATATAATATGCAAGTCGCCTGATCGTGCAACTTTGATTTACAAATAGCATCCTTTACCTTTATTACTTTAAGTATCCCGCTTTTTGTGCATACTTGCACAATCAGAAGCTGTCTCGGCATACCTACATCATAGACCATAACATCACCAAACTTTTTATCAAGGCAATTTGTTTAAGAATGGATTACATAAGCACACACTTAAAAAGAGGCGGTATAATAATTTGGAGGTACCTACTTACTGTTTTCATGAAAGAAATTAATACATAATTTAAAGCGAAAAGCAATATGAAACCATGTAAAGGGTGTGACAGACAGCGATATAAATCTTAAACAGCTACTTGTATGTGTTGATAAAATATAAGTCGAATTAAGGTAAGCTTGTCGTGAACGGATGAATGGCAGCTCGAGTTCAGCGACATAAAAACATTTAACTCCGTTTGAATATTAACAATTGAAATGTATGTGACATCAATTCGCAAGTAAACAGTCCCGCGAACAAAGACTAATTTTATCATGTACGATGTCTGAGTCGGTTATCCTCGGTGTTTTATCAGGAGCGTTCGCTTTAGTCGTTTGCTCGCTCCGCTTCGACCAACAGTGATGGCTGGCGAAATTAATAAGGAGGAAAAAAGGAGAGCGGCTGACAGTGACAAGTGGGGTTACGCGGTTTGCTTCGGCACGGTGATCACTTTCGTGAGTACACGCTCATTTATGTGTCCTCGTTTGTTTCAACCCGTTTACGATGCAAGGTTGTAATTGGGGACCCAATGGAATCTGCCGAGGAAGGAAGTGAAACTTTGCCATGAGATATTAAATTTATAGGCCTAAACCACACAATTACGTGTCAAACTTGTTTTTAACCATGTTGTTATTTGTTATTGGAAGCGGTGAAATTTTTCCATCAGTTTAATAATTGTTTATATTTATTCCGCGATACGTTAAGTGCTTAAATTTAACGTTTGAGTATATTTTTAGTTTGGGGCTACGAAAGGGGTTGTACGGTTTTTACGTTTTTACTATTTATAAATACAGCAATCGTACTCAAAAGAAAATAATGACGAGTTAGGCAGGGTCGGTTGAAGTTCATTCACACTCTCAACCTATCTGAGAGCGATGCTTTCGAACCAATCCTAGTTCTTACTAATCTTTTACTTCCTTACTTTTAATATATATAAAATTCTCGTGTCGCGGTGTTTGTTACCAAACTCCTCCGAAATGGCTCGACCGATTCTCATGAAATTTTGTGTGCACTTTGGGTAGGTCTGAGAATCGGTCAACATCTATTTTTCATACCCCTATTATTCTTCGCAGACGGAGTCGCGGGCAACAGCTATAATATTATAAACGCGAAAGTTTGTATGTAATAAAACAACGTACTCACGGTGAAAGTTGACAACGAACTGTTTTATTCAAAATAACTACAAGTCATACAGAGTAATAACAGATTAAAACCACAGGTGGCGCTATTTTGCTTATTTGATGTTACCACATAAAATATTTATAACACCCCAACTACAGCAAATAAAAAAAACTTTCATAAAAACAATGGTAATTTTACTTAAACTAACTTTCTGTCTCTACCCAACTAACCCAAGACCCTTAATACATTTATAATGCCTGACAGGATTTAAAGCTTTGGTAAGAACATCAGCTGGCATATCAGTTGTAGGCAAATACTTTAAATCAATAATATTATTGCTAGCCGCATCTTTTATAAAATGATACCTAATATCTATGTGTTTACTTTTTCTATTGCACGCATAATTTGCCACCAACTTCTGTGCGCTCTGGCTGTCATTGTACATGGACACAGTACAAAAACTACCAGTAAGTTCACATAAGAAAGATCTCAAATATATAGCCTCCTTGCATGCCTCAGCTATAGCCATATATTCGGACTCCATGCTCGACAATGCCACTGTACTTTGCTTCCTACTCTCCCAGGAAATAGCTGAGCCTGACATTACAAAACAATAGCCTGTATATGATCTCCGATCTAAAGTATTACTTGCCCAGTCGGCATCAACATACCCAACAAGTTCAGCTGTTTCCTTTACATACCTTAAACAAAAATTCTTAGTCTTCTTAAGATACCTAAGTAATCTTTTTGCATAATTCCAATGAATATTTGTGTGACACTTATTAAATTGACTTAGGAAACTGACACTATAAGATATGTCAGGTCTTGTAAGAACAGATATGAACATTAAACTTCCAATCAATTGTTGTTATGGAATTTCTTGATCACAGTATTCTGACTTTTGAAAATCTAATTTACATTCCATTGGAGTACTAGCAACTTTACAATTTAACATGTTAAATTTTTCCAATAATTGGTCTATATACTGTTCCTGATCCAAAGTAATAACATTCAACTCTTTGTCAATTTTGACTCTCATGCCCAAGCATTGTTGAACCTGACCCAAATTCTTGATCTTAAACTTAGAGCTCAACACAGAAATTAACTTGTCAGTCTCTATTTGATCATTGGAATAAACATAAAAATCATCAACATATAATGCTATAACAATTTTCACCTCATTATTAATTTTTGTAAAAACACATGGCTCTATGTGACTCTTTTTGAAACCTAGCTCACATAAACATTGCTCTACTCTCTCATACCATGATCTAGATGATTGCTTTAAACCATATATTGCTTTGTTTAATTTAACAATCACCTTATGCTTATTTGAATCACAATTAATAACTGGTTGCATCATATAAATATCCTCTTTGAGAAAACCATTTAAGAAAGCTGTTTTTACATCCAAATGTGTGACATCTAAATTTAATTGAACAGACAGTGCAAACAATAATTTCAAAGTAGAATGTCTGACAACGGGCGAGAAAGTTTCAACATAATCAATACCAGGCTTCTGTGTGAAGCCTTTAGCCACTAAACGTGCTCTGTAACGCACACTGTTATCACTATTTACTTTCTTTTTAAATACCCACTTGCACTGCACTAAAGTTTTACCAGAAGGCAATTCACTCACCGGAACCCACGCATCATTTTCTTCGAATGCCTGCAGCTCGTCCTCCATTGCCTCTATCCACTTGTCTCTATCTGGGCTCTCCAGAGCTTCACGGACACTGACTGGATCATTACTGACATTTGGACATGTTGTTGTACATAGATTTGAAAATCCATAACGTTCTGGCGGCTTCCTTATTCGCTTTACATTTACTGGTGGTGGTGGTGGTTCTGGTTCCTCATCTTTTTCTTCTGATTGCTGTAATGTAGAATCTAAATCAGTCATTGCATTATCATAATCTGATTCTGAAGATATACTCGGACTCAAGGGACTTGAGATGGGTTCATTCTTCACTTCTTCCGAATCATGACTTTCTGATTTATCCCCAACTGAAACTGGCACAACTTCATACGTGCAGTTTCTTTCTACATTTTCATGAATTATTACATCTCTACTAGTTATAATACTTTTTTTGATTGGATCATAAAGACGGTAGCCTTTTACATTTTCAGAAAATCCAACTAAAATATGTTTCTTCGACTTAGTGTCCCACTTAAGACGTTTCTCTTTTGGCACGTGTACCATTGCCTCACTACCAAATATGCGGACATGGCTTAAATCTGGCTTTTTCTTTGTCCAGAGCTCGTATGGAGTTTTATCATTTAGTCCTGATGCCACAGATCTATTTCTAAGATAAACAGCAGTATTTGTTGCCTCTGCCCAAAATTTCTTATCTAATCTTGCATCAAATAATAAACAGCGAGCTCTTTCTACAATTGTTCTATTATTTCGTTCACTCATACCGTTCTGTTCTGGCGTATACACATTAGTTTTCTGATGAACAATGCCAGCCTGTTTCAAATAATTTTCAAAATCATTGCTACAGAACTCTAAGCCATTATCTGTCCTGAATATTTTAATTTTTCTATCTTGTTCATTTTCTACCATGCTTTTAAACTCCTTAAAGTACTTTAAAACTTCACTTTTAGCTTTAAGAAAATAAACAAAGGCCATACGGGTAAGGTCATCAACAAAAATCAGGAAATACCTGGATCCACCAATCGAAGTAGACTCCATTGGTCCGCAGACATCAGCGTGTATTACACCTAGAGGCTCACTATTTCGCGTACCATTGTGACCAAATGGTAGGCGTGACTGCTTCCCCTCACAACACACTGTGCATGTACTTTTGTTGATTACTGACTTATCTGTATATGATATTCCCGTAACTGCTCCATCTTTCATTTTATTCTGGTCGTTTATATTCAAATGGCCCAATCTTCTATGCCACACTTCACTATTAACTGTTGAAGTAGAAGTAAACAAACATTGTTTATGTTCCAGGACCAACTTATAAACACCATCTTCTTGGTTTGCCACGGCCACCAAACTTTTTTTTCTATTGTAAACATAGCAGCATTTCTCCTTAAACTCCACATTATTTCCATTTTTAATTAGTTGACTAACGGAAATTAAGTTTGTTGTGAGGTTAGGAACACATAAGACATCTTTTAAGGTTATCTCATATTTGCAACTTGGAGTAACCGTCATGATATTCACATCACCCGAACACAATACTGGCATGGCGTTTTGATTTGCTGCCATAATCTCCGTGATACTCGGTGAATATGATGCATTCTGTATCATGTTTACATCTGTCGTCATATGAACGCTTGCACCGCTATCCAAATAAAAGTCTTGTTTACTAAAGTTCCCATTCAAAAAAACAGCGGAAACAGCATTTGTTTTCTTCACTTGCTGCTCAACACTTTGTTTACACTGAGATTTGAAATGGCCAATCTGTTTGCAACGAAAACATTTTATCTTTTTCTTCGTCGTTCCTGACAATCCGCCGCCATGATGATTTGAGCTATCATTCTGAGCACTGCTGCCAACCTTATAATTTTTCTGGTAATTGGACTGCCCTCTACTCAAAAAAGCACTTCCTTGCTCGGAACTGTCATTAGCTGTCAGGTCAATCAACTTTGTCTTCACTACGTCACCCGTAATGGCGATTCCAGAATGTTCTATCGCCATTATCATTGGGAAGTATTTTTCAGGCAAACCTGCCAGCATTAAGCACCCGATCCACTCGTCATTCACTGAGAAACCTGTTCCTGATAATTTTTGTGCTGTTTCTATGATTTGCGTCACATAATTTGTCATCGACTCACAACTGTCAAGACGAATTGATATTAAGTTTCGCAATAAAGTTATTCTTCGAGAAAAGCCACTATCATCGAACATAGTTTGTAGTTTCTTCCACAAATTCTTCGTACTTGACGCATCTTTGATATGCACATATAATGACGGGTCGATCGTTAAAATCAATCTTGCTTTCGTTTTTGCATCTTCTGCGGCTGCATCTTGAGCACACTCCTGCTTGATATAATTAGCTGTGCCTTCCAAGACTAACAGATTCTCCGCTGCAAACGCCCATTCGTGATAATTCTCGCGCCCTTTCAACTTTGGCACGTTAGTCAAGAATGCGTTAGAAGCCATCGTTACAAAACAATTGTAAACCACGATACCTATGCCTGCGCTAGCTAAACTACCTAAAATAAACTGATATAAATCCCTAATGAGCGTATACTGAGCCCATAACCTAATAAAACAACGTACTCACGGTGAAAGTTGACAACGAACTGTTTTATTCAAAATAACTGCAAGTCATACAGAGTAATGTTTTAATGTTTATTTGGGCACAAACGGTACATTATTCTTAAACCTAAACATAGTTACAATTCACATAAACCAACGAAGCTGCCACCAGTTATTAATACAATTATACGTAAAAATAAACAAACGGGAAAATATGAGCCGAAAAACAGAATGCTGACTAAAAACAAATACATTTATATACATAATTATACAATTTTGGATAAAGGAAATGAGATGTTATCCATCCATAAGTGACTTAATGTTACACTTAAACCCACTGAGAGATAAATGAAATATATCAACCTGACTAAATTTAGTATTGTGGGCTTTACAGGCTCTATTAACAAAGGAGTTAGATTTATATTTTTTACGTGTGAGAGGGAGTAATAACAGATTACAACCACAGGTGGCGCTTTTTTGCTTATTTGATGTTACCACATAAAATATTTATAACAGTATGGATATATGGATATGGATGTTTGTTACTCTTTCACGCTAAAACAGTTTGACAGATTCGGGTGAAATTTGGCACACAGGTAGTTTATAACCTGGATTAACATAAGGGCATAATATTGGATACTGTTTATCCCGGAAAATCGTATAGTTCCCGCGGGATATCGATAGACGAATTATTTGCAGGCAAAGTCGCAGGCAGCAGCTATTAAAACTATATGTATTTCGACGATTCTTGCAATAGATTCAATTCAATAAAAGGCAATCATAAAAAGTGTCTATTTTTATAAGCCTTAATTTGACATACTTAAAAAACCAGTACTATTTATAGTAGTTTTATAATGATCGATGTCGTTTTTATAAGTTTAGCAATCACATATGTCAATAAATGATTAGTGGAGGGCGTAAATAATTTAAACCAGTACAAACTCCACACAAGTTTATGAAGGTCAAGTTACGTTCACACATGCCGAGTCCGTGTATTAATTATCCTATAAATGCAAAAGTTGTGTGTGCGTGCGTGCGCGTGTGTGTTAACAGCTAAGTTTAGAAATAGGAAATTAGGCATGGGTGTTCATCATACAACGTAAATGAAGACCAAAACTTAAATTTTGAGACTTCTCATGGACATTTAGTAAAATTCGCGAATTTCAATATGACTCGTCACATAAATAAGTTTTGGAGATGCCTTTTTTTAATACTTTATTGATTCTTTCCTATTAAGAATTCATCCACAATTCGTTAATTTCATCAGGGTCTAGTTATCTTCAATGTTCTTGTGTCCAAAATTATGTCTTAATGTTATTTTATTTCATTTTTTTTTAAATTTTATTAAGTATAATGTGTTATTATTGTAATCATTGTTTGTATTCAGATCGCAGGTATTGGGCACATCAACTCCTTTGGCTTGATATACAATGATTTTATCAACGACACAAACTCAACGGCTAAATCGTTGACGACTGCGCACGGCGTTTTTGCTGTAATGCTAGCTATTGGAGGTTTGTTCATTTTGATGGAGTTATACGAGAGGAATTATATTCTTCATTACTTTGATAATAAAACAAAACTAACCAAAATGTATATAATATTCATTACATGATGATCAGGCCCCGATTTCACCAACGTGACAATTGTCAGTGACATATATGTCGAGAAACTATTGTACCACTATCGGATTCTTGGCACTGAATGTGTTAAGACCCTACCGAGCTTTTCGCGCTAATCTATTATAGGTAAGAGATTTTGGTTTGGGGGAAGCACGATGGTTCAAGATAGGTTGGTTAGACTGCGCGTGCATTTAGGTATTTTCATCGTATTACTAAAACAAATACACATTTTAAAAATCTAGCAACACTACGCCCCAGAAAACATCTTGTTTTATTAACATTCAAAAAGTCATGACCTGCCGTGCAGTATTTACTTCGTACTACGAATTAATTTTATTTTTTAGAGATGACTTTGGTTTTTTTTCTATCTAGCGAACTACAAGAGTAATCGTGTTTCGATAGACACTTGTCACTAGAGTGAATCCTCAAATATCTTACACATGAATTTCAGGACTATAGCTTTGCTAGTAATGATACAGCACGAGATTAAATGAATGTTATAAATACGCCAAAAACATTATTATGTTGTGAAACGAGAATCATTTTTTCTAGTCGATATATTTGTAGATTTGTCGGTAAATCTTGACATGAGATTAAAACTTGCAATTGTAGTATTTCGTGGTAATAATAATAATGTGTATTTATAGGTGCGACAATTGTTACGTTGGTGAAATAGGGGCCTGGTATAAACATAACTCTTCCTGACATTTTCATTTCGATACTTTCCGATGAGGTGAACAAAAATATTTTTCCAGGTCTGATTCTCAATTGGCTATCGAAGAAACATTCTCTCAGACTTGGAGGATTTGTAGGAGCGATAACTTTTACGGTGGGGTCGTTTTCAACTATATTCATATCGAACACGAACCAGCTGCCCGTGACGTTTGGCATACTCCAAGGCATTGGTTTCGGAATGATGGTGCCAGTGTGTTATTCAACTATGAATTACTACTTCGTGAAAAAGAGAACTACAGTCATGAGTGTCTGTAAAGCAGTGCAGGGTCTGATATTAATGGGATACCCCCAACTGCTGAGACAGTGCCTGTCATCTTACGGATTCAGAGGGACTTTACTCATCATTAGTGGCATTTCAATGCACACTATTGCTGGAATAGCTATAATGAGAACAGATGACAGAAGTCAAACGATAATTAAGAGAACAGCAAGTATTTTTCCTTTTGATCTTCAAAAATTTCCGCTTCTGTCTATGGCACTCATAATCGTATAAATATTTTTAGATGACGTAGAAAACGCGGAGAACAAAGCAGAAAATGTAAAATTAATGAATGTCAGAATCAATGATGTCGCTCCGGCTCCGACACGCGAAATCGACACTAGCCGAATTAGGTATTCACGGTTTAACAAATTGCTTGTTTAGCACTTTAAAGAAACATAAATAATAATTTAATATATCCAGCGGTGTCAAATATAAAAACTTGTTTGTAATTTGTAATTGCCTGAATGTTGGTATTTCAAACATTACTGTTGATGTGTGACTTTATGTTTCAGAACAAAGATCGGCGAAGTACTCAATTTGAAAGTACTGAAAGATCCAATTTTCGTCAACATTTGCCTGGGACAAAGTTTCGTCAATTTCTCAGACATAACTTTCTTTGTCTTCCAGCCGATGCTGTTGTTTCAGTACGGGTATAATAAAGTAAGTATTCAGTCACATGTAGGGCAATTTTGACTTTCATAATTCTCGACATTTCCAACGCGTTTTTATAAACTGGCTTTTAAGACTGTTAAACTCCAGAATTTATGAATAAATAAATTAATACATTAGGCTACTTTCCTAACTAGTCAGTCTTTTAGATTATCAAAAAATATTGGACACGTATTTTTTATTTTGTCAATTAAACAAAAAAATACGAAGATATGGCGCGTTGAAGTTTCGCGTGACGTCACTTGTTCCTACACTTTGTATGAGCGTTTTAGGAACAAGTGACGTCACCCCTCGTCACGCGGAACTTCAACGCGCCATATCTTCGTCATTTTTTGTTTAATTGTCAAAAGAAAAATTACGTGTCTAATATTTTTTGATAATGTAAAATACGGACTAATAAGAATTATTATTTTTTTACCGAGGAAACATCCCTTTTATGTTGACTGCTTTGCTATACTTCGATAAACATTCCATCACATGGGTGCGTATCAAATTAAAAAAACCTTGAAAAGTATAATGGACAAAATGCATAATGGTCATTTGATAAAAGACAAACCAAACCTAAATAAGTCTTTAGATTAGATTACTCGATTAAAAAAGTGCATCTAAACAATAGTGTCGCCATTTTGTAATTTGTCCCTTATTCTTGTTAATTTTTATGTATTTTGACACGTTCCCCATCACAGACTAGACCATTTTTTTTTTTTAATTTCCAATCATAATGTTGTTCTAAAGCATGAGGTAGACACAGTTTCCTTGTCTCAGAATGCAAATATACGTAAAAAGTGAAATAAGTATAGATAATATTGTTTTCAGAGTGAAGTTGCAACTTGCATTTCCATCTGCGCTGGAGCTGATGTGGCGGGGCGATGTGCGCTCGCGTTGCTAAGCAGCGTTATCCCCGTCAACACAAGACTATTATACTACGTCGCCACGCTCCTCACATTTATGACTCGAATAGGTGAGGTAGGATTTTCAATGGGTTAAACTTACATAGATAGTCCTCTACTAGGCGAGGCTCAGAGTCGCTCAAAGTGCTAGCTATGGAGAGGACTATGTTAGGGGTTTTCTCCACAAGAATGAGGAGATTCGTAGAAGAACAAGGGTCATTGACAGCCAAACGGATAAGCTCATTGAAATGGCAATGGACAGGCCATATAGCACGCAGAACAAATGGCCATTGGGGCCGAAAACTTCTCGAATGGAGACCACGGACTGTCAAACGCGGCGTGGAGCGTCTAACAGCGAGATGGACGGATGATTTGGTATAGGTCGTAGGTTCACGGTGGATACAAACCGCCTCCAACCGTAATGATTGGGTATCGATGGACGTCCTGGGGCTGAAATGGTGATGATAATGAGACCTCTACTAAAACGCAGTACCTACCACTAAGCAAGTTGTAGTTAGTCAGTCGCTGAGCGAGTGTGCCGGTAAAATCATAGTACCCACCACTGGCAGTGTCTCTCTCCCGCTTCATTTAATCATTTGCCTGAAGAACGATTCTCCCGATGTGTATGATAAGTAAATGGCATGCTAAAAATAACCATTGTTTCAACGCAAATTCGACAGTAAATAGCTATTTGCAATGCACACACGCCAATGTTTTACCGGCGCTCTTTATTTTCAAGATAAACTTTTATCATAGAAGAAAAACCTACGCGGTAATCCTTTTTTTATCAGCATGACATTCCGCCTTATATTATAATAACTTATACAGTACCGTATTTTATAGCCGACATTATATAAGTATTACACTTTCCCAATTACCTTCCGTATTGGTTACATTACACCCCCATTGTACATTCAAGGTTTAAAGAAGTTTCACATTATAAATACTGAAATTTCCTTCTGTATAAAAAACACAATTAGAACTGGTTTTTGTAACCTTGTCTCAGTAATCCTCTACATAATCGCCTTTATTGGTATTGTTGAAGCCGGTCTGATCTTGCCTATAAGTAAGATAGTATATGTTCGCAAGACCCAGGTGATAAGACTTGTATCTCTCTTTGAAAATTACGCGATTTGCGATCAAATATATCCCTTATAAAATATACATGCCTTGGCTTTTTTATGGATTTGTAAGCCTTACGCCTTCCCAACACGTCGAAGCTTTCTGATGGTCACTTTATCAAAAACAAGTGCTATTTACATTCTAACTCAGAAACGATCGAGTATGCGACATCATAAATCAACTGACGAAATTTTTATGTGTTGTAACACAATTTTCCCATAGATTTTGTATACCAGTTGCTAATTATGACGTCACTTCTTTGTTGATATTTGTTTAAAAGCAACTGAAGGTACAATTTTGCAGTTAATTGAAAATTAATCTGGTTTTCAAGGCTAAATGTTTTTCTAGAGTCGCGTCTTTTAGTTATTGTTTTATAGTGCAATCTACTTTATTCTCTGTTAATCCGGTCAAATTGCATAGGCGTCTTCCGAAATCTATCTGGTAGTAAAAACAGGAAGACGTTCATTTAGATAAATCTATTTGGAACACCGAATAGCCACGCTGTTAGCGGTAAATTTACGAGTACTCGTCTAAGGAATGTGTTATTGTTTTCAGTTGTGCTCCAAATTCGCTCGTTCTCATGGATGTGCGTATTATTGGGCGTGCTAGGGGTGCTGCGTGCTTGGCTTCACGTTTCAAGTCCGTTGATCGTGTCCCATCACGTCAAGCACACCGATTTCACCGGGGCGTACGCGTTCTTCATGCTATTCACGGGTATGGTTAACGTGCTGTGCGCTCCTGTTATAGGTAAGTCTCTAATCCTAGGCCAGGCCACGCGAGATAAAATTTTAGTTTCAATTGATGGTCAACGGTGTAGCTTCTAAAACCATTTAAAAAGGCGAAATTATACTAGGGAGACAAAACGGAGAATAACAACGATATGTGATTTGGTAAATAGAATAAATAAACTTGTACAGAACCATTTTTGACTGAACGAGCGCGTAGCGTTTCCGTATCAGCTTGGGCAAAAATCCTTACGTATGTCTGTAAGTCGAATGCCTAACGATTCTAATCTAACAAAAATCACATCTCTCAACCGATTCTCGTGAAATTTTGTGATTATATGGATTTTTTATCGATTTTATTTTTTAGAATCTTTTGTAAATGGCCAAAATCACGGAGGTCGAAAACGTAAAAAATACAATATTTTAGCCTTTTGGAAAAGCCCGTAAGGTCTATAGCTCACAAAGCCACTAAGTAATCAGTGGAGGCTAGTGCAGTCATAAATCATTTTGATTGTTATAAAAGGCAAACTGGCGTTAAGCCAAGGGCGATTAATTGTCAAAAAAGAGAAAAGGGAATCAAAAATGACAGCTATAATAAATAAGTTTTTGTTGAAAACTTCATTTTAAATGCAACCTTTTTCGCTGACTGTACTTTTTGTTGTCTGTACTTGCATTGTCACCCAACCTACATAAGTATACTAAATTTCAAGTGAATCCGACCACTGGAAGTGGGTCAAATTCGACTTCCAAGCTTTGACCCGTACGTACATAGATACATACCTACATTGCAAGTAAATAAAAAGCTTGTAAAATGTTTATGAAGTTGACGCTTATGATATCACATAAATAGGTACAATTCTAGAAAAAGGTAATACGAATTATCTGTTATGTTGCCGTAAATAAACCGCTATCGTTACATTTAAATATTCGACTGGTATCTTACTAAAACGTTTACAGTGGTTCACTGTTCAAGATAACTTTTAAGTCAACAAATAAACTAAAATAGCAAATAAACTAACATTTATGTTAGCAGGACAAACATTTCAATCAATGTAAATATTATACCACCTGCCACAGATCAGAGTAAATAGATCACCCATATACTAGGGGCGTTCAATAAAAAGTGAGAATGAGTATGTTATAAACAACTTTTACTAAATGTCATTTTATTTTTCGACATAGTCACCTTTTAGCATAATACACTTATTAAATCTTTTTTCTAAACTTAAAATTTCATTTTTAAAAAAGGTCTCATCTTGAGTACTTAAAAAATCTTGTACTGCAGCGACTACCGCGTCGTCGTCTTCAAATTTCTGGCCTCTCGGGTATTGTTTCAATCTCGGAAATAGGTAGAAATCACTGGGAGCGAGATCTGGTGAATACAGAGGATGCTTAAGGATATTGAACCCAGCATCACGAATTGCAGCCATTGCAACGATGGACTTGTGTGCCGGGGCATTGTCCTGGTGGAACACCACAACTTTCGAGAGTTTACCTCGCCGTTTTTCGCGGATCTCATTGCGCAATGTTCCTATTTGTTTGGCGTATAATGTGCCCGTAATAGTGGCTCCATGCTCGAGATACTCAATCATTAATACCCCTTTACCATCCCAAAACCAGAGCCCATGACCTTACCGGCAGATGGGCCCACCTTGAATTTCTTCGGAGTTGGAGATGATGGCCTTTTCCATGTCATAGACTGCAGTTTCGTTTTAGGGTCGTAATGATGGAGCCATGTTTCGTCCATTGTTATAAATCGCGCCAAAAAAAGTTCACGGTCTTGCTGTATCAGGTCCAAAGCTTCTTGACAAATCTCGACTCTAGTTTGTTTTTGCGTGTCAGTAAGCATTCTTGGTACCCAACGCGCAGATACCTTTTTCATACCCAAGCGTTCATGTAAAATATTATGCACGCTCCCCGTTGAAATCTTTATATTTTCAGCAATAAAACGAACCCTAACACGACGATCCGCCAAAACTGAGTTTTCAACTTTTTTCACAATTTCTTCAGTTATTGCTGTAGTAGGGCGTCCGGAGCGGGGGTCGTCCATGGTCGATGTTCTTCCATGTCTAAATTAGGCGCACCAACGTGCGACTGTCGAATACGGAGGAGCATTAGACCCTAAAGTGTCCCGCAAATCTAAATTGACTTGGTCCGTAGAAAAATTTTTCAAACACAAGTATTTGATAACGGCGCGCAGTTAAGTTTTCTCCATTTTCGCTATCGTACTCAATAGCATTGCAAAGAAATTACCGTATTTTTTTTTAAACAAAAGACAGTTACTTTTTTTTTCATAGCAATCAGCTAGATAGATTAGCTTTACCGGCCAGTATTTAATTTCCTAATATTGGAAGAGTTTGCATCTCATTCTCACTTTATATTGAACGCCCCTCGTATTTCTTCATAGTACCTGTTACTGCAAGTATAGTTCGAGTGCAAAATGTTGTTCCACAGGCCAAGCGAAATACAGTATCATGAGGATCAGCATTGCCATCCAACGTGGCAATGCTGCCAGCCTTCTGGGCACGCTACCCATAGGCAGCAATCTGGGGCAAATTTTTTATTTATAATTTTTATTTTTAAGTCTAGTTTTTAATTTTAGTTTTTATTTTTATAACTTTATTTAAGTAGACAACAGCAACATTGCATTGCACCACCGGGCATCCGCAGACAGAAATGCCTGGCACGAGAGTTGACAAAAATTTCTGAAAACGCTCTGCTGCCTGTACACGAGGACCTGGATAAGCTTGTGAACACCCGAATCAAATCCCGAAATCCACCTGCTAAATCCTTTCACTCACACGACCCCACATGGAATGATAGCGAAGCGTGGATAAAGGAATGGGAAGCCCAGCAGGACAGTGTAGACGACACCATCTTTGAGCTTAACACTCGGGAGAGGCCCAAAGGGTTCAGTGAAAACTGAATCGCCTGAGGACTGAAGTCGGAAACTGCGCATACCTCTGGCACAAGTGGGGATGGTGTGGGTCGGCGGCTTGCGAGTGTGGAGATCCGAAGCAAAACATACACCACATGGTATTCGAGTGCCCCATCACCAGATACAACGGACCGGCTGAGGACTTTAAACATCTGACAAAGGATGCGAGTGGTTATCTGCATGGTTGTAAATTGTAATAATAATTTGTTTGTTTTAAGTTTAAATTTAATATGTATTTTGCTAACCAGTTTGTAATCGCCATACGATAAATAAAATAGTAGATTATCAAAATAGTGCCATTTTCCTGGATGCAAAGATTCTCTTTGGTAATAAATTTGAAATACATTGGCACGCCCGCTGAACAAATGTGTTCTAATTTCAAATAAACACAATTTGTATTGTATTGTATTATTATCGAAAAAAGATAATATGCATAAGTAGCCTCTTCAGATAAATTATTCATATCGATGAACTAATGACAATATTTTGCAAATTATTTTAATTTCTGGCTAATGTTTACACAAGATTTCAAAGCAAAAGTTGGTCCTTATACACTAGGGATCAATTAATAACAAAACGACATGCGATTACTTAGGTACAGAATTTTGACCAGGTTCGGTTCCCGGTTATGTATGAGAGTTAAAAAAAATGTTTGAATGTCATTTTTGTTAAATCTAAAATCAAAGCCATGGTTCCTAAGAACAGATTACTCTAACTCTCATAGTTTTTGATTTCTCCATACTGACCCATTTGGATTGATCACCCTGTGTAGTCAATTGAATCAGGCGTTATTTTGCAACCGAAACAATGTGCTGAATTTACTGAAAATTCTTTATCCATGGGAATTTCACAAAAGTAGTCCTTTTTCATAAATCTACCTACGTCATGATGGGAACATTTCCGTAAAATTTCAGCACTGCGCTGCGATGTATTTCAATTGCCGCTATAACAACAAATACTAAAAAACAAAATAAAATAAATATTTAAGGGCGCTCCCATACAACAAACGTGATTTTTTTGCCGTTTTTATAGATAATGGTACGGAACCCTTCGTGCGCGAGTGCGACTCGCACTTGGTCGGTTTTATTTATTAAGATATAAGCCAGTGTTGATCCAGCGTTGGGTGCGGATAGCACGGGACCGATCTGTTTGGCGAGCCTTGGGGGAGGCCTATGTTCAGCAGTGGACGTCTTCCGGCTGAAATGATGATGATGATGATGATGATGTTGATTAAGATATAAGTACTTCACTAAACTTGATTTTTTCGTATTCCAGGGCTACTCAAAGATGAATTATTAGACTACGGACCAGCATTCTACGCGTTGGCTGTCTGCTGTACACCCTGTTTAGTGTTATGGCTTGTGGAGTACATGCTCAGAAGAAACAAAAATAATTCCTAATACATTTAAGTTACGTTATAAGATGTAGATAAGCAAATATACTGCCAAGTTTGCGGTGCGTAGGTAATAACGCCTGATGTTATTAAATTTCCAATTAGTTTACTCTGCGTGTTTAAGTAGTGACATTAGGTAACCAATGATATTATTATGATTGCATGTCGTGACAATGATAAAATATTGTGCAATGTATTTACTGATTAAAATTGTTTATTATTGATAGATAGCTTTGTGAAACAATTAAATTACTCTTGATAAATTAGGCGTGGCGTGGTCGTCGGTTGAGGAAAAACTATTTTATTCTGAACCTTTGACGAATTTCTTGGGAAAATGTTGTGTTGGTTTCTAACCTTCCACATCGCGGTGCTGGATTCCGAAGTTCGTAGTCACTGCTGCTCGCTCATCGTCGCGACCCTTAGTCCCCTATTACGACATTCACGGGAAGGTATTGTTCAGCCCTATCCTAAAACCAGGCACGACACGGTATGTTTACAATAAATGTGATATGATTTTCTTAAGTACGGTTGAGTAGATCTCTCAGACCCTTCACTTAGTCTTTCAGACCTTTTGTGGATCTCATGATCACAAAAGTCTTTATGTAATAATTCTTGGCTCAATTATAAATTAAAATACGATAAATTTAGGATGTATCTACCTTCGCTAAATCTCCGTAAACACAAACAGCTTAGTTGACCGTAGAACCATTTTATGATATAATTTTAATTTTAATAAACGTTAGGGTAAATATGTTTATCGTATTAAAATATTGACAGATTTCCGACGAGAGCCGCTCGGGATAGCGGTAAAACATAATGTCTTGATCACACTGTGCCAGTTGTTGTGGGGAGTTAATATTATTATACTATATTATAGTTTATTACTACATTTTAAAATATAGAATACAAGTCAATCACGATTGTTTCTAACCAACCTGGGATTGCTTATAAACCTTTCGGGGATACTTAGACTGTAAATATTTTTTTAACACTTTAACTGTCCGTGCATTACAATGTAATGCACTGGAGATACATAAATTATCTTTGGGGCAGTTAAAGTGTTAATATGTCTGTAACTCGCGATAGCTTTAGATTATATTTCGTACTAAATACAAACTGAAATATAGATGCACAGAAAAAAACCCCAGAAAAAAGACCAATGCTGGGAATCGAACCCAGGTCCTCAGCATTCCGTGCCGCGTGCCATACCCCTACACCACCACTGGTCTAGAGATTAGACACGAATCTTTCCTATACATCATACATTTCAATCTGCTAAATCATCACCTTATGCAGTGACAAGCGCACATCTATGTTACACCCTCATCGAGAGATTTTAACACTCCTTCGGAACTAACCGCTCACCTGGACAAGAGATGGCGCTACTGTGCAACTTTAAACAAGTTAGCTATGAAGTATCTTTTTTTTGTACTTATTTTTTCAACTTCATTTTTTTATTACTTTTACGGTCATCCCGTGAAATCATATATTTCGTACTAAATACAAACTGAAATATAGATGCACAGAAAAAAACCCCAGAAAAAATATTTCAGTAATAGTTAGTTAATAGTTTCTATATTTCAGTTTGTATTTAGTACGAAATATATGATTTCACGGGATGACCGTAAAAGTAATAAAAAAATGAAGTTGAAAAAATAAGTACAAAAAAAAGATACTTCATAGCTAACTTGTTTAAAGTTGCACAGTAGCGCCATCTCTTGTCCAGGTGAGCGGTTAGTTCCGAAGGAGTGTTAAAATCTCTCGATGAGGGTGTAACATAGATGTGCGCTTGTCACTGCATAAGGTGATGATTTAGCAGATTGAAATGTATGATGTATAGGAAAGATTCGTGTCTAATCTCTAGACCAGTGGTGGTGTAGGGGTATGGCACGCGGCACGGAATGCTGAGGACCTGGGTTCGATTCCCAGCATTGGTCTTTTTTCTGGGGTTTTTTTCTGTGCATCTATATTTCAGTTTGTATTTAGTACGAAATATATGATTTCACGGGATGACCGTAAAAGTAATAAAAAAATGAAGTTGAAAAAATAAGTACAAAAAAAAAGATACTTCATAGCTAACTAGCTTTAGATTAAGTGCAAATTAATACTACCTACATTATCTATTTGGCTATGCTTGAATTTTCTCTGCGGGATCGCATTAGAAATGATGAAATACACGCAAGAACTGAGAGTCACGGACATAGCTCGAAGAATCTCTAGACTTAAGTGGCAGTAGGCTGGGCACATCGCTCGTAGAACTGACGGCCGATGGGCCCGAAAAGTTCTCGAGTGGCGTCCGCGGACCGAAAGACGCAGTGTAGGTAGGCCTCCAACAAGATAGAGCGACGACCTGGATGGATCGAACGCATTGGATGCGGATGGCGCAGGGACGATCTGTTTGGCGAGCCTTGGAGAGCCCTATGTTCAGCAGTGGACGTCTTTCGGCTGAAATTATGATGATTGTCTATTTCTTACGCTTTTCACTACATTATCTCTATATCGCTATATGCTAAAGTATCGTACGCAATATAGCTATTAATTTTGTCCCCCTTTATTTGAAATAATTATAAAATATATAAGAAAGAAACTGAAGATATCCGAAGGAGTTATGTTGAAATTAAACGTCTTTAGCACATAAATATATTTGTTTTAATTTTAAGCTATTATTATACCGACAATTACAACAGAACTATGTTAATTAATTTATGTGTAAACTATAAGTTACAATCGAATACTCATCGAACAACGGAACGGACTGGAAAAAATAGCATCAACAGCCACCATGGCGCCACTGCCAATTCAAACTATTATCGGTATGGGGAAAGTCTGTTAGATACTTGTGAAGATTGAACACCTTCCGGTGGTACCAGTAAGTGTAACAGATGTAACGTAAACCTAATAATAGTCGTCATACCGCTTTTATACGGTTATCTAAATTTAATGATTCGCCGACTGAATCTTAAATCTACTAAACAATAATGATGTTTGTCATGTCATAACTCTGCTTATCATGTTTCGACGAACAGTTGTTCGGTAAATTGAAACAATTACGAAACAAACAATTGACTTAACGTAACTCTGCGTATTGCTTTTCTTCCTACCGACTACTAGGCGAAACAAATAATAAGCGTAACGAAACTATACCAAGCGTTACTAGTCCAAAAGAAAGGGTTGCCAATAGTTGTCTGAGAAAGAAAAATCTGCGTAGGGTGAGTGGGGGTAAGATGAAATAAGATGAAAAGCAGTGTAAGATGAAAAACTACTCGTAACACCCAAGTGCTACGAGTAGTTTTTCATCTTACACTGTTTTTCATCTTACCCCACTCACCCGTAATGAAATTCGGCGAAACCGTCACCCTTTTATACATCTCGGATGACACCCCTATCGCACAACAACAAGGCCGTCATTCTGTCTCTTTACGTTAAGTTCACGAAATGATATGTCTCTGACGCTAATTGCCTGTGACACAGCAGCTCATCGAGTCGACGAGCGACGGGGTCGACGGGAAGCACAAGAGTAAATATTATACAACGCCAGTAACTGCCTCCTGTTCAGGACAGTAGCTCGCACCGTCTGACGCATTCTTAAGGGTCAACAATCCGTCTTGCTCCGGAATCAGCGACCCGGCTAAGCGACATTGTGAGCTTGGATGTATTATATTTCCGACCGGAAATGGATCCCTGATTGCGAAGTAAAATATAAATATTGTATTTTATTTTATTTTAGAACCACAGTAATAATGTTGGTTTATGTTGAGCTGAAGACAAAGACACGGGCATGGCATTGATTTGACTGACTAGGTAACACGGCGATCATTTTAACGTTTTACCTCCCCCCTGTATCGGTTGACTAAATGGCTACATCACTTTTCCTACCCAAGAAACACCATCAAATGCGACGATAACAATTGTTGATTATAAATCTGCTCGGCCTCACGAGAAATTCTTAGTGATTTCTCTGTTAATGTATGTAAATTTCTTTCGCCTGTTTTCGACATCGGACGCCACTATCGGATGATATAAAAACGTTTTTTTTTTTCCTCTCTTTTTTTTTCGAGGCTTAAGTGAAAACGTTTTTAAAACCAATGATGTGAAATTAAGACATTTAAGTCTCCAAAACCAAGCTGAGTGTTCTAACCCGAGGCCATATTGTCTTATTTATGGTACCTACGAATTTTTTGAGGTGTCCCAATCTCGTTAAGAGTCCACCTTTCGAACAAAGCCATTGTATTCTAAGAAGTCCTCAAGTGAATAATTCTCAGTTTAAAATGAACGTATATATAAGATAAAATCATTGAAATAACGACTTTATTATTTACAGCAGAGTTCATTTTAATTGAAACTTTGTTTGACTGTTTGTTTTGGCTGCATGTCACGACGCATTCAATGTTGAAAAATATTATCTGCCAACAAAGTTTCATTTAAAATGAACTCTCTACTGTAAATAATAAAGTCGTTATTTCAATGAGCTATTTTGTTTTATATTTCCGTTCATTTTAAACTGAAGATTATGCTTTTGAGGACATAATAGAATACAATGACTTTGTTCGATATATGGGCTGCTAACGAGATCGGGACACCTCAAAAAATTCGTACTATACGTTCGGCCGCTCGTAATCGCATTCACCATCTCTTTCTGTCACTAGCTTACACCATTTGATAGAAAGAAATAGTAAGCCAGCGCCCGCGTGTTAGACTAACCTGGCCTGACCCTCATTATACAGAGGTCAGCTAAAAATGTTATCGCGGATACACATTTTTATTTTATTTTTAAAAGTCGACATATCTCGGAACTGGTGACTAATGTTGTGTAATTTATGGGACGTAGGTATACTTATACAAGATAGGTACACACACATCAATAAGCAAGATAATATAAAATTTCTGAAAAACATTTCCAATGATGTTCTATCCACTTACCCTATATACCACCTGACGAAATATTCCACATTAATTTAGAGACACCTTGTATAACCTAGCGAAAGGTTTCGCATTAGTTCGTTCTAAATATGCTAATCATCTTAATACTCTCGGCTGATAGGTTCAAAAGCACCCGAAAATTGCACGAATTCCATTTGGGTATTAAAAGCCGCCAGCTTCAAATCGACTTAACTTTCTCCAATCTGTTTCTATCAGTGCTCAATTAATTCACATAATTCATTCATTACAAACATCGAACTCCGGCCTGGCATTTTAAAACTTTTGAAATAAAATTTCATTTAGCAAGATGAGTTCTCGAGTTTGTATAATAATGACTGTGCTTTTAGGAAACAATTTTGGAATTGTTTGACAAATAATTATAATTAAGTCCTTCGGATAACTTCTAGATTCGGAGCTGAGAACTTAATTGTTAATAAACTGTTGAACTAAAAACTGTTTCTACACGAATGAGACATTCGGCAAAGGTACTTACTTATTACTCGTAAATTTCATTCCGCTGAATAATGAGACCTCGCGCCATCTTTTTGATTACATAAGGGCTTCAAATTTGACAGGGACTACATGAGTGTCATACCCTAATTTGGTGTTGTTTCGATCACCACAATGACTAATAATTGGAAACATAGAAGACAAAAAGAGGAGAATTGTAAAAATACACCACACTTCTGACGCTTGTGTATAGCTTAACTATGCTTCATGTTTTTACTTTTCATTTGGTCTGAGTTAGAAATTTAAAAATTAAATTAGAACCACTTGGTTTGGCGTGTAAATAGCTAATCCCGCTAAGCCCGCTGGTATCAAAAATACCAGATATTATTAAAAGTTTGTAGTTCGCGAGCACTTTTAAATTGGGTTTCCGAATGGCAAATTTTCGTATTTTTTATTTTAGAACTAATTTCGATTAGTATAGTTTCGTTTCTATTTGTAAATATCCATAAAGTGCACATTAAGTTATTACTGTAATTAGCGGGTATCTAAAGATTGGCGGGAATACCTAGACGTGTACATACCTTAGAGACTGGAAGGACACCGCTCAAAATCGATATCAATGGCGAAAATGGGGGGAGGCCTTTGCCCAGCAGTGGGACATACACTAATGCTAAAAATGTAGTCGTAAGAAACGTAGTTCAAATAACGAATTTATTTTTACTCGAACCGATTTGCCATTTTCATACTTAGACGATAATGATTTAATTAAAACGCCTGTTACACGCCCACCTATCTGATTCCGTTTTTAATTGCAAATTAGAAGCTTGTCGACGATAGAACGTATACTGTTTCAATAAGGGTGACCCAGATCTGGGCTCCGGATAAGTATTCTGGCGCTTTCGGGATCATTAACGTTTTGAATTTTAACGGTGGGTCATATAAATAAGTACTTTTATTATATTTTTAAATGGCTCTGTCAATACAATGTCGAGGTAGAACAAGACATTATCTGTACGCTTAGTATAAGTTTTACCCCACCAAAATACTTCTCGATCGCGTTTACGTAAAAAAATCAATTACTAGGGAAACATGGACAGCGCCTCCGCGGCCGCGCGTCCATGTTTCCATAGAATTGAAATTTTTACGTAAACGCGATCGAGAAGTATTTTGGTGAAGTAAAACTTATACTAAGCGTACAGATTTTATTCAGTCGTTCTTCGGTGTGTTATGTACACAAAAGGTGAACTATTAAACATGATAGAAAATAATGTTTCTAGCTCAGTTGCTGAACAATATTATAATTTTAAGACGATTGTTAAAATTAAGTCGCTCACTCAATGTATGGACACCTCATATTATAGGACTAATTGGGATGTCTATTTTTTTGCAATGTATAGTAAATCGAAAACCATTTCGAGATAAATGGTTTTTAACTCGTTTTCTGTAGTTATTTAATTTTAATATTATATAATGAATTTATTACATAACAAATAAGCAATGACCTTCATTTGACTTTGGTGTAAATTGCGTGACCGGTCCAAGTCGTACTTTTTTCTGTGTGGTTAGAATTCTTTACAAATTTACGCGTGGATTATAACTACGGAGTTTGATTTGGACCCACTGCCTGACATCTAGCACTTTGACAGCGCCAGTAAAGTGACACTAGTTACAGTGTACCACCACGCAAAAATAATTCAAGGGGTTGCCTTATCGTACGCATTTAGATAGATTTAGAAATTTGGCAGTGTGGGAGCCCTCAATTACAATCTGACGTCATCAACCAAAATAGTTTCAATAATTAATTTTGAAAAAAGTAGTGAACTAATTGACAAAATATTGAATTAGTTTCTTATAATTGACTTTTCTATACAAAAAAAATATAAAAACCACTGGTAATTTTTTTTAGACATTCCCAATTAAAGCAACTGAGTTAATCCATCTTTGACTGAGTTAGAAGCACAATTTTTCTATCATATTTAAAATTCCACTCTCGTCTGCCAATTAACCCCGATGGGTTTGAACTCACGTAGGTTAAAGTTAAAGAAATTAGCTAACCGTAAAAAAGTCGTGGTTCAAGCAAAGAGTCGTGGGTTCGTGCCCGGGCTCGCACCTGTGAGTTTTTCGCAATTTATGTGCGCAATTATATTTGAAATACCATTAGCTTTATGACAAAGGCAAATATCGTAAGGAAACCTGGACATAACTGAAAAAATTCAATGGCGTGTGTGAAGTTCTCAATCCACACTGGGCCCGCGTGGGAACTACGGCCCAAGCCAGAGGGCTAGAGGAGAATGAGAGGAGGCCTGTGCCTTGCAGTGGAACGTATGTAGACTGAGATGGTGATGACGATGAAATTGCTACCACGAGTGGAGCGGCTCAAACGTTACTCTATCGGCCAACTAGATACCTACAATACGTTTACTTTTAGTTTACCACTGACAGATGGCTTGCCTTCATTTCATTTCCAACTTTAACACTATACAAATAAAGTAGTTATTATAAAATCTGCAAACGTGGGTAACAGTATTCTAAAATTGGCTTTATTTGTAGGTCGTTAAAGTTGATTATGAAATGAAGGCAAACCATCTGTCAGTGGTAATCTTTATGTAATTTTACTGTACCTGGAGGCAAGTCTAACTCGTACAATTTGCATTATTTATATTGAGCAAAAGACAACCTTAAAACAAAACGAATTAGTTTGCTCATTCATGTCGGAGCTCATTTCTTACTTAAATTTTCACTGTATACAAATACACAAAAAGACTCGTTAAATATGCACGCATTTTCCATTTAGTTTTACTCAAAAATCTCAATCATGGCAGTCCATTAGCAGTTCAAAGAGACCCAGGTCCGAACATATTGAATCATTCCAGCATCAGCTAAAAGTAGACGAGCTGATCCAAATTTATTCATTGGCTCGGGCAACTTAGTTTGCGGTCCGGGCTCGGAACACACCAGTCATCGCTGGGATGCCATATTTTATTTGAAACTCGTTTAGGTCCGAGACCGGATTACACCTACGTCCATGTTTGTTGGTTTTGATAAATGATGTTTGGACCTAACGTTTTGAATGTTAATTTCAATTTGCATAAAATCACGCGTAACAGCGTGACTGCAGAATGTCACGTGGGTTTGTGAAAAGATGAGTTTTCATGCGGTCCAGTAATAAAAAAAATTAAATGGATACTTCAGCTGTACGCTCTTAAAAAACATTTCGTCAAAACGTTTCTGTGGTTATTGCCATTACTCTTCGTGCGCGATATTTGCCACAAAAGTAATGTCGGTCTCTCTGCAGCGACTCCCTCAACTCTCTTTTCTACTTCCAACTTTTGTCGCCAGCTCATTTAAATAAATCCTTTTATTCAGAAAGGGTTAGAATGAAACTCACCCTTTGCTTTTGGACTTGGCAAAATACTTGATAAAATATAGGCCAAACAAATGTTTAATTAGAATAATGTTTACTATAAAGTGTTACAAATCAGACCGGTTGTATTCAAGAAAAACTCAAGCATAAATTCTAATATATAAAAATCTCGTGTCACGGTGTTTGTTATCGAACTCCTTCGAAACGGCTTGACCGATTTTTATGAAACCTTTTTGTCTACATTCGGTAGGTCTGAAAATAGGTCGTAGGCTACTTTTTATACCTACTCCTATGGCAAAACAACGTTTGCGGGGTCAGCTAGTAAATAAATAATAATAAAGCATAGGACAATTGACACCAATTCACCTAGTCCCAAACTAAACAAATCTTGTTCTATGGACTCTAGGCAACGGATAAACATACTTATTTAGACATCCTAGACTCTAACACAAACATTCCAATTTTTCACACAAATATCTGGCCCGACCGGGAATCGAACCCGGGGCCCCAAGCTTCGTAGTCAGGTTCTCTAACCACTAGGCTATCCACACTAACAGATAGATTAGTGTGGATTAAATCTTGGAAGTCGATTTAACCCATTTCCAATGGTGGGATTGACTTGAATTTCGGTATGCATAATTATGTAGGTTGGACGACAATACAAGTATAGTCAACGAAAAGCATTTACTATAAACGTATAAAGCATTAATAACAAAATTACATTTTTAAAAAAGCCTTTTTTGACTCGGTACAAAATAAAATAAAACCGTTAAATTTTTGAAAAATGTGCAGCAAACGTTACCTGATTTTTTAATTAAGGTCAATTCCATGCTCCAGTACAAATTAAAACAACATGCAAAAAAAAAATCAGATTTTTAAATTCCAAAGTGTGAAGTGTCGAATACTCACTATTAAACATCTTGTATCCTGTAATTTCTAAGACCTACATCACTACTCTAAGTTCGAAAGCTAGATTATATTTTTTGTCGGTTAGCGCGCGTATTCAAGCGAGCGAGGTATTCGAGCGTCCGTTCTAGATTAGGCGGCCTATCCCAGCCAGCCGCTGTATCGACCCACGCCCCGTGATGCTATACTACTATACTACTGTCAATCTGACTGCTAAGCGCGGGCACAGTAAGGCCGGAGTGAGGCACAGTGACAAACTATACAAAGTGCCCTAAAACTTATCCGGGATATCTGAACAGGTGGGCTTAGTTTGATTGACTTGTTTGTATGAGTGAATGTTTTTGAAGATTTTCTAATTGTGCTTGACAACTTTTTTTGCTACATTTTATATGACTACATTAAATGTAGTAAATTGAGTTCATGTTATGCGTCTGACTTTGTTAATGCCGATGAACCATATTAAATCTACTCATATTTTTTTCACAAACATAACAAAAAAAATGTAGCAGCACTCAACATTAAATTAAAATTTTGTGCGACTAAATTCTGATTCGAAGCTCCTGTTTAATATTACACACACAAATCACAAAAACCCAACTATCGCCACCAACAATGTAAGTAGTTTGTTTGTCGCGTTTCGAACTCAATCACAGCTCAATCATCTTCAGAGTATGGCAACCGTAATTTGCAAAATCACAATACTTGGAATTCTCGGCTCGGCCTATATAATAATAGTACTATGCTGAGTTTTAAGAGGACAGATATGTATCATGGTGTCGTCGCTGTTTATTTTGTTCGATTAATCAGAGACGGCATCTTATATATGGATACATAAAATAACAGGAACTTAACAGAAAGTGTTTCAACGGGCATTTAGGATATTTGGAAGGTACAAACTGCATAACTTTACACAAAAACATTCAGACGAATTGAGAACCACCTTTTTTTTTTGAAGTCGGTTAAAAATGACAAAAGTTCATGTTTACGACATTTGGAATCGCGGGTTTTATTTCTTTTTGTGTCTAGATTCGGTGACCTATCCTGCTCAGCAGCTTACCGGTGAAGTGAAAAAGTAAGTAAAAAATCTAGAAGATTATGAAATATATCACAAATTAAAGACTTTTTAGCAATCACGTTTTTACATCGTCGAAAATGTACTTCAAATTTCAGGCCTTAAAATATTAACATCCTGCTATTTTCGCAAATTTGCTGACAGCCAGGTTCAGTTTAGTAAAATAAACCAACAAATAAAAAAACATTGTAAAATAAATGAATGCTTTTTAAAACGCAAACAAATCTAAGCGAAGAATTATTTCGGGCTTGAAAATCGTACTTCAAACAAAATATTTTATTTTTAGTCTTAATAAAAAATGGGTCAAGAATTCTCTCACCTTTCTTTGTTCACGGCTGTTTGTATTGAGAAGTAACAATTGTAAAATGGCTTCACATTTTTCTTGTTATGTTTGTGAAGAAAATAATATATATACAATTTACTTGAGCCGACTGGTATTGCAAGAGACGATGCCAAGAGACCAGATGGTATGAGTTTGATTTCATGGAAGGCGGGTCGGGTGCGTATGGGATGCAACCTGTTCAGACACGCTGCCCCCTTCCCATCTACATGGAACCAACAACAGAGCTGGTACAGCTTGTGAAGCGGCTGAAAAAGCTAAAGCATGCAAATACAGAGGTCTAGGCTCCTAATATGATTCTGTCCCATTCGGTGTCGAGACCCTTGTCCGTGGGGTCCTAGCGCTATAAGGTTTTTTAAGGAAATAGCAAAAAGGTTAGTGGACATCACAGGAGACCGAAGAGCCGGCAGCTACCTCGGACAAAGAATTAGTTTAGCTCCCCCGAACGCAGCCAGTATCGTAATATATTTTACTCGTAGTTATTATTATTTTATTATATTTCTTAATTCTTTTAGTTTTAGGTTAAATAAACTTTTACTTCAAGGTCAACAACTTGTCATCTATAAAAATATAAAACACGGACGGACTTAAATATCTTTTCCGAGCACTATTATTAAGGGTATGTCAGCTAATGCACCAGAGCCCCCAAACAAAGGCTGAAAGCGAGTGACGCGAAGTCAATAGCGTAGCGCTTGTAGCAGAATAAAAACAGCGAGGATTTCGAAGCAATTAAATTTGCCGGCACGCGCATAGCCGTAGCACAAAGGACCGCTACGCCGGCGGCTCTATTATGTGTGGGTGAGTGATAATTACAATTCGACAGTCACGAGTAGTTTTGAAGCCAGATACGTAATGTTTTTTAATTCTTTTTGGACGATGATTCGACACATGAATTGAAGATGCAATAAGATCCAGTAGCGTAAAGGGAATATTTTAGTTAGGCAACACAGGGAGTGAGGCGTGAGATAGTTTGTCTTCCCGTGTAAGAATGCCTCGTACAATAAAATACAATACAAATATTATTTATTGATCACCAAACAGTACAGAAAAAATTAGAGTATGCACAAGCTATCATGACGTCTCATAAAAAGTCTATGCGTATACAAGCTTGTATGGAATCCTCGATGCGCGAGATAAGCTCAGAGACTAGAAAATGGAATTATCGGTGCTATGATTATGGCAGACCGAAAGACGGCGACCATTGCAAAGATAACAATTGTAAGTTTATACAGATGGTGCTCTGACCCTTCACAATATTGCCTTTTGTCTGAAACTGCTGATAATGATCCCTATTAACTAAATGCTCTCACCCACTCAAAGGTTCACTGGGTAAGATCAAGTTCGCCTTTCTACATATTGTATCTTAACAGTTGCCAGTGGTATTTTTACACGCTTTATATTTATTCTTTTTTTACATATTTTATTGGTTTTATTAGAACACGGTATTACTCACTAATGAAATTTAATCCTTGATGAACCATAATCACCGCAATAACCGATTTGTTAAGAAATTAATTAAGGATTAACCTGAGAAAATAAATATAACATGGCTTTTTATCCATATCCACGGCCGTTTTTTAGCTTGCCTAACATTTTTTATTCTTATCATTAGTTAAAAGAAAGAAAGAAAGAAAGAAATATTTATTTGTGACAACTAACATAGACAAAAGAAAATTAAAACAGAATAAGCAATAAAAGCAAAAATAACACAATGAGAAAAAAAAATAATATATAACATGCTTGTGTCACAAAATGGTCCCAAATCAGCAAAATATTGCCAATCTTGCGAACGGCGCTGATCTTCCTTTGGGACCATAAAACCATAGTTGTGTGATTTATTTAATTTGATATCTAGCCACAAAATGGCTCTGTAGCACATTAAAATTGACATAATATAACGGGGAAACCGATATTTGAAATCACACCTCCTGAAATACCATTCGAAAGTGGTAAATTGTTACAAAAATAACAATTAGGTAGATTAAGTTCGCAATCCGCACTGGACTGCGTGGGAACTACAGCCCAAAACTCATTCTAACAGGCTTTCTGAGCCCAGCGGTGGACATCTATTTTCATAGGCTGGAGATGATCACATTGCTCAATGTTTTATTTACGTATCCCTTTAATATTATAAACGTTAAAATTTGTATGGATGTGAGAATGTTTGCTACTCTTTCATGCTAAAACGGTTTGACGGATCCAAATGAAATTTTGGACACGGATAGTTTATAACTGCGTTGTTCCAGCGGGATAGCGATAAAATAATTTATTCGTAGACGGAATCGCGAGCGACAGCTAGTTTTCTATATGCAAGGAAACTTTTTCAGGATCAAGGTTGGCCAGAAGCTAACATAGTAGACATTATTGGCTTCACCTCTAGGTTTTTAGCTGTTAATCTGACATAGCGAAAAACGAGGCAAGTTTTAGAGAGGATTGAATACCGAAAATTTATCCACCCACTCAATACTTCGGAAATATTATGAGATGAAGAACCATTTACATAATAATGGTCCTCAGATTAGTTTTCTAATATCGGTAAGGAGAAGCTTATATTTGGAACTATTACAAAATAATTATAAGGAAGCCTATTTTTGTAATCCACGTTGTTCTTCTCTTGCTTTCCACAAATCTCCCTTTCCAGAGCTATCTATGCGACCATTCGCTTAGTTCCACATCAAGAGGCCGGAGCTATTGTCTAACACGCGGAAACTCGCGATCACGTTTACCATCTCTTTCTACATTTATACCGTGTAATGGAAAAAAGTGATCCCGAATACGTTAGACAATAAGGCCGCAGATTATCTAGCCATCACCGCCTCGGCTGGCCTTGCTATCGGTATTGGTTTCGAACGGCATAATGTGGTTGAGTCCACCCATTTTTGAAGATGCATCCAGCAGAATGTATTAAAATTTTGTTACAATAAACAGTTAAAAATGCAAAAAAAATAAAAATGTTTTTATCATAAATCAAGTTACAAAATACGCATTTACTAAGCACATAATAAAATTCTGCGTGACATGAAAAATCTTTTAGCCTACATTTTGGTCATAAGTAAACTCAAGCGACTTTAATTTTGTTATTATTATTATTTTCAAAGTCAAAGTTTATTCAAATTTAGGTTATAACAAAAATTAATGAACGTCGAAAAATCTACCACCAGATCGGAAAAACAAAAACTCTTTTGAAAATAAACTGGCATCGGGGTAAGTAGGTATATATTTTTTAAAACAGGTCTACAGTGTTATTTAACCCTTTCAACGCCAACGACACATATAGGTGTCACAAAGTACAGTGTCAAAGTGATCTTGACACAATGACATAAGATTCAAAGCAGGTTTACGTTTTGTCGAGGCGCGGCGTTGAAAGGGTTAATTACATTTAACTCAACTAAAATATTCGAAGCCATGGATCTCCAATGCGGATTGAAATTATTTCCATTTTCTATTCATTGTTTTGTATATACGATTGTTTAGCAACTGTGATTCTATAGCAGTCCGGAGCAGGTCGTGTCAAGTGTAAGCGTAACAATTCGTAGGGCTATCGTGTTGCGAGGGCACTCGCCGTCCATGCCTCTCGACCTAATCGTTAATGACCTACTGGCGAATGGATACTACTAGCGATTTTTCAGGCGGTCTAGCCAAAACTTAGTACATTTTCTACTTTATTTGACAGGGGTGAAGAGTATTGTGCGAGGTAACTTACGTGACATAGAATTATGCTTTATAATGTCAATATAAATCATCTTAAGTATATGATCTCCAGCTTATGTAGATCAATCTGCTGAGGACAGGCCTCTCTTGGGAACGAGAGGTCTGTGGGGAGTAGGAACTTCGCACAAAATAAAGAACTTCACAGACGTGTGCAGTTTTTCCTGAGATGTTTTCTGTACCTGAAAAGCTCGTAGTCAATTCCAAATATAATTTCGCACATAAATTCTCAAGGCAGCTCGAGTTCGAACTCGTAATCTTCGGCTAAAGAGGCCATAGGTCAAATTGGACTACAATGGCACACATAATTTTTGCCGTATTTAGGTGCAGATTTCTTTGCGCGATAGAATCCGGAATATCTACGGGAATTCGCCGAAGAACTAAAGCCACCGACATAGGTCGAAGAATATGCAAGAGGCAATGGGCGAGCCGCATCGCTTGAAGAACAGATAACTTGGGGTAGAAAGGTTCTCAAATGGTCACCAAGAATCAGAAGGCAAGGCGTTGGCAGGCCTCCCACTCGGTGAACTAACAAAATCGTGAGAGATGCGGGCAACCGCTGGATGCAAGTGGCGAGTTGATTGTGGCGTTCTAAGGGGCCTCTCCCTTTGTTCAACAGTGGAAGTCTTTCAGGTGATGATGTGTTGATGTAGGTGGAGATATAGACTAGCTGTTAACCGCGACTCCGTCTGCGAAGAAAAGGGGTAAGACCTACCAAATATAGAGAAAAAAAATTGATAAAAATCGGTCAAGCCGTTTCGGAGGAGTTCGATAACAAACAACGTGACTCGAGATTTTTATATATTAGAATAAAATAACCTGTGGGAGGAATAAACTGTGGAAATAGCCTATTTGTAGGTACTCTAAGAAAACATAACGCAAAACATCAACCTAATTGCCCAACGTCATGTCGAATTTGCCAACAAATTGGAGGGACACGAATGAAAAAATAAGTCGTAAAAGATCGCACCAGTGACCTAAATTGCTAAATCCATTCCTTTGTTTCGTAAAACGCTGGCGTAACTTGTCCGTTAGGTGGGACCGCCGTAAATTTTACGCATCTATTACTATAAAAAAAGGGTCGTAAAACATCGCTGATAAGCGGAAAGGCTTTGATTATAATTTGATTTAGTTTGCACTACCGGGGAGTGGCCGGAAGTATCAGTAGCAATCTTGTGAACTGTTTTTTAACCCCTGCAACTTTAACTAGTGAAAGTATAGCATACCACAGAACATCCTTCTCAGTCCATCTTGTAAGGTTACGGTAATATTTCGTTAAGTGGAAAGTTCGCTAGGACAACGCCATCTATTATCGAAGTCTTCCGAAACGGTTTGACCGATTTTTATAAAACTTTTTTCTCCCTATTCGGTAGGTCTGAGAATAGGTCGTAGGCTATTTTTTTATTATACCCGTATTCTATGCGGACGGAGTCGCGGGCATCAGCTAGTATAGCTATATGATGCTCAATGTCTCTGTGATGCGTTTCCGCGCGATGTCTGGGTGTTTGTTAGTCAATCACGTATTAAAGGCTGCACATGAAACTTACATGAAACTTGGCGTTCAAAGTATGTCTACAAAGATCTGAATTAGGTAACCGTTTAACCAATTGACAACCCTGTCCAGACATTCGATTTTGAACCGTAAATGTTGCTAATTTTAATTGGCTCTGATTTCTGTTTGACGGCAAACAAGTATATTGATAGTAGGTATTGATTTAGGGTTAAGACATAATTATACACGTGTGACAATCGAGACATCCAAATATCACCACAAAACTTTTCCATTTATAATATTAGTATGATATGACTTCTTTACGCAGACAACCCATCACGAGAAATCCCAGACGACATTAAATACTTACAGTCAGCAGCAGAACTGGATGAGCGGCTCAGATGCTCAATATGATCTAAGTATACACTATTGACAAGGTGGTAAGAGAGTGTGTAGATCATTTTAAGTACCACAACCGCTCATCCACTTCTGCTGCTAACTGTCATTCGAGTAGATCTCCAAATACAAACATCGCACGAAAATGCGATTTAAAAAACGAATCAACGAACAAAACCATCGTCTTCCAGTGTAAAAATGAAGATCGCATCTGTCTTCAACCTGCGATTGGCACCATTTGGACCTCAACGAAAACAAATCTAACCGTCGGTTCCATTTTGCATGTTCCACGACTATAAACGTGGATCTCGTAGCCTGTTCAAAAATCGCTTCGGCGAATCATTCTTATTCCGAGTTAAGGCGGTTTTCCACTATAACAGTGCACTACTAACGGTGTGAGGTAAAAAATATTTTTTTTTGTTTGAAGACAAACATAACGAGGAAACTTGCACACACGTGCGAAGAAAGTCAATGGTGTGTATGAAGTTCCCATTCGGCACTAGGCCAGCGTGGGAACTACGGCCAAAGCCCTCTCATTCTGAGAGGTGGCCTGTGCCCTGCAGTGGGACGTATATAGGATGATGATGATGATGTAGTCAATGTGGGTAATATAATTCTAAATAAAATCTTAATAAATTCACATTCAAATAAAAAACTCAAACAAGTCTTATCTATAAAAAAAAAACTAACAACCACGCAAATGAAAAATTGCAAAGACCCGTGCCAAGAGGGATACGCCATGCAGTCGATGTATCGTGAAGTGTATGTCCTGTAGTAATTTAGTTTATATATAATGTGGTCAAAACTTCATGCCCAGTCAAAGTAAGTTTTAGGTACTTATTATTCTATTTTGGCTTACAGATAGCAATACAAGCATTTTACTCGATTCAGAACACCTATTCAGAATAATTTCCATTGGGAAGATCACCAGCGCGATGCTTATTGTCTATCTAACTAACCGTTGTACTAGTTTTCTCCTCCAACTTGAGTGCCATCCGTGTAACATACCAGTAAAGTTATCTAGACGACATGCTCGCCTCGCTTGGTATGTGAAGAGCAAGCATTAGATCAGAAGTTCTCTCATCCGCCACCGGGAAAATTTGATGATCCCAACATCTCAACACGACGGCTGGAAGGCTGCCAAAGTGTCGCTCTGAATCAGTTTATTTATCTAGGTATCGGTTCGATAAAATCTCGTGGAGGACTATTATAATTATTATTCGAACCTTTCACCTCAGCATTTATAGTTTCTGATGGAATAAATAAATGGTAAGTATGTACCGAACCACATACATAGTGCCCATTCTCTCAATTCAGAGGGGAATATTTTCTTTTAGCTAGTGAGGTGCGCCGGCGAGCGGCTTACATAACCCTATTTAAGTAGGTATGATGCTTATGTTGTCATTAATGCATAAGTTGTTCTACATCACACCAAATTTAAGTCCATATTTAGATACTATTACTAGCATAAAATATCAAAATGATAACCATTTTCAAATGCTAGAGCTCTAGCATCTGACTCGTGTCTGTTTTATGTTAAGTTTTTTACTACAATCGAGTCACTGTCGAACGATTTATTGAAGGTATTTTTAACGAAACCCAGAAACAGAATCGCACTGACATCTATGTGAAACATAAGAAAACTAAAGTGACAATGCCATCTTGCGGATTCTATGGTAACAAAACACAATGTCGCAGCGCTTCCTAACTGAAGTTTAGAGTTGGTTAGCGTATTCCGTAGTTTTAAACAATTGAAACAGATGGCGCTGTAAGCTTAACGTGCAATTAACTCAGAGTCGCACACAATCTAAGCAAATTAAAAATAAGGGTTTTAACTAGATGGCATTGCTGTGTAATAAAAACAATACTTATAAACCAAAAAAACAACACACAAATCTAAGATTCGGCTGCATGACTTTATGATTTTTTTTTAATAATTGACAAGGGAACTAAAAGATACTGAAAAGGCACATAATGTATCACTAGGCCAATGTTCCGACTTTTTTATTTATTGCTTTGATTATGTTTATAATTTAATTAAAAAACATTATCTACCTTTGCAACAAACATTTATATTATGTACCTACCTGCATAGATACAATGTATTGAGTACCTATTACTAGTTCAGTTCATGTAGAGTATGGGCAGCAAAACAAATCTATATAAAATCCATTAAAATGTAAGTTTTTTTAACATTTATTTATATTGACTATAGGGTCTATAGGTATTGGTACAAACAAAACTGCGGACTGAAAACTAGATTGTAGTTGTTAATACAATACGTATTTCAAACCTATTGAAACGTCAAAAATCTACTTGAACTTCATTTTACTAACTATCGATGATAATAGTACCTACGGTCGACCAAAAATTGGTCTATACCAGTTTTGACAAAAGTTTCGGTGATATTTAAATTTCGCTTAGGTTGACATTTCTAATTGAGTGAAGTCTTTAGTCACTGTCATCATGTTATTGCAAGGGAAAATCGATCTCGTTGTATCATGACATATAAATAAACGTCAACTGTAAGGTGGTAGACCATATTTTTGGTTGACTGTACCTGTACCATCCCTTACTCCCTGTCGGGGTTAAGGACCTCCAGCGGCACAGCATTTCCACCCGTAACTAGTTCACTAGGTGACTCAATCTGGCAATTTCCGGACTCACGCGAATGATTTCCCTCCCGGCGCAATATTTAGTCGCCCACTTGTAGTAGCTTTGTGAAGGGTGTGCGCACGTTGTCATACAAAACGTGACGCTCCCAAGGTATTCGCTCTCCCATATTCTAGCCCTTTACCTACGGGTCAACTATAGTTGAAAGTATGTTTAGTATAAAAAAGACTTTCCTG
Organism: Archips crataeganus; assembly: GCA_947859365.1. Classification (NCBI taxonomy): domain Eukaryota; kingdom Metazoa; phylum Arthropoda; class Insecta; order Lepidoptera; family Tortricidae; genus Archips; species Archips crataeganus. The sequence continues at coordinate 6,494,238 of OX402048.1, read as the reverse complement.
TCACTGCTGTTTGGTAGAGAATTCATATTATAAGAAAGTATAGCCGACCAAAAAATTAATTTACCACACTAGGGTTAATAAATTGTATGGCTTATAACATCAAAGACTATGTTCACTTAAAAGTCAATGCGACGAACCGTTACTGTTTTTATTTTGATGCAGGAACTGTCGTAAAAAATGGTAAAACGCTTACTTGGTCGACTTTACGTTCAAAAACAATCCAACAAGTTTGCTTATTTTGAGAACGTAATTTTGATTGATTATTTTCCGCACAAAGCGTTTCCACTCCTCCTTTATAAACCGTACAGCTAAGGAGTGGAGTTCCCTACCTGTGACTGTGTTCCCTGAACACTACAATCTGGCCGTTTTCAAGTCTATGGTGAATGAGCATTTACTAGGCAAGCGTAATCCATCGTAAGCCTCATCTTCGCTTTCCATCAGGCGTGATTGTGGTCAAACGCATGTATCAAAAAAAATAGAGGTAAGTAGGTATTTAGCCAACAGCCACTGAGTTTAGGAGGTTTTTAAAGAAAGTTTAGGCTTTTAAAGTTAGTAAAACAATCAATTTCTGAGTAATTGGTTGTCTGGAAGAGATCGCTTTTTAGCGATAAGACCGCCTATTGTCTACCTGAATTTTTATTTTTGTAATGTCACTGTACTGTTTTTGGTGATCAATAAAGAATATTTGTATTGTATTGTATTGTAAAACAAAGTTTTCCCCCAAACCAAAAGTAATAAGTAGGTATATTACTGAGAGAGTTCACCTGCAGTTATGCTATAGGTACGTGTGTGAATACAATACCATTGCCTGGTTATTACTAATTTAACACCAAAGCCGGGTAGAGTAAAAATATCTACGGTCAGGGGCGCGTCGGCTCGCCGTTCAAGGTTCAGGCCTCACGTGAACTTGGAAATAGAATAGAATGACAATTTCTCTGTCCTATTTCAAATGAACGTTAATTAATCGGTTTTCGATTTGTTTTGCTCTTAACTAAACGGGGTTTGGAAGTGATAGGGTTAGTTTGATAGCGTTTAAGTTTTGGGGTATTTGGACATGCAACATCATTTAGTTTGAGAGGTTTGATAAGACTGATGGCTCGGCCACTACTAAGCCAGACCCGGGACGTGGCGAGCGTTCTCTGGTCGTTAGGCTATTACTTCTTATTTAACAACTAAGACCATCTTGCAACAAACAAATTTAAGCTTAGTTGTTAAAACTGGTTTATACTTGGAGTTCCCTATATTTTGACACTACTAAACTGAGCTTAACATAAATGCTCAATATTTTTTTCTACCAAGTTAGTGGTCCAAATAAACCAGATTATTGTTTTGCTGCAAGTAGCTTTTATTAAAAGTTCAAGTCGGTAAGAGCTAGAGCACAATAATTTCAACCGAGCAATATGACGTAGCAAGACTAAAATTTGTACACGTGTCGGTACAATACTCTTCTTCCTAGTCGGACACTCTTGTCACAGTGGTCGTGGTTGCGCAGACGAGGTACACGGAGTGATGTTCGGTGGGTCGCAGACTTTTTCGAGGACAGCCCTCTTAGCAATTTGCACAATACAATACAATACATTACATTATTTGGTACAATACTAGGTATATACTAAATAGACCCTAAACAGTGATAAAGTCGAAAGGAACTAGGCTCATGACGTCATGACGACAGAGGTTCGCAAAGTAATTTTTAACTGTTTCAAGAACAAATTAAGTAATTTTAGCGATTGTTTGGGTTGGTGTAAGTAGGTATAAGGTGTAGTGGAGCACGCATCACAGATGATGAGGAGCTTGGTTCGGTCCCAACTCCAGCTATACTTTTCTGATTTTTTTCAACTTGTTTTAGTTTCGGTGTACTTTGGAAAAAAAGTAGAAATAATTGAGTTGCGTTACTCAAAGCAAAAGGATAAACAAATCTTTCATTGCACCTTATTTTTAATTGTATCCAAACTATGTAATTTTGTTCAAATTCACAAGTAACAAGATAAACAGTATATAAAGGCTAACTTAACCCTTTTTGTTAACTTTTAAACGATTGAAGGACATCAGAAACCTGAGTGGTCGTGCAATGAAAAGTAAAGACAACCGAAATATAAAATAGACCTAAACAAATAGTGCATTAAAAATACACATGCGTATAATGAATATATGTAAGTAGGGTAGACCGGGGACAATTGAAACACGTTATGATTGATACATCTTCATTTTCTCGAATACTATATCCTACACATTAATTAAATAAATAAATCATGGGACAATTGACACCAATTGACCTAGTTCCAAACTAAGCAAAGCTTGTACTATGGGTACTAGACAACGGATAAACATACTTATGTAGACAAATGCACACTTAAAAACATATTAAACATCCAAGACTCGAGCACAAACAATTTCAATTGCCAGTTGAAATAAGTACGTACCTAAACATACAGTGTTAATTCACCACAAATACGCAGACAATTTCAGAGGCTATAGCTGAGTATGCGGAAATGGTTTTTTAACTGACCCCGGCCCGACGGCCAGAATTGATTGTCTTCCCCGCTTTTGTGAAAACTCTACCGCAGATGTTTCCCTGAACCTGTACCTAAGCGAATTTAAAAGCTATGCATATTTAGGGCTAGTTTTTGCTGAACAAGGTGAGAGGGTGAGACGTAGGTGCTTAACTCTTAAAGGTTTATGTTTTTAAAACTACTAAGATTGATATAAATATATTTAAGTATGTTCAACTGGAGCGTCAATCACTAATCTATTTCGATAGATAAATTGTGTCAATTGATTTGTTGATACATTATGTTTATTTAAATATGAAGTCGTCCTCGGTTTAACCCCCATTTGGGGGTAATTGCGGCTAATTTTTCAATTGGATCTAGTACTGAAAAAACTACTGTGTAAATTGGTAAAATCATAATTACGAAAAAATTAATACATTTCAAAGTTAAAGACTATTTAGCTAAAGAATGTTACAACAAGCCCCCCGCTCCATGAAGGTAGGGTGCCCTGGAGCTAAGCGGGGTGATGATATTGGTACGGCATTAGATTAAGAGAGCTAAAAATCGAGCTCATTGGTGTACCATGGGAGAGGCTCATGCCCAACAGTGGACTAACACAGTCTCATAATTATAGGTTTTTCAAAATTTATGAAGTGTATAGTTAACATTTTTCTTGAAGTGAATATTTGAGGATTATGAACTCCGAAAGTTTAATCTTTATGTAGTTGGGTTTTAAATTCTAGGAAAATAGACACCGCCATCGAAATCACAAATTTATTTAATACTAGCTTTTGCCCGCGGCTTCGCTCGCGTGTACTATGAGTATTCCAAAGAACCAAGATATCAAGCAAGCAAGCATACAGGCAAGCAAGCAAGCAGGTCCACAATTGACCGAGAAATCGGTGAACATACCTACATAAAAAATTCATAAAGTGGAATGCATAACCTCCTCCTTTTTTAGAAGTCGGTTAAAGTGCCCTTTGCGGCCTACTTACAGTATAAACTTATTATGAATTTTGAAATTTTAGCTTTCTACAACCAGTAAAACGCAAAATCCCGTTTTTTCCCGTTCCCGTAAGAATTTCGGGAAATGTTTTCTTAATGCTCCCCTACACTCCTCAAGGAACCCATTTGCCAAATTTCAGCTTTCTATGACCAGTAAAACGAAAAAGCCCGTTTTTCCCGTTCTTGTGGGAATTTAGGAAAGTCCTCTCTCAATGCTCCTCGACACTCCCCAAACAACCTACATGCCGAATTTCAGCTTTCTACAACCAGTAAAACGAAAAATCCCGTTTTTTCCCGTTCCCGTTGGAATTTGGGAAAGTCCTCTCTCAATGCTCCTCTACACTCTCCAAGCAACCTACATACTGAATTTCAGCTTTCTACGACCAGTGAAACGAAAAATCCTGTTTTTTCCCGTTCCCGTAAGAATTTTGCAAAGTCCTCTCTCAATCCAGCTCTACACTCCCCAAGGAACCCACTTGCCAGATTTCGGCTTTCTATGACCAGTAAAACGAAAAATCCCGTTTTTTCCGTTCCCGTGGGAATTTTGGAAAGTCCTCTCTCAATGCTCCTCTACACTACCCAAACGACCTACATGCCGAATTTCAGCTTTCTACGACCAGTAAAACGAAAAATCCCGTTTTTTCCCGTTCCCGTGGGAATTTGGGAAAGTCCTCTCTCAATCCAGCTCAACACTCCCCAAACAACCTACATGCCGAATTTCAGCTTTCTACGACCAGTAAAACGAAAAATCCCATTCATCATCATCAGTCAGTCAGTCAGTCAGTCAGTTTCTTCTTTTATATATATAGATTATGCTCATTGCTCAGAACGTATACTTACTCATGTCTTACGAAAATCATGGTACCTTCTCAATGGTGCCTGATATCGTTCGGAAGCTTAATATTGCGTTACGTAAACTTAGCTACAAGAAACGGTGCCTATTGTCATCGACGTTTGTCAAGACAAGGTTCCAAAGGCTATTACATAAGACGTTTGATATTACCTGGCAGTTACAAGCAATCACAGTGTGTTTGTTTACTACGGCCGACTTGAGGGCTATTGAAAGCGTATAGCCAACCAATTTGATTTCTGGGCCACATTGGAACCTTATCCTAGTAAGTAATTTATTTGTTTCAGTCAATGATTACCGAATGACAAATTTCTACAGTCGCTTCGGTATCACATTAATTGACCGTCCCTTCATAAATTTCTTAAAGGAGCATTCCACACAACACACAACTGACATTTACGTTCCTCGCATTTTTTATTTGCTTAAGCTATTTACGTGTCCCACTGGACGGTTAAGACTTTCCGTTCTTTTCGCCACTCGTCCATGTCGAGAATATGATCCTGCTATTCGTTTAAAATATGTTCCAATCCAAGTCACTATCTTAACTGATTTATTAGTTACTTGGCGGAGAGCCATAATGAATGAAGAAGCAAGATAGAAATATTGTAGTTTAATAAGTCACTATTTCTTTTACGCTCTGCCTCTCCTTCGAAAGCCATTCCGAATCGAAACTTAATCCAAATTTAGAACAAGCTGGTCCATCAGTTTTTCTCCACAGAACCCATTAGGTAGCAAGTTGCTGAGAACTTCAACCACTACATGCCAATTTTAGAGTTGTCAGCTGTGTAAATGTGTATATTTTCTGAAAGAAAAATACGGTTTGTTGCTGATTTTCTTAGCTTATTAGTTAACAAATAATTATTATATACAAAATAACACACCGTTTTTGTTTACTGAAATCACTGTAGCTACCTCACATGCTTTAAATGGCGTTCATGATGCAGGCTCCATTGTCACAAAATTAATGTACTTTTGCTCAATAACAAATTCATAATAATATGTACGTCACAAAAAAAGTTAAAAAAAGTTATTAACTGGCAACGACTGAAGTTGACCGCAAATGATTTTTGAAACGTATGCAATTATGATCGGTAGGTATTAAGTATTGTAATTGTCTGTGGTACACACTACGAGCTGTCACAACTAGGCGGTTTGTCCCCATGTCCATCCTTTTTAGGGTCCCGTAGTCAACTAGGAACCCTTATAGTTTCGCCATGTCTGTCCGTCTGTCTGTCTGTCTGTCCGCGGCTAAGCTCAGAGACTGTTTGTACTAGAAAGCTGTAATTTGGCACGAATATATATATCAGTCACGCCGACAATATTCACTCCGAAAGTTCAAAATAATGTGTCCCCCCCCCTCTAACTTTTGAACCGTATGTCTAAAAAATAAACTTAATAAAAATTTTCTAGGAAAATTATTTTCAACTTAATCAGTTGAACAGTTTTTAAGTTTTTGTAAAAAAGTATTTCTAAACTAAGATTGTGATTTAACCGTCATTGCAAGCATTTTTTTCTTAAGTACCTATAAGATCACGCTAACAGTATTTTCTTTCAAATAAAAAAAATATATTACATCTGAAAAACAATCAATATACAAACTAGTTCTAGTAGACTGCAATTAGATTAGTTAGTTACCCAATTTGCCGATAGATGGCGCTGTACCGCCGACGTTGGGACCAAAACAACCACATTAATAAAGTATGCAAAGATTTTTTCGTACCTGCTACGGAACCCTATCTTGGGCGTGTCCGACACGCTCTTGGCCGGTTTTTTACCCTGAGATTGTAAAAGAAACGCATTTAACAAGTGAAAAAAAGCATATTGTGTCCTCTGTCGGCACTATTGCAGTCGACTAAAAAAATGCATGATTAAAAGTCTTTGTCGAAGATTTGCGCAGGACAACCATTATCTTGGAGGACTTGTAATTAAATTTTCCGAGAATAATTAGATTTTTCTAGACGAGATGAAGCTTTAAGTGTGTTAGGTGAGCCCTTCTGACATTATAAAAGTCTGCTTTTGTTCACTTAAAGTGAAATTTAATTGATTTTACTAGCAAGTGTTGCCCACATAATTGTTAATTATTAATCACTTCGCCGTATAAACAAAAAAAAGATGATGAGAGCGTTGCCAATTTTTGAAGCCAAAGTAGAAGTAGCGCCCTAAAAAAATTTGAAACATCGCTCTAATGTATACACTCTTTAACTAAGATTCTTTTACATCATACCGGATAACCTTGAATATCAAAGTAACGATAGGTATACTTAATATAAAATTATTATTATATTCACCCTGATTTTACATAATAAAGTAAACTAATGTTACTGGTAGAATACAAGTTACAAACGTTAATAAAAGTGCAAAACAGGTAATTACAGCGTAAACACTCGCTACCTACATAAACAAGCCGCAAAATTCAAACAAGAAAAAACTTGGCCCAAAAACACCATCTGAGGGCTTCGTCCGTACGCATTGTCACGACGCTGAATTCTATAGCGGCAGTTACCGCAGGAAGCATGACAAATGGCCGCCATTGAAACACTTCAGAGACAACCTTATCTACGCTTGTGATACCTATTATTTGGTGAGAATTTTATACCAATTTATGGCCGCCGTTTCGTTTCATTTCAATCTGTGCATAGTGTCGCTTTATATAAGTCCTTCGTAGCAACAAATGTTTAGAACGCGTTTGCGTCAACACTTTCAGTGCTAAAGCTCCAAATGCATAGACAGCGGAGGCGTGGCGGTGACGGTTGTAATATTCTAACTTGTATTGAACGAGTTCGCGGCACGGTACCGCACAACCGTTCATGCAAGTTAGAATATTACAACCGTCACCGCCACCGCACCGCCACACCTCCGCTGTCTGAGCGTTTGAAGCTTAAGAACCCGACAGGAGGGTTCTGTGTTCGGAGACAGTTTTTGATCCCAAGCCGAAAAACGCTGCTACTAGTATGTGGTCGCGAATGTGTGTTATATATGTTGTATGTGTGTGTGTATACCCGCCAATATGCCAATTGTATTGAGATTCAAAAGCCAAAGGTCGTATTGTCTAAAGCGGGCTCGTGGTCGCATTCATCATCTCTCTCTACGCTCATGCTATACCGTATTACAGAAAAAAGTGGTGAGAACGATTGTGAATAAGGCCTCAGGTAATTTGAGATCAACCAAATTTTGGTTTAATTTTATATATTCTTTATCATTGAGTAAAAATGTAGATTCTTGTTTAACATGAACACTGACGTCATTACAAATATCTGTCACATAAAATGCTGAAAACTGACAGGATAGTTGTAAAACAGGCCCTTACCTTAGTGTCGTTCAATTCGCAAGCAACACGTACTCAATTGTTTATAGCGATTAAAATTAAAATCAAAGTCCGTCAAAACCAAGCCTATTAAAACTACATAATAAATAAAAACAATGCAAATGAAGTGCCTACCTACAAAAACTCAGGCAAAATTCAATTAAAAAACAAATAAAAGCCAAAGATAATAATTGGAGTCCTTAATTTTGGAATACTTCTTATTTTTGTCTAAAGACAAAAGAAAGTCAAATGATGTGAAGCGTACAAAAGCACTTTTGAACAATAGAATCTTTCTTATTAACTGAGTTTTTTTTTAATTTTAACTTTGAAAAATCAACTGGGGGTGACGGCTGAATAAATATTACCAGAATCTAGGCATCGAAGGACGAACCAGTGATAAGTGAATTACGTCAATCGATCTTCGTTCGATTTTTTTCACTACATAGATTTAACTTGCCGTATTTGGACCAAATCTGAGAACTCGAGCTTAATAATCCACTTCTAGTGGATGGATTGACTTGAAATTTGTTATGGATATGAACTCTGAATAACAATGCAAATTCAACAAAAAGTATAGTGAGCAAAAAAAGCTTGTTATATTGTTTTTAACAAAGGTGTACTGCATTTGTGTAATTTGTGTTACTGTTGTATTTAACAAAAGTGAAAATAGTCAATTTATTTAATATTCAATTTATTTTTTACACCTTGGGTTGGTTTTAGTAAGATTTTCTGAGGATCTCTAATTTTTTCTAGTAATAAATATAGCCTATGTTACTCAGTGATAATGTAGCTTTCTACCGGCAAAAGAATTTTTGAAAACGGTCCAGTAGTTTTTAAGTTTATTCATTACATACAAAAATACAAATCTTTCCTCTTTATAATATTAGTGTAGAAGTGTAGAAGTGTAGATGTAGATAAGAAGAAAAATAATAACTATTTATTTATAAGCAGGGGACCGTACTAATGTGTGTAACTGTGTAATATAGGCAATAAATAACAACATAAATGTAAATATTTTTATGACGTACCTATTTAAAGATTGACACACTCGATTCTCATGTCTTTCTCCGTAATTACCTCAACGGCTTCATTAAAGGTCAGGCGTGTTTCGAATCGTTTCCATATTTTTCTTAATGCTATATAAAACTTACTGTTGCTTATTGGTGTCCGATATTGAGGGTTTCTATAGAAGCACATTTTATCGTTATTATATGATGAGCCGCAAAATCTCCTTGTATCAATACGTCCCTCTGATAAGACCCGCTTATAAGCCTTTCATCCATCCACAGCCCGAATTGAGTGCGGTCTTACGCACCGAGAAAAACTATCATTTTACTATTATCAACAACCAGAATATTTTCCGATAATTTGGCTTCTTCATGGCAGTCAAGTGGAAGGAAAGATACAAAATAACAAATCGAGCGCAACTCTTTGATAAACAGGTGACTTTTGTACATGATGGAAATAGACAAACAATAATTAGAAATTAAACGAACTTACCTGAAGTGAAGTTCTATTCTAATTGTGTGAGCTGCACAGTCTCGAAATGATAATAAATAACTCATGTAGTATTCGTATTCTACAGCCTTTGACCACGTATGTAAAGAGCATGTTTCTAAACGAAAAAACGCCTTGGACTAGTTTTCCCGCGCGCAGAGCTGTCATTTGTCATTTAGTTTAGAGAATATATATATATATAGAATAAATTAATAACGTAATGTAATGACTTTATTCGCGATACTGTGGGTAGTGGGTAGGGAGGGATTATCATTTCGAGACTGTGCAGCTCACACAATTAGAATAGAACTTCACTTCAGGTAAGTTCGTTTAATTTCTAATTGTATTTCGCTGCACAGTCATCTCATGATAATAAATAACTCATGTAGATGTTCAGAGATTCGCGAAGAAAAAGTCATTAACGTAAGATAATAAGGTGCATTTAATCAAATTCAATTTCGCATAAGTAACAAAAATATAGAAAATTACTATATTTGCTCAACTATAATATTATGTATGTAACATTTTCAATAAATCAATTATTCTCAGTCACATATGACTGAAGAAGAACAAGAAACAATATGTTTATTTCTACTAATTTTACTGTACTTTAAGTATTAGGACAAAGAACTAATCGTGCAAAATCATCTGATTGTATAATTGGTCTATTATAAAAGTTAGCAAATGTTTTTGATGTTTCACTCCAGCCAGCAGCCTTTCTTATAGTGTCAATATTTAGGCCGAGCCGATTCGCGGCTGAGGTGGACGCGTGGCGAGTACTATGAGCAGTGAATATGGAAGTATCAATACCACTTTTATTTAGAGTTACCTTAATCCACCTACTGATAGTCTGGGAAGTTATTTGTTTATGAGGCTTTTTAAATGCAATAAATAATTGATCACAATTATTACGAATTGCCTTAGTCTTGTCCATATATGTTAGTAAAGCTTGCGCTGGACATATTTCAGGTTTATCTAAGAAAAAAGGCAAGCTAAGTATTGGTTGATTAGAACCAGCCCTAGAAGTCTTGATAAAGTCAGATATTTTAATAAGTATTTTATCAGGATATTTATGGATATTGGATATTTTTATTAAAGATAAAGTTTGTACTCTATGTGCAGTAGCAATGGCTAATAAGGTAACTAATTTTTTGCTAAGGTTTTCTAATGATAGACTATTATTTGGAGACAATGTAGACAAATAATTTAACACAATTTGGGGTTCCCAGGTTGTGCTGTATTTAGGTTGTGGGGGATTCAGCCGAAATACACCTTTCATAAATCGTTTCACTCTGTCATCGGATGAAATTTTTGTTCCTAACAAAAGTGAAAGGGCAGATCTACAGCAATTAATACTTCCATATCCAGCGCCTTCACTACAGACATTTGTTAAGAAAGTAAGTACTTGAGGCACTGATGCCTTTAAATAATCAATATTATAAGTTATACAAAAATTATACCATTTTTTCAGGTACGTATTATACTGTTTGGCGGTACTGTGTGAGAGTGAGGCCAACATTATGTCAGCGGTAGCTGCTGACACTCCTCTCTGTGATAGCGCTTCCCGGACAGCACCGCGGCAACCAGGATAAGACGTTCTTGAAACTGCTGGTTGCTGGAATAAGTTTTGAACAATGTTGAACTTGGGCCTATTGTAATACATTCTGAACACACAAGCTTTATAAATACAGGGTACCATGCTTGTGCATGCCATTTAGGTACAACCACAATGCCTTCTGACTGCTCAGAGATAATTTTTTGTAACATTTTGGATATGAGTGAAAATGGGGGGAAAGCATAGAAAAAATATGGTTTCCATGAAAAAGTAAAGGCATCTATTTGAAAGGCGTCTGGGTCATTTTTCCATGCCACATAGCGTTTACATTTTGCGTTTGCACGACTTGCAAATAAATCTATTTCTGGCAACCCAAAACTGCACAATATATTGTGGAAATAGTTATCACTTAGTTCACATTCGATTTCGGAGTGTGACTTTCTGGACTCTTTATCGGCAATAACATTAAGTTCCGATTTAATATATGAGGCGAAAATTATTATATTTTTGTCTTCACAAAATTGCCAGATTTGTCTAGTGATTGAGTTGAGGTGTGGGAATTGGACACCACCCATGCGGTTAATATATGAGATTGCTGTGGTATTATCAATTCTTAGAAGTATTTCGCAATTACTCAAAATTGAACAAAATGCTTTAAGGCTTAAAAAAGCAGCCAGAAGTTCAAGATAATTTATGTGATTTTTCTTTTCCTCCTCATTCCATAATCCTGCAGCAGTCTCCGTTCCACATGACCCACCCCATCCTGTTAAAGAAGCATCACTGTACACTTCCTTATAAAAATTATTACATTTAATTTTACTCTTTGCTTTATCAATTTTTATTAGCCACCATGCTAACTCGGTCTTAACTCCTACAGACACCGGCATTATTTTATCATAATCACCATTATTTTGTTTTAAGTAAATGTACTTTTGTCTTTCCAGATCTTTTGTATACAGCCAGCCGTACTCAGTAGCAGGACAAGCAGACACAAGCAACCCAGTTAATCGGGCAAAATCTCTAATCTTACACATATATAATTTTAAGAATAAACTAATTTCTTGTTTAATTTTTGATTTTTTCTTATCTGGCAAAGAAAGTTGGTAATTTTCGGAATCTAAAATGAACCCCAAATATTGAACAGAAGTCTTGGGTACCAGTGAACTTTTTTCATAATTTACTATGAACCCTAAGGTTGTGACAGTTTGTAATGTTGCATGGATACTATTTAAACATTCATCATATGACCTTCCAACAACATATATGTCATCTAAGTAATAGCTTAACATGTGACCATTAGATCTTAAATGTTGCATAACAGGTCTAAGTAATTTTGTAAAAACATAAGGAGCAGTGTTAAGGCCGAATGGTAAAACCTGAAATTCATAAATATCGGACTTCCAAATAAACCTCAGGTATTTTTTATACTCGGGGTGTATGCCTAGCAAGAAGTAGGCATCTCTGAGGTCTATAGTCCCCATATAGCATTTAGGAGTCATAAGTTTTATGGATGTTCTTATGTCTTCTAATTTGAAATGCTCAGTTTGAACAAATTTGTTCAAATTTTTCAAATTTAATATAAATCTATCCTCACCATTGGGTTTGGGAACAGTGAATATTTTAGATAAATATTGTCCCTTACTTGGCTTACATTTTACAATGGCCCCTTTTTCTAATAACTCAGATATTGATTTATCTATCTTAAAAGCTTCTAAGGAAGAAACATTATTGTTTTGTGGAAGCATTGTTTGCTCTGGTGGACTAAGAAAAGGAATTTTATATCCAGAAATCCAGGACAAAATCCTAGGATCATGAGTAATGTTCTGCCACTGCCTCAAAAAATGTTTGAGCTGTCCACAATAATTTTTACAAACCTGCTCATTTAGCGGCGATTGTTGTGATGATGTTGGTAATGCTTCTGTTGAGGCCTTGATTGAAATGGCCTCGCAAATCCTGGTTGTTTTTTCTGGTAGGGTTGGCCCCCCGCTCTCTGACCTTGGATTTTTGGTTTGAATACATTGTTCGCTGGGCCTTTGAAGTTTAAATTGCCCGGGGTCTGAACTCTTTTGGCTTTGTTATGAGATACTTTAAGATCTTTACTGGATCGCTCAATGGCTTTTGAGGCTTTTAATTTATCCGCTAGGTTTTCACCAAAGAGCCACTGATCTACCTCTGTTTCTCTTAGAGCTTCACGAGCAGTTTTATTTTCCAATCCAGTCAATAGGAACTGTTTCCTGGTTGACGACTCCCCATGGTGGTAATCGCACAAAAGCCTACCACTATCACTTAAAAGTGTAATAATATCTTCATTACCTTGGGGAGATTTGCACAGTTTGTTCAATGCTAGCCCAATGGCAATTAGGGCACATGATACTTGCTTTTGTTTGGCCTCAATTGCCTTATCTCTCTTCATTACATTTTCTCCTGCTGCTGCCTGGGCTTCTGGGTTTAATTTGGGGGCATCTACTAATTTAAAATTAGCCGGGGGAGGATATTTCTTAATTATATTTCTTTTTTCTGATTTATCTAATCCCTTCTTGATAACCCCCTCCCAGCGTGCACATAGCTGTGGGATTAAGTCTGGCCCATAGCCCACTTCTTCAGGAGCTTCTCCCAGAAGCTTCAGAATGTCTTCACTGACAATTATAGATTCAGCTGAAATAGAAAAACTATTTTAAGTTTCTTGCTTGCAGTAACATACACAGCGAGTCAGGGAACTACCCATGAAGTAGAACGCCATGATTTAGGGAGCAAGGAGTGTACCCAACATAGTACACCGCAATGCTAACTGTATGTTTGATAACAGCAAAGAGTATACCCATTAAGTATACCGCAATGCAAAGGATATTGTGATCCTTATACCATACCTATATCATTTTTATTGGGTACGAGTAGTGAAGGTATTTACCCTTGAGGTAAAACGCATCACCAAAATTAGATATGACGTGAACATTGTTCACTTACCGTTTTCCGTAGGATCTATATGATCATTTATAGGTTCTTCATTTTCCACTGTTATCGGCTCCTCCTCCTCTCCGTAATCGTTACCGTGGTAAGGGTTTTCGGTTAAGGGAGAACGGGATCTTGTTCTCGAGCGTTTTCTTTTATTCAGTTTTCGTTCCAGTCTGCGTAACTTTTTCTTTATATATTCTAACGAATTTTCTTTATCTTTCGGCATTGTTGTTTATATTTTATATGAAGGAAAGTAATAATTGCAAAAATTGTAACGGTCGTTGGCTGCACGAAAACGAGAATGACAAATGACAGCTCTGCGCGCGGGAAAACTAGTCCAAGGCGTTTTTTCGTTTAGAAACATGCTCTTTACATACGTGGTCAAAGGCTGTAGAATACGAATACTACATGAGTTATTTATTATCATGAGATGACTGTGCAGCGAAATACAATACACTTATGAGAAAATTATCACTACCTGCCAGAGGCTCAACCTGTCTTAATATTTATACTACCCATACCCTGCTAATGTTATAAACAAGAAAGTTTGTTGACGATGTTTGGATATTTGGATGTTTTGATGTTCTAATGTTTGTTAGCCAATCACGCAATAACGGCTGAACGGATTAAGCTGAAACTTGGCGTACAAAATGACTTGCTCATTTGACTCTCATATTAAAAAAATGATGGATAAACATCCGGATTAATACATTGGATACGTAAAATCCCGGTAATGATCTCTCGTGGGATAAAATTTCTACTTTAACTTCGTCTGCAATCCATAAATGGCGTTGCCAGAGCGTACGTTATGATGTAACAATGTCACCCGTAACTGTTTCATGGATTTCTAACACGGGCGAAGCCGCGAGATAGTCCCTTTAGTTATAAACTAATTCCAAATGTGTCACCAATGCCAAAGTTGCCAAACGGACCTCACGATACTAACGACAACTGTCAGTAGTTGCCCGCCTGTAAAAGAAACCCTTTATTCAGAAAAACTTTTTATTATTAACCAACGCGCCCAACAAGCAAAACATTTACAAATATAACATATTATATAGTTATATTATAGAAACATAGATAGATCGAAAAAAAACATTAATCGCCACGACACGTACATACATCGCTTAAATAATAGCAATGATGAAGTGATTTAAAAACTAGCATGGATATCTTAAAAACTAACATACCTAAAATTAATTGTAGCGAGATAAGTTCCTTGGAGTTCAAACAGCGAATTAGAGCCGCTAAAAGATCTTGCCACTTGTGCGCAAATACATCGGCCTCCTGGATCTAATCCAGGAGCTCTTTGAGCAGCGTGAAGGCTCCGATGGATGGGTAATATTACTTTAACACATTAACCACATCTGTGATGCTTACGGATGCGGTTAGTGTATGACCCCGAATTTATAAACCCGGAATTAACGACAATAATGCACGACCTGATGACGCAAACCCTTACGGCAATTACCTGAGGATTTTATTTATCAACTCAAAGCTACACCGACTCCTGCAAAAATATCATTTTAACTCAGTTTTTGTCAGTTTTAAGTTGCAATTATGTTTCTTCAAAAAATATAATTGACTTTTTTTTCTTGAATCTCAACTGTTTTGTATTTCTCTGCAGAAAACCAGCGCCGTTGACAACGCTATAGTCGTGCCAACGGCATTGCTGAGTGGAGACCATTTCGGCTTCACAACCTTATTTGTTTGTTTTTGTATTCTTTCTCATTTTGTAAATTATTTTTTGTTGTGATGTGCTGTCTGAATAAACGTATTTCTATTCTATTCTATTCTATTTAAAAGTTGGGACCTGGAAAAACATTGTATCACTTATTTGCATTTTTATTCCTCGACATACTCCTTGTTATACTAACATTAACTGATGTACTTTCATCGTAACCATGATTTCAGTGTTTCATTTGCAAAAAGTAAACCTATGATGTCATCCCGCCCTGGAAAGTTAGTGAGAATTATTTACAAATTCTTTTCTGCAGGTGCATAATAACATAATACTACTTTAACCACACCCATTACATTAGCAGACGTAAACTTTGATAATGTTAAGGAAATGTCGTATTAAGAAGCAAAAGCATCATATCCAGTTGGTCGGCAAGAGTAGTCCATTTCCGTCATTGGGTTATCATCCATCTTGTGCTGTCAGCGAGGCTCCTCACACCGACATCATTTACACCCTTCCGGGGTTGACCATGGTCTTCATTCTACATAATCCAAGTGATATAGCAGCGAGCTAAAACCAATCATCTTGCACGCACAAGATAGCTACATGAATACTTACGAAAATTGTCCCACACGAAAGTAGTTGTCATTTACGTACGTCGTTGAGTGGTGTGGTAATTGGTTTTATGTCTTATGCCTAGACCTCTGCAAAATGAACCCTTAATGAATAAGTTTGATTAGCAACTACGCACATGTTCTGTTTTTGACATTAAAACCAAGGTCACTTTTTCTTAGCCGCTGAGACATCTATATCTCATCATCAGACCTTTTTCATTCAGCTGATTTTTCCGTAGTAGGAGGCAGGAAAGTTCTTTCTCTGGTATTTATTTGCATTATTTCCTCTCGAGAGGCTAGGATCCGTGGCAAGGGCATGTAAACGAGAAATTACAATACAATACAATACAATTACAATACAAATATTCTTTATTGATCACCAAAAAAATACAGAAAAAATATTCATAACAATAAAAAAAAACAGGCAGACAATAGGCGGTCTTATCGCTCAAAAGCGATCTCTTCCAGACAACCAATACTGGATACATGTACAAATATGAACAGGTTTATGTAGGTGGCGGAAACAACAGACAGGAGAAATGAAGAGATATTAATCAAAATATTAAAAAAAATACAAATATACAATATTTAAACAAAAACAACAACAAATTACGTGCAATGCTTGTTAAAAAGATGCCCTGGCTGTATCTGACTTTTACGAATTTTGAAGTAAGAAGATATTAAGTATCCGCAGATTGCTTGTGACAGCAAATCGCCACGATGATGTCACCTGGACAGTTGCAAATACAGCCCCGTCCAAGCAATAGACGCGATTTGAAATACAACTTTTTACGAAGTTGATGCAAGTTATTTTATTTTTATTTTATTTTTTCGAGTCTGGTTGGGCCAGCAGGTCTATTCAGCGGGGCAATGCTGCTAATATGATGGGGACCTTTGGATCGGGCGGGGCGCTGAGTGGGTATTTAATGTCATGTGTTCATGTTCCTTGATGAAGCATGTTGCGGATTTTTTTGTGTTTATGTTAAATATTTGACGATGCTTGTTGCGGATATTATCTTCTTGTATTTGCATGACTTGTTTTATTATTTAGGTTGATGAAGCCTGTGGCAGATTGTTTTAATGTCTGATAAGGTTTTTTTTGTGAACAGCATGTCTGCAAATCGAAACTTGTAAAATGAATAAATTAATAAATAGTTGACGGGAGTTCCTTCGTAAACATGTTAGCAGAATAAATAAGTGAAAATGACACCTTGACTTTGTCTCTTACCGTGGTGTTCACCGTTTTATTTATCTCTTGAGTGATTAAGTCTCCGACCCCGTTACAATCCAGCTGTTTTCTTTCTTTATTTACCTGTAACAAAAGCAAGTTTCGGTTAGAACGTCGGCAGAGTAATAAATCAAATGTCCCTAGACTGATTCGTCACCAGTCCTTAACTTGAAAAAGATGGTAGTGAAATTTTGAATGAACATAACTTTCGCAGGTTTTGTTTAGAAATGTGATGGATTATTGAAAGATAGTGATCACTCATTCAAGTCAATTTTTTACAATGCAAGATGAAATGCAATGAAGATGAATCTTATATGGGATCAAGGAACAAAATTAGGCAGTTGTCGTATTTTTTATATCTCGCATTTAAAAGTTAATTTTTGCGTAACTAAACGCAGTTACATTCTACGGGAGCTGTCATCGAGAAAATAAATGATTGGAACTACTATAACCAAATTATTTATGTACATACTAGCTTTTGCCCGCGACTCCGTCCGCGTGGAATTAGTAATTTGGGCAGCTTATTTTTTTTTATCCAATTTGCTTTTTCATCAATTATGGCTCTCCTTAGTTCCTTGATATAAAAAAAATTACCCGCACACCCGCGTTCACATTCAACACCGTGCACCGTACTCCCAAGTCAAGCGTGCCTATAGAAGTTTTACTTCAAAAACCCCCGATTTTGAAACATTCTTCCGCTCCGCTCCTATTGGTGTTAGCGTGATGATATTTAGCCTATAGCCTTCCTCGATAAATGTGCTATCTAACACTGAAAGAATTTTTCAAATCGGAGTAGTAGTTCCTGAGATTAGCGCGTTCAAACAAAAAAAACCGGTTCGATAAATTCTTAAAATAGACGTATCTTTCTTATTTGTGAACAAATTCAAATTAAACAAACACTAAATGTTAATCCAAGAAAATACCAACATATCAGTGAAAACCGCATCCTTCTAGGTTAAGCCGTTTCTGAGATTAGCGCGCACAAACGCACAGACAAACAGACAAACAGACAATAATTCTAAAAATCATTGTTTTGGGTTCTATTGTGCTAATAAATAGCCCTAGTGACAGTTTTTCTCAAATATCTTCAATGTACAGACACCGACTTGTTACAGATTTATTATATGTATAGATAGATATAGATATAGATGCCAAAGTAGGTTAAAATGGACTTGCAAGATTTGACCCATACGAACACGGCCAGTTTTATAAGGAAACTAGCCTTCCGTCCGCAGCTTCGCCCGCGATAAATTAATTTTCCCGTAGGAAAAGGTATTTTCCCACGGTAGAAAGTAGCCTATGTCACTCAGTGATAATGTAGCTTTCTAACGGCAAAAGAATTTTTGAAATCGGTCCAGTAGTTTCGGAGCCTATTCAATGCAAACAAACAAACAAACAAACAATCAAATCTTTCCTCTTTATAATATTAGTATAGATGTAGAGTCGTAATAAAGATTAGTAAAAGTTAAAAACTACTTTTGTTAAAAAAAAAAATTTAATGCAAGCTTTTTTCGCTGACCACACTTATAAATTAATTAAATTAAATAAATTAAATTATATCAAATTTCAAGTCTATTTGGAAGTGAGTTGAATTCGACTTTTAAGATTTGACCCAAACAAACAGGGCAAGTAAAATAAAAGCTTGTACGAGGGGCGTTCAATATAAAGTGAGAATGAGATGCAAACTCTTTTAATATTACGAAATTAAATACTGGCCGGTAAAGCTAATCTATCTAGCTGATTGCTATGAAAAAAAAAACTAACTGTCTTTTGTTTAAAAAAATATACGGTAATTTCTTTGCAATGCTATTGAGTACGTTAGCGAAAATGGAGAAAATTGAACTGCGCGCCGTTATCAAATACTTGTTTTTGAAAATTTTTTCTACGGACCAAGTCAATTTGGATTTGCGGGACACTTTAGGGTCTAATGCTCCTCCGTATTCGACAGTCGCACGTTGGTGCGCCGAATTTAGACGTGGAAGAACATCGACAATGGACGACCCCCGCTCCGGACGCCCTACTACAGCAGTAACTGAAGAAATTGTGAAAAAAGTCGAAAACTCAGTTTTGGCGGATCGTCGTGTCACAGTTCGTTTTATTGCTGAAAATGTAAAGATTTCAACGGAGAGCGTGCATAATATTTTACATGAACGCTTGGGTATGAAAAAGGTATCTGCGCGTTGGGTACCAAGAATGCTTACTGACACGCAAAAACAAACTAGACTAGAGATTTGTCAAGAAGCTTTGAACCTGATGCAGCAAGACCGGGAACTTTTCTTGGCGCGATTTATAACAATGGACGAAACATGGCTCCATCATTACGACCCTGAAACGAAACTGCAGTCTATGACATGGAAAAGGCCATCATCTCCAACTCCGAAGAAATTCAAGGTGAGCCCATCTGTCGGTAAGGTCATGGGCTCTGTTTTTTGGGATGGTAAAGGGGTATTAATGATTGAGTATCTCGAGCATGGAGCCACTATTACGGGCACTTTATACGCCAAACAAATAGCAACATTCCGCAATGAGATCCGTGAAAAACGGCGAGGTAAACTCTCGAAAGTTGTGCTGTTCCACCAGGACAATGCCCCGGCACACAAGTCCGCCGTTGCAATGGCTGCAATTCGTGATGCTGGGTTCGATATCCTTAAGCATCCTCCGTATTCACCAGATCTCGCTCCCAGTGATTTCTACCTATTTCCGAGATTGAAACAATACCTGAGAGACCAGAAATTTGAAGACGACGACGCGGTAGTCACTGCAGTACAAGATTTTTTAAGTACTCAAGATGAAACCTTTTTTAAAAATGGAATTTTAAGTTTAGAAAAAAGATATACTACACTTAGTATGCTAAAAGGTGACTATGTCGAAAAATAAAATGACATTTAGTAAAAGTTGTTTATAACATACTCATTCTCACTTTTTATTGAACGCCCCTAGTAATCATTTTATTCTTCAGGTAAATATTAAATTACTGGCCGTGTTAGAGTAAGGACTTTAGAGGTAGTTTACTTTAACTTACAGGTTATACTAGCTATCTTGAAATAAATCCGAAACATTCCATCAGGTGGTTACGCTAATTTTAATTAGTAAAGCTCATGGCAAATGTTAAATGTAATTTCGCGCATAAATACCGAAAAACTCAGAGGTGCGAGCCCGGGTTCGATCGAACCCATGACCCCCTGGTAGAGAGCCCATAGGTCAAACTACTCGGAGGAAATAATCCGGATACATTTATGTTATGTTATAGTTATGAGACACCCTGCAATTCCACAATTTTACTTTCTTATTTGCGACTCATTATTAGATCGGAACGTTAAACTTCACTACAGCCTTAACCATCCAGTCTATGAGTACAATGTAACTGTGACAAATATCTATTCAGTACCTCTACCATGAGTTACACTAGTTTACAGTGACCGTACTCGCTAGCGACGGCGTAAATGATTTGTATGGAGAATTGCACTTCCGTAAGTGACCGCTAGAGGCGCTGTACACAATTCTCCATACAAATCATTTACGCCGTCGCTAGCGAGTACGGTCACTGTAAACTAGTGTAACTCATGGTAGAGGTACTGACGATAGTTTATCGTTCACAGTACTCCATTACTGTGCCTGCAATATTGGTATCGCAACATGATTGAACACTAGTAGAAGGCTATGTACTCGCTATGTATGTAGTATATTGTTCAGCTTGCTCTCTCTGCCATGATAGGCTGTACGTAGAGTGAACGTTAATGGCTTTCTGTTACAAGCTCGATACTCATGTTGACCCAACAACTTTTTTATTCCCGTAAAGGACTAAGTAGTTTACTGCTGGAGCTTTAACGAAAAAAGCTGTGGCCTGTGGCATGAAAATTTGTTAAACTCTTGATATAAGTTTTGCCTTAAATCTAGTAGGTACCTAGTTGGAATTTTAGCAATTTCTTATATTTGATGAAGTAGGTATTGAGCACTTTTTAACATAGGTACTTCAAAAAGGAGGACTCGATATCGACATCGACAACGATTCGTCGACATCTTTACATGGGAACTAATTTTGATTCTGGTTTTATTGGAAGTGTATGCCATAAGTGGTCTCGTGTAATTTTATACATATTTAACACTTTACCAAGTTAAGGGATTTATGTCTCCCACATAGTTCGTTTACCACAGGCCGGTTTCAACTCCAAATCTCCTACAAAACATTATATATCAATCCATGAAAATATGATTTCCTGATCTTCATTAACAGCACACAGCAAAATCCAATAATGTATCTTTGGCAGCCGTCTGAATTCACATGACCAGTAATTACAGTGATTTGTGACCAAATATGAACACTTAACTTAGGAAATTTCAGCGAAATGAAAGCAAGTAGGTCGAACAATTTTTTTTTATTTTTAGACTTGTAGATTTTTTAGAGTGTTGTAAGGTAAAGTAATCCTATACTTTGCTAAATATTCATGCATTTTTGTAATATGACCAGAATTAGAATGTGGGAAGACACTACCCCATGGCCTTGTTAGAGTTTAACTATGTGGGAACTATTCTGCCCATAGCCCGGTTAATTTTCTTGTCGTGTCAGTGAGTAATAAAATTGTTATTGTGTTGAAATATTTATTCAGGGATTGACATAATGTTTTGTAAAAGATTTGGAGTTGAAGTTGAAACCGGACTATGGCACAATATAAGGGATATACACATGTGGAAGATATATCACCCTTTGCCTAATCTATACATATAATAAATCTGTAATATGTCGGTGTCTGTACATTGAAGATATTTGAGAAAAACTGTCACTAGGGCTATTTATTAGCGCAATAGAACCCAAAACAATGATTTTTAGAATTATTGTCTGTTTGTCTGTTTGTCTGTTTATCTGTTTGTCTGTTTGTCTATTTGTCTGTGCGTTTGTGCGCGCTAATCTCAGAAACGGCTTAACTTATAAGGATGCGGTTTTCACTGATATGTTGGTATTTTCTTGGATTAACATTTAGTGTTTGTTTCATTTGAATCGGTTCACAAATAAGAAATATACGTTTATTTTAAGAATTAATCGAACAGTTTTTAGAAGAATTGACTTACAATCGCTCGCCGGACTTCAGGAACTACTGCACCGATTTGAAAAATTCTTTCAGTGTTAGATAGCCCATTTATCGAGGAAGGCTATAGGCTATATATCATCACGCTAACACCAATAGGAGCGGAGCGGAAGAATGTTTCAAAATCGGGGGTTTTTGAAGTAAAACTTCTAAACTTCTATAGGCACGCTTGACTTGGGAGTTCGGTGGTGAATGTGAACGCGGGTGTGCGGGTGGGGTTCGGTGGGGGGGGGGGTACTTTTTTATGATCGAGGAACTAAGGAGAGCCATAATTGAAGAAAAAGCAAAGTGGATAAAAAAAATAAGCTGGCCAAATTACTAATTCCACGCGAACGGAGTCGCGGGCAAAAGCTAGTCAAGAATATAATTACACTAAATTGAATGTGCCAGTTCATTACAATCATTCATTACCTACTCAGACAGGCAATGAGAATATCGTATCCCACATTTTTTTTCTGGTTTATAAGAACATATCCGACTTTTGTAAATACATTTCGAGCAAGTCTTTCAATACGGTTGCAAATCTATAATAAAGAACTTATTAAGACACACTTGTTCTTCACGGCCTGGTAAAGGATTAAAGTAAATTGTTCTGTATATTTTGGCATAATTTGAGCAACGAAAGCTTTTGAACGCAACTATAAATCAGTCTAAATCAAGACACTTTCCATATTTAGTTCGTGCACCTCTGACGATGTCTGGTCCACGAACTGTCACTACAATGTATGCGACCCAAACCTATTTTTTTGCATACAAAATAAAGGCTTAAAGTTTTACAGCCAGTTTCGTAAATAAATATACATCACAATAACTTTAACTTCAACACGGCTTACTACTTAAATACTGTCTACTTATTAACAACAGTAAAGGAATTTACTATAATATAGAATAGAAGTAACCAATCTGTGTCTAACAACGTACAGTAGTTCAAATAATGTAAGAAAAGAACTGAAGTGATGAAAAATGCAAGGTACAGGATTATTCGGGGTGATGCCCGCTCGGCTTAGAGCCGGGCTAGATCTTACCCTGGCTTATACTTGACCCGAGGCGAGTGCATTTACCAGAACGAACGGAAAAGATTTAAAATAAAAACTACAAAATAAACCACGCTTTCTTGAGACTCTGTAAAACGAAGAAAGAAAAACAGGTTTGTCAAACACAAAAACAAAAAATAAATAAAGTAAACACAGTACCTACAGTGCCACAAAAATCACGAATTAATTAAAAATACATGGTAGTAAAAATATTCAATATTTTTATATGCAAACTAGCAAGCGCATGTGGCTTTGCCCCCATTGTAGAATTCCTTGTCCCGTGGGAACTTCGCATAATCTATCACAGTCACAGCTCTTAGTCTCTTAGCTATTTATTAATCTCAATGCAAAATTTTTCGCAAAATGATTGTTTCACATAATATGTAGAAGATAGTTCTGTTGCTAAATATTTTTATACCTATCTCTAAGTACATAGTTAAAACAAAGTCACTTCCCGCTGTCTGTCTGTCCCTATGTATGCTTCGATCTTTAAAACTATTTTGTGCCAGAAAAAATACGAGTTTAAAAATTTGAGACCTGGGCAAAAATATTGAAGAACCTAATCGAATTCGAAATTCATTCCAGTACATGATTTGTCCTTATGCAAAATAAACACAGATATTAATTAAAATTCGGCAAATAGTCCACAGGAAATGGAGGGATCATAAGCAATTTGGTTAGTGAATACGACAGTAAGTGCCTTTTTTTTGTTACAAATACTTACAAAATTTTTATTTACATAAAAGAAACGTGGCATTCATATTTTTAGTAAAATTATAAGTTTAGTGCCTTCTTTGCACGGATGTACTACTAATTACTACTCAAGTGGTAGTGGGCAGGGCACATCGCTCGTAGAACTGATGGCCCATGGGGCAAAAAGGTTCTCGAGTATCGTCCACGGACCGGAAAACGCAGTGTAGGTAGGCTTCCAACATGATGGAGCCACGACCTGGTTAAGGGACCGATCTGTTTGGCGAGCCTTGGTGAGGCCTATGTTCAGCAGTGGACGTCTTTCGGCTGAAATGATGATGATGATGATGATGACTGCTAATTAAAAAACCGGCCAAATGCGAGTCGGACTCGCGCATGAATGGTTCCGTACCAACCATATCTATAAAAACGGCAGTAAAAAAACGTTTGTTTGTTGTACATGGGAGCCCCGCTTAAGTATTTGTTTTATTTTAATTTAATTATTTATTTTTAAAGTGAATAATAACTAAATATTCTGTGAATATTTCACGCATCTACCTGTTGCCATTATCAATATCGAGCAAAAACGAGCAAAAAAATCACGTTTGTAGTATGTGAGCTCCCTTAAATATTTATTTTATTCCGTTTTTTAGTATTTTTTGTTACAGCGGCAACCGAAATACATCATCTGTAAAAATTTCAACTGTCTAGCTATCACGGTTCGTGAGATACAGCCTGGTGACAGACGGACGGACGGACGGACGGACGGACGGACGGACGAACGGACGGACGGACGGACGGACGAACGAACGGACGGACGGACGGACGATACATCTTCTGAAAAAACATTTTCTCAACAAAGAAACATTTTTTGTCCTTTAAATAACTCTCTGACCATTCAAATCTCCAGAATTTATGCTTGATTTGACAACAATACAATCAATGCATATTAAAATAAGAAAACTTCGTTCCTCTGCTTGGCACAGGCCTCCCCTCAGATTGAAAGGGCTTGGCTTGAGTCTTGGTTAAAACTTATTTATCATACATAATATGCGATAGTCGATAACATAATGACGCCGCATGTGGAACTGTGCGCTTATCGTCACTGATTCACTAATCTTATTATAAATGTGAAAGTAACTCTTGTCTCTCTGTCTGTTTGTTATTTCTTCACGCTTAAACCGCTGAACTGATCTAAATGAATTTTCTCAAAACGACAATTTGTGTATTAATAACGGACATAAGGTACTTTTTTATGTTTTTTCATTCAAAACTGCGCGAAAAAAATGATTTAAGCACGTAAGTTTGTCATCCTCGCAAAATATGCGATAGCCGATAAGAAAACGACGCCGAACATCGAACTCTGCGCTTATCGTCAATAACCCACTAATCTTATTATAAATGTTAAAGTAACTCTGTCTCTCTGTCTGTTTGTTATTTCTTCACGCTTCAATCGTTGAACTGATCTTAATGATTTTTTGCAATAAGCCAATAATTATTAATACTAACGGACATAAAGCACTTTTTATGTTTTTTTGTCATTCCAATTTGCGCGAATAAAGTGATTCGAGCACGTAAGTTTGTCTTCCTCACTTGAATCCTATTTATTTCCTTACTTAAATTTTGCATAATATGCGATAGCCGATAAGATAATGACGCCGAACTTCAACTGTGCTCTTATCGTCAATGATCCACTAATCTTATTATAAATGTTAAAGTAACTCTGTCTCTCTGTCTGTTTGTTATTTCTTCACGCTTAAATCGTTGAACTGATTTTAATGAATTTTGCTAAAAATACAATTTGTATAATAATAACGGACACATCATATTTTTTATGCTTTTTTCATTCAAATCTGCGCGTGAAAAGTGATTAGAGCACGTAAGGTTGTCTTCTTCGCTCAAATATTCGCTTCTTGCATTTTTTGAAGCTGTCGCCAGATGACCAGATAAACAAAAGCTTAACAAAAGATACCGACAAACTAAAAACCTCCTCTTTTTTTGAAGTCAGTTCAAAATAGTAAAAGTATTTAAAATATTGTGGTAAGTGTCAGTTTTCTTTTTCAATCAAATTTGTAGGATAAAACGAACACCAGAACGATTTATGTGGCCTAGGGCACAGTGATCGAGTTCGTAAATATATGTTCCCATAAAAATAAACGTGCACATTGACCTTATTGTCAGTAACATAAAAGTGTAGATATTTTTGACTTATTGGTAACACTAACGTACATATACATGACCTTGACTACATCTAACTTACGTCGGTACCGCTGACTCATGAAATCGATTAAAATATTCAGTGCAGCTTACAGAGTTTATTGTCAATTTTATAAATAATACATCACATTTACAGAGTTACAAAAGGTAGATAGATCCAAAAGAACCTTTTGTTTGTAATCTTTGATAGCTTAAAAAAGTAATTTACTTAAAACATTAAGTATATAAATTTCGATGAAAAACCGTCATTTTTATTATTTTTTACCATTTGGTTGGTAGCTACTTACCAAAAAAACCGTAAATAAAACTATCTTAACGTAAATATTATAGAAAATCGAAACATAGGTACTGAAAGTAAATTATTTAACATTTTCATTTTCGTACTATTACACTTGTCTTGGTATTTTTCTAAAAGTCACTGAAGAGTATTTTTACCCCTCGGTTATTCAATATCAACAACTATATATATGAGGGCCTGTCGTTCAAAAGAGTATCGCGTGAATTCGTGTCTATTGAACCCAGCGATCTCATCCACGCTATATTCGCAAATATTCTCTTCTGGTACGACGTCCATAATGTTTCTTTTTTAAAAAAGTATTACTATTACTACAAAAAACAAAAAATCAGAATGTGCGACAGAAAAGTTTATTGATCTAAAATATTTTTACAGGTCATTCCATAACCTGCTGTTGTTTTTTGTAAAAATCACTCGATTATTCTATATCTATAACCGTGTCTGAGGACTGGTTGTTTAAAAGAGTATTATGTGAGATCGTTTCTTTTTTAAAGTATTTGTCAATCAACCGACCCACAATAATGGCCATCTGTGAAGGTTTGTCGCTTAAATGGTACTCGGTGAATGCTTCTGCGTGAAAATCATCGATGTTTCTAAAGCTATAAATGCTAATGTGGCGATTATTCTTTTTGAGCTCCGACTCCTGGGTCTTGTATTGATTCCATATTTTGCGAAGCTCGCTCCAGTATGCTACGCAAAGAACCTCGTTTGTATTACGGGAAGACGCTGTAAGAACATGAGCAAACTCATGTGTTACGATAATTTTGTTCTCATCACTCGTCCTCAGCCTTCTAGAGAAGTTTTTGGACGAAAATGCTTCTTGTGGTCTGTCCCCAAAATTGATAGAAATTATCTTTTGATCGGCATTTTCGTAAAAGTTAACAACTCCATAATCTTCCGTCGATATGAATTTTACTTGTCCCGTTTTGATATTTCTCAAGTTGTACATTTGGCTGAGATAAAGTATTTGTTCAAATACATCAATGTATTGCTTTGTTTGTTCTTTGCTTAGGAACAATTCAGGGAAATCTACTACATCTGCATTAAATATGGTTGCAATTGCACTTTGGATTTTGCACGATTGGATCTTTTCAATTAAAGTTTGCCTGTTTTGATTTCTCAATAATATCGTCTTGAAGAATACCTTTAGCCAATTTAGTATCGCATATATGTTAGTCTTCATTATTTTAACTATAGATTAGGCTTCTTGTTTGTTGAATTTAATTTTTTTTGATGTTTCACTCGCTGGGATTTGGAGAATACTAATACAATTTTTTAATTAATTTCTCCCTATATATAGGTTCATTATACGTCAAACGAGCCCAAACTCGATGGGTTGGTGTCATTATATTATGGAGTACCTATGGCTACCTTCCAGCTTCATCATCAGACCCTGGTTACCATCTAGTACCAAAATACTCGTTGATACGAATCAAATGAGTCCGAACTCGACGGGGTAGTGCCGTTTTATTATGGAGTGCCTTTGGCCACCTTTGAGCTCCATCATCAGACCCTGGTTATCATCTGTGATCAAAGTACTCATCAAGATGAATCAAACGAACCCAAACTTCGACGGAATTGTGTCGTTTCATTACAGAGTTCCTATGGCCACCTTCCAGTTCCATCATCATATCAGCACCATGTTACAATAATATTGCATTTTCACCTGATAATATACACATGCATCCAAAATTTCAACTCAATCGGTAATCGAGAAGTGGGCCAAATTTAACTTGCAATTGATTGTACGTATATTATATGTATGTACAAGCTGTTGCCCCCGACTCCGTCTGCGCAGAGTTCGTTTATATATTCGCTATCTCATGGGAACCATGCAATTTTCCGGGATGAAAAGCACCCTGTATATTAATCCAGGTTATAAATACAAGTACTTATCACTGAACCAAATTTCATCATAATAAAAAGGTGAAAAATAGATATTTCAGTTCTACATGGACCCTGCTAGGGCGAAGCAACAACTTATCCTTAACTTATTCTAGATTAATGCTATTATAGATTAATGCTATTATTATTATTATCTATTATTATAAATACAATTATACATTAATTTCTGGTCAATAAATAATTAAATTACAGCAAAAAATACTAAACTAACAATAACAACAAATAATCAAAAATATAACAATGTCAAAAAAAAAACACTAAAACTAAGTACCACCACCCCGCGCCATTCCCGGCTCAAAAGTGCCCATAATACCGGCTGCATTGCCCCGCTGTATGGTCAGCGCAATCTGTTGAACCAGATATGACCCGGAGCGGGGGTCGCCGCCCCTGTCCCGCAACCGACGGCCCAATTCCCAGACTAAAGACTTAGCCTCAGCACCCCAGGGACCAGCCGTTTCGACCGCAAAAGGCACGAAGTCATACGAAGGCTCCAAAGCCGAGTACTTGAAGTGCTTGGACCTCGCGGCATTCTCAGCCGCGGATCCAGCTGACCTCGACGTGCAACTCAAGTGAGATGGTGCGAAGGTACTCACGCACGTCGCATCCCACAAGAGGCAGCGCCCTCTCTGCCAAGGAACCAGCGTAAGACCATCAGGCCTCTTGCCGTCACTACGGCTCAACCCCGGAGGCTCCAAAACGCTGGGCACATTCGCCGCAACCATAGCCCGATGAATGAGGCCGTTAATAGAATGATGCCTCGAGAACCGGCCAGCACACCGCTGACAACTAAGGCCATGGTGGCCATCCTCCTCCACCATCACCCCACACACACAACGGTGCCGCTCGCACACCTTGCACCCCAATCTCAGTGCCACTGCTATCCTGAGTGAGTCATTATCCAGCAAGGTGCCAAGCTGGGGCGACGGTAAAGCCTGCAACCAAGCTCCCGATTCAGGACGAATAGACGCCTTAAGTCGTGCCATATCGGATCCCGAAGCATCACTCACCAACCCCCCACTAGTCCACTCGCAAATGATATCATCCCACTGCCTCTGTCTAGCGCGATCATCCGGCCACCGATCACCCGCACCCAATGACGCCCAAACCGCCAAAGCATCCGGCACAAAAGGCAAAGGGACCCCACTGCCATTACAAGGAAGAATGCGAGCAACGAGGTCCCCCACCCCATGAGCCGAAGCCAAAAAAGCAATCAGACCGACATCGCGCACGCGCCGCACCCCTAAACCGCCATACCTAACCGGAAGAGCAGCCTGACACCACTGCGAATCGTTCATGTGGACATTAATGACGCCTTCCAGTGCGCCCCTAATTGTCTCATCGAGCAACTTAACCTCATCCGGAAAGAGCCAGGTCGGAGCTGTTCTCAACAAATACACCATCCGAGGCATGGCAAAGCAGTTCCTCAACAAAGTCAACGTCAAGTTATTATTATTATTTTAAAATTTTACTTAATACCTACTTAAGTACAATATAGTTAAGCAGCTCTTCCTAAAATACAAATCAATCAATCAATGTTATCAGACTCTTTTCATAGGCGTGAGTGGTGAGTGGTATCAACACTTAAATTTTTTATTTGTCCACTAATTGAAGAAACTTTTACGTCAGGTAAAAGAGAATAAGTACTAAAGTAACCTTGTCGAGTTTGGTAGTATAGGTTAAGAAATGGTATTCAGCCAAAATAAAACCCTGAAATCAAATTTCAAGACTGTTACACCAAACCAATTTTTGTGCTAACTATGGCAAAACGAAATATTTTTTCTACGTCATAGAATAGTTCAAGAAATTTTTCACTTCATATATTTTTTTCAAATCTCCACAATGTGTATTGCCGCCATAAAACTTTCTCAAAAACGGCTGTTTTGCGCGTTTTGCCCACCCCGTTGCCTTAAACTTGAATTCCAACAGCACTAAACTTGCTAGCTGCTAGCTTAATAGGAACATGTTTTCAAAGGAGGAATGGCCACTGGTGATGGTCCTTCAGACCCAGGTAGTGTCGCTGAAGATAAAGAAATTGATTGATGCTAACATTAACAACGTCAGAGGCGTTTATAGCGACAGAGTTGGCGGCAGCGAGACTGGTTAGTGCGGTCATAACGGTGATGGTGAGGTTGGGGCCAAATAACGAAAGTAAGAATTCATATTAGCGTATTACGCAAACGTCATCAGGATAACATAATGCCATCTTTCCCCGTTTAATCCTATTTATGAAGGCGACGTGTCGCTAAAAGCGGAAAGTATTTCAAAGCCATACTTTGAAATTAGTAGCATCTCGTAGGTACCTATTTTATTAATTTTATTGTAGGTATTGTTTAGTATAAATACTACGCTTAAGAGTATGTGTGAAGTTTCCAATCCGCACTGGGCCCGCGTGGGAACTACGGCCCAACTCCTCTCATTCTGAGAGGAGGCCTGTGCCCTGCAGTGGGACGTATAAAGGCTGGGATGAGGATGATATCATATTTAACTTCTTACTTCTGCGTCCTTGATATCTCTAAGATAGGTGCTTAAATTGTTTGTATCGATGTCATAGTTGTAAAGATTTTTTCTATAATTATTGTTTTCTGTTTACTACATGCCATAATATTTCGTTTGATTTATAAAAATAAAGGTCGTAGGTGAAAAAAACTGAAATTTGAAAATAGTAAAATATTTATACATAGGTATATTTTGAATGAAAATACACACAAAAAATACAGAAAATTTACAGTTATACTTAGAGTTAACAGCGAAGATAACGATCAGGTAGGCGGTAATCTAAAATTGTTAAATACATTTCTATGTAAAAAAAATAAAAATAAAAAATTTCATCTGTTTATTGCAGTTAATGTTACAAAAAAAAAATTCTTAAACTTAGTTACAATCTTTAAATATTTAAGATTATTATAACTAAGGAAATAAACGAAATAAAATAAAACTATTACTATTACTAGTACTAGTACGGTCAGCGCCACAAACAAGCGACCACCTCTGCACCCCGCCACCTTAATATCATGTTTAAATAGCCATATAAAACCATGTAGTCAAACAACTGAAAGCGACAAGGTACCAATGTGACAAATCCTTCAAAAACAAAAAGCACTTCTTTGCATACGAGTTTTCAAAACAAAAACGGATATAAACATTCACAATTTTTACAGATGTTTTGTTACTAAGTAAATTCTATTTATTTTTTTTGCAATAAAATATCTTCTGTTCTATAGCAAGATAGCAAGTTGTAACTAGCGTTTGCTTTAGATATATCTTATGATCAAAATTTTTGCAATGTCAACACGATTACAATGTGCGTCGTCTTAAAGTGAGCACTATGTCAAAACCGTTTCGTAAACTACGTTTTTAGTCTTACCATCTCTCGTCAGTACATGCAAATTTTGAGGACTAGATACACGTGAACAGGCAACATAAAGTTGGCCATGAGAAAAACAGGCGTGTTCTAGATGAACACCTGCTACTTTAAGCGTTTGCCCTTGTGCTTTATTAATTGTTATTGCATATGCTATTTTCAGGGGAAATTGTAGTCTTTTGAATTGAAATGGCAAATCGTTGGGTATAATAGGGATTCGTGGAATTAAAACATGTTCTCCTTTTGCGACTCCAGTTAATATTATTGCTTTTATAACATTTTGGCCTAGGTCTGTTATTTGTAGCCGTGTGCCGTTGCACAGTCTTGGCACATCGAGGTTACGCATCAACAGGACCGGAACACCAACTTTTAACCTCAACTTGTGAGAAGGCTCTCCTGCTAACTCCAATGAGTTAAGGAACTCAAGAGGATACGATATCGACTCACCATCCACAATGCTATCTACCGAAAGATACTCTTTAATTTCTCCGTCCACTTTTGACATTATTTTTTCATTTATTTGGTTTACTTTTTCATTGGTTGGTGCTAATATTGCTCTTTCACATAACCAATCCTTATTACCCATATTGGTTTTTAACGCAGTATAAACTTTATTTATTAATTCATCTGTGTTTTGGACCACGTTACAAAATTCGCGATTTAATGTTATCAAACCATTATCATCAGTAGCGAGTTGGTTTTCTCCGATTTTAAGTAGATTTGCCGCATATGTTTCTGACTCTGTGTCATTGTTAAGTTTAACTCGCATGTTTATAGTCAAGCTAAATTTTGTTACGTGCTGCCATAACGTAGAAGCTTTTAGACATGCATTTATTTCATCTGCTGCTGTGCCTTTTGCTATTACGGGTAAAATCTGGCGAAAGTCACCAGCCAGCAACACAACCATCCCTCCCATGATATTTTGATTGCTTTTTATATCTTTCATAGTCCGATCAAGTGCTTCAATTGCTCTTTTGTGAGACATTGTACATTCATCCCATACTAGCAGTTCACATTGTTGCAACAATCGTCCACGATCGCTACTTATACTGATATTACACACCGGTGATTCCTCGTGTGTTAAATTTAATGGCAATTTTAAAGATGAATGTGCCGTTCGTCCACCATGAAGCAGTGTAGCGGCTATTCCAGATGACGCAATAGCTAAAGCAATTCTTTTATTTTTTCGAACTTGTGCTATAAGCAGATTTAGAAGAAAAGTTTTTCCAGTACCACCTGGAGCATCTAAAAAGAATAAACCGCCTCTCCTACTTTCAATATGCAGTATAATATGATCAAAAACGGTCCTTTGCTCAGCATTCATACGTGGAACGTTCTCTGTTAGTTTTTTTTGCAATGCAACGATATCGTAATCAAGTTCTCTCACTAATTCACTTTTAACCTCTTCATTTCTAAGTGGTGTATTCATCCCGTAGTGTGATAAATCTTTTCCAGTAATTGTATTTACTTTGTCTTCTACTTCTAATAGTGCTTCATCATAATATACGGCACTAAAAGATATATTAGCATTAGATGCTTGTTGTCTGTTCAAAATATCATTGGACATCTCATTTTGGTACTTTTCCCATAATTGTTGAGGATTTGAGAGCCCACAGGTTGCTATTAGTATAGCAAAAAGTTCTCTCAATTTTGATGTTGATATGATAGATTTTGCGGCCTCTTCTATAGTTGATTCCCAATGATTGTCATTCTCTAATAACCCTTTTGCTTCACAGGTCTCTCTAAATGTAGGCAGATACTGACCATTGTGTCTTCTGAGATCTTTAAAACAGGTTGGCCCTCGGACATGATGTAGCATTAATCTCAAGCAATAGCACTCCATATTGCTTACATGAACAGTGTAAATTCTTCCTATAACGTCGCTCGATTTAACTCCAGGCCAGTTCTCAACCAGAGTTCCCTTAGTCCGACGTTTCCATGCTTTTTTTGATGTATTCCAGATGTAATATCTCGGTACTTCAACGTATAGAAGCTTTTTAGCAAAATCATCCCTGGAGCAAAGTTCAAAAAATGCTGTTAGTGTGGTTTTTGGCGGGGCTAATACTAGATCATGGAAATTATTTTCATTGTAATATATGTGCTCCCCATTCTCCAAATGAGCACTGAGGTGTATCACGGCGGGATATCGATCATGTAGGGGAAACCCTAACAACCGCCACACCGCTTCGTTGCTGCTGACATAACGGCCAGATTGATAATTTGATACTTCGTTTGTATTTTTAAAATTGTAAATAACTTGGTCGCTAGACCTGTTTACGTATTTACAGATATATTTTATCGCACCAACCGAACTACAAGTCTCTACATTGACATGGGCATTAAACATTTTTGACAAAATTGGAGAATAAGGGACCACCCAACTATTGTCAACAGTGACTAGACTACCATTCCGAATTTTGAAAGTTACTGTTCTACCTTCATCTGCTGGTGCCCTTCGCCGGTATAATAGGTATCCATTTTCTTTGAGAACAGTTTCTTTTTTTAGTTGACGTGGAAAATTTGAGCTGCACTTGCCATTCTTCATGCAAGGCGATTGGATATTATAATTGCCACATGGGCCATGTATCATATGTTTGACTACAATATCGTGTAGTATCTTATCACTGTTTGGGTTAGGTATTTCTGCGCTGATTATTTTATCTATTTGCTCGGGCCTGAATTTATCTTTTAACCAAAGTAAAACGTGAGCATGTGGTAAGCCACGCTTTTGCCACTCTATGGAATACATGATGCATAAAACTTCTCCGTACAGTTTACCTTTCATTATAACCGATTTAAGCTTTTGCAATTTAAGTTTAAAAACTCTTGCAATTAAATCGTGTCTATCAAAAGCTTCTTGTCCCGGCATTAATTCATCGACAATTTCTGCCCATGCGTGGTTACATGTAAAAGTAATAAATAAGTCAGGACGACCATACGTGCGCACATAGGAAAATGCATCTTGCCTGTATTGGTGCTGGTATCGTGGGCTATTGATAAATGATGAGGGCAGAATCACCATTTTCCCGAAATTGCCTGGATCTAAATTTGCATCATTCGCTACAGCATCTTGAAGATGTGCGTAGTTTTCTGTCCTCAATTTTTTTTGATTTAATGAAATATATCGCAGTCGTTCGCTTTCGACTTTTACATACATATCGACATAAAACTGACTGGCTAACTCTCTACATCGTGATAGCAAATTAAAATCATCTTTACGTACCATCATGTTGTAAGCGTAAAAATCCATACACGATACTTTTTTGTGAGGTAGGGAGAGACGTGTTTTAGGATCGATTTGTTGTATCTGGAAGTGATACCCTTCCTGTCCCCTGCTAAAAATTATCAGGTATTGCAATGCGTCATAATATTTATGCGTGTCGGGCACCCTGGTCAAGCTATTATTACGGGTATGTAAAACAATATCCCTGTTTTCAAACTCTTCGCCCGTAACTATTGCTGCGACTCCATTTATTACTTGAGTATTATATCGAAGAGTTCGATCTGGCGGTATCACTAACTTAAAGACATCTTCTGGCATTCTTTCAACAGCCATTTTGAATGTGGTGATGAGATGATTATGTTCATGTAACATTCTTTGAATTTTAAGTACAGTGCTTATTTCGACTCCTCGAATATTTTGATATCTGCGAACTACTTCTTTGTTTTCATTACCCATAAAATAAATCTGTAAAAAACTATGTTGCTCATTTTCTGCAGGTAGCAAAGAGCCAATCATGTGATAAACTTGACCTTGAATGGTGAAAGTTGGTGAAAAACCAGAACTACGAATTACCTCATTTGCACCGAACGATGTCATCTGAAAACACGAATTATATTGTCTGATTTTATCTAAAAACCGACGTGATTCTTCAGAATCAGACAAAAATAATGTCCTGAGCGGTTCTTCTGGTTCGCCTAGAGTTGGAAGCGAAACTTTCCCATCAGAACAACATATACTAGCTTTTTCACCCTTCCATTTTAAAGCCTTGCAATAGTTACATGTCTTATCCATTTTTCCTATGACTACTAATCGATCATTACGATAGTCAATCAATGGGTCATATTCAAAGGCGGCATTATTAAGAACACCCCACTTCCTACGTCTAAAAGTAAGTCTTCTATGTAACTGACGTTTAGCATTTAAGTTTCGACGTATTAGTGACTCTTCAGGTGTCTCTACAGCTTTAACAGCTGCATGGCGCCGAGCATCTAAAGTCCGGCGCGCCTGAGTTTGTTCTAGTGTCTCAGAGGCTCTTAGAGATGCGTGACGCTTAGCGTCTATATTTTGGCGGATCTGTCTTTGCTCTGCTGTTTCTGCAGCTACCAATGAGGCATAGCGCTGAGCATCTAAATGTCGACGCATCTGAGCCTGCTCTTGAGTCTCAGCGGCTCTAAGAGCCGTGTGACGCTGGGTATCTAAAGCCCGTCGAGCTTGAGACTGCTTAGGGGTCTCAGAAGCTCTAATAATCCCTTGTCTTTTGGCTTGATCATGCCTTCTTGCTTTAGCTTTGTCATCGGACTCTTGGGCTCTAATTAATTTTGCTGCTCGTGCTTGTTTAGAGCTGCGTGCAAGATTAGACTTACGTTTGCGAGTCATGATAGAAAAACAGGAACTCCGCGAACCGTTAATACAGCCTCGAATAAAAAAATTGTCATTTCAACGAACTGAGTATTGTGTTTAAGCACATCTAACACTAACTCTAAATAAATAATAAATACTATTATATAACTACAATAATGAAGTAATTTAAATCTTATATATAAAATTCTCGCGTCGCGGTGTTAGTTACCAACTCCTCCGAAATGGCTCGACCGTCTCTCATGAAATTTTGTGTGCATATCGGGTAGGTCTGAGAATCGGCCAACATCTATTTTTCATACCCCTAAATGTTAAGGGTGGTTTAATATTTTTTAACGTAAAACTAAATGAAAAAATACAGATTAAAATTATTTAAGTACTATATCTATGGTTTCATTCTATTACACCAACTTTATCGTGCTTTCTGTTCAATCAGCGATTTTAAGTTAACAGGATAATCATTTTACCAGGATAATGATTTTATCTAATTAACTAATCAACGTGTGTTTCCTTCTTGAAAGTTAAAATATGCCTCTCTCTCAATGGGCATTGTAAAGAAATATAATGTACAAACAATCTAATAAGACATGAAATTATATTTATTTACAAAACAAGGTCTATTGAGCAGTTTTATCTTAAAAATGCAACAAACAGATAAGCCATGTTTTTTTTATAAATAAATAGATCGCTGTACGAATGTTTGTGCTCGAGTCTTGGGTGTTTAATATGTATTTAAGTATATATTTATCTGTATAAGTAAGTTTATCTGTTGTCTAGTACCCATATTACAAGCTTTCCTTAGTTTGGGACTTGGTCAATTGGTGTGAATTGTCCCGTAATATTTATTTATTTATTTATTTTACTTCTAAAGTAATAATAAAGAATTAAATTTATTGACTAGTAAACTAAAACAGTCTTTCAAATTTCATATTGTACAACATGAATGTTGCTAATATAAAGATACACTTATGGGTTAGTTTATAAATAGTTTTTATCCACATTATAAATGTCAAATGTTGTTATTTTGTTATTATTCAAGGCACATCACGTGAATCACTGGCTAAAGTTCATCGTACCAGCTAATTTCCTCCCGCCTGTACGCATCGATTGACAATATTAAACTTATTTTTTTTTAAATCAGGCTCAGGTTTCCATTGATTTTGGAAGTGCCTAAGAAGTCACCGTTTTACTGTCACTTTTCACTGGCAAAAATTGTATTTTAAATATTTTCCATTTTTACAGATTCGCAACTGATTTAGAAACACATATACAGGGTTATTTGTAATTCACTAGCATCCTTTTAACCCTAAACTCCTACCACTTAAACAAATGTTTTTTGTTTTACGGCTTTTGTCATAACTTAATATTTTTGGTGTAATTACGTTTTGAAAATTTGAGATTACCTCTTATTTTTACGATACTCTGTGTATTTGTATGGGAAAAAAAGTGCTTCATTTAAAAAAGTTGTAGAACAAAAAACATTTGTTTGAGTGATAGGAATTCAGGGTTAAGAGGATGTCAGTGAATTAAAAATAACCCTGTATTGTACACTATTTAGGTAATAACCTTTGCTTCTCTTTTTTTCTTAATTCTTCGTAAACACTAAGACTTCTTCGTGGTGATTTCAAGGATCTTATGCTTTCGATGTCCACGTCTGGTTTTGATTCTAGCTCGTGGGTGCTGATTGGAACCAGTCCTAACATGTTATTGATTACTCGGTAATGCAGAGAGGATCTGACACAGAGTCGTCCGCCCTTAGCGTTCGTTTTCGCATTAATGCGACGCCAAACGCAATCGGCATGGATGACATCATTCACTATTATGGCTTGACATACTGATAAGATAACTATATCATCCGGCAGAATATTAATATTGCACTTTATCCTGTTATCCGTTCGACGAACATAATCACACGCGCGTATAAAATAAATAACAACACATTCATACATCACTTTGTTTAAAACAGATTAAGATAAACGTACCAAAGCTCGACACCTCAACGCCCAGTAGATGACACTCATCTGTCACTTCTCTTACTATGATATAAGATTGAAGGTGCCATGTATTAGGTCAGTGTCGAGCACAGGGACGTTTACCATACATAATGTTAGTGTTCCTAACGACAGAAAAGATATCGATCAATACGAATTAGACATAAAATCGAAAGTGTTTCGAGTTCATACATTAAAATAATATGTAAAACTTAGGTACAAATCAACACGTCTAAAGTTGTAAATTGTGATATTAAAATACGTTTTAGAATTAAGTATGATCCAAATATAAATAATAAATGGTTTATTATATAATACATTTATTGAAACTAAGAATACAAATATGAAGAAAAAATAACAATGAATAAAACTTAATTATAAACTAAATATCTAACTTAGAACCTACCTAAGTAAAATTAACTAAATATGTACATGTCACTATAAAAATAAAAATTATAAAAAGAATACCCCGTCCAAAAGATCTGACTGTGGCAGGGTTCCCATGATGCTGGCCGAATTACCCCTTTGGACCGCAAGTGTGATCCGTTGGGATAAATATGCGCCAGCTCTTGGGTCCCCAGAGGTGTCGACCAATCGGGAAGAAAGGGCCTTCATAAATGACTTCATGTCGGCTGACCAAGGCCCTAAGGTCTCAACAGCAAGCGCTGCAAACTCGTAATCCTTTAATAAAGATGAGTACTTGCGGCGCTTGCGGAGTTGGGCCTGATCAGCCGCAGCGCCGGCTTGTGAGCTAGTTGCCTTGATGTGGGACAGAGCGAAAGTATCAACGCATGTAGCGTCCCACACCAGAGCCCTACCGAGCTTCCACGGCACCAGTGTGACCCCGTCTGGATGCTTGCCATGGTCCCTTGCCATGCCAGCCGGCTCTAAAGCCGAAGGCACTGACGCGGTGGCAAGCGACCGACGTACTAAGTCATTTATGGTGCCATGACGGTACATACGGCCGGCGCTCCTAACACATGAAAGCCCATGTCGTCCCATTTGATCCACGTTTTTGCCACAAGCGCAGAAATTAATAAAGAAATTAAATTAATAATAAATAATATGATAAATTAATTTTCGTAACAGTCGATTGTTAGTGTTCCAAGTTATCCTTCCGGAGAAGGAATTGAATGCAGGGAAAATGTTTAGCGAAATCGTTACCCATGAGTTTGCGAAGCAGAATAAGACCGAAGCATTCTCGATAATTTATTAGTAGTATACTTGTCAAACAAGGCCTGCTCATTTTACCAGCTAATCATTTCTAAAAGCACCTACGTATTTAGCAGATCAGATTTAGGCTCTCGCTGTCCCTGTAACCAGTGGCTATCCAAGTGGGTCGATTGATTGATAAATGCTTCAAAAATAAAAATAATCAATAGACCTCTGAAACAAGACAAGGCCATTCAGATTTTAATTGATATGAGGCTTTTTTTATTACTCCAAAAAAAACCAATATCAATTTAATTCTGAATTGCCTTGTCTTGCTTCAGAGGTACTATATTAATTTGTTGCATTCTTGAAGTATTTGTCAATCAACCGGCCCACTTTAACAGCCACAGGCGTAGGTTCATCGCTTAAGTGGTACTCCACAAATGCTTCTGCGTGAAATTCATGGATGTTGATTAAGCTATAATAGCTAATAGCCGAATCGATGTGGCCATTCTCCTCATAGGACTGAAACATCTGCTTCTCGTATGACTTCCATAATTTGTCAAGCTCTCTCCAGTAAGCTACGGAGACCGCTTCGGCCATATTTCGGTCTGAATCAGTCAGAACGTGTGCAAACTCATGTGTCACTATAAGTTTGTTTACCGCGCTCGCCCTTATTCTTGGTGAGTAATGTTCGCACTCAAACGCTTTTTGGGATTTGTCACCGAAATTGATGACATCTATGTTTTGATCAGCATTCTCTTTAGAGATAACGATACCATATTCAGTACCATTATTATCTTTTTCTACTGTCTCAAATCTAACTTCGACGGTGTGGATCTTTCTTAAGTTGTAAATTTGACTCGGATAAAGAGCCTGTTCTAGTACATCTTCGTATTGATCGATTTGTTCTTCGCTAAGATACAGCTTAAAGAAATAAACGTTGTCTACGTTAAATATAGTTGCAATTTGAAGCCTATAGTCCACCACCGCAGTACGTCGAACCTGACGAGTACTTTTAGATTTTGTGTTCATCTTATTTTATACACACGCAACCAAAGCAATTTGTATTTGGTCGTATCTTCGTAAACCTCTTATCCTACACCGTTTATATATTTTTATCCTCTTATACTATAGTTACACAAGCCCAATAAACAGCG
This sequence comes from Archips crataeganus, assembly GCA_947859365.1. NCBI lineage: Eukaryota > Metazoa > Arthropoda > Insecta > Lepidoptera > Tortricidae > Archips > Archips crataeganus. The sequence continues at coordinate 6,453,592 of OX402048.1, read as the reverse complement.
TAGCCGTACACTCTCAATTCGGCACAACGGCCTCAATTTGGTGAGTTTAGTTAATTTTGCTGAGTGGAAACTGAATGTCCCCTTATTCTATAGTCTACACAGACTTATGAACGGAATGATAGTCCACTTTAGATTCAGCATCACCGCCTCAATTGGGACAGGTAAAATTATTTTTCTGAGTGAAAATTGAATATACCCTTATTCTATAATTTATACAACCTAATGAACGGAATGGTCACCTACTTGCAATGCGATACCACCTCGATTCGAGCAGTTTAGATTATTTTGTTGAGAAATTTAATTTCTGGTAAAGTGCAGTGACAAACTTGTGTTTTTCTTTCAAGTGTTTTTTATATTTATCTTTTTTCTGCTTATTATTTTTCTGTAAAGCATAATTGAATGCAGACCGCGACCCAGTCTGGTGGTAGCTCCGGTAACTATGCGTGTCAACTGTGCACAAAATCATTTAAATCCAGTAGAGGTCTAAATATTCATAAAGCCAAATCCCACCGCAACTGCCTTAGTCAAGATACAACTCCTTTAAATTTAAACAGTACACATCCTCTTAATCAACCTTTCCATTATCGTCTTAGCCACCTTAAAAACAGCGTCCAGATAGTTAAGCGTATCCCACGAGGTGCCAGAATCACTGTAGCTGTCCACCTCACCAATATCATACAAAAATGTTACGAATCTAACTCTCCTCAAGACTGGCATAACCTCCTCCTTTTTCCATATTTAGTACTACACGCTAAAAAGGATGATACACATCAATCGTTGACACAAAAAATTAAGAATAACTGTACACACCATTCCATCCCATTGGCCACTCACAAACAGTCCAATTCTTTTCACAACCAGATCAAAACTATCGAAAATAAAATATGTGACGGTGATCTCAAAGGTGCCGCCCGCTTACTTTTCTCGAGTGACGAGCTATCTCCAGACAACCCGGATACTCTTTCGGCCCTACTGACAAAACATCCTCCCGCACCTGCGACTCCCTATTTTTTCGACCCTCCAACAGCTTTTGAGTCATGCCTGCAGATCAAAAACACCGATGTCTTCAATGCGATTATTTCATTTAAAACCGGTTCAGCTGCAGGTCTTGATAGCCTTTTATTTACCACAACATTTAAAAGATCTGACGTCCCCGTCCTTGGGTGATACAGGCGAGAAGCTCACAAACTGTATTGCCAATTTAATATATTTTATGTACTCTGGCAGTATTCACCCGGATATTGTACCTATCTTGTACGGTGCCAACCTAATCGCCCTTACAAAAAAGGACGGAGGGGTAAGGCCAATTGCTGTTGGTACAACACTTCGCCGGCTTGCTTCGAAAATTGCAGTTCGCTATATTTTAGACAAATTGCACAACCAATTTGAACCCGTTCAATTAGGCTTTGGCGTTACAGGTGGTTGTGAAGCTGCCGTACACGCACTCCGCACCTACCTTAACAACAGCGATTGCGAAGTGTTGCTCAAAATTGACGTTAAAAATGCTTTTAATTCAGTAAATAGGGATGCCTTGCTGTTAGAAATCTAATCGAACATCCCCGAATTATACAATTACCTTCTACATTGCTACGCGGAACCTACAAAATTGATGTATCGATTAAACGAATTGTCATCCGAAGTCGGTTGTCAGCAAGGTGACCCTCTGGGGCCAGCTATTTTCAGTTTGGCTATTAACCCGATTATACAAAATTTGGCTTCCAAATTTAATGTGTGGTACCTCGATGATGGAACCTTAGGAGGTGACTCTGACTCTGTACTTTCGGATCTTTCATTAATCATTGATAAATTTAAATCCATTGGCCTAGAACTAAATTTTAACAAGTGCGAATTATACATTCCAAATTTACATAACGACTCCAATAACCTGATAAAAAGGTTTAACCAACTTGCACCCAACATTAAAATACTCAATAAGAATAATCTTTGCCTCCTAGGGTCCTATTTTTGAAGATTCTATTTCGGATTATTTTCAAAATTCAATATCAAAATTCAAAAATCATTGTCATCGCCTTTTGGAAATTAGTCCGCATTATGCTCTTTCTGTAATAAAATTTTGCCTTTTTGTACCAAAATTGACTTATGTGCTTCGCTGCTGCCCTCTTTGGAAACATCAAAATCTTTTATCACAAATAGACATTTTAATCAAAATTAATTTAGAAAGCATTCTTAATATACAGCTAAACGAGCAGTCCTGGACCCAAGGATCCCTTCCCATTCGATACGGTGGCCTAGGGATTCGCAAAATTTCTAGTGTTGCTTTACCGGCTTTTTTGTCGTCAGCTCATAGCTCGTCTAGTCTCATAGGTAAGATCCTAACTACATACTATGAGACTTCGGGCTTGGTGGACGCAAAAAGTGCCTGGCGAATTGCTTGCCCTGACCAAAATTTTCCCGATAATCCAAATTTTCAAAGGTGCTGGGACGACATAATTTGCAAATTGACCGCTGACTCCCTTCTTGACCAGTGTTGTACCGCAGAACGAGCCAGACTCCTAGCAGTAAGAACAAAAGAGGCTGGTTTCTGGCTCCACGCACACCCATCTGCAACCACTGGCACTTTTCTTGACCCCAATACTCTCCAAATATAATTTATTTTATTAGCAGTACGGTTGCTCACCGAATCTAAGATTATTTAAAAGCGAAAAAGTTTTTCGGGTGCACCGGTGGGACTCGAACCCACGTCTCCTGGGTATGCGCCCCAACGGGTGTTCTACCAATTGAACCACGTCGCATCCAACCGACTCCCCCGAAATTCTTAATCGCATACATACGCCAACTTTTCGCTTTTAAATAATCTTAGATTCGGTGAGCAGCCGTACTGCTAATAAAATAAATAATATTTGAATAAATAGATGTGGTACATCATTTCTTACGCATTCCCAATGTAATTTGGAACGTAGGAGTCGTAGCTTCTAATAGTCGCAATGGATGTTACCACACGCCACTGTTGGCGTATGTATGCGATTAAGAATTTCGGGGGAGTCGGTTGGATGCGACGTGGTTCAATTGGTAGAACACCCGTTGGGGCGCATACCCAGGAGACGTGGGTTCGAGTCCCACCGGCGCACCCGAAAAACTTTTTCGCTTTTAAATAACCCAATACTCTCCGTTTCGCAGTTTGTTTACGTCTTGGGGTCCCGGTCTGCGCTCCACATCGTTGCCCCTGCGGAAGCGATGTAGACCGGCTTGGGCACCACGGACTCTCCTGTCAGAAGAGCGCGGGCCGCTTCGCGAGACATGCTGCCCTTAACGACATTATTCGTCGGTCTCTTGCGTCGGCTAACGTGCCGGCTCCCCTGGAGCCGTCAGGTATTTCAAGAGACGACGGCAAGAGACCAGACGGTATGTCGTTGATCCCGTGGAGTATGGGAAGGGTTCTGGTGTGGGATGCAACCTGTGTAGACACACTAGCCCCTTCTCATATCCACCGGACCTCCACAAGGGCAGCAGCCGCAGCAGAGGCGGCCGAAACCGCTAAAATTGGCAAATATAGTGGTCTCGGCGCCGAATATAATTTCATCCCTTTCGGTGTCGAGACCCTTGGTCCGTGGGGCCCAGGAGCACTAAGCCTCTTCAAAGAGATTTCAAAGAGGCTTATAGATGCTACCGGTGACCGAAGAGCTGGCAGCTACCTCGCTCAAAGAATTAGCCTAGCGATTCAACGAGGAAATGCTGCCAGCATCTTCGGCACAATGCCGCAGGGGCCATTTTTAGATCTAGTTTAGTTTTTAATTTAATTTAGTTTGTAATAGTTAGATATTTAGTTTATAGTTAAGTTTTATTCACTGTATTCTTAATTGTTTTATTTTTATCTGTATTTTCTGGTGTACAATAAAGATTATTTCTCCTTATCCTATACTCAACGCAGTCGAACGGAGTAGTCAGTCGTGCACTTTCAGCTCGGCACCGCCTCCAATTTGAGCAGTTCAGATTATTTTGTTGAATGGAAACTGAATATCCCCTTATTCAATAGTCTGTACAGCCTAAATGGAGTTGTTACACGCGTTTTATCTCGGCATCGCCTCAGATTTGAGCAGTTTAGATGGTATTATTGAGTGGAAACTGAATATCCCTTATACAACAGTCTACACAGTAGTCGCCCACTTTGCATTCGAAACCACTGCCTCAACTTGGATAGTTTAAATTATTCCACTGAGTGAAATTTTAATATCCCCTTATTCTATAATCTACACAGCCTAATGAACGGAGTGATTATCCATTTTGAATTCTCGATTCGATAATTTTATTAAGTGGAAACTGAATATCCCCGTAATCTATACTCAACACAGTCTAATAAATGGTGTAGTCGGGCACTTTTAACTTGGCACCACCTCCAACTTGAGCAGTTTAAGTTATATTGTTGATTAGAAATTGAAAATCCCCTCAATCTATACTCCTTACTGTAAAATTAACGGAGTGGTCGTGCAGTTTCAACTCGGCACCGCCTCTAATTTAAGAAATTTCGATTATATTGTTGAATGGAAACTGAATATCACTTTATCCAATATTCTGCACAGCCCGACCTATATTGTCGCATAGGTATTTTAGATGATATTGTTGAGCAAAACTGTAAAATATCCTCTTATACTATAGTCTATTACACAGCCATGGAACGCTGTGGTCGCCCTCTTTTAATTCGGAACCATCTCCATTCGAGTGGTTAAGATTATTTTCCTGAGTAGCAACTAAATATCCCCTTATTCTGTAGTCTACCAACATGGCCTAATGAACGGAGTTGCTGCATATTTTCAACTCGGCGTCGCTTTAACTCGTTTCAACTGGAAACCCTAATGTAACACACAACACACCGACGCGTCCTACGATGGTAGTCTACGTCGGCAGTTCGGTAATTTTGGTACTAGAGCCCTATTCATACTTGTTAAATAACAAAGAAAATGTACCAAACTCTTTTGTATGCTTTGATTAATTTACAATAATTTATAGCTCATCCTTTTGACAATTTTCTCATAATTATGTATAATATTTCGTAGTTTGATTTAGATTACAAATGTAATTGGATTAGAACTACACTCATCTTGCCAGTTTGATAAGAGCATCTTTCAAAGAAGTAGCGTCGATGAACATAATAAAATCGATACTAACATTAAAAATATCAGTGACGTTTATCGCGACAGCGGTAACGCCATTGGCGGCGGCAGGGACAGCGATACATGCGGCCGTAACGGTAATGGTGACATTGGAGCCGATAACTTCGAAATTCATGTTGCCATCGCAGTCTCTTTTCGAAGGTGGATTTCGTTAAGGATCCTAATTGAAATCGAACTTCGTTCAACTTGCTAGTTTAACTAGAGCATGTTTTCTAAGAAGACATGACCACGGACGATGCTAACGTCGATGAGGACAACGAAATCAATCCTATCGTTGACAACGTCAGTGTTATTTGTGGCGACAGCGAAGGCGGCATCGGCGGCGGCAGCGACACCAACACATGCAGTCAAAATAACCGAGCAGACCTTGGATGGAAGCGATAACTTTGAATGGTTGTCAGCGTGACAGTCTCACTCGTTTTTACTCGCATAATATTGATTGTATTGCTTAAATTAATAAAAAATCTTTATACATACAATGCAAGTTGACAAACGTACCTATTGTCGAAGATACGGTTGCATCATAATATTTTATTCAATACCGTACATAACTACCACAATCATGCAATAAGAAATATTACTTTTTAGTTTCGGGTTTATTGATCATTTAAGATCCTACTAATATTATAAACGCGAAAGTTTGTAAGTATGGATGGATGGATGTTTGTTACTCTTTCACGCTAAAACGGTTTGAAGGATTTTGATGAAATTTGTCACACAGATAGTTTATAACCTGGATTAACATATAGGATACTTTTTATCCCGGAAAATTGCATAGTTCCCGCGGGATTAACGATAAAAGGATTCTTTGCAGACGGAGTCGCGGGCAGCAGCTGGTTTAAGAAATATATCACTTTTTTTAAGCGAGTACTTAAAATGATCACATTTTATGTCTTATTTTTTTTAAATAAGTTACTGAGGTATTTAATGTAGGTCTTCGTTTTGATTTTTTGTCGAAACAAAAATAAGGAAACGAAAGAAGTAGTTGTAAACGATTAAACTTCATATTATTAAAACTCATGTTTTCTTTAGTACTTGCAAAAAAACACTAAAATTGCTATCATAACATAAAACAAAATCAGAATGTGCGACAGAAAAGTTTATTGATCTAAAAAAAATTAAACAGGTCATTCCATAACATGCTGTTGTTTTTATAAAAACCACTGGATTATTCTATATCAATAACTGTGTCTGAGGACTGGTCGTTTAAAAGAGTATTATGTGAGATCGTATCTTTTTTAAAGTATTTGTCAATCAACCGACCCACAATCATGGCCATCTGTGAAGGTTTGTCGCTTAAATGGTACTCGGTGAAAACTTCTGCGTGAAATTCATCTATGTTTCTGAAGCTATAAATGCTAATTTGGCGATTATTCTTTTTGAGCTTCGACTCTTGGGTCTTTTATTGATTCCATATTTTGCGAAGCTCGCTCCAGTATGCTACGGAAAGAGTCTCGTTTGTATTACGGAAAGACGCTGTAAGAACATGAGCAAACTCATGTGTCACGATAATTTTGTTCTTGTCGCTCGTCCTCAGCCGTCTAGAAAATGTTTTGCACGAAAATGCGTCTTGTGGTCTGTCTCCAAAATTGATAACAATTATCTTTTGATCAGCATTGCAGTCAAATTTAACATCTCCATAATTATCCTTCGATCTGAATGTTACTTCGCCTGTTTTGATATTTCTCAAGTTGTATATTTGGCTAAGATTAAGAATTTGTTCAAATACGTCAAAGTTTTCTTTGGTCTGTACTTTGTTAAGGAACAATTCAGAGAAATTTACTGCATCAGTACTAAATATGGCCCCAATTATTTGCTTGGTGCCTTCCAAGGAAGTATGCCGAACATTTTTTTGATTTATCGTTATTATTTTCTCGAACATTCCCATTACTAAGTCCAATATCGCGACTAGGATAGTTTTCATTATTTTAATTCTTGATAAATCTATTAACTTTACAGGTTTCGATTTATTATGGTTTGTATGTCTATCACACGCGGTTATTTAGAAAATACTAATACACTCACCCTACCGACAAACCCCTTATATAATAATTTTTCGAACCTCGATTTGGATTTGAAATTAAATTTAAATCAAACTTCGTTCAACTTGCTAGTTTGACATGAACATGTTTCCATAAGATTTTAACGTCGATGATGATAACTAAAGCGGTGCTAACATTGGTAGCATCAGTGGCGTTTGTAACGACAGTGGTGGTGGCATCGATACATGCGGTTTTATCAAATGGTGATGTTGACTTAGGAGGTAATAACTTTGAATTCATGTTGGCGTAACAGTCTTATTTCGAAGTTAGATTTCGGTTAAAATTGTAATTGAAATCAATCTTCGTTTGATGTGCTATTTTGACCAGAGCATGTTTTCAAACAAGCGATGGTGGTGACATCGGAGGTAATAGTTTCGAATTCATGTCGGTATTACAATTCCTTTTCGAAGTTGGATTTCAGGTAGAATTTTACTTGAAATCGATTTTCGTTCAATTCACTACATTGACAAGAACATGTTTTCATACAAGATATGACCACGGACGATGCTGAAGTCGATTAAGGTAACGAAACAATCGGGGCTAACATTGACAACGTCGTATGTATTTGTAGGGACAGCGGTGGATGCAGCGAAATCGATACATGCGACTGTTATGACGATGTCGACATTGGAGGCGATAACTTCGAATTCATGTTGGCGTCACAGACTTTCTTTGAAGTCGGAATTTGAATGAAATCGTAATTGACATCGAAATTCGTTCAACTTGCTAGTTTAACTCCAGTGCGTTTTTAAAGAAGCAATGGTTGTGGTGACATTGGAGGTGGCAGTTTCGAATGCATGTCAGTATCACAATTCCTTTTCGAAGTTGGATTTCAGGTAGAATTCAACTTGAAATCGAAGTTCGTCAAATTTACTGATTTGACAAGAACATATTTTCAATGTGACGTTGGGGGTAATAGTTACGAATTCATGTCGGTATCACAATAAAATTCCTTTTCGAAGTTGGATTTCAGGTAGAATTTTACTTGAAAGCGAAGTTTGTTGTACTTATTTGACAAGAACATGTTTGACACATTTGACGATTCTGAAGTCGATAATCGGTGCTAACGTTGATAACGTCATTTGCGTTCGTAGAAAGAGTGGTGGAGGCAGCGCTACATCAATACAATCGTCTGTTATAAGGATGTCGACATTGGATTGGAAGCGATTATTTCGAATTCATGTGGCGTCACAGACTCTCTCAAAGTCGGATTTTGATTAAAATCAAAATTAATAATAATAAATAAATAAATACTTATCACGGGACAATTCACACCATTTGACCTAGTCCCAAAGTAAGCTAGGCAAAGCTTGTGTTATGGGTACTAGGCAACGGATAAGCATACTTATATAGACACAAATACATACTTAAATACATATTAAACACCTAAGGCCCGAGAACAAACATTCGTATTTTTAATACAAATATCTGCCCCGACACGGGAATCGAACCCGGGACCTCAAGCTTCATAGTCAGGTTCTATAACCACTACCTATAGGCCATCTGGTCGTCTAAAAATTGACATCGAAGTTCGTTTAACTTGCTAGTTTGACTCCAGTGCGTTTTTAAAGAAGCATTGGTTGTGTTGACATAGGAGGTGACAGTTTCGAATGCATGTCAACTCAGTATCGCAATTCCTTTTCGAAGTTGCGTTTCAGGTAGAATTTTACTTGTAATCGAAGTTCGTTCAATTGACTGATTTGACAAGAACATGTTTTCATACAAGATATGACCACGGACGATGCTAAAGTCGATTAAGATAACGAAGTAATCGGTGCTAACATTGACAACTTTATTTGCGTTTGTAGAGACCGCGGTGAAGGCAGCGACATCGATACATGCGGCTGTTATGATGATGTCGACATTGGAGGGGATAATTTCGAATTTATGTGGCGTCATAGACTCTCTTCGAAGACGGATTTGTAATATTTAATCAAAGCTTGACAGAATAACTAAAACAAAATTTTACAAAACTGAAAATTACAAATAAAAAATACCCTGGAGATCGCCCACTTGGGGCATCGTCCCCAGGACGGAGGCTGCATTGCCCCTCTGCACCGCCAAACTTAGGCGCTGGGCAAAGAAGGTACCAGCCCTATGGTCGCCTGAGACGCCGAAGAGCTTGTCCGACACTTCTTTCGCAAACTTTTTTGTGTCGGACGACCATGGGCCCAAAGTTTCTATTGCAAGTGCCGCAAATATGAAGTTGTTCGAAAGAAAAGCGTATTTGCGGCACTTAATAGTTTGGGCCTGCTCTGCGGCGGACCCAGGCTTCCGTGCAGAACCGTTAACGTGGGACGGAGCCAATGTGTCTACACAGGTGACGTCCCACGCTAAGGGGCGGCCCAGACACCAAGGCACTAACGTACAACCATCGGGCCTCTTTCCGTTGGTGGCAGAGAGACCCGAAGGTCCCAATGTCGCGGGCACAGAGGCAGTGGAGAGAGCTCGGCGGATGATGTCGTTAAGAGTGGCGTGCCTAAAAAAGCGACCCATACTCTGTTGACAAAAAAGGCCATGCCGACCTAAAGTGTCCACTGTCTGACCGCAGCGGCAACAAAGGTGTGTTTCACAAATTTTAATGCCCAAGCGAAGACAGATTGCAATTCGCAGTGAAGAGGGATCCAAAACAGTTCCCAGGGTACGGGAGGGGAGCGCGTGCAGCCAGTGACCTGATTCTCGTTCGGATACCGCCAATATTCTGGCTCGTTCACCCGGGTCAGAGCAATCCTCCAGTAGCCGCTTGTGATTCATTTTAATATTAATCGTATCCCAAGCGGCGTGGCTGGATTTTTCTGACGGCAAACACTCACCTGGATTACAACACCTCCAAGCTGTTTCTGCATCCTTTACACACGACACCTGAACATCAGAGGCTGAGGTAAGTTTAAGAATACCGCTGATGAGGGTGAGCGTGCTATTAAAGGAAAACAGAAAGGCAGGGAGTCCAGGCTACTGGTTGACCGGATTCCTAGGCCTCCAAATTTGACAGGCAAGATTGCTTGGTCCCAGCTGGAGGGAGTAAAGGTTAAATTTGTAATTTTGCTCACTGTTTCTTTTAAAATTTGATCGATGTTAGAAGTGATTGTAGGAAATTTCCAAACCGGTGAACAACGAAGCACATTTATAAATTTTGGGGAAAAAAGGCAGAGTCGTAAGATATGCATAGCCATATGCGGGCTGATTTCATAAAGCAAATTTGACGTATTTTGGAATTTCTCTATTTTAGCATTTAAGGTCGAAGGTATTGAATCGTCAAAAATAGGTGCTCCGAGAAGCGTAAGGGTGTCACGGGATAAAACTGAAATATTATAAATGAGATTATTTACGCTGTCTATTATATTAGTTTGAAGGGTAGGAGAAATACTCTCATTTATGAAAATCTCGCACTTATTGGTGTTAAGCGTAAGGCCGATTTCTGACAAACGTTTTAAAATGGTATCGAGGTCAGCCTTAACTGAGGCGGCTTTTTTTCCAATAAATAGTGCCATCACCTAAGTACCAGATGTTAAATTCTTACTGAAGCTGAGTGATTACGGACGGACGGACGGACGGACGGATCCCCCTGTTGGCATCCTATTAAAATCGTAATTGACATCGAAGTTCGTTCAACTTGCTAGTTTGACTCCAGTGCGTTTTTAACGAAGCAATGGTTGTGGTGACATTGCAGGTGATAGTTTCGAATTCATGTCGGTATCACAATTCCTTTTCGAAGTTGGATTTCAGGTAGAATTTTACTTGAAATCGAAGTTCGTTCAATTTACTAGTTTGCCAAGGCCATAATTTTCAAAGAAGAATGACCACAGTGTCTACTTATGTAGAATGAAATAATATCGGCAGATAAGCGACTTTGTTACCAGAGTCCTATTCATACCTACTTGTTAAATAACGAACAAAAATTATCGTCATCACGTCTTGTAAATTCTGAGACTCGAACGCAAGACAACAGTGCAGTGCGATAAAATTCATATTCCTTCACCACGAAGCTACGATCGCGGCGACTTGATTCACATAATTAGTCATTGGTTGCCGTGTAATGAGCGTCACTGATCACGTGACATGACAAACATGACATCTATCGTAAATATCTTGAATTAACACTTTATGCACTGCATTTCTAAAACGCTACAATAGATGGCACCACACGAGTATTCATCAAATACCTAATCAAACACGTCCTTGTACTTTTAAATAAAGTACTCGTAGGTAGTAAATTTTCGTGCGATTGAAAAATAAATTAAGAATAGAAAACTACATTATCCTTGACTAACGTAGGCTATTTTATTTTAGGAAAATTCAAAGTTCCCGCAGAACTCAGACAAAATTACCGCTAACAGCCGGTTTATATATAAAAATGAAATAAATATAACACCGATAATGACACCTAGTTTCACATCCGTAAGGAATTAATTAACAATACAATACCATGCAATGACACTTTATTGAACATCACATACTTACTTAGTAAGCATTACAGAAAACTGGTGTATCTTCTAGTATAATCTTTTATCTCTATACTTACATATAAAAATCTAATGTCACAGTGTTTGTTATCGAAAAACTCCTCCGAAACGGCTTGACCGATTTTTATGATTTTTTTGACTTTATTTGGTAGGTCTGACAATAGGTCGGATACTGCTTTTTATACCCCTATTCTTCGCAGACGGAGTTGCGAGCAACAGCTAGTGGAGAAATAATTACAAGATAAGCAATATGTATGTATGCTTTTGAGCGATAAGACCGCCTATTGTCTGCCTGGTTTTTTTATTGTTATGAATATTTTTTCTGTATTTTTTTTTTGGTGATCAATAAAGAATATTTGTATTGTATTGTATGTCATTTCGGCCTATATACACACACTGTAGCCACTGTAGGGCAAGAGCTTCCTCACGGAATAAAAGAAGGGCCGTAGTTCCCACGCTAGATAGCTATACTTCTCGAACGCTTTATACTAGATAGTATATTTGCTGATAAGTAATTAATTAAGTAGGTAGTAAACTTTGGTTGTTTACACATCAAAGTCAAAGTCAAAGTCAAAATTCTTTATTAAATTTAGGCATCAATTGATGCTCCTATGAACGTCGAAGAATCTACCACCTGTGTAGTACTTAGGTATTGTCGTACTTATTACTTATGTAATATTTAGTAACTTGTATTATTTACCCTAACAAAATATTAATGTTAACATGTCAATTACCAGTTTTGGTAGCATCGAGAACAATATCTATCATACGTTTGTATAGCGTACACAATGCCGGAAACATGAATGGAATCTGGCAATCAAAGTTTTCGCAGGAGCTTTCCCTTTTCTCTTAAGTTACCCGTTTGTTTCAACAACCAACAGTTAGCTATCCATCGATTATCGATTTCGTTTCCACGATCGTCATAACAATAGGTACCTTTAGATACGTAAAAATCGAAACATGCCTCAAACTTCAATCTTTCTTTGTTCGAGGTTTTATATCGATTAATTGCAAGAGCCTTGTAAGAATTATCTCAAAAATAGTTAAGAACGTGAATTACTGCTTATGAATTTTAATAGGCGTTTTGTTACCTGAACCTTAACGCTTAGGATTAGGAAATTAAAACACACTTTCGCATGTTCAGAAACTATGTATGCCGTAAAACTACAAGTTTTTTCTTGTCGTTCCGCTACCACAATTTCTATTGAATATATAGTGTAGTGTATAGGGGAGGCCTATGTTCAGCAGTGGACGTCTGAAATGATGATGAGATATAGCTACTTATTTTAGAAGTATGCGCAAAGTAATGCCTAAGTCAATCAATTTTATTATGACTAGATTTTTAGGGTTCCATACCTAAAGAGTGCCAACGGAATCCTATTACTGAGACTTCGCTGTCTGTCTGTCTGTCCGTCCGTCAGTCACGGGGCTCTATCTCTTGAACCGTAATAGTTAGACACTTGAAATTTTCATCAATTATGTATTACCGTGGCCCTTCGATCAACAATACAAGTATTGTTGATCGAAGCTGTGGCCGCTATAACAAAAAATACTAAAAATAAAATGAAGTTAAAAATCGCACAGCGTTTTTAGGTTGCTAGGCGTTGTTAGGCGTTGCTCTTCGGCCTAGGTGACAGTCGGCAGTTGCTAGGCAACGCGAGTGATCCTATGTTTTTCGGATGTTTAAACTACTAAGTACCTATAAGTTTGCGATTTTAGTGCTTATATTTCGGCGTTTTTTTACTGAACTGTTATTAAAACATTGTAGATTCGGAACCCTTCATATAGGTGCGAGTCCGACTCGCACTTGACCGTTTTTTAATACTGTAATTACTTTTAAGTGTTAGTATGAAAAAAAGATGGGTACTTATCTCAGGAAACCTTGATTTCTCTGTAATTTTTTTAAGATCTTGAAGAAAATCAATCGTTTAGTTCTGTGGCTATTATGATTTTAAAATCATTTCCTACAGTACTTATATTTCAAATAACTCAGCGGCGCGAGCCCAGGCTCGAACCCACAACCCTCTGATTGATAGGCCATAGATCAAACCACTGGGCTACGACGACTTTTCCGTAAATATGAGAGGACCAGTGTTGGGCGTGACTCCGTCAGCAAACAATTCGTTTATCGCTATCCCGAGGGAGACATGCAATTTTCCAAAACAAAAACTATCCTGTATCCTTCCCACGGTCTCAAACTATTTCCATACCAAATTTGATCTACATCGGTTCAGCTGTAAGCGTGAGAAGGTAACAGACAGACATACACACTAACGCATTTATAATATTAGTATGGATGTGTAAGCGTATTAGGTAAGTAAACAGACCGCACCTACAAAGCGTGTGATAAAATTATACCTTTTGACGTCACACGTGTACAAAATAAAGTTACCGTACTGTTATTAAATTTAGTTCTGCCCCGTAGGACTCTGCAAACTTCATTATTGCATTATCTCGCACAAAACTGCTGTGTAACAAGAATTGTGGGCCATAAATTTCGGAATATTTCAACGTCGCTCAGCCACACTCGAACTCAGTGAATGCCCGTCGCTCAAATGAAATTTACTGAAGCAGGAGCTAAAAAATAATCATTTCGTAAACGTTTGGGCTAATTGAAAATGTAACGGGGCCTGAACATAAACAATAAAGCGAGGCGCGAGGTTTGTATTTGCAATTACTACTATCACGTTCATTCAACTTTGAATCTTACTATATTATAAACGAGAAGTTTACGTGGATGGGTGTATACAGATCTTTGTTACTCTTTCACGCTATCACGGTTTGACAGATTGTGATAAAATTTGGTAAGTACATAGCTAGTTTATAACCTAGATTAACGTATATTAGGGTATAGTAGCGGAATGAAAAGGTTCGTCACTTTTCGATCTTAACTCGTATGTCAACGAGCGACGAACCTTTTCATTCCGCGACTGTACCTTTTATCCCTGAAAATTTCCTGAAATGTTCCGGCGGGGACGGCGGATATAAACGAATTCTTTGTAGACGGAGTCGCGGGAAACAGCTAGTAAATAAAATAATGTCTTGCGGGCATAGTTCAATTTCATAGGTCGACGAATGTTCATAAATCTCCTGTATCCAGGTGCGCTGATTCAAAGCATTTTATCTTTCGCTTTATTTATATTCTTGTGTAAAAGACTGACATAAAAATTTACGAATAAAAACAAAAATATAATATAAAACACAAATATTTCTATAAACTTACCCCGAATTTCACTGTCTCTGCACAATCACTTAACAGTCTTATCACCAGTTCTTCTTAAAATAAGTATTAATTTAATAAAATAATTTTACACGGCGGCTGCTATCGCCATCAAATGGAGACTTTTATTTTTTCTTCTTTTCTCAAAATTTGAGCGACACGCGTTGCCAGGTACGGCGCGTCTTGTATAAGGTTTTATGCGTCGCCTAACCCCAAGAGCAAGACAAATTAGAGTCAGACCAAGATAAGTCTGCAACGATTTTGGTAGCACACGCAATGCAAGTGTTATATTAAACGTCAAACTTCTATGAAATTATGACGTATAAAATAACATATGCACTGCGTAGCACACGCAGTGCAAGTGTTATATTAAACGTCAAACTTCTATGAAATAATGACGTATAAAATAACACATGCACTGCGTGTGCTATTAAAATCGTTGCAGACTTATCTCGGTCTTACTCTAATAGAATGCAAATGATGTTCATGTATAATGTTAAAAATAATGCGTATTAATAATGCGTAATGTAATGCGTTTTTTTAACTATAATTTTATTAATGGTTTAAAAATGAAACAACGAAATTAACAGATCAGTAAAATTGCGGAACAGGATGAAACGATCAAGGTAGATACCTACAAGTATTGCTTTCTAAGCATATTAAGATACATTTTAGTGCAAAAAATCGCACATCAAACTCGAAAGACTCGTAGCGA
This sequence comes from Archips crataeganus, assembly GCA_947859365.1. Classification (NCBI taxonomy): domain Eukaryota; kingdom Metazoa; phylum Arthropoda; class Insecta; order Lepidoptera; family Tortricidae; genus Archips; species Archips crataeganus. Next base: position 6,438,023 of record OX402048.1, on the reverse strand, counting down.
CAACACTCCTTCGTACAGCCATTATTCTAACACTGGTAATTACTGCGGCATTAGCAATAGAACTTTATTTAACCTTTGCAAGTATTCTTCCAATCTAACCGCTTAGCTTGATGAAACAATCAAGGCACCATCTCAGGTCATTACGCTCTCATCTACGGAAAACACAGAGTACCTTCAATGAGGAATTTATCGGCGGCCTAATCGTATTAAATCTTAAAGGTCAAGGACTACTTAAATGTTAGGACTCCACATTTGACCTAGTCCCAAACTAAGCAAAGCTTGTGCTATGGGTCTAAACAATGGATAAATTACTATAATTATATATAAGTACTGCTATATGGGTATATGGTATGTGTATACTAAAGGATAGGATAGGTACTTATATCTATATATATCTTAACTTCACTTTGAATCGAACTCAAATCTCATTTATTCCCTATGCCTTGGAAATTTCAATCTTATTCCTTACCGATATCATAAAGGTAGCTTTATCCAAAATTTCAGTCTTCTAGGGCCAAGGGTTTGCGTTGAACGTTAATGAGTCAGTCAGTGAGTCAGTGAGTGAGTCATTCAATTAATGAGGACTTTTCTTTTTATACATAGGTACGTATAGATTTACGAATGCATATTTCTCCATTCGCATACGACTGACTCGTCGATATTAATTGGGCCATGAAATGGAATATCGATCATAACCCGTCAGAGAAATAACTGAATGTGCATCAATAATCACGTGTGTCGTGTGATTCACAGTGTGTTTTTTTATCCAAATGTATCAGGAAAATGTTTTTGTGCTACGGTGTGTCATACATAACTTAATAATATAAAGCCTTATCCTTCTCGTACAAAACATCGTTTCCTTATAATACGACTACAGTCGTTTAGACAGCAGATTGAATTTTCTAAAGATAATTCACTTGGGCCACGTTCTGAGAGAAAGGATAGGAAAAGTTGTTTTGACGGCCGAAAGCGGAAAACCCAATCTTATGGTGTATTTTTCGTTGTAAATTATATCACGATTTCCAACGGACAGAGCGTTAACACTTGATAAATTAGGTTGAAATACTTCGTCAGATATTTTCAGGCGAATACAGCTACTTATGTTTAGAACAGTTCAATGGGTTTACAAATTTTTATTTTCCTTGTACCTACCTAGTGTACGAAACTAGTGTAGGCGTATGCTTATTCCAGTTAAATGCTTACCTAAATACTTACGTTTTATTCTTGAGTTGTGAAAATGAAACCATTCATGCATTAGATAGGTAGGTACATTACCTGAAAATAAAGAAAAATAAAATAAGTCAAGATTCTTCGATTATAATATTACTAGCTTTTGCCCGCGGCTTCGCTCGCGTGTACTATGAGTATTCCAAAGAACCAAGATATCAAGCAAGCAAGCATACACGCAAGCAAGCAAGCAGGTCCACAATTGACCGAGAAATCGGTGAACATCCCTACATAAAAAAATACATAAAGTGGAATGCATAACCTCCTCCTTTTTTAGAAGTCGGTTAAAGTGCCCTTTGCGGCCTACTTACAGTATAAACTTATGAATTTTGAAATTTTAGCTTTCTACAACCAGTAAAACGCAAAATCCCGTTTTTTCCCGTTCCCGAAAGAATTTCGGGAAATGTTTTCTTAATGCTCCCCTACACTCCCCAAGGAACCCACTTGCCAAATTTCAGCTTTCTATGACCAGTAAAACGAAAAATCCCGTTTTTCCCGTTCCCGTGGGAATTTTGGAAAGTCCTCTCTCAATGCTCCTCTGCACTCCCCAAACAACCTACATGCCGAATTTCAGCTTTCTACGACCAGTAAAACGAAATATCCCGTTTTTCCCCGTTCCCGTTGGAATTTGGGAAAGTCCTCTCTTAATGCTCCTCTTCACTCTCCAAGCAACCTACATGCCGAATTTCAGCTTTCTACGGCCAGTAAAACGAAAAATCCTTTTTAATCCCGTTCCCGTGGGAATTTTGGAAAGTCCTCTCTTAATCCAGCTCTACACTCCCCAAGAAACCCACTTGCCAAATTTCAGCTTTCTATGACCAGTAAAACGAAAAATCCCGTTTTTCCCGTTCCCGTGGGAATTTTGGAAAGTCCTCTCTCAATGCTCCTCTACACTCCCCAAACGACCTACATGCCGAATTTCAGCTTTCTACGACCAGTAAAACGAAAAATCCCGTTTTTTCCCGTTCCCGTGGGAATTTAGGAAAGTCCTCTCTCAATGCTCATCTACACTCCCCAAGCAACCTACATGCTGAATTTCGGCTTTCTACGACCAGTAAAACGAAAAATCCCGTTTTTTCCTTATCCCGTGGGAATTTCCGAAAATCCTTAAACCTGTTTTTTACTATTATAATTACCTACTTCTATGCCCAATTTGAAGAGTCTAGTAATTATAGTTCATAGGATCCCGTTGAACTGAATATATAAACACCGTTTTTTCCATATCCCGTGGGAATTTTGAAAAATCCTGAAATTAATATTTTAAATAATGTAATACCTACTTTGTATCAAATTTGAAGAGTCTAGTTATTATAGTTACTGAGATAGGGTCACTCGGAATCGAATATATAAATCCCGTTTTTTCCCTTTCCCGTGGGAATTCCCAAAAATCCTTGGATGCCTACATTGTATAAGGTTAAGTATGAAGTATCTTTTTCTATTTATTTTTTATTTTCTTCAACTTCATTTTTTTTTATTACTTTTACGGTCATCCCGTGAAACCATATATTTCAAACTAAATACAAACTGAAATATAGATGCACAGAAAAAACCCCAGAAAAAAGACCAATGCTGGGAATCGAGTCTGTTGTCGAGTGTGTTGTTACAGACTGAAGTGTACGATGTATGGGAAAGATTCGTCGCTAACTTCTAGACCAGTGATGGTGTAGGGGTAAGCACGCAGCACGGAACGCTGAGGACCTGGGTTCGATTCCCAGCATTGGTCTTTTTTCTGGGGTTTTTTCTGTGCATCTATATTTCAGTTTGTATTTAGTTTGAAATATTGTATAAGGTATCTATGTGCAAAATTTCAAGTCTCTAGGTCCAGTGGTTTGGACTGTGCGTTGATATATCAACAGTCATTTAGTTTATTTAGATATTTCAACCCCATCGCACCCCATCCAGGGAGATGGTATTTTACGTCTGCCACGTCGGATTTTAAAACCGTTGTTGTTTTCATAACCAGCGACCCGTTAAACCATAGAAACAACACCCATGTTGATTTTCAGACTTTGTTACCCCTTTCCCCCATTTTAGGGGTTGAATTCTCAAAAAACCTGAAACACGTGTTTACTCATTTATTATTCAGAGTACTTCTGTGAAGTTTCGAATAAAATAGTCGAACTAATCTTGTTTCCCCATACAAACTTTGGACCCCCGTTTCACCCCCTTAGGGAGTGAATTTTGAAAAATCCTTTCTTAGTGCACCCCTAGACCTTATAAGGAACCTACGTGCCAAATTTGGAATCTCTAGGCCCAGTGGTTTGGGCTGTGCGTTGATATGTCAGTCAGTCAGTCAGTCAGTCAGTCAGTTTCTTCTTTTATATATATAGATAATGATGTAAGTAAATTAGATTTAAGTCAAAAGATTTGCATTGCATGCCTACTTTTATAGGGCAGCTAACATTATTGAAACTTATTATAAAATCATTATAAGAAATTTCAACATCACACTTGTATACAGTGTTATAGCAAATAAACATTTAATTACATTTCGGTACTAAAGGTATGTTTGTGTCCCACTGACTAGCACAGGTCTCCTCTCAGATAAGAGGAGCTGGGCTATAAATACCACGCAGGCCCAGTGCCGATTGGGAACTTCATACCATTGAATTGCTTTTTTTTTAATATAATATAAGTAGGCTTGCGTTTACCACAATCACGCCTGATGGATAGCAAAGATCAGGCCTACGATGGAGCACGCTTGCCTAGTAAATGCTCATTCACCCTAGGCTTGAAAACGGCCAGATTGTAGTGTTCAGGGAATACAGATTGCTTCGCAGATTCATGATATACCTATTAGCTACTGACATGACATGACTTTACTAGCCTCGTGTAAGGACGTAGTTCTGCAAACCGGAACCAATCCACACAGTGATAGTTTTGTGAAAAAAAACGATTTTGTTAGAAACATGTGTAGAAAAATGAACATACTTAATATCTTTTAAGAAAGTTACTTTTTGTTGTTATACAAAAGTACCTGGGCGACCGATCTCTGCTCGGGCAGAAACTCGGTACCAAGCGTTTTCCCAGAGATAAGACCAAGCTAGATCAATTTTTCATCCCCGAAAACCCCCACATACCAAATTGCATCGAAATCGTTGGAGCCGTTTCCGAGATCCTGATTATATATTTGCGGGGGAGGGGGTTCGGGGGTTTCAAGGGGGGATGAAAATTTCATTGATTTTGCCGTAGGATGCACCGTTTTCAAGATATTTGACAAAAAACCGGAGGGGGTGGGGGGGTGAGCCACGTTAAACTATCGTCCGTAAACCGACTTTACAGACAACCGGTTTTTCTTGTTCTTTGCTCCCAATAGGGAACGTGCACATAGACGGTGTTGCCAACTGGTGTCATAAGGGTGCCATCAATTTGGATGCTTTACCTTGATAAGTTTGTTTTACTGTCCGCATAGTGTCTCTTTTGTCGCATTAGTGCTGCCGCCTATAGTTACTGCACGTTCCCTATAATACTTTTTCTCACAAAAAACTAACTTTTTCTCACAAAAGAAGAAACTTCGTTTTCTCATGAACAATAAACTTAAAAAAAAAAACTAAAATCCTTATAAAAAACGTGGAATCGAACCGAGGTCGGCTGGATCCGCGACCACCCGATTTCTACTGTGCTATTATGATCTGCTCGAAGTCGGCGAAATTTAGCTTTGTATTCTAATGCAAACAAAATTAGCCGGAAAATACGAGTAAAAGCGGTTTTCTGAAAATGAAACATAGCTAGATCAGTTTTTCATCCCCGAAAACCCCCACATACCAAATTTCATCGAAATCGTTGGAGCCGTTTCCGAGATCCTGATTATATATAAAAAGGTGTCGTTTAAAGGTATTAGATTAGATAGATACTGTGTACTTTTTACATTTTCCTAAACATGCTTCTAACAAAAACGGTTTTTTTTCTCAAAACTATCATTAAAATAAATAATAAATAAATAAATATCACGGGACAATTCACACCAATTGACCTAGTCCCAAAGTAAGCTAGGAAAGCTTGTGTTATGGGTACTAGGCAACGGATAAACATACTTATATAGATAGATACATACTTAAATACATATTAAACACCCAAGACCCGAGAACAAACATTCGTATTTTTCATATAAATATCTGCCCCGACACGGGAATTGAACCCGGGACCTCAAGCTTCATAGTCAGGTTCTCTAACCACTAGGCCATCTGGTCGTCTAAATCATTGTGTGGATTGTTTGCAGTTTGCAGAACTACGGCTATGACCCGTAATATGTCAAAAAGAGAATTACTTAACATACGTGTCGTTACCATTATAAACTTTGCTTTACATAAAAGTAATGTAGGTACAGGTATTTAATACAAAAATATATAGATTCCAAGCGACATATGATTGTCTGACTACTGTCATGAAAATAAATCAGTTCATACAGTCATAATCTTGGATCAAATTTCCACCCTGAGTTTTTCGCGCTTTGTATGAAGAGCTTTATGGTGAAGGAAAACATTGAGAACAAATCTACATAGGTACACCTGCAATGCTATTCAATGATGTCCGCGATGTTCCCAATCCGCACTGGGTATGCATGTGAACTACAACCCAAGCCATCACAGACATACCTACTTCAAATGATGATGTTAATCTCAAAAATTAAGTATGTATTGTAAAAATAAATCTCGTACATTCGCTTTTGTCTGGCCAGCTCTTGGCTCCCGTAAGGTTATGGATGAAGGGATAATGGCGGCATGTCCACGGTCGTCATTCAGCCGGCCCGGCGAACCGCGTGATTTGCCGTTTACTCGGGGTACGGATTCATGGAGCTTCGGCTTGGGTTAGGGAAACAAACGATAAACGAGTCCTTAAAGTGTCCGCGGCAATCGACAAAAAGATTGTGTTGAAGTCTGCGTGCTTTGTACAGGGATGATGACAATATGAATCAACTGCCGTGATTTTTATGAGCTGCCAAAAACAGCTTGACAGTTGAGACATAGTCAAATAAGTCAAATCACCAGTTCTGGTAAAGCATCAAGCAATTTAGCGAGTAGGAATTAGCCGTCGAACATGATGGAGGGCAGAGTAAATAAATCGAGTGTTAGCAGTCTAGCTCCCATTTCTCTCCTGGCAGAAGTATCCTGAACTTTCACGGGAAGCCAAACAAACAAATAGGTAAAAGGGTTTACTTTGGTCGTGGAACTAACAGATATTTCGCCTTCCATCAGCGTTTGTCATGCAATCGCGAATATTAGTAGGTAACAAAAAAATAATGGTGTTGTACTACCTAAATGCGAAAGTATATGCGTATTTAGCTAACCGGATGAAACCGGTATAAAACGGCTAACCGGACCAAAAGGAATCCAGCACACAAATAGATACGTGGTTAACAAATCCCGAATAGTGGTGTAAGTTGTTTCCGCGGTACCCAAACGAATTATTCGCACACAAAGTCGAGGGCGACAGCTAATTTTGAAATGAAAACTCTTGTAGCAAGTAACCATATTAATAAAAAGCAAAGATTAATTATTCGCAAGAAAATAGTCTCGCTGCTGGACCGTATAAGACTGACCTCCAACAGCATTCTGAGTGTGCTTGCTGTACCTATAAAGTACGACTGCCCAATACTTGCACACTGAGTTGGGCAGATTAAAGGGGTGGCATGTGTGCAGTTAAATTAATGGTTCTATAATTCAATTAATTAATTTTATGTACTAACTTTTGGAATAAGCTTTGTTACTAATCATCTATGGAGTCCTGTGTATTCCTAAATAAAGAATTTATTATTATTATTATTAATATGTATGTAGTTCGCAATCAATAGGATGGTGTTGTGCGAGCGAACGTTGTGTTTTAATAATGTTACCTACCGTAATGTTTTTTTTGGGTCAAACTATCAGATTGTAAATGTTCCACATAAAGTTATTTCTAACGCGGCGCAGCCATGCGCTAAAGTTGCATTTCAATAATAAGAATAAGATCCTGACGCTAAACTTAAAACACGCCGATAATCCGATTAAAAACTTAACCAGCGTGCAGTGCAGCGCTTTTTACACGCTTTATATTAGCTTCACCTGTATGTTTGTATGTATGTTTGTAACCGACTCCTTAGGGCGCGATTTTGACCCACTTCCCGGTTTCCGATTGAGTTGAAATTTTGCACATATGTGTAAATTGGATGACAATGCAATATTATTGTAACATGGAGCTGATCTGATGATGGAGCTGGATGGTGGCCATAGGAACTATGTAATAAAACAACACAATCCCGTCGAGTTTGGGCTCGTTTGATTCGTCTTGACGAGCACTTTGATCTCAGATGGTAACCAGGGTCTGATGATGGAGCTGGAAGATGGCCAAAGGCACTCCACAATAAAACTACACAACCCCGTCGAGTTTGGGCTCGTTTGATTCGTCTTGACGAGCACTTTGATCCTAGATGGTAACCAGGGTCTGATGATGGAGCTGGAAGATGGCCAAAGACACTCCACAATAAAACGAAACAACCCCATCGAGTTTGGGCTCGTTTGATTCGTTTTGACGAGTACTTTGGTCCTAGATGGTAACAAGGGTCTGATGATGGAGCTGGAAGGGGGGTAGGTGGCGGGGTGGGGGGGGGGGGAATGGGGTATGGGGTAAGGGGGTCGGGGGTTTAGAGGGTTGGGGGTTAGGGTGTGGCGGTTGGGGTTAGGAGATGGGGGGGGGGGTTACGGGAAATAGGGTGGAGGTGTTGGGGGGTTCGGGGGTAAGTGATTTTGGGGGGTTGTGGGAAATGGGGAGGGGGTAAGAGGCTTAGATGGTAACAACGGTTTGATGATGGAACTGGAAGGGGGGGCGGTAGGTGGCGGGGTGGGGGGAGGGTTCTGGGGGTTTGGGGGGGTTCGGTGTTAGGGGGGTTGGGTTTAGGTGGTTCGGGGGTTTGTAAAATGAGGAGGGGGGTAAGGGGGGATGGGGGGTAAGGGTGTGGGGTTTGGGGGGGGGTTTGGGGAAATGGGGTGGGGGTGTTGGGGGGTTGGGTTTAGGGGGTTTGGGGGTTGTAGGTGAGGGGGGTAAAGTTAGAAAGAAAAAATGCAAATAATAAATAGAAAATAAATAATAGTTCAAAAAAAATAAAAAACACGCTTTAAAAAATAAAAAATAAATTTTAATAAATTTCAATGCACTATTCTTATAGTGCAGTAAAAAATCTTAATAAGCAATTATTATATTGTTATATCCAGATCAAAATTTGTAAACAATTCTAAATATTGATAAAATAAATAATAATAGTTTAAAATATTTTATTGTAAAAAAAGCGTGGGGTGCTTTTTAAGATGTTATCAAAATGATAATCCTTGACAATTGACACCATGCAATTAAAGCGTGTTTTTTTAGTTTTTTTAAACTATTATTTTTTAGACTTTAAGTATATACCTCTAGGTACCTATCCGATATCTAAAACTTTGTAACTTTATTTTGTGGCTTCGTAGTGCCGCATTAAATTGTAAAACTTACACAAGCATGACCTGATTACGTCTGCCGGGGTCCGAACAAGATTGTTATTGCATCTTTCAGGCTTTATTCGTAGTAATCCTACCCTTTATCGCGACCCTTACCTCCAGTTCAGAGGGCCCAAAAGGGTTTGCGTTTATTTAGGACTAGCTTATTTTATATAACCACAATTTTCTTATGTTTCTTTGTTTTTACAAACAAAATTTTGACTTTGCCACGTAATCTAGTCAATTGACGAACCTTGGGGATAGCGATTTGTAAATATTAACAAAGCTTGTTGCTGATTTTACCTTGTACAATTATTGACGAAGCTTATTGCTGATTTTATCCTTCTAACGTTGACCAATCCTGTGTAGTGGATACGGTTTGTATTTTCTTAATGTTTATTGATTATAGATCTACTCTATACACAAATACAGTAGCTATATTTAATATCTTTAAACGAGCACATTCTTGTAATTTATTTATGCTAACGATTTCGATGAAATTTGCTGTGCTTTCGGGGTTTTCGGGGGCGAACATTACAAACAATCTAGCTTGTTGTTATCTCCGAGTCCGAACGAAGTTCGCATCGCCTAGATACTTAGTACGCAAGTTCGACTGCCAGCTCTATGGTTTACGTAAGCAAAGCCGAGAGTAAAGGCTAGTACCTATACAAGTAAACTTGAATAGTTCTACTAGCATTTCAAGCGCTTTCATTCACTATACTTTCTATATACTATATTGGAGAAATGAGTCAAGCCGAGTGTATGATTTATATAAAACGATACAGTGTGTTTGCGGTACAATTTGTATTTTGTTAACATCTCATGCTAACTGTAGCTTATTTCTTCACTTATGCGACAGCGGTAGGAAAGTGGTAGCAGTTCAAACGCTAGTAAAACTACCCAGTACAACTAAACAAACAAATTGATTATTCAGACACAAATAAAATAAAGCAAAGTGCTGTGTCTAAAGCAATAAGCAAGTAGAGACCGACGTAGCGAAAAGCGATTTATTCCATATTCAAGAGGTATCACAGAAAGCGTAGCAGACGGGTCAATGGAAAATACGTTACATTTCTTCGGCAAAATGGAGAATTGGCGCTATTTTTTAAAGATACTTTAGCTAGGACAGCTATTGTGTTATTTGAGAATTTGACTAGATGTTTTCTATAGTATAATGCCTTACTTCATTTTATTCAGTATGCCAGTCGCGCCAATTAATGCTAACTTACCTTCGGCGTACTGATTTAAAGCATTTTCTTATTTTACTCTTTTTTTGCCTCAATGGTCTAAAGGTACAACACCGTAGCCTACCTACTGCAGCATCAGCAGTTGGCGACATGGGTCGTGACTTTGTTTCTATACATATATTTCTATGAAGCTATGGAAAGTATGTCACAGAAATACACAGAAACAATGTTGTCTGCTTCTGCTGCCTCCAGTCGACTATGGAATTGTACTTTTATCCTAACACAATCCTTGCCATGAACCTTTAATCATAATGCGCTTCTTGCATCAGTACCTGACTGCGATATTTTTGCTAGTAGCTAGAGAATTATAGGTAGGTATGTAGTGTGTGAATAAAGTTCTGTGAGGCGAGGGATGACCGTCCGTCTTCACTTAATTGTATATTAATATTAATGGTATTATCTTCTCGTATGTTGTGCTAGTTACAATTGTATGAATTTTACAGTAGGTACCTTGGCTTATCTGCATCGCTGTGTAATTATTTCAGTAAATAAATAGATACATGTCATACGTACATAAATATATGCAATCACGCTTCCTTCCTAGTAAAGGGGTAGGCAGAGACAGCTATTTGTTTTCACCGGCTACGATCCTTACGTATTTACATCTTTCACTGCCACAACACTCATTACTCTTTTCATACATTCTCGTCGGTTTTGGGTGCTCTTGACCTGATAAATAGATAAAAATAAATAAACCCTAAAAGAGGATATATTTTCATCCATTCCTCTAGCTGAATCCATGGGGACGCACTTACTATCTAAATACATTCTTTACGAGGAGCCATACGTCTTTTACTGGTTTACACAAGGTGTTGATGGCGCACGGAGCTATATATTTTATCGTCACAATAAATCTAGAGACGGAGCTTTTTAGATGCAGCCCCTAAGTATGTGCTGTTTTACGCTGAGAAATAGTTGTGGCTTAAGCGCAATGTTTATTGATGACATACGATTAGTTACATGTTTTATTAACTTCTATTATCTCCTTGTCAGAATGGCAATCGAATTAATAAAGAAACTGTGGAGCACAGCGGATGCCTGATGGGCTTTCCTATAGGTTTGGCGCTGGGAGGATGAATGGTAAAACGAAACTGACTATTATCACTTTTATTCCAACATTTAAACACACTATTATGCATACAATCTCGTACACAGATCAGTACTTAAATTAATACACCCGCGCGGACCAACTCGGAACAATTATTAGATTACGTAACGTGACCGCTCTCTACGGCTGTGCGGCTAAGACTCTCCGAGGAAAAAAACGGAATTCGTCCGTTGTCGCTAGGCGTCTAAAAACTGGGCGGAAGTTACAACCCATTTCCGCCTTCTAGAACATTCGCGTCTAATCTAGAAGTTATAACGTGTTCACGGCGCCCTCTGACGGCGAGTAGGGCGAAACTGGGGAAAAAGACAATAGGTTTGAGGCTACGCCCTCTGCTGTCGAGCGGCGGTACCATCAACCCAGCTCGCCTGAGTTTGAGCCTGACTGGTTGCACTACTCTCCGTCAGGTAGCGATTATTTCAACGGTGTGACTGCTTTGTCCACAAGGCATATTGCGGTCTCTTTCTGTCGGTCACAGAAACTGAAGGTAAATAAATCCTTTAACGCCATAAAAATTGTTCATTTTTAAACTCATTGAACCGTTTTCAAGGTGAATAAATCAGCTTAAAAGTGACTAAATAAAATGCAGTTTTACTAAAAAAGTACACGCAGGTTGCGGGATCGCGTTGGATGCGGATGGCACGGGACCGATCTGTTTGGCGAGCTTTGGGGAGGCCTATGTTCAGCAGTGATGATGATGATGACACGCAGAAATAGCACTTGCTAAATTAAACGTTGAATACTTGGAAGGGAAATTGCCGCTTCAAAACACAAATTAGTAGGAAGCAAATATCTATTTGAATAAATAAACCGTAATATAATTGATGCTTAAGTAAGTTATGTCCATCCATATCAAGTAACTCGAACCGATGACCTTGCAAAGTACAGTTTTAAGATTGTTACAGTTTTTCATAAAATTTAGCAGTAAATTGAACAAGTTAGCTATGAAGTATCTTTTTTTGTACTTATTTTTTCAACTTCATTTTTTTTTTTTTTTTTTATTACTTTTACGGTTATCCCGTGAAATCATACATTTCGTACTAAATACAAACTGAAATATAGATGCACAGAAAAAACCCCAGAAAAAAGACCAATGCTGGGAATCGAACCCAGGTCCTCAGCATTCCGTGCCGCGTGCCATACCCCTACACCACCACTGGTCTAGAGATTAGACACGAATCTTTCCTATACATCATACATTTCAATCTGCTAAATCATCACCTTATGCAGTGACAAACGCACATCTATGTTACACCCTCATCGAGAGATTTTAACACTCCTTCGGAACTAACCGCTCACCTGGACAAGAGATGGCGCTACTGTGCAACTTTAAACAAGTTAGCTATGAAGTATCTTTTTTTGTACTTATTTTTTCAACTTCATTTTTTTTTTTTTTTTTTTTTTTTTATTTTTTATTTTTGTAGGGGTATGGCACGCGGCACGGAATGCTGAGGACCTGGGTTCGATTCCCAGCATTGGTCTTTTTTCTGGGGTTTTTTCTGTGCATCTATATTTCAGTTTGTATTTAGTACGAAATGTACAGTAAATTGAATTTACTCCCAATACTTAAATCGACCTATTTTATAGGGATTCCAACGGGTCTTGCGACCTTTTGGGCCGTAGCGAGGAGGCAAAGTCATTGTTTTCTCCCCTCAGGACCGACAACTTGGGCCACAGGCGTCATGTACGACAGATTTATTGCCTTGCCTGATATTAACATTCTTACGACATAGCATGTTTCTGAGTTGGGTGTTGGAAGTAAGAACTATGCGTATGACTCCCAAAGTTCGATTGACCGGTTAACGTGAATGTAATTTTCGTAATATCTGATATCTAGGTATTTTATGCCACTATCGACACAGCCTTGTTGCATTTTAGTAATCAAAAATCCAAAAATCACCAAATGGCAACATTATCATTTCAAACACATACAGACAGCATAACAACTAGAGACAAATTCTGTGTATTACGAAACAAGACTGCGTAGCTCAACTAATTTTCTTAGCAGAGCTCGACATGATGTGGGTGCAATTTTATGCACGCACGGAGAGGTGTAGTTTGACTCTGTGGTACTTAGCTGTTAACAAGTCTCCTTATTTACTTTTTATTTGTTCTGAGATGTATTATATACCAGACGCAAAAGTCTTAAAACTGCACTTAGGTACTACACCTACTAGAAAAATCTTATCACACCCTTCAGGAAATCTTAGAGGGTAGCACTAGAAAGTAGATACTCTATCTTTAATATTTAACTATTTTATGTATACTTTTGTTGTTAAGTAAGTACTAAGTTTGTACCTATCTATTTATACTTTACCTCTAAGTTTAAGTTTTGTTAAATAATTTATTTAATATGTTTTTTATTTTGCAGCCACACAGTTCACAGAGTTCGATTCATTATTTTGTATTGTATTAACGCAAATAAATGTTTTGAGTTTGAGTTTTTGAATATTTTGATATAGGCCTTCCTGATCGATCACCAGTACGTGTTTAGTGCTATCAACAGTCAAATAGCTTCACGCATTCTTTACTAAGTAAATTCTTCGATCACATTGTGGGAGGTCTACTAACACTTCACCTTTGAGAAGAATTTAGTAATGCCCTGGAACATCATTGCCATAAGTTCATTAACCGGCTGGCCACAAAAAGTCACCCGGGACTGAACATTTTCTTACTAGCCTAACCTACTAAAATAAAGATACTTGTAGGTAACTATATAGCAAGCATAACGACGGTATGCATGTTAGCTGTATAAAAAGGGATGTAATTAGATAATTGACGGTGGAAATGTAAAATCGCTAAAGCGCCATATATCATACATGGCGCTTTAGCATTTTTACCTCAGTGATAAGATTTAGCGCTCTGGCGCTTTAGCGATTTTACCTTTCTACCGTCAAATTATTATACACTTCCTACTGGTACGTACCGGTACGGTTTCTTCTGTTAAGGCGTCATTTTACATTTTTCTTAACGCGCTCACCATTTATCTTTTATTAATTTCCACTAAAACCCCAAAATTATCAAATGAAAAGGACTATTCAATTTACTGTGACGTTCGTTGCACTAATTGCCGTGAGGTGTAATTTCATTGCAATCCGTCAGTGCAAACACAATCCATCAATCTGCTGTCGAGGAACTTGTCAATATTTGACTGTTTAGTGTTTACCCAACAATACAGTTAATGGCTACATCTGTACGTTCACTATAAACAGTAACAGCTGGGGCTTAAATTAATATGCTCTCTACAATCAGTTTTATTGTCAACCCAGTTAGATGTCATCATCAAACGTTATTTAAGCAATTAAATGCATGAATAATTAAGGATAATTCTGATGATTCAACCATATTTTGAGGTCATCTTTCATCCATTTGATTTTTGATTTAAGCTCAGTTTCATCATCATCAACAACATAACAGCGTATACACGTCACACACACACGCACACAAATTTTTTAATAGAGTCAAAATGTAAGAAACTGTCAAACATAAATCAAGATTGATAACTTAAATCAGAGTTATTGTTTGGTACTTGTGCCCTTTAAAGTTTATAATGAGTTGGTTTGTATTTGTGATAAAATTAATAAGAGACTTTAACTCTTGACCACTGCTGCTGCAATGTGGCCGAAACGTCGAGTTAATAAAGTTTGCGTAATAAGTCCCGTTTAGTATAATAATTAAGAGAGTTTAAAGTTTTAGATTTTTACGAAAAACAAGTAGGTACCTATCTGGTAAATATTTCAAATTTTCTTTCACCAAAATCTGTATTCATTTCCTAAGGGGAAAAGCGTTAAAGTCGATGTTTTTAAATTGCCTTCTATCAAAATCGGAAACGAGTTCGGCGTGGGACGGGCAAGTTTTGAAAACATTTTCTTTTTTACTAAAATACAAAGGGAAAGTTTGAATCCTATTATTCGTATTAGCATCTTGTATTATCGCTCTGGATAACTAGTTAGAAGATAGCACAAATTTTTTCATTGTTCATCACCTCGGCTTATATGCGTCCAAAACCAGGGCAAAGGCCTCTTCTCAGAATGAGAGGGCTTAGACCATAGTTACCATGAGGGCCCAGTGCGGATTGGGGACTTCACGCACACCATTGTCTTTTTTAGTGTGTGTGTGTGTCTAGGTTTCCTCGCGATGTTTTACTTCACCGTAAGGCTCATAGTCATTTTCAAATATAATTTCGCACGAAAATTTCGAAAAACTCAGTGGTGCGAGCCTGAGCTCGAACCCAGGACTCGCTGTTTGAGAGGCCATATGTCAAACCACTAGGCTACATCGCCTAAATAACTGACCCTAAATTACCTAGGCCTAAATTTTTTATGTTCTTTACTACGTAGATTGTTTAGGAACTAATCCCTTGACCCCCCTCCCCTTGTTTGACTTGAACGCGTGTTTAAATTACTTTTTTCGCACTGAAATAAAATATTTCTTCCCTTACATAATTCGTGTTCATGTCAGAAGTAAATGTAATATTTGGACGTGTGCTATTATATCAGTCAATCATTTGTTACACATTTGTATAAATATTGTAAAGATAAATTGTGAATTCGAAATAATAATCCAGTTAGCATTCGTTGGTATAATCGACCAAGAAATTTCTTTACAACTCAAAGGTTAACACCAGTTGTATGACATAAACCATTAACCATTAAAGACTATTCTCACTTATAAGTCAAGGTGTCAATCAGCCATATTGTTTTTAGTCTGATGTGGGAACAGTCATAAAAATGGAAAATTACTTAAGACTAGGTATACCTACTACTGGTGAGATACATAGACGCAAAATAAGTCACGGAGTAAAGTAAATGTTGACGCAAAATTCTGTTTCCCAAAGTAATTGGCGTAGGTGTTCCAATAAGATAATTTATTGAATCAGGCGTTACTTTGCGGAGGTCCATATTAATGAACTAAAACAATTACTTTGCTCACCCGCGACCTTACAATAGTTACGTTTATGCAAGAAATGTGCGTTCATGCAGTTCCTCCACCTCCACACTGTACGAACACACACAAATCACATAAACCCAACCATCACCACCACCAAGCTACACTGACGCGTTTCGAACTCAACCAGAGCTCATCTTCAGAGTTACCACAACCGTATGCTATGCTACCAAACGTTAAACTAACAAACCAAAACAAATGTTTTAACTTGTCACTGTAACTTCTCAAGTACCCACTTTATTTTTCTTATTCTCAAACTACCCCACAAAAATTAACTTTTATTGACATATTTAAAACTACCTTGAATTTTTTTGTTTATTTATTTATAAGGCATATTTAATTAATACTAACTGTTCAAATTCGACCCAAGCCGCAGTAAAGGAGAAGATACTAAATTTACCTGTTCATTAATAATAGACCCCATAGTGTTGTACCTAATTATTTCCATGCATTCCAGAGCATCCAGACGCAACCCCTTGCCGCAATAATGTAACACTTCATAAGAATCTGAATCTAACAATGAATGATTTGATTCCAACAAATGTTTTGCAAAATTCGATCTATCTGGATGCTCATTCCTATATGCCGAAACATGCTCTTTAAATCTAGTATTAAAACTTCGTCAGTGTAGCTTGGTGGTGGTGATGGTTGGGTTTATGTGATTTGTGTGTGTTCGTACAGTGTGGAGGTGGAGGAACTGCATGAACGCACATTTCTTGCATAAACGTAACTATTGTAAGGTCGCGGGTGAGCAAAGTAATTGTTTTAGTTCATTCCAATAAGATGTCTTCAGTTTTCAACTTCACACTAAAGCCTCTTATTTAGTAAGAGGTTTATTATAACCTCAAACAAACATTTGTTTTATGTTGCTTCTATGCGCAACGTTTCCAATGAAGCGATTACCGTGTTTCCAAGTATTGCCTAAGTTGAAGAAAATTGGAGTAAGAAACTAAGTCAATAATAAAACTGCACTGTAACTTTATTGTACTTGAAAACAAAACCGGCCAAGGGTGAGTCGGACTCGCGCACGAAGGGTTCAGTACCATTATCTATAAAAATGGCAAAAAAAACACGTTTGTTGTATGGGAGCCCCCCTTAAATATTTGTTTTATTTTAATTTAATTATTTATTTTTAAAGTGAATATACATGTTCCACACGAAATACAAACTGAAACATGGGAAAAACTCAGAAAAAGAGACCAGCGCTGGGAATCGAACCCAGGTTCTCAGCATTCCGTGCTGCGTGCTAAACCCCTACACCACCATAGATCAAACCACCACTAGGTGGTGGTGTAGGGGTTTAGCACGCAGCACGGAATGCATGGGCGGGGGGGGGGGTGTAGGGGTGGGGCGAGGGGGGGGTTGTAAAAGTTGGCCTAGTAGCGCCATCTCTTGGTCCAGGTGAGCGGGTAGCTCCGAAGGAGTGTTGAAGTCTCTCGGTAGAGGGCATAACATAGATGCGCTTTATCACTGCCTAATGTGATTATAACAGACTGAAGTGTACGATGTATGGGAAAGATTCGTCGCTAACTTCTAGACCAGTGATGGTGTAGGGGTAAGCACGCAGCACGGATCGCTGAGGACCTGGGTTCGATTCCCAGCATTGGTCTTTTTTCTGGGGTTTTTTCTGTGCATCTATATTTCAGTTTGTATTTAGTTTGAAATATATGGTTTCACGGGATGACCGTAAAAGTAATAAAAAATGAAGTTGAAGAAAATAAAAAAAAAATAAAAAAAAATAGAAAAAGATACTTCATACTTAACTTGTAAAAGTTGGCCTAGTAGCGCCATCTCTTGGTCCAGGTGAGCGGGTAGCTCCGAAGGAGTGTTGAAGTCTCTCGGTAGAGGGCATAACATAGATGCGCTTTATCACTGCCTAATGTGATTATAACATACTGAAGTGTACGATGTATGGGAAAGATTCGTCGCTAACTTCTAGACCAGTGATGGTGTAGGGGTAAGCACGCAGCACGGAACGCTGAGGACCTGGGTTCGATTCCCAGCATTGGTCTTTTTTCTGGGGTTTTTTCTGTGCATCTATATTTCAGTTTGTATTTAGTTTGAAATATATGGTTTCACGGGATGACCGTAAAAGTAATAAAAAATGAAGTTGAAGAAAATAAAAAAAATAAAAAATAGAAAAAGATACTTCATACTTAACTTGTAAAAGTTGGCCTAGTAGCGCCATCTCTTGGTCCAGGTGAGCGGGTAGCTCCGAAGGAGTGTTGAAGTCTCTCGGTAGAGGGCATAACATAGATGCGCTTTATCACTGCCTAATGTGATTATAACAGACTGAAGTGTACGATGTATGGGAAAGATTCGTCGCTAACTTCTAGACCAGTAATGGTGTAGGGGTAAGCACGCAGCACGGAACGCTGAGGACCTGGGTTCGATTCCCAGCATTGGTCTTTTTTCTGGGTATTTTTCTGTGCATCTATATTTCAGTTTGTATTTAGTTTGAAATATCTTTTATTTCTTTCAACTTGAAAGGACTTCATGCAAAAGCAAAACAAGTTCCCGCTATTTTGAAACTTTTTTTTTCACTATTCACAACCTTAGAATGGACCCGGGAACTTTAGGTACCTAATACAGCCAAATTGAATGATTTTAAAATATTCATATTTAATATTGACATTAAAATTCATTTATTGTCCGTTATTTAAGTATTCATTATTTAATAATTGTTAATGTAAACATATTTTAATTAATGTATAATGGCTTTATATTAATTTCCCGCTTTATTTTTTTTAAATTTGCGACCGTACTCGTAGAGCTTGATCAGCGTGTTCTCAATTACGAAATTTCACTTGAAAAAATAAACCTTGATTGTGATTGGTCTTACCTGTTCTTACTCATTTTTAAGCAACCAATCACGTGACACACGCATATTTAAAGAAACTCGATTATCAAAATTGATTTCAGTATTCTTTTTTTGAATGTTATTATATTATTCAGTCCCGTAACATAATGAAATTACTATGGGTTATTATGTTACTGAATTTGCACCATAGAGTATAGAACTTGGAACAGACCTATAACGTTAGTTATTATTGCATAGTTTTTGACCATATAATTGAAAGATTATACTACAGGAGTAGAAAATAAATTACAAGGGAAGCATATTTAGCATATTTTTATTTAAAGCTAGGAGTATCATCAGTAGCATCAGCTTTGAGTCGAAGTGGTCGCCATGGCCGAAATCGGTCCGATCATCATCATTTAAACTTCATTTTAACCGTGTTTTGACGCAAACACTGTTGTTTAAAGTTACCAATGTAAGTTATTGTGCGTAACCGCAAGATACCAAACCATTATTTCCTTTGAATTCATAAATAAAGTTCACTTAATTGAGAAGGAGTGACGGAAGGAAGTTTCACCCGTGATCGTACGAAGCAAATACGAACGGGGATGAATTTTTAATTAGTTTTTTAAACACGTCAAATAAAACGTTTAGCGCAGATTGATTGGTCACGTATGAGAGCATGGAATCAGAAATTGCGTCCATTTCTCTAATACCTACGCTGTTATCAGCTGATATCAACAGACCGATTGAACGGTTGTGTTGTGAATGATTTATGTTCACCCCGAGCGGATCGGAGTGGAATATTGATGAATCGCGTTCGGAAATTTACCGGAACGTTAGATAAATACATACTATACATACTTAAATCATGAATCGAATGTTGCTTTATTTTATTTTATAACTAGCTTTAACGATAAACAATTTTAAGTTAAACTAACTAATTTTTAACCCCCACACAAACAGAGGGTTGTTATATAAGTTTGACTGCTATATGTGTGTGTATCTCTGTCTGTGTATCTGTCTGTGGCATCATAGCTGTTAAACGAGTGAACCGATTTGGATGCGGTTTTTTTCCAACGCGGGTTTTTTGGTGATCATCAAAATCGGTTCAGCCGTTTCAAAGTTATCAGCTCTTTTGTTAGCTGCAGAGGGGATCTTAGACGCATAATGTGGCCTAAATGAGTTGGAGGTTTTTAAATTTTTAAATTTATGTATGTAAAACTCTTTATTGTATATAAAAACACGAATATAACTACTCGGACAACGCCATCTATTGATTGCAGACGAAGTCATCTTAAAAGATATCTACCTCAAAGATCTTGTATAGCGCCCTCTATTTTATTCTCGTTCAAAGTTAAAATATTATCCCAGTGGTACGCGTTACCGGGATATTGAGTATCTTACGTCTCAATCCAGATTTCTGTGCATACACCAAGTTTCATTCAAATCTATTCAGCCATTATTAGCGTGATTGACTAACAAACATATCCAAATATCTAAACATCCATACATCTTCACAAACTTTCTCATTTTTAATATTAGCAAAATGTGATAGGATTTTAATAGAGGTTGAATATCGTCTTTTTATTTTTATGATGAAAGCCCAAGTGAATTTGTAGACAACTATTTATTTACAACACAATACTTATATATGTACAAATCTGTCGTAGACTGAAAATAAGTACAATAAGAAAAAATAAAACAATTATTATTATCTAACGCTTCTGACACTTGCCTTCGCTTTCACCATCTCTTTCTGACATAATTTTATACCGTTCGGCAGACAGAAATAGTGATTGCGAAGGCATGCGTCAGAAACGTTAGACAATAAGCCTGCTGTACCTCTACCATGAGTTTACATGAGTAAACACAGTGACCGTACTCGCTAGCGACGGCGTAAATGATTTGTATAGAGAATTGTACTTCCGTAAGTGACCGCTAGAGGCGCTGTACAATTTTCCATACAAATAATTTACGCCGTCGCTAGCGAGTACGGTCACGTAAACTAGTGTAAACTCATGGTAGAGGTACTGGTCACTATTTCTACAGTCCTATGAACTCGCATTTACCTAAACCTAAAATAAGTCCAAAGTTATGCCCTCAACAATTTGGCATCGGTTTTCGACGTTATTAATTCAACCCTATTTCGAAAGGCTAAGGCCGAATTACTTTTAATAATCAAATAGCAGACGTTTAAATGGAATCACAATACAATAATAAAATACCATTGCCGAGTCATTCTGATCCCGAGGAATTTAATATACTTACTTCGTTCTACCAGACTGACTAAAGTGATAACGTAAGTATTATCATTATTTTGTATTGTTAAGTAAACAATGGACTTTATTAATATTCTCGTTTTTGCGACCTTTTCACGCTCTTGAACCGTCCATATAATTACAAGACGTTTGAGGCAGAGGAATAAAATACAATACAATATTAATGAACTAAAACAATTACTTTGCTCACCCGTAACCTTACGATAGTTACGTTTATGCAAGATATGTGTGTTCATGCAGTTCCTCCACCTCCACACTGTACGAACACACACAAATCACACAAACCCAACCATCACCACCACCAAACTACACTGACGCGTTTCGAACTCAACCATAGTTCATCTTCAGAGTTACCACAACCGTATGCTATGCTACCAAATGTTAAACTAACAAACCAAAACAAATGTTTTAACTTGTCACTGTAACTTCTCAAGTACCTACCCACTTTATTTTTCTTTTTCTCAAACTACCCCACAAAAAATAACTTTTATTGACATATAAAACTACCTTGAATTTTTGTTTATTTATTGATAAGGCATATTTTATTAATACTAAATGTTCAAATTAGACCCAAGCCGCAGTAAAGGAGAAGACACTAAATTTACCTCAAAGTCAAAGTCAAAGTCAAAATTCTTTATTCAATTTAGGCATCAATTGATGCTCCTATGAACGTCGAAGAATCTACCACCGGTTCGGAAAAAACCCTGTTGAGAAGAAACCGGCAAGAAACTCAACAAGGTATATTTTTTTCAATCAGATCTACATTGTTATTAAATTACATACATCCCAGTCGCAATACAATATTTATTGTACTTACTAAACAGTTTAGAGCAATATTATACTTGCGCCTCGTCCTCGAGATCAGTGTAGATAGTATTAGGTATAACACATGTAGTAACACATAAGTGACACCACTCTTACCACTCTAGTTGAGAAATCTTTTTTTTTTTTTTTTACGGGTACTTTCAGCCAGTATCACTTTATAATCTAGTAACGATCCGCGCTCGCGTCATTCACATTTTAGTGCTCAACCACTCAATACCCGTTATTAACTAAAGTAACAGAAGTGTTCAGACGCTAAAATAATGTCGAAACGCAAGCAAGAATATAACTATAAACATCTTTTAAATAAAATTAAAAGATTAGAAAAACAAGTGATTCGTAAAGGTACCATATTTTCATCATCAGATGAAGATGAAGATGATTTAACGTGTCCATCACGTTTGTGCTCATTGGGTAATGGATCCGAAAATTCAGGTATGTAACAGAAATAATAAAAGTTATTGATAGCAGTATTATAAACAAAAAACCGATACTTGCAATCCGTATGCATGCACCTACCCACATTCGTTAATAATACGAATTTCTTTCTATGCGCAAGTGTGTATAAAAAGAATTAAGTCGTGTAATCTGAGCTAACATTGGGGCTGACCCGCCGCACGCTCTCTTATGTAGGTACATAATTAACATAATAATTAATGTCTTGTATATAATTATTTTTTGAATGTGCAAAAACGTACTCACGTTTGAATTAAGTCGTGCAATCGCAGGCTTTTGTATGCACATTGACAACATGCTGTGTGTGTTGTACATATTCAATTATTTTCGATTGTGCAAGAACGTATTCACGTTCTGATTTAAATCGTGCTACATGGGCTGACCTCGGGGCTGACCCACCGCACGCATTTATATGCACGTTAACAACATTTGGTGTTGTACACATTCGATTATTTTCGAATATGCAAGAACGTATTCACGTTCTGAATTTAAATCGTGTAATATGGGCTGACCTTGGGGCTGACCCACCGCACGCATTTATAGTTGTACATATAACGTATTCACGTTTTGAATTGTCATGCAATCTGGGCTGACATTGGGGCTGACCCGCCGCACGAAGTTTTTTCTATACACCTTTAAAACATTATGGCCTTGTAAATAATTAATTATATTATGTACATAAACGTATTTACGTTTGGAAGTGTATAGGTATGTGTGAACTGTCACTGACACCGATACGATACACACTTTTTATCCACCATAAAGGTTTTGAATCTTACATTTACATATTAATCAAATATGTATGTAAATTATACTGATTGCAGTACGAAAAACTTTTATAAGTAGGTACTTTTGGAATACAGTGTTTATTATTATGTTTCACTTTTACTTTTCCAGTAATGGCCGCTCTCGGCCCACAAGACTGGTTACAGCAGGACTCACAAAACTTTGAAGAGTCCTTGCTGGTTGACACGGAAGTTATAGAAGGCGATAATAATCACGAGATGCTCCAGAACGAGTCCAGCATTGCGGCTAACGTTTCTGAACAAAACAACCTGCAGCAAAACGAGGCGGGCACGTCTTCAGCTGCAGTTGAGGAACAAGATTCAGAGATCCAGTTGGAAAATGAGGTACTAGAAATACTAGGTGACGATCCCTCAAAAGAGATAAAATTCGCCCCTAACGTGCACATTGAAATTGCAAGGCGCTTTGAGCACATAGCTACAGAAGGCCTCACCAAAGAAAAGCGTAAGGAACTAACAGCCAAATATCTGACGCCAGAAAATTGTCCTTATATTTGTGCCCCGGGATTAAATCCTGAAATAAAAGCCGCGATGCTAGAAGCGAGTGTCAGTCGAGATAACGGCATCAAATCAAGACAGACTCAAATGGCAAGCGCTATTTCTTGTTTAGCTGAGGTGCTAACGTATCATTTAAATTGCAAGGTAAATAATAATGACATGTTATCCAAACTAATGGATTTGGGACGTCTGCTTTGTGATGCTCAGCATTGCGATTCTGTAGTTCGTCGTAATCTCATCACACGTGATTTGAAAAAGGAAATGAGAGAACATTTATCGAATACAAAAATTGATAAATTACTTTTTAGTGAGAATTTATCTGCGACCTTAACGTCAGCAAAGGCGGTATCGAAGTCTGGGTTGGAATTGCAACCCAATCCGAAGAGAGGTCCCAAGAAGTCATCACTGAAGCCTTTAAACCAGCGGGCTCCCGCCCCCGCGCGCAGGGGTCCGGGGCCGCCGCGCAGCCGCGCGCCCGCAGCGCCGCGTGCGCAGCCGCCGCGGACGCCGCGCGCCCCGCCTCCCCCGCCGCCGCGGACCCTGCGCCCCCCGCCACCCCCGCCGCCGCCACAGAACTACTCGAACGCGTCGTCGCACTATCAGCCGCCAGCGACGCGCTCCTGGCGCCGTTAGATACAGTTAAGTACGCAGGCAGATTGGCTCATTTTTACGATCAATGGTCTCTCATTACGAATGATCGCACGATCCTTTCTTGGATAAGAGGCCATAAGATCCTCTTTTCGCAAACGGTTAATCAAGTTTCAGTGCCGACACCGCCTATTCTTACCGAGTCAGAAAAATCACAATTTTACGAAGCGATCGATAGTTTAGTTCGAATAGGGGCAGTTTCACAATGTGAACCTTGTACAAATCAATTCATCTCAAACATATTTCTTGTACCTAAGCCAAACGGCAAGATGCGTTTTATATTAAATTTAAAAAATCTAAACAACTTCATTCAGACAGAACATTTTAAATTAGAGGATTTGAGAACTGCTACCAAACTTATAACCCACGAATGCTTTATGGCCACCTTAGATCTTAAAGACGCTTATTTTCTATTAAAGATTCACGAAGATTCGAGAAAATATCTCAGATTTTTGTTTGATGGAGTGTTATATGAATTTAACGTCTTGCCTTTTGGCTTATGCACTGCCCCGTTTACGTTCACGAAACTAATGAAACCTATTATTAGGATACTGCGAGCTGCTGGTTTCATCTCTACTCTATATTTAGACGATTGGTGCCTCATAGGTCCCACTTACGAGCAATGCTTAATTAACGTTGAAATGACTAAAAAATTTTTGATCGCGTTAGGCTTTATCATAAATGAAGAAAAAAGTGAGTTGAAACCATCCACAACCTGTAAATTCCTAGGTTTAATATTAGACTCTAAGCGTTTTCATGTGAGCCTGCCCTTAGAGAAAAGATTAAGAATTAAATGCCTAGTCAGTAAATTCATGACAATGCAACGCTGTAAAATAAGAGCATTTGCACAGTTAGTTGGATTGCTAGTGTCCGCGTGCCCTGCGATAGAATATGGCTGGCTCTATACTAAGGAACTAGAACGCTGCAAATTTTTGAACCTTAACGGAACTAACGACTATGACAAGTTCATGTCTTTGCCAGATTCTCTACTTCCTGATTTGCAATGGTGGTTAAACAATATCGAAAGCTCAGTTCACCCTATTAGAAGTGATGATTTTTGTAGGGAAATATTTACTGACGCTTCAACTACTGGCTGGGGCGCGGCCTGTAAAAACGAGACCGCGAGCGGCCAGTGGTCACAGAGTGAAATAGCGAAACATATCAACTATCTTGAACTATTAGCTGCCTTTATAGCACTAAAAATCTTCGCTAATGATCTTTATAACTGCCAGGTCATACTAAGAGTCGATAACTCAACGGCAATTTCTTACATAAATCGCATGGGGGGCATACAATACCCCCACCTAACACAAGTCGCAAGAGAGATCTGGCAATGGTGTGAGAATCGCCGTATTTTTGTATTTGCTTCATATATCAAATCAAGTGAAAACGTGATAGCAGATGCAGAATCACGTCGTCTTCACCCTGACATAGAATTCGAATTAAAAAACTGGGCATTCCAATCTCTAATAAATCAATTTGGTAGACCACAAATAGACCTATTTGCCAGCAGGATAAATAAAAAATGCACAAAATATATATCCTGGCACAGGGACCCAGACGCATTTGCCATAAATTCGTTTACTGTAAGATGGTCTAATTATTTCTTCTACGCTTTCCCGCCTTTTTCGATAATTCTGAAAACCTTAAGAAAAATTATTGCAGAGAAAGCAAGGGGAATCATGATTGTACCCTTGTGGCCTACACAGGCTTGGTTCCCCGTATTCAATTCAATTCTTGTGTCAAACACAATTACATTCAAACCAGAAGAAGATGTACTTATTTCTCATTGCAGCACCAGGAGAATCCGGTCGACACTTACCCTGGTGGCCGGAGTATTATCTGGGAGTCGTTTGTGCGAAGAGGAATACCGGTAACCGCGTTAGATATCACCGGCGCCTCACTATCTGAGAATTCATTTAAACAGTACGATTGTGCTATTAAAAAATGGTGGGTGTTTTGTAAGACAAATTCTATTGATACATTTGAAGCGCCAGTTCCAAATATTATAAGTTTTTTCACTCAGCTTTTCCAAGACGGCGCGCAATACGGAACACTGAATTCATACAGATCCGCTCTATCCCTGATTATGGGAAGTGGTGTAACAAAAGATGATAGAATAACTAGATTTTTTAAAGGAGTTTTTCGCTTACGACCACCTTTACCAAAGTATGATTGCACCTGGAACCCAAATTGTGTATTAAACTATTTAAGTACCCTGTATCCAAATGATAATCTTTCTCTAGAGAATCTGGCAAAGAAGTGTATTACACTATTGGCCCTCACTACAGCACACAGGGTTCAAACATTTTCAAAAATCAATGTTAAAAATGTAGAGATTTTGACAGAAAAAATTCTAATTAAAATTCCTGAATTATTAAAAACATCACGTGTTGGTTCAGTCCAACCTATACTTTCATTACCGTTTTTTGAAGATAAACCTGAAATTTGTCCCGCGAAAACTTTAGTGGCGTACATAAACGTAACGAAAAACCTTCGTAAATCTGATATCCTATTTATTGGTTCAAAGAAACCACATAATGTTGTATCCACGCAGACACTCAGTCGCTGGATCAAGTGTGCGCTAAGAGCGAGCGGCGTGGACGTGTCGGTGTTCACTGCGCACAGCACGCGGCACGCGAGCACTTCGCGCGCGCGCTGTGCGGGAGTGAACATCGACCGCATTAGGAAGACCGCTGGCTGGAGCGGAGGCTCCAACACATTTGACAGGTTCTACAACAGAGTTATTGTCGAAAATGATGATTGTTCATTAGCTAGGGCTATTATTAATTAGCACCCAAGAATAATAGAGCCGATTAATAGGCAGATGAGATGACTGATATAGTTATTGGTATTATACTCGTATAAGTTAAATAATTATATTCAGTTATTTTTAAGAAAATGTAATTTTATGTTGGATTCTGATTAAAAGTATTTAGATACAGAATTCTTGCAGATTGGTTTATTGATATTCCCGAAAAACAGCTCTCAAAGTCTACATGTCTTATACCTAATACTATCTACACTGATCTCGAGGACGAGGCGCAAGTATAATTGATGATTAAACGAACTTACCTTAAGTGAAGTTCTATCATAATTATACGAAGCGCCTCGTCCGAAGAGATCAGTGTCCCGCCCGCCCAGTTCCCTCTTTAAGAATTTCGGTAATATCAACCACAGTTTGAAATTTGAACTCTAAACTAAATGACGCGAGCGCGGATCGTTACTAGATTATAAAGTGATACTGGCTGAAAGTACCCGTAAAAAAAAAAAAAAAAAAGATTTCTCAACTAGAGTGGTAAGAGTGGTGTCACTTATGTGTTACTACATGTGTTATACCTAATACTATCTACACTGATCTCTTCGGACGAGGCGCTTCGTATAATTATGATAGAACTTCACTTAAGGTAAGTTCGTTTAATCATCAATTATAGTCATATCTTCCTAGCCTATAGGTATACGTCCCGCTGCAAAAGGCACAGACATCCTCTCGGAATAAGAGAGGTTGGGCCGTAATTCCTACGCGGGCCCTGTGCGAAATGAAAACTTCACCCACACTACTGAATTTATTCACAGGTGTGTGTCCTCGTGTCCTCCCAATGTTTTCCTTCACCGTAAAACTCATGGTAAATTTCAAATGTAATTCCGTCTTTGATCAATTATAACTGTAGATCCACAGTCGCGCGCCCGAAAATGTCCGAGCCAAATGAGCGCTACTTTGATAAAAGTGGCCTTCTTTTTTTCTCAGTACGTTACGTGAAATTGTAAAGTTTAGCTGTCAAGTGTCAACCGAAATTCGACTGTAATAAAGTAAAGACTAGGTTCAAATTTATGTGTAGGTGATGATTTTAATTGTTACGCAAACAAATAAAAAAGTTCGGACATTCTTTGAAGGGGATTTTGTTCGGCAATGTGTATCTTCAGTTATAATTGATCAAAGAATTCCGTACATAAATTTCGAACCCATGATCCTCTATTTGAGAGGCCATAGGTCAAATTAACCCACTAAACTAGGCCACTAAGCTATCACGACTTAAATGTAATTTAATATTGAATTGTGCCCAAGCCTAGATTTTTAGGGTTCCGTACGCAAAGGGTAAAACCGGGACCCTATTATTGAGACTTCGCTGTCCGTCCGTCCGTCTGTCCGTCTGTCTGTGTGTAGGCTATATCTCACGAACCGTGATAGTTAGACAGTTGAAATTTTCACAGATGATGTATTTCGGTTGCCGCTATAACAACAAAATATTAAAAACAGAATAAAATAAATATTTAATTAAGGGGACTCCCATACAACAAACGTATTTTTTTTACCGTTTTTATAGAGAGTACGGAACCCTTCGTGCGCGAGTCCGACTCGCACTTGGCCAGTTTTTTATATTCTTTAATGTGAATTAATTATATATTAGCTCTATGAAGTACAAAATTTCCCTTAAACACTAAACACGTAGGTATTCCAATGACTAGGTATTTGACTTGAAATTTTATTCGAAATTAAATATTTTCACGGCTTTTCAATCGAAATCAATACCGAACCGAAACATAAGTCATACATGTCTAAGTCATGCTGACGTCATAAGTATCTTAGGGCGCATGAAAGTATATTAATTAAATTTAATATGCGCAACTTCGTACATTAAAATTAACCCTCGCGTTCTTGAGTGCCAACGATTATTGTTCAGATATAACAGGAATGGCTGTCGATTTATTTAATGTGTGTAGATTCCGTAAATGGCGTCAAGTCGTCAACCCCACGGAGAGACAAGAAGTGGCAGAACATGCAATATGATTGCGAAAAAAGTACTTGTGATTTGGAGCGGGAGAATCGTTATTTTATGTTATGATCAACCATCTTAGAAGGGTTTGTAAAAGTCTACGATAACCTGGTATCAGGTTAAAAGCCAAGTTATTACAGTTCTAGAAAATTAAACAAGCAAAATCCATATCACGTATACTTCATTTAATTTAGAATTGAAAACCACAACATCATTATATTGCGGCTTGTCAACTATTTCTTACCTAGCAAATAGTCTGGGAGCCGCAAAATAAAATTGTTTTAAAGTCACTTCATTTACGTGTCGTCAATTGTTACTCTAGTACAAATTGTAAAGAGATTACAGTTCACGAGCCGCAATATAATGTTGTTGTGGTTTATAATTCTAAATTAAATGGAGTATAGCTAAGGGATAAAAGACGTTTCTTCGAAAATATCTAATACTGAAAGTGATAAAATATGTGACATTATTATCGCTTAAATAAGTGGCATGCATTTTTTCTTATTTTTTTAAACCCCGAATCAAAAAAGGGGTGTTATAAATTTGACCGCTATGTGTGTGTGTGTGTGTCTGTCTGTCTGTGGCATCAGCTCTTAAACGGGTGAACCGATTAGGATGCGTTTTTTTTATTTGAAAGCAAGTTTTTTGGCGATGGTTTTTAAACGCACCTGTGATGCCCCCCGTGTTGCGGGTGTCCATGGGCGACGGTGATCGCTTTCCATCAGGTGACCCGTCTGCTCGTTTGCCACCTCTTATATAAAATAAAAAAAAAAAAAATGTTTCATCAAAATTGGTTCAACCGTTTGAAAATTATCAGCTCTTTTGTTAGCTGCGGAAGGGATTTTAGACGCATAATTGGCATTACTTTATTATCAAGCATATGTGTGACCTAATTGTGTAGGGGTTTCAAATTTTTGAAATTCTAGGGCTCTAGTGAAAACAGTGCAGAAGTTGAACAACTGATTTCGATTTAACCCCCTTTACACACAAAATAGAAAATAGCTGTTTAATTTCTGCAGACTTAACCCCTTTCTCACTAGAGTCCCAGAATTATTATCAATATTGTTACAACTTGGTCTCTTTGCTGGTATCAGGTTATCGCTGAGTTTTGGAACACACTGTATAATGTGTGTACAGTAAAATTTCGATTTTTGTTCATTTACGGAGCAAGGTCAAACCATGCAGCGATAAACGCTCAAATCTACGTCAGGTTTATGGTTCGACGTCGCTTTGCCCTTTAATAAAGGGTCTCAATCGTAAGAGTCTTTGCCTAATGAAAGCTCTACATGAGCAGCTAAAATTTTCATTAACCTCGTAAGTGCTAGCGTACTCTACAAAGAATACAATTATAGGAGTAACTGCCAAATGTACTATACACATATAGTACAAATTATCCAATGAATGAACTACTTTAAATATGCCAGAATTAAAAAACTTAGGATTCTCGTCTTAAGCACTACAGCAGACAGAAAAAGTCGGGACTCAAGAGATTAAAGCGGAATATTTTTGGGTATTGCAGTTTTAAAAGTCATCGGTGAAGATTAGATGAATTGAGATTTTTTTTCATCCCAGGCTATAATTCCTTCACCGTAAAGCTCATGCTAAATTTCAAATGTAATTTCGCACGTAAATTACGAAAACTCAGAGATGGGAGCCCGGGTTCGAACCTACGACCCTGCGTGAGAGACCATAGGTGAAACTACTTAGCTAGCACGGTTTTTTTTAAGTTCTTGGAATCTGTTAATAAGATTTGGCTTTTATTCTACCATGTCTAATTATTGAGAGTAATAGGCAATTATATTTTAGGATAATACCCAGATAATACCAGATTGTTTGCCCGCAGAACCCTGAGGGGTGTAACAAAAAAATATTCAGCGATGCGTCGCAACACCTCCCTGAATAGGATACCGCTTTGTCCCTGGATTTGTTGGAGATTAAAACGACACGGGAAATAATTTCGTACTTATCCCGGTAAAATCCAAATCAGAGGTTCAATTCGTTTCACTCTGCGGGATTGCTCTACAATGGAGGTTTGTATTTATCATTTGTTTCATTTTGCTGAAAGGTATCAGAGGGCAAGAGTGAAATTAAATGTAAAATATTGCGAAGTGGAGTTTGTTTGTATTCAATTTAATTTATGATTATCATTGAAATGAAACTTAAGTTGAAATTATCAAGTTAAATGGGTCAATCAACTTTCTTTTGTAAACGATTTTCTGCTACTTTCTATGAAAACCGAAATAATTAAAAAACTTATTATTTTTCCTTATTCAAAGTATACTTTTCAAAACCCTAGATTTTTGTAGTCAATAATGGTATAATTGCCATATTTATTTTATTTTGTTTAGCTTCTATTTCGTGGGTGCCCCAGGGGACAATGTTGTCCCCGAAATTTGTATGAAAATAGTGGTATTTCCCCTGGATGACCGGATTTTTTCATAGAAATACTAATTTTTTGTGGTTTTCACATACGCGCTATGATAAACAGTTTATCTAATTACTGCAAAATCATGGTTTCACTAACCAGAGATTACAGAGTTACTTGTAAAAGAGTAAATACAAAAACAAAACAAAACGCATGTGCTCGTTTTTGCTTCAGAATCCCTCCTCGGTCCCATGTCACTCCGTACTCGAACGCTGCTGATTTGCTTAAGATGCACAATCGCAGGCACTTGCACCTTGCAACCCTTTTGTTCGGTGTAGCGCGGCACAAGACGCCTTCGTACCTTTTTGAAAAAATCACATGGTCGAAAAGTGTGCGCAGATTTAAGGCTATTGTTCCGCCGCACCGGACGGTGGCGTTTCGAGGCAGTTTCAGGTTTGCGGCGTCTAAGTGCTGGAATGACATTCCCCCTCCCATCCTAGGAGTGACTAGCAGGTACACCTTTGGGCGAAAGCTTAAAGGCTATTTGTTGTCATTTCAGAAAACTTAATTCCTTTCCTTTCCAGCACTATTTCACAAAACTTCTTTGATTTTTCTTTGTCTCGGTTATTTCACTTCTTGTTTTAATCCGCGCAGAGTTGTATACTTGGCAAGTGAGTTATATTATAGTATAGTAATTTATGATTAAGTAATTTTGTTAAAATTATTCGTTTTTATGATCTACAAATTATCCATTTACGCATGTAGTTTATGTAGTTTATCGCTTATATTTATAAGTGTACATTTTATCTATCTGTGTGGCGTTCCGGGTATTACCGACGGTAGTGGCTGAAAATCAGCGCTGGGGTGTTATAAACGCCTCAGCATTATGCTGAGCCAGTGTCCAATTTGCAACCGCAATGACACACTCTATTTTTAGCCTTTGTATTGTCCTTTTTGTAAAAATATTTATGTGTCTTGTGTTGTTGTAAATAAATGTATTTTCTTTCTTTCTTTCTTTCTAAATAGAAATTTACAAAAAAAAGTTGATTGACCCAAATATCATTTGAGAAGTGTTTTATTAAACTATTGTTTTAGAAAGTAACGTCACGGATTTAAATAGACAGTCAGCTGTACAAGCGACCTAATGGACCTCTTGCACGGTTTAGGCTTAAAAAAACAAATCGTTACCCTCTGGATGATGGATGGCAATTCCATGTATGTTGACACTACTTAATCCTGGATTAGTGTTCAACCCGAAGTTTATACAGTTAACTCAGGTCTGTCATCACATCACCATCATCATACCAGCCTAGATACGTCCCACTGCAGGGCACAGGCCTCTTGTCAGAACGATAAGGTCTTGGGACTCAGTGCGGATTAAGAACTACACACACTCACCATTCAATTTCTTCTCGAGTGTGCGCGCAGGTTTTCTCATGACTTTTTCCTTAACCGTAAAGCTTCGCACATAAATTCCAAAAAACTCAGGGGTACGCGCCCGGATACCCACCCAAGACCCTCCGCTTGAGAGGCAATAGGTGAAACCACAAAAAAAAGAAAAAAATCTTTCAAACCGGTTGTAACCACTCTATATTATGTCCTCTTGCGAAGAATAGGTATTTTAGATCACCTAATTCCGATCACTGTTTATAAAGCACAGACTTACGAAGCTTAAAATAACTTTATCGATTTGGTATTACAAAGCACTATAGTCGAAAGAGATATAGGCGCAACGCACCGCAAAAACAGATTCGGGTCAGGAGCGTCGACAACTTCGGTAGTTACGCCTGCTTGTTGTGGCATCTGTCTTAAGCCACGATAGGAGCTGGGAGTGACGGGACGGTTTTTGTTCGAACCAGAGGAATCAATTAGTTGTACCTACAAACTATTGCATAATCACATCCCTTGGCTAACTATACTGGAGTTTTCCTGTAGGAAATAGAAGACTGTAGATTACATGTGGAAATCTGGGTAGCGTGCCTTTTCATGCTTCCGTACTCCTAATATAAGGAATCCTGAAGGTTTCGAAATATCTGCCTGTCTGTTTGTTCATTAGTGGCTTAACTTAGAGACTTTAAATGTTAGAAAACTGTTTGTTAATCACACGTACAAAGTGGTAAAATAAAACGTTGAAAAAAAAAATATGGTTTGCTAAAAACAATTTAAACATGAAACTACCGTACCGAGCTCATCATGTTTTTTTTATATATTTGTTTTTGATAAGTTTTAAACTGGTAATTTTTGTTAGATCGAAGTGTCCCACCTCTTTACAAGTTTGGCTTGTAGAAGGGGACCACTTGACTGTAACAATAATTAGCACTTGCTGACATGAAAAATCTAAAAAAAAGACAGCAGTAGCGTAACGAATTTAAAAATAAAACTAGTTATCACAGCTTAGTAGTCTTAACAAATTAATAAGTAATAGTAGATCAAAACTTAATACCTATTGAATAATATTTGTCGCATGTTAATTACTACGGAACCCAACGTTGCATGTGGCTTGACATGAACTCGGCCGATTATTTTAAAGTAAAAAATGTATCTATAAAAAATTATACATAAAGATATTTTTTACATTTCAAAAAAATCAACCAAGTTCGTGTCGTGCACCGGTCACGTTAAATTCTTACCCTGTGTTAAATTATACACGTACAGTGTACAAGAAAATTTAGGAAAAATAAAAGTAAGAAGGCCATTTGTTTACGACAAAATTTCTCTTATGTAAGTACGTTGCGTGGTATGAACAAACACCTCGTTTGTGCCGTCGCAGTCACGCGGCTCTAGAAATGATGGAATGCTGTCTTCATGTTTTCTGCTGTGTTACCGTAGACACCTTACCGTGGTTGACTGACGACCACGCATATAAAATTTCAAGTCTTGCGTTTACGAACTCTTAGAGTTTAAAGTAAGTTTTATATGCTCGGGTACTTTAATCCGCGAATTACATAAATAATAACATTCAATAACTGTAATATGCCTAGACTACTATCTAGTCAAGTAAAATATCCACAAAACATTATAAACTCAGTGTACCTACTATTAACATCATGATTGTTTGTGCAGATCATACTAAGATAACAGTTTGTAAATACTTAACTAACCGGGAATCATTTTTAATTTTCAAATCGAAATCGAAATCGAAATTCGCAATCGAAATTCAAACTCGTTCTTTACAGAATTTGTCAATTCAATTATAATGTGACAGAAAATATACTGAGGTACTTCATGATTGGTAAAAATTAGTTAATAACCATTGTGATTGTTAACATTATTCAATACTTAGCTAACCACAGGCAATTTAATTTACATCATGTTTTTTTTTGCGTCTGGTTTGCTTTTATTGACTTTTAGGTAAGTAATAATTAAATTGATTGTAAGACGGAATTTTATGCAGTACTTCTTAGGAAATAATTAATATGGCTTAAACAATATTAACAAAAAACTAAGTTCCAGAATGAATGTAACATATATAAACAAATAAAATAAAATAAAATAACATAAAATAAAATAAATAAATATCATGGGACAATTCACACCAATTGACCTAGTCCCAAAGTAAGCTAAGCAAAGCTTGTGTTATGGGTACTAAGCAACGGATAAACATACTTGTATAGATAGATAAGTACAATACTTAAATACATATTAAACACCCAAGACCCGAGAGCAAACATTCGTATTTTTCATACAAATATCTGCCCGACACGGGAATCGAACCCGGGACCTCAAGCTTCGTAGTCAGGTTCTCTAACCACTAGGCCATCTGGTCGTCAAAATATTGTACTTACCTATAGCAAAAGTTATGAACTTGATGGCATTGTCTCTTATTGGATTTAAGATATCGGTTAATTTCAGTATTTTTACTTGTAGAAAAAGTGTTGTATTCAAGAATTACATAATTAGGTCTTAAAATCTTGTACCTTATTTGTGCCACTTGATAAAGCCTCCTATTTAATACATAACGATTGCTTTAAATACTATAGCACAATTTATTTAGATCTCAGACCGAAAATTGTAAAGAAGATAAACGAAACATCTAGGTATAAATGCACAACAGCGCAAATACAAGCAACAATACATGTAGGTACAAATTTTCTCCGCGAGTTTACAGAGTCGTTAGCCTCAAATAGCTTTTGGATGTCTTTCAGATTATGTCGACTGTACGCGTTTTAGATATTACTTTTATTTACGGAAAAACGATGTCTTTAATACAATCCATTTTTATAAATCACATGAAGATCCCTTTCGTTTTGGCTGTTCGCAATGTTTAGAAAATCGTAATATTTTAAAGTACAAAGACGTTTATTAACCACTAAGTAAGTACCTACCCGCCTAGCACAGGTACACCTACTGATATTTTTTTGTCCTGACAATTACAAAAAAAACTTTTTAACAAAAAATTAAACCGCCGAAAAAACTGAAAAGCAAAAAATAATACCTTTTTACACGCTTTATATTAGCTTCACCTGTATGTTTGTAACCGACTCCTTAGGGCGCGATTTTGACCCACTTCCCGGTTTCCGATTGAGCTGAAATTTTGCACATATGTGTAAATTGGATGACAATGTAATATTATTGTAACATGGAGCTGATCTGATGATGGAGCTGGATGGTGGCCATAGGAACTATGTAATAAAACAACACAATCCCGTCGAGTTTGGGCTCGTTTGATTCGTCTTGACGAGCACTTTGATCTCAGATGGTAACCAGGGTCTGATGATGGAGCTGGAAGATGGCCAAAGGCACTCCACAATAAAACTACACAACCCCGTCGAGTTTGGGCTCGTTTGATTCGTCTTGACGAGCACTTTGATCCTAGATGGTAACCAGGGTCTGATGATGGAGCTGGAAGATGGCCAAAGGCACTCCACAATAAAACGAAACAACCTCATCGAGTTTGGGCTCGTTTGATTCGTTTTGACGAGTACTTTGGTCCTAGATGGTAACAAGGGTCTGATGATGGAGCTGGAAGGGGGGGGGGCGGTAGGTGGTGGGGTGGGGGGTGGAGGGGTGGGGGGGGGGGGGGGGGGGTTGGAGGGGTTTTGGGGGGGGGGGGTGGAGGGGTTGGGGGGGTGGAGGGGGGGGGATCCGGGGGTTTAGGGGGGTTCGGTGTTAGGGGGGTTGGGTTTAGGTGGTTCGGGGGTTTGTATAATGAGGAGGGGGTAAGGGGGGTTTAGGGGATTGGGGGTAAGGGCGTGGGGTTTGGGGGGGGGGGGTTGGGGAAATGGGGTGGGGGATGTTGGGGGGTTGGGTTTAGGGGGTTTGGGGGTTGTAGGTGAGGGGGGTAAAGTTAGAAAGAAAAAAAATGCAACTAAAAAATAGAAAATAAATAATAGTTTAAAAAAACTAAAAAACACGCTTAAAAAAATAAAAAATAAATTTTAATAAATTTCAATTCACTATTCTTATAGTGCAGTAAAAAATCGTAATAAGCAATTATTATATTGTTATATCCAGATCAAAATTTGTAAACAATTCTAAATATTGATAAAATAAATAATAATAGTTTAAAATATTTTATTGTAAAAAAAGCGTGGGGTGCTTTTTAAGATGTTATCAAAATGATAATCCTTGACAATTGACACCATGCACCCCACGCTTTTTTTACAATAAAATATTTTAAACTATTATTATTTATTTTATCAATATTTAGAATTGTTTACAAATTTTGATCTGGATATAACAATATAATAATTGCTTATTAAGATTTTTTACTGCACTATAAGAATAGTGAATTGAAATTTATTAAAATTATTTTTTTATTTTTTAAAGCGTGTTTTTTTTGTTTGACCTTAATCTAGGTACCAGTTTGAAGTCGGTGCCTCAGCACTTAGCCAGGAGGAGTGGCCCTATAATCGTCTACCTGATTGGCTTCTATCACTCCTCCTGGCTCGTGCTGAGGCACCGACTTCAAACTGGTACCTAGATTAAGGTCAAACAAAAAAGGTATTATTTTTTGCTTTTCAGTTTTTTCGGCGGTTTAATTTTTTGTTAAAAAGTTTTTATTTTATACTTTTTTCCATCCTTGGGGTAATTTTTTTTCCAAATTTATAATACCAACGTCATGGTATACCCTATCTATCCAATAAAAAATAATTATGAAAATCAGACTACTCTGTAAAAAGTTAGTCAATCATCCCCTGTTTTCCTACCCTTAGGGTAGGAATATTATTTCCAAATTTAAATGGGACCGCCCTTGGTGTACACGCTTTTTAATAAAAAAAGAATCATCAAAATCCGACTACTCTGTAATAATTTATTGAATCAGGCGCATAGCATACGGTTGTGGTAACTCTGAAGATGAGCTCTGGTTGAGTTCGAAACGCGTCAGTGTAGCTTGGTGGTGGTGATGGTTGGGTTTATGTGATTTGTGTGTGTTCGTACAGTGTGGAGGTGGAGGAACTGCATGAACGCACATTTCTTGCATAAACGTAACTATTGTAAGGTCGCGGGTGAGCAAAGTAATTGTTTTAGTTCATTACTCTGTAATAAGTTATGCGTGGTCATATAGTACAATCAGTAACTGAACAATCAATCATCCCCTGTTTTTCTATCCTTAGGGTATTGTTTCCAAATTAAAATGGGACTACCCTCGGGGTATACGCTCCCCAATAAAAAAAGAATCATCAAAATCGGACTACTCAGTAAAAAGAAATGCGTGATCATACATTAAAAAAAAAAAAAAAAATACACGTCGAATTGAGAACCTCCTCCTTTTGTTTTCGTCGGTTGAAACAAGAACCAGCTAATAGATGCAGCCATTCTGCAACGACGCGCTTTCGTATATTTGGCCACGGATTGTTATTTATCTTATATATAAAATACTCGTGTCGCGGTGTTTGTTACCAAACTCCTCCGGAATGGCTCCACCAATTCTCATGAAATTTTGTGTGCATATCGGGTAGGTCTGAGAATCGGCCAACATCTATTTTTCATTTATTTTCAACGTCTAATAAATCGATGAACGCCGGCTGCATACACCAAAAAAAAGGATGACGCAATGTAAGTACATGAGCTGCGAGGGCCAGTGGCAAGAGAGCGGCGAGGGCCAGTGGTAAGAGAGCCAGAGCAGAGAGAGAGAGAGCCAGTTGCAAGACAATGCGGGGGGGGGGGTACTCTAAGGCGGAACAAAGTTCGCCGGGTCAGCTAGTATACCTATAGATTTAACTGTGCTTTAGATCCGATAGCGGTGTCACTTTTGTTAAATTAAAAATATTTCCGCAAGAAGTGGATTTTCTTTGGATGAAAACTCAAGAATTGGTTAACAAAGGTTAAATTTTTTAAAAGATTATTGAATTTTACAACTGGTCTACAAATAATAAAGTTTTTGTGATGACGGTAATATGCAGAGTGGCACCTAACGTAAAGAGCCACGTCATAGTGTCGAAGCGCCTGAACAAAATCGTAATGCAATCCATTGCAGCTAGGTCCGTATTGTGCAAGTGCAAAATGGTCAATGATAATTATTTAATATTATCAATTATTTTTCAAATCAGATCAAATCAAAATCAAATCAAATGTATTTATTTGCCAGAACACAGTACAGTAAGGTCTTACAGTTATAGGTAGGTGTTTTTAGCTTATTAGTTCTTAATAAAAGCTTGTTTTTGAAAAGTTTTTTCTTTTAAGTTTATTTTTAACTTTTTCAACTCGCGTTGAATAGGCAAGAGTGGAGCAAGAGAGGAGAGGCCTTTGCCCAGCAGTGGGACACCAAAGCAGGCTTATAAAAAAAATATCACTAGGTACTTTGAATAAACCTCGTATCTCAAATCAATATACTTAAACCAAACTGAACCTTGATGCACACTTAGTAAACTTCACTTGGTCAGATTATAAATTTTGAGATACGAGCTTTTTACACGACTACGGCAAAGCCAAAAGGAGGTGTAACGATTTTAGCAGTCTATGTATGTTTTTATTTTCATAGCAGTGACGATTATGGTGCTGACATTAGTTTACACGATTATAATGTTCTACCAAGACTTGGTACAGTCGACTACAAAAAAATCGATACGGCCAAAGTTACAAAAATATGTATACACGACCTTAATGTTAAGTCAATAAAGGTGTGTATACATATCTTTGTAACTTTGGCGGTATCGATCTTTTTGTAGTCGACTGTACATTGTCATACAAAGGACGTCTACATAAAAATAGGAATGTGCTTTTTGTTCGACTCGGCCAAGACACTCCCTGTGCCCCCAAATGCCATCTAGTGCAGGAATATTTTAAAAAAAAAACAAAATAAAAAGTACTGAAAAGAGAAGGCGCAAGAAACGCAACAAAAATAATATTTTTAGAAACATCGAAAGGACAAAAGGGAAACTCCAGGCTATTTTGACGACGAATGGGTTTTTATGGGTCAGGTTGTAAGCATGTTTAAAAAGACGAAAATAAACATTCTGGACTTGAAGAAAACCTGTTGTTTGTTTTCGTTACAATGGTGCTGTACGTGATGTTGTTATTATCGAACAGCAATTTGTGTAGGAACAAATCAAAGGTTTTATTTCAAAATACAATGCCAGTATAAACGACCAATTAAATATACCGTACCTATTGTACATTCTACAAAAAGATGGAAAATTCAATGGTACTATTTACAAAACTTCTAAGTAGTATCTACAAAGGACTAAACTACCTACAGAAAAAGAAGTTCAGCGAAATTAGCTCCAATTTCTAGAGTTTAGATAAAATGCCAACTTTATCCGAGTAAGTAGATAATGCTTGGGCAATTTAATCGTGCCAACATTTTAGAAAAGTAAATGCTACCAAAAAGTACAGTGTAGAATTTAATGTTTCAATAAAATTAGGTAATTGAAAGTTTGTGAATATGGCGTTTGTAAATAGTAGGAAGTGAAATCACTGAAGTGGCTTAAATTAGATTCAATGGTCATAGTACGTCAAACTCTCAATAATGTAATAAATACATAAAATTATCAATGCAATGGCTACAACTGTGAAGAATCTGTTCATAATGTTGACCAAAAATTGTAAAGGAAACGCCATGCCAAATCAGCTAATGGGCGTGCTCTATTTAATGTAAGTCGGTGCGAGTCTTGGGACGCTTATAATTGAATACATACCTACTGTTATTTTGGTGTTGTAACATAGTATAGTAGGATATATTAGATTAGGTAAGTATAACTGTATCAGTTGCCCAAATGACCCGCAAACCTAGATGGAGCACTGAAGATGAGCACATGGTGTTATAGTGATATAATCGCACCATTTAAAATTACAATAGCTTAGGTAACCATCGTTCATTAATTTTAAACTTCACTTCTAAATCCTCACTATATTGTAAACTTTATCATTATTTAACTACTTAAATTTTTCTCTTGGTCTTGAAATTTGTGGCGAATATGACGATGCAATTAATCAATCAAGTACCTAACAACAACAACAAAGAATTAGTGGGTTTTAAAATTTTAATTTTATTTTACTTGGCTACATGACACACTGACAACTGAGACGGGCCTGTTGCATAACAAAGTACAACTTATATTACAAGCGGCCCTTTCTAGTTAATATAACTGAAGCGAGAGTTCCGCTTGTAATATTAGTTGTACTTTGTTATGCAACAGGCTCATGGTTGCACAATGGGCCTCATAAGAAAGCTCAAAGTCACTCAAAGAGCGATGGAGCGCGTTATGCTGGAAGTTTCCCTGTGATCAAATCAGAAATGAGGAGATCCGCAGAAGAACCAAAGTAACTCGAAGATTCACCAAACTTGTGACAGTGGGCAGGGCACATTGCTCGTAGAACCGACGGCCGATGAGGCAGTAAGGTTCAAAAATGTCGACCGCGGACTAGAAAACGTGGCTTAGGAAGGCCCCCAGCAACATGGACCGATAATTAGATACAGGTCATCTGGACATCTTTAAGGTCAAAGTGAACAGACACCTTCTAGGCAAACGTGTACCATCTTAGGCCTCATCTTCGCCTTCCATCAAGCGAGATTGAGGCCAACCGCAAGCCTATTTTTTATAAAAAATAAAACCGGCCAAGAGCGTGTCGGACACGCTCAAGATAGGGTTCCGTAGCCATTACGAAAAAATCAAGTAATATTTTTTTTAAGGATTTCGTATGTGTACGGAATCTTCCAAGTTTAGGTATGTTTTATACCTTAGGCTACTATTTACTCTTAAACTACAAATAATTCCAAAGCAGTCTTAACCGCTCTAATTTTCCTTGTAAATTTAATATATTTACTACCATTCAGAATTTTTTCAAATTTTTCCACCCAACAACAGTTTAGATTTTGGACGGTCGATTTTAATGAAAATTTTCACTTTAAGGTTGAATATTTCGCAAACAGATCACTGAATAGAAAAATCATGTTAGCAACCCCCTAATGGTTTTAAAAGACCTATCCAACGATACCCCGCACTATAGGGTTAGTCGAGAAAAAAAAATCACCCCCACTTTACGTCTATGGGAGGTACCCTAAAAAAAAAATATTTTTTATTTTTTTATTTTACCACTTTGTTGGCGTAACTGATATGTATATTCATGCCAAATTACAGCTTTTTAGTACTAACAGTCTCTGAGCTTAGCCGCGGACAGACAGACAGACAGACGGACAGACAAGGCGAAACTATAAGGGTTCCTAGTTGACTACGGAACCCTAAAAAGGTCGTCGGAACCACTTGGATGCGGACAGCGCATGACCGATTGTTGTGGAACTCTTTGGGGGTCTTTTGGTTGATATGATGATAACATAGATAATTTAATTCCCAAAAGAATACCTACCTAGTTTAACACATCACCATCATCATCATCCCAGCCTATTTACGTCCCACTGCAGGGCACAGGCCTCCTCTCAGAATGAGAGGGCTTGGGCCGTAGTTCCCACGCAGGCCCAGTGCGGATTGGGAACTTCACACACACCATTGAATTTCTTCGCAGGTGTATAAAGGTTTCCTCACAATGTTTTCCTTCACCGTAAAAGCTCATGGTTAATTTCAAATGTAATTTCGCACATAAATTCCGAAAAATTTAGAGGTGCGAGGCGGGGTTTGAACCCACGACCCTCTGCTTAAGAGGCTATGGCTATGGCTATGGTCAAACCGCTAGGCCACCACGGCTTTTAACACATATTTTTAGCTAAACTAAATAAAGGCTCTGAATACCTCTCACAGTAGAATCCTCTCGGTACTTAGATACTAGTGTCCTGACTAAATTTACATGCACTTTGCATATAACTAGATGCAAGTTACCGCTTGAGTCGAGTTCTGAGTCAAGTGACTAAGTCCTCGAGCAACTTGGCCTGCAACTCTGCGCCCTTGCGCTAGATACTGAGGATTTTGTGGTATTGCGATGAAACTAAAATTATATTAGTTTCGGAACTAAAGTTCTCAGTGGATACGCCCACGTCAAAGATTGATGACCAGCCCCAGGATACTGTAAGATGTAAGACCATGCAGTTAACATCCTTCGCTGTGTGTACAGTCAAGTGTAAAAATATGGGTGCACACAACTTGCTCATAAATATGTCCCATAGCTCTTATGTCGTCGAATTAAGGTATAGGTATATAACGATGGGAGGATTAAATCGATACTTATTTTTGCACTTGACCGTACATATAGGTAGTAATCTTTTCATATGGTATTATACAAGGCGTTTTTAATTTAATCCAAAATATTTCAGCAGGTATTCAGGTTAGTGTGACTCAACCATCAACTGATTAATTTTAAGACATCATAAACAGGTTGTTCCAAAACACAATAATTACCTGGTGCTGGGCGCATTGTCCAATTATCCCAGTTCTGGAAAAAAAAATCCATGGATGTCACTTTCTTAAACTTTCAATTGTAACAAATATTGGTGTACTTAGATCACAATCAACAGTGAACTCTCTTCAGACATATAATATATAACATTATAAAAAACCGGCCAAGTGCGAGTCGGACTCGCGCACCGAGGGTTCCATACAAATTTATATATATATGTATCTATGAACATCCAGTCTTATCAGACCCCTGCTCCTAAGAAAAATGTGCGCAGTGTGGGATCATTGTAGATTGGTGACTGATATAGACAAAAAATTTACGCTTTTCGCAATTTTTCCTTTATCTGTGCTATAAGACCTTGCTTCGTACCAAATTTCAAGATTCTGAGTTTACGGGAAGTACCCTGTAGGTTTTGATTCCCTTGCGAGTGTCGACAATTTGCGTAAATTTGCGGCATAAATGGCTTTATCTTTTGATTGCGTTAAAAATTTATGCTTTTCGCAATTTTTCCTTTATCTGTGCTATAATACGTTGCTTCGTACCAAACTACAAGATTTTGAGTTCACGGGAAGTACCCTGTAGGTTTTGATTCTCTTGCGAGTTTCGAAAATTTGCGGAAATTTGCGGCATAAACGGCTGTATCTTTTGATTGCGTTGGCTTAGAAGTTTGATTTTTTCACAGCTCCAAGGGACAGTAGACCTGAGTATTTTATATAAATTTCAGCTTAATACCTTCACGCGTTCCTGAGAAAAAGGGTCTTGACAGACGGAAGGCCGGACGGACGGACGGACGGACAACAAAGTGATCCTATAAGGGTTCCGTTTTTTCCTTTTGAGGTACGGAACCCTAAAAATCATTTTAATAGATATTTCCAAAAAAAAATCTTTTATCGTTTAATTAACTGACATGGATTTTTTTTTCATGAACTAGGGTGAGTGGGGGTAAGATGAAAAACAGTGTAAGATGAAAAACCACTCGTAGCACCCGGTACTAAGAGTAGTTTTTCATCTTACACTGCCTTTCATCTTATTTTCATCTTACCCCCACTCACCCTAAACTTGGCCTACCAAGTTATTGCTGAGTTTTTGGACAACACCTGAAAAATGTACTTTTAAGATGACGCGTATCATGATTTCTCCATAACGTTACACAATCCATTTGCATTTCGTTTTGCTGCATGCTACTTACATATTTTATCCGAACGGACTACCATAGGCACTATACCTAGTCATCGTTAAATTTGTAACGAAAAAGGTACTAATATATATTGCAAGTGTAATAGTTTGTGCGTAATAAGTATAATTACCCAAGTATTTTCCCATAAATTTAGCAGGAGAGCTGCAATGCAACGTTCTTACGTCCAGCTGACGGTGCAAATCGCAACAAGTGCACTTAAGAGCTCAGCGCATTAATATTAAACCAAAGCCTCGTTATCGCGCCGGTCAGCTCGCCTGCAGGACGTAAAGGCATTGTCTTAGTATGATGATGCAATTGTTATTAAGTACAACGAGGAACGGGCTTCAAAAGTCGAGGAGATGGCTGTTATCTTATTTAGAGTAGTTTAAGTGGATTTAAATTTATTTCAGTAATACAATATCTTGAAATCTCTTATTGTTTATTTGCGTTAGTTCTTGCTAAATAGCATCCAATAGTATTTATTTTTATTAGCAGTTACGTCTGCTTAAATCTTAGCATCCAATAGGTTTGTGATTTAAAGATTA
Source organism: Archips crataeganus (assembly GCA_947859365.1). Taxonomy (NCBI): domain Eukaryota; kingdom Metazoa; phylum Arthropoda; class Insecta; order Lepidoptera; family Tortricidae; genus Archips; species Archips crataeganus. The sequence continues at coordinate 6,393,151 of OX402048.1, read as the reverse complement.
GGTAAAAAAGAATTTACTTTCAAAATGTGGCAGCTTTAGATCACGTGAACTTGGAAATTATTTTTACCGGTGACAACAAACTGCGGTCCTAAGTATTTTTTATTAATTCCAAATTGACACATTCCTGAGAAAAGGATATTATTATCAATATTTAGGCAATTAAATAGACGGACAACGATGCCTTCAAGGGTTCCACTGTTTTCTTTTCTCTCAACTGTCGAAGGAGGGTTATTTTTTTCGAGCTTATGTAAGTATTTATGTACATATTATGTGTCTATGTATCATTCTTTGCCATTTTGAAGTGTGAGGTGTCATTTAGATTCGTCTCAATTCCGAGAGTGACTAGGGTATGTATTTTCCCGGAATTGCCATGGGAACGGGAATTATACAGGTGGGTTGTCTTTCAACTAGTATTGAATTTAAAGTTATTATGCGTGACCCCCTGAAAAGCAGGAATCATTTGATCATAAATGTTCCGTTATTTTTTTCCAGATTCAGATCGTTCGTGTTAATATTACGATTCCTATATTCGGTTACAGACGTTATACTTAGAATAACGAGCAACCCGATATTATACTTATCTCAACTAGCTCGCAGCCATTCTGTTACCGATATCACGGTGGTGCTTATTAAAATTAATCGTAAATAGAAATTTGCATAGGATATGATATCGTTTACGTGAAAATCTTTTACTTCCACTCTCATTACGGTGAATATAAAGGTCATATAAATGTTGTCATATAAGTATTGTTCATCTATTATATCATCATCATCATCATCATGTTATCTCTTGATAGAGCGGTCTTAGTCATCATTTTATTTTGATGTTGGCCTCCGGGTAGCCCAATAGTTAGTGACTCTGACAGAGCTAGACGTCCCAGGTTTTAATCGCGGTAGGTGCTTTTGTTTGATGAGTGTTTGTAATCTAGTCTTGGATATTATATTATATTTATCTACTTAACTAGGTACTTTTATTCGTCATGTAGCACCCACATTATAAGCTTTGCTTCGTTTGGGGCCAGCTCAATTGATGTAAATTGTATCCTACTTCGTAATTCGTTACACCATTGGTTTCAATCATTCATGCGACAGGGCATCCAAATCTTTAAGTATTTGCCACACTGGATGCGTTCTGCGGTCGCGGTCAGGTCAAATGGAACGTAGCCCGCATTATGTATGATCAACATTGTCGGTCTCTATATATTTTGTATAGATATGCGATCTGACCGTGCGCTCCGCACGATCAGATCGCACGCACGCGCAATATATAGAGACCGACAATGTTGTTCATACATAATGCGGGCTGCGTTCAGTTTGACCTGACCGCGACCGCAGAACGCATTCAGTGTGGCAAATCCTTTAAGGTCGCATCTATTTTTCTCTTTAATTTATCTAAATATTCAATATTGTGCTCAACCGTCATGTTCTTCTGTAATAGTACATTTCGATGCTAGTGCGGAAAGTATGTAATTACTTTACGAGTCCCGAGATATCGACTCGGGACGAGTGAAGTATGACATTTCCGCGCGTGTATCGAACGACGTTTTTTAATACAGTTGAGAAAAAAAAATACAAAAAACAAAAACAAATACCTACCTAACTTTCGTTTCCCTATGCATCAATTAAATACATCTTATTGACAAAAATTAACTAAAAGGTTAGGACTAATCAACTAATCTTCGTCAACTTCCTTGTTACAAAACTTACGTTGTGAACTAACCATTTAATTTTCACGACCATTAAAGCTCCTCTAAAACATGACAACTCAAGCCACTGGCTACATCAATGGCATTTTATACATCTGATATGTGAGTTTTAGCGCTAGGATTTTCCTGTAGATTTAAACGTGTCGCATCTGAAAGCTTTTTAAGCTGCCTCAACTAGTGACGGTCGTAGTTTTCATTCTGTCCGTAGAAATACCAATGGTACAGCTTTTTCGTCGCATTCATCGGACTTTCTGTGCCATTGATTGGTTTTGCACCGGATTCTGTCAAAGCTGTGTTTCATTAATGAAAGCGAGTGAGCATTTTGAAGCGATCGCTGTTTATATTGAAGCGAACGCTTTCGTATATCGAGTTGAAAATAACGGTCTACGTCTTTTCTCCCCGGAGTGAACCTGTGTGGTAGATGCATATTTTTCAGAAGTTAAATAGATAAAATGTTCTACTTTTCTATAAAAAAAGTGTTGCCTAATATATTTTTATGCTTCATGCCATTAGCGATCTCTATTAACTTAGTTTTTAGTTATGATAAGAACTAGCGATCAGCCCCGGCCTCACACGGGTGCAAATGGTGCAATGTAGATTAGTATCTACCACACCACATTAGTATGTGGTGTCCTTTGGAGTGATTAATATAATAGTAATTTTTTTTTGTAGAAGAATCTTTTGCAAAGTGTTAGAAAATTTTAAAAATATGGATATTTTCAAGTTATTATAGTTATGTACTAGCTATTGCCTGCGACTCCGTCTGCGAAGAAAAGGGGTAGATATAAAAAATAGCCTACGACCTATTTCTCAGACCTACTGAGTATGGAGAAAAAAGTTTCATAAAAATCGGTCAAGCCGTTTCGGAGGAGTTCGATAACAAACACCGTGACACGAACTTTTTATATATTAGATACCTATACATATATAAATGAATCACTATTTCTCTTGGTTCTTGGGTCGTGGTTAGTTGGTATCTTACTTACTAATAAGTAGTATTATAAAGCGACACCGTCATCGGAGCACAAAATGTTTTAGGCACAGTTACTACGTACTTGATTTGAAAATCCCATTACTTAATTTTATAAACGTGAAAGTTTGTATGGATAGATGTAAGGATGGACTTGTGGATGTTTTTAGCTCTTTCACGCTAAAACGGTTTGATGAATTCTGGTGAAATTTGGCACATAGATAGTTCTGTAACCCGAAGTAGGTCTTTAGCCCGGAAAATTGCACAGTTCCCGAGTTTTTTAAGAGACCCAGTTGACATTTTAAAAGCCAAGGTTACTAGAAGAACGTGTATAGGCAAGAGTGGTTGCTAACTAACGAAATGGGTCGAGTAAGCGGAGAGCCAGAGACAATACCTTCGCACTCTCCACACACCGCGACGGTATACGTATAAATTGTGCCGGCTAAAGTTTTAAAATTATTTTTAACTTCTTGTATTTTTTGATGTTAAAACTGAGTTTCGGTTTTTACTGGAAATAAAATAAAATAGTCAATTGTTTTTTTTGGATTATAGCCCTCTACGGCTGCGAAACGTGGGCCATGACCCGAAGAGACAGAGAGAGATTGGAAGCGTTCGAAATGTGGTGGAGGAGGATGGTATAGATCAATTGGACAGAAAAGAAAAATAACGAGGAATTTTTAAATATAGTTAACGAAAAAAGATCTTTGTTGAAAATAATTGAGAACAGGAGACGGAAAATGTTAGGTCATCTCTTATGGCACGATAATTAAATTACATTAAGACTATAATAGACGGAAACATAGAACGGAAAAGGAAAATAGGAAAACCAAGAAGGACATATATGGAGCAAATAAAAGAAAAAATAAATGTTTCATTACTCGCTCGCATATATAAAGAACTAAAGGAAAGAGCGGAATGTAGAATAAGCTGGAAATTACTCCACCAACAAGAGCCTAGATATTAAATATATAGGATGATGATAACAAGTTTGGTTTGAAGTATATTTTTGTATTTTTTATTTTTTCAACTTCAATTTTTTACTTTTATGGTTATCTCGTGAAATCCATATATTTTATACTAAATACAAAACTGAAACATAGATGCACAGAAAAAACCCCAGAAAAAAGACCAATGCTGGGAAATGCTGGGCAATGCTTACCCCTACACCACCACTGGTCCAGGTCCAGTGGTGGTGTAGGGGTAAGCACGCGGCACGGAATGCCGAGGACCTGGATTCGATTCCCAGCATTGGTCTTTTTTCTGGGGTTTTTTCTGTGCATCTATGTTTCAGTGTGTATTTAGTATGAAATATATGATGATGATGTTATTTTTTACAAATAATATGGTCATTGAGCACAATTATTTTGTACTTATGCTATATTATTACCTGGATCCCATTACTTTGCCCCCATTAGTCGTGTCTTAGTTGGATCCTGCCTGAGCCTCTAAATGTTATCGTTTCAATTTACCTTATATATCTAACAGTTGCACTGCTCTCAAAAATATCAGAACACGTTTTAGCGTCATCCAATCCCATCCTATCTTACTAATATTAAGTATAAGAAAGTTTTGAAGGAAGATGTTTGAATGTTTATTAGTCAATCACGCAACAATGGTTGATCGGATTTAGATGGAACTTGGCGTACAGATGGACGAAGATCTGGATTGAGACATAGTACACTTAATATCCCGGTAATAAGTTCCAGTGGGATAATATTTTACTTTAAACAAGAATAGACGGCGCTGTTCAAAATTTTTAAAATACCTCGGCTTTCAAGGTGACGTGTTAACTTCATCTGTAATCCGCAGTTGTCCGAGCGAACGTTGTATTTAAACCTTTTCGACGCCAACGACACATATAACCGCACCACAGGCCCGCAGGGGGGTTACTACGAAATTCGAAGTTCGAAGTTCGGATCGTGCGGTCCCTCTCACTCTCGTAATAAATACCATTAGCGTGAGCGGAACGGCATGAAAAAAAGTTCGAATTTCGCGCTCGTAGTATAGGGCCGGGTTCTACGCCAACGACTGATATATCAGACAAGGCGCACAGAGCGATATCTACCTACATGATTTTTTTTTAATGGCGTCTGTCCAACGGGACAATTTTGCCAGCGTCACAGTTGAGAGCTACAACAGATGTTTATAGATTACTCAAGTTGCCAGGCGCTGTGATGTCAAATGATCGGTAAGGTTAGTTTGGGATACCTTACCTACATGCATTTCTGTAGGATTCAAATTTGCGTTTGGCATTCTGATGTCATGGCGTATGAGTGAGAGCTGTTTGTATTTGATAGAGCGTTGAAAAGGTCGTTACCTTTTTTCTTGCACTTCAAACACGGGCGACACTGCGGGACAAATCTAGTTCATTATAAAAACTTGGTAAAATATTTTTGCGCGTTATCCGGTCCGATATATTTGATGGCAAAATGTAATCGCTTGCCTGCTCATCTCTTTTCACGGTAACAATGGTAATAAATTCCAGTATGAAACCCGAGGTTATATGATAATTAAGTTCGGCAATTGAACGTAATTAATGAAGCTGGTTATGATTAACCCCCAAACAGAATCTCAGTCGTTCGTAAATACCTACACGATATTTTTTTTTAATCGGTGATCAGGAAGCAATTTTACTGATCAGTATTCAGTGGCGACGACGTTTAAAGCACAGTTACATGAAACAAAACGTCTATTTTTTTTAAAATAATAAATATTTGGAATTTATTTTTTTAAGTAAAATCATTGTCACACTACACTTGGTTTAGACTAAAACCTCTTTGCCAAGTCAGTTTCTTGAACAAACTTTGACGTGAGACCTGTCGAATTCTCCGCCGAAACGATGACAATAGGATGACCATGAATTCGGTGGATGGAAGAAGTTAATATAACAATAACGTTAATTTTTTAAATTATACAGAGACTCACTTGCTTGAGACCTAATCTATTAAATTTCATTTTGACCAGGGATTAATATTTTTTAACTCCTGATCACTGATTAAAAATTATCGTGTCTAAATTTACCTACAGTATTTACTATTTAATAGATAATCGCAGAAAAAAAAGCTATCTTTCGGACTTCGGACAAACGAAAAAAAGTCGAATAAATAGTAAAACGTCGAACTGTTTTCGTCGCATCGAAATTCGGAAAAATGTGCTTAGTGATTCAAATAGGTGACTCAGTGTATTCGAGCAGTGTTATTCAATAATTGTCGATTCAATTGCAATTTCAATTTCGTGGACAAAGTTACTTACCTTTCCAAATGTGTTCTTTAGCAAAACATCGTGTAATAGGGTTCCACTTAGGTATACATTTCAGAGATAAACAACTTAAGCGACATTTAGACATAAACCAAGGGCCTGCCTTCATTAGCTAAAAGCTTTATTCTGATATCAATTTACCCTTATCAATTAAAGTGATAGGACTGATAGGTGCTCGAAGTATCTTCAAATGATTTCATCTTATAAGGACGACTAAATTTCAGAATTTATTTTAATGGTTAACGAGCATTTTCCTCTTACATTTGAATAATATAGTATCAATTGAGATGTCAGACTAAATTACTCAAAATTATATACAATGGCAAACACGTAATTATGTTTTGTATTTATTTTGTAATAATTATTTATGTCTGAGTCTCACCATAGTTTCACGTCAGACTAAGTAGATACATTAAGAAAAAACATACAGACGAATTGATAACCTCCTCTTTTTTTGAAGTCGGTTAATAATATTGAAGGGGCTGTATTTAATTGACAGCTGGCAGCGACCTATCAAAAGCTACTAAAAGAAAGCATTTGTTTATAAATAAAGTAAATATTTGATGAACAACTTTATATCTATTTAAGGCTGAATTCAAAAGTCGCAATTGAAAAAATCTTGCAATAAGACACTTATAAAGCTATTAAATACCTAACATTTTAAGGATTTTTTACTCAAATTCTCCTATAAATTTACCTCACGCATAAACATTAATTATCACATAGAATGTTTGCATTGAAACAAAAGGAAAAAGGAAAGGAAGAAAAATATGCCATCATTACTGCTCAATTCGGCAAGACCTTACCGTTAATAGAAAAAAGAACTTTAGTCCCTCGGGATAGGATTAGTAACAAGTGCCATCGAAACACGAATTCGATATAATGAGAGGGTATAAAGAGGGAAAACGTGTCAATTACTCTTTACTGGCATTCGACATGACATCCTACGTTTAGAAGCAATAGACCATTTTGTTGGCCATCATCGATAGAGCATCAATCATTATTGGATTAAACGCTACTTTTAGATTACTTTCGCACTGACGTTAAACAGACATCGGATTCTCCTGATCATGAACATCACTAATGCACGGATGTAACGTAATGTAATGTGGCAGGAGTGTCACTTTCATGTTGCCATCGCACGCAGAAGAGCTATTATGATTTCGAAGCAGTAGTGTCTAAATGACTCAGCAACTTCACTCGCGGAGTGCAGCATTCATTGCAGGATGTTCTATACAAGAAACATCTCAATTACTATGATCACATTAACTATTACCAGCGCCTCTAACGCCAGTGACTACTTCAAAGGCTACACTAGATCAAAACTCTATAAAAACATCTGTACACAACACTGGCGTGGGCTGATAGAACTGGCTCAAAGAACTCAGAGCAAAAAAGAGGCCTATTTTAAAGAGACAAATGAGGAGAGGGCGAGTGAGAGAAGCATGGGTAACGTATAATTACTATACTAAACGGGACTTATCACGCACATAATATTAACCTCGAAAAAAAACTTGATCAAGTGCGGGTAGTTCGAGATACGGGTGCTGATTCTAATCGGGATCAAGTGCCGATAGTTCGAAAGACTCGAGCGGGTAAACGAACTTGACACCCTACACTTCAGTTAACTCGTGACCACGGCTGCTGCAATGTGGCCGAAACGTCGAGGTAAATATTATGTACGTGATAAGTCCCGTTTAGTATAGTAATTATGAGTGAAAATCACGAAAGTTTAAAACATGTGGATGCAACACTTCTTAGTTAGTGTGCATGTTCACCACCTTTTAGTCAGTGATAAATAACAAGTAAATAAAAGTTAAAAGTAATAGGCGACCCGTTGACAACCTAGTTGTTACGGGGCAGCGCCACTGATACACAAGTTAGTACTGGCCAGTTAGATGCGTGTGTAAACTTCCTTAACTGGTCTCGAGTCTCGACTCAGCAATCCAATTACAGGATTAGTTAACATTAAAGTGGGGTGAAGTGAACCGTCACAGCATACTCTGCTCTAACTATGTCGGTCAAAAGACAAATCTATTTATTTTTTCCGTTTATTACTTACTTCAAAAAATAATAAATTAAGGCAGATGTTTCTTTATTCTCTATTAAGTATTAGGTTTGGGGTTTTTAACACTCACAAAACACATTGATTCACTAGGGTATACAGATTGCCTCAAGATGCTTGCTTTGACATAAAATGTGAAATTTTGCCACAAATAATAGTTTAAAAAAACTAAAAAACACGCTTTAAAAAATAAAAAATAAATTTTAATAAATTTCAATTCACTATTCTTATAGTACAGTAAAAAATCTTTATAAGCAATTATTATATTGTTATATCCAGATCAAAACTTGTAAACAATTCTAAATATTGATAAAATAAATAATAATAGTTTAAAATATTTTATTGTAAAAAAAGCGTGGGGTGCATGGTGTCAATTGTCAAAGATTATCATTTTGATAACATCTTAAAAAGCACCCCACGCTTTTTTTACAATAAAATATTTTAAACTATTATTATTTATTTTATCAATATTTAGAATTGTTTACAAGTTTTGATCTGGATATAACAATATAATAATTGCTTATAAAGATTTTTTACTGTACTATAAGAATAGTGAATTGAAATTTATTAAAATTTATTTTTTATTTTTTAAAGCGTGTTTTTTAGTTTTTTTAAACTATTATTTATTTTCTATTTTTTAGTTGCATTTTTTCACAGTGAGAGTTTCCATGTGCTAAAAAGAGAAAACGGTTTTTGCTCGTCTTAAATAGAATCAGTCCATCTTATACTTGGTCTTTGGTGCGCGCGCACTGCTCTAGCCCTCCCCGCCACCTGCCCCCCCCCCTTCCAGCTCCATCATCAAACCCTTGTTACCATCTAGGCCTCTTACCCCCTCCCCATTTCCCACAACCCCCCAAAATCACTTACCCCCGAACCCCCCAACACCCCCCCCATCCCCTAACCCCAACCGCCACACCCTTACCCCCAACCCTCTAAACCCCCGACCCCCTAACCCCACATACCCCATTCCCCCACCACCCCGCCACCTACCCCCCTTCCAGCTCCATCATCAGACCCTTGTTACCATCTAGGACCAAAGTACTCGTCGAAACGAATCAAACGAGCCCAAACTCGATGGGGTTGTTTTGTTTTATTGTGGAGTGCCTTTGGCCATCATCCAGCTCCATCATCAGACCCTGGTTACCATATGGGATCAAAGTGCTCGTCAAGACGAATCAAACGAGCCCAAACTCGATGGGGTTGTGTCGTTTTATTGTGGAGTGCCTTTGGCCATCATCAGACCCTGGTTACCATATGGGATCAAAGTGCTCGTCAAGACGAATCAAACGAGCCCAAACTCGATGGGGTTGTGTCGTTTTATTGTGGAGTGCCTTTGGCCATCTTCCAGCTCCATCATCAGACCCTGGTTACCATATGGGATCAAAGTGCTCGTCAAGACGAATTAAACGAGCCCAAACTCGACGGGATTGTGTTGTTTTATTACATAGTTCCTATGGCCACCATCCAGCTCCATCATCAGATCAGCTCCATGTTACAATAATATTGCATTGTCATCCAATTTACACATATGTGCAAAATTTCAGCTCAATCGGAAACCGGGAAGTGGGTCAAAATCGCGCCCTAAGGAGTCGGTTACAAACATACATACCTACAGGTGAAGCTAATATAAAGCGTGTAAAAATAGAGTTTTATATCAGTCCTCTTGGACCCTTCCAAGAGGGCTGAAATATAACTTACTCCTTCGCTCACAGACATTTTGATGAGCCTGTGTTAACTTAATATTCATTAGTTTTGATCTGTCACTTTGACATTTTCTTTTGCCAAACTCAGACAAAACATTATTTTTTCCCATTTCAGGCTCATATTTACAACTATTTATGAAAAAAATAAGCTTTTATCGAGCTTACCACTGTAGTTCAGCTAAGGTGCTTATAGTACGGTCAAGTGCAAAAATAAGTATCGATTTAATCCTCCCATCGTTATATAGGTACCTATACCTTAAGATACATAAGAGCTATGGGACATATTTATAAGCAAGTTGTGTGCACCCATATTTTTTTACACTTGACTGTACAACAATAATAAAGTTTCTCTAATAGGATTTAAATGATTGTTGGTACGAGTAAACTCTCTGTATTTAAACGAAATGAAAATGTTTAGAATCATACCATCATTTATAATCACGAAGGCGGGAAATACTCGTAAATATCAAATATTCAAAATGCGTTATGCGTGATTTATGAGATCTTTATTCCAATTTGTTTAGCAGAGAATACTGGGTATCTAAACAGGGTAAGTATTTTCATTAGAGAAGATTTAGTAACATTTATTTATGAGTATGATGTCAATTCTAATTATTAGCTGAAACTTTAAAAGTAAACACTAGAATACAGAATAATGAAAAAACCGGCCAGTAGGTACGTGTTGCGGTATTACAAAGGGTTCCGTACTAATATTCAATATTAAGTTTTGATCAACTATTACTCATTAGCTTGTAGCACCTAATGAGCTGTGGTAGTTTTTCTTTTCATTTCGTAATAGTATATGCTATCTTAACGATTTTTTCAGATTTTTCAAACCGACGGTTTCGTTTGCAGTGGGAGGAGAAACAAAATTTAAAGCAAAATTTTGCACTTCAAAGTTAAATTATTAAGCAAACAGATTCCTTTGTCTAAAAATGAATTAAGCAAACTTATAATGTTTCTAAAAGATCTATGCATCAATACTTCATACTGTGGCCTGGATGAGAAATAAAAATCATCCCCAATAATTTACGTATAGGGTACTTAACCCCGAAAAAAAATCCATATTTTATTTCACTATTTTGTACGCGTAGTATCTGGAAGGAAAAGAAAACCAACGAAGAGGTTCTTACCATGGTCAAGGAAAAAAGATTATTACTGGAGACCATAAATTGTAGAAGGGGACATATGATGGGACACTTGATACGACACGACGATTTCTTTTTAAACCTGCTGGAAGGAAAAATAGAAGGAAGACGAGGCAGAGGAAGGCCAAGATTGACCTATTTTAACCAGGTGAAGGAGAAAGTGGGTGTCGTGTCGTATCAGGAAGTCAAGCGGCTGGCCGAAGACCGTGCGGAGTGGCGGTTACTCCACCGACAAGAGCATAGCTCTTAAATTTAAGAAGAAGAAGAAGTATCTACAACTGTGCGTTTCCGTCGGCATTTTCTGCCACGCACAGTTAAATTGTGGAATCAACTCCCGTCTACGGTGTTTCCAACTAACTATGACATCGGGTCCTTCAAGAAAAGAGTGTATTGTTCCCTTAAAGGCCGGCAACGGACTAGTGACCCTTCTGGGGTTTCTGGTTCTCATGGGTGGTGGTGATCGCTTACCAACAGGTGACCCACTTGCTCGTTTGCCTCCCTCTATCAATAAAAAAAATAATAATAATATACAAAATTACAGCTTTTTAGCACTAATATTGTCTAAACTAAGCCACGGATGAGCGGACATGGCGAAACTAGAAGAGTTTCTTGTAGGACTACGGAACCCTTAAAGACGGAATATTTAAATCTATTGCTAATTGCATATCGTATACAGAACGTTGGCATAGAATTCATTTCTAAAATTAGCTCGAGTTTTTCGGTTAATTTTCTAATTAATTTCGTAATTCACTAAAATGTAACTCACTACACGTAATTCACTGTAATGTAATAACTTCAGCACTAAAATGGTTTGAAGAAAAACTAACCCATCCTATCTTTAATGTTTCAGTTTAACGTAGACCCGTAATAACATCGATTCACAGACGAACTATAGGCATATAAAATAAAGTATTGTCACCAATTCATAAAGAAGGAAGATCGTCTGAAACATGAGTACGTAAATTATATACGAGTAGCAATGCGTTCCTCTCTCCGAAGCTTCTTATGTAGAAGCAGAACCGGCTACGTTCAATTTAGTCCTAAATCTAATTTATCCGCACACCTTCATTTTCATTCAAATTTAGCATACAAATTAGGCTGCTCGATTTTCTGTTGACAATACGCAATGTTATTTCGCGGGAAGGCTGGCAGGGCACGTTTCTCATATCGTCAAAGTAATTTTGTATCAAAATATAAGGTATCTCAATAATTTAGAATAAAATAATAAACTAACCTCTACCCGGCTTCGCTCGTCTGCACCATTAGGCCTGACAAAAGAGTTAAAAATCGGAGATTTTACTGAATTCGCATCTATAGGAATTCTCAAAAATTGTATCGTGATCTTCCTTATCATTTGTACGAAGAATACTTGTGAAATATTTCATGTTTCTGTCCTTAGCAGTTAAAGAGTTCGAGGTTTTACATTAGGGGGGAAAATCGAAAAAAAATAATCTATGTGTCACAAACCTTCGTATTTATAATATTTGGGGGAGGGGATGATACCCTGCTTAGGTGTTGTAAAGTTATTGAGTGTCTATGCCATGTATTATGAACAGGTAAAGTATGTAAAGGATACTGTATTTCGCAGAACATGGAAACTTTTTCAGATAATAGAAAGACGAGTGTCTTTTAAAAGGAAGGAAACATTTGAACCCGCACACTACACGCACGATTTCCTGCCAAAATGTGTCGCTGTCTACGGAACTCAGCACGATAAAGAGGTATTGTACGATGAGCGAGAGAATGCATAACATTAGTCGCCTTGCTCCCATATATGGATTTAAGTAGTATAGAGGACCACCTAATGTCCAACTGGGAAGCTGCTGAGTCATCAATCACCAGCAACATCATCAGTCGGAAGACGTCCAATGTTGAACAAAGGTTTAATTGATTGATTCAGGAGTTACTTTGCGGAGATCCATAATCCATATTAATGAACTAAAATAAAGCGTAGTAGTCATGGTAGCTAAGTGGTTTGATATATGGCGTCTCAAGCAGAGGTCGCGGGGTCTAACCTAGGCTCGCACCTATGAGTTTTTCGAAATGCAGGTATGTGCGAAATTAAATTTTAAATTTAGCACGAGCTTTACGATAAAGGAAAATATCGCGGGGAAACCAGCACACACCTGAGAATAAATTCAATGGGGTGTGTGAAAATCCCAATCCGGAATGGGTCGCGTGAGAACTACGGCTTAAACTCTCTCATTCTAAGACGCACGTGCCCTGCAGTGGGACGTGTATAGGCTAGCATGATGATGATGACAGCAAAACGTAATAAATTCGTAGCGGGAGTGTAATAAGGTGAAAATATCCTGGACTTTCCCCTTATTACGCTGCAATGAGGGACAACTGGCAACCTGCATTCAACAGTTGCCATTAACTTTCTTGGTGTCGTCGGTCCACCTAGTGAGAGGTCTGCCAAGGTTGCGTCTGCCGGTTCGTGATAGCTACTGGAGAACCTTTTTCTCCCTACATTTTTTATTTGTTCTTCGAGATATGCCTGCCCATTGTCACTTCAACTTACCATTCTTCAACTTAAATTTTGTGGCAAATTTCAGTATTCCGGATTCTATCGAGCATATATAGCTCTCGCCATAGTTCGTTGCGTGATACTGGGCCTCTTTAAAGGGTCAACAGTCAAGGACTACGTCTCAGGGTCATAAGTTATCATTGACAACACATAATGTTTGAAAAATTTCATCTTCAGGCACTGCAGGAATTAGGACGAGCGAGGTACCTTGAAATCCTTGACTAATCATTATCTGCACTATAAAAAACGATGGACAAGCAACGACGAAAGCTGTATCATTTATCAAGTACATAGCTCCTTTTACTTGCGAGAAAAAGTCGTAAAGCCATTTTCATGTAAGAGGCAGAATTCCACGCAATATTACCGCATAACTACCGGCGGGTGAGAAATCAAATGTCGTGACTAGGAACCGCCCTGTACGGCTTCTCGACGTGTCGAGGCTAATTAGGGACCCCAGTTATAAGTCAATAGATGTGCCTCCAGACAAACTAAGCATGTTGTGAGGCGGGGACCTCTAATTAATAATGTTTTACTAAGTTTAGCAATTAATCTATAGCTATAAAAGAGTAATCTGAATGACTGTCTGACACGCGCAGCCGAAACCACTGAGGCTAGAAACTTAAAATTTTGCTTAAATATTCCTTTGAAGATCGGAGAGGTGCACTCAGAAGAGATTTTCCGAAACTCCCAAGAGTTTAAGCCAATTTTATGTTGTTTACATAAGGCAAACAGGTCACTTTAGTATTAATAGTCGTGGTATCCCCGATATGTTTCGAACTAATCCGTGGTTTGGCAAGGAGAGCTCGAACCGAATGTCAACTATGAACATGTCGGGCATACTTCAACTTAATAGTCGTTTAATATACGGGAGCGGAACGGGATCTTATTTATATAATTACTAGCTGTTGCCCTCGACTCCATCTGCGAAGAATAGGGGTATACAAAGTAGCCTACGACCTATTCTCAGACCTACCGAACACAGATAAAAAAGTTTCATAAAGATCGGTCAAGCCGTTTCGGAGGAGTTCGATAACAAACACCGTGAAACGAGATTTTTAAATATTAGAAGATATCCATGTCCCGCAGTAGTTTTAATAACTTTTGTACTTCCACGGGAGAGAAGCCACGGGATAAAACTAGTCTGTAATGAAATATATGAGACGTTATCAAAAAAATTCTACACAATTAAGGGAGTTTATTAAAACAAAACGTAGTTGATTCCTTTGTGTAACCAAAGTTACCCGTATAGTTTATATTTACGACTAACTTTTTACACAAAGGAAGCGATCATGATTTTGTTTTCATTAAGCCCTTAACTATGTACAATTTTTTTGAAAGCGACTCGTCATTAAGTTAACAAGACAACGGTTGTAAATCAGGTGATAGCATTCAACGTTTCAGGCCACCTTTACATACACGTACAAATACATATAGAAATAGTGTAATACTTACTGTCGTATCTGAGTTATTTTGTCAAGTTACTACTCGTATTTTGGAGCACGACAAGGGCAAGTGAAGAACGCCATTATATTTCTGTACGTAGCTACTATTTTCGGAATCTGGAAGTTTCGAGCTTGGTACTGATTCAGAGGCCTTGTAGTCTAACGCACTCGGAACCACAATCGTTTTCACTTCACCACTTCTTTCGCTCACACGGTGTAAAATCAGGGTAGAGAGACAGTGAATGCGACGCTTTGGATAATATGGCCTCTGAACTTAAATTGTACCTATTTTACTAATATCGCCTCTTCATACTCGTTTTTTTTCATTAGATGCTTAGTAGTGCGTATTTTTATTGCTTCTCTTAAATGACTTACCTTAAATACCATTGCCATTGCCCTGAACAGGTACTTATCAAATCGTGTATACTTCGATAGTACACAAAAAACAAATTATTGTGTAAATAATACCACATTTATTTTAATAGTGCTTAAATACTTAATTCCCGTAAAGAATGATTTGATCAAAGAGCGACTGAAATATTTTAACAACAATATTTATGAATCATCTTAGATTAATATTTTGTTTGTAATATATTTTAAAAATACGAATAAAATAGACTCGAGTAAGCCACAGACTATTCAATTTGTTACTATACAGTTTGGATGCACATATTTAGTGAATTTACGTTTTTTATAGGGCGCTCAATACTTTTGGCCAAGGCAGTATGGACAAAAAATATTGTGTTGACATTGTATTTAACATCATTTAAAACTTAAAAAAAAACTTAATGTCCATTTTATCTTGGCGTTGTATTAAAATGTATAACTCAGTTTAGTCCACTAATTAAGGGAAAGAGACGAAGGTACGCGCTGGATCGACTTTCAGTTGTCATTGGCGGATCGTGAATTACTAAAAATATTAGCGTTCTGGTTACTTATAATATATCGTTTATTTTATTAAAACTCACCGATGACTACATTACATTGTTCATTCTTTCATTCATTCAATAAGTAACAGCATTATTAAAATAACATTCACCAAAATCTGACAACACGAAAACTGCCAGTAGACTCTACTGTAGTGAATTAATCGTTGAAGTATACGCAGTATACATATAAATTTTGCAAATAATAATACAAAAAACATACCTACTTTCTCAAAAATTAACAACTTTAAGGGTCACTATAACTTTAAGGGTGCTTTAAACACAAAACTACCGTGAGAATCACTCATAGTGAAAATGTTTCGGGCTAATCCGTAGCCCTTTGTCTCAGAGCCACACGTCACGGCGGCTGCCAAACGCGCTCTACGCGCTACCGCTCTGCTCGCGCGGCTGCTCCACGACACTGATACCGGCGCACAACTACCCGCATTTTCATCGTCATTTTTACTCTCATTGTTAAATGTAGGGTAGCACACAATACTTACATTATCACCCTGTAAAGGCACGTACACATTCACCGTTACTCACTCACTTTAAGGGTGGTTAAAAAATAAACCTAATCTTAACCCTAAAGTTCTTATAACAAATAATTTCCCCTAAAAATTAAGTATTTCGTCTATAATCTTTTTTAACTTTATCTATTTGAACACGCTTCCCTCCCTAATCAACTACAGCATTTACTCTTTGTGTATTCCCACCGTCTCCAAATCTTATAAGATGTAAAATAAATCATTCAATACCACTCCCAGTCAGTGTAGTAATCCAGCCAGAGTCCAACAGTCTAAGTAATTTGACCGCAGCCCGTTTGATTCAGCCACCGACAAGCATGGTTCACCGGAGTTCCATATAAATTGTATCGGACGTGCAAATTAAATGTAATCGTTCAATGAAATGCATCATGAAAATGAACGGGAGTTATCGGGAAAGCAGATATTTTGAAGCGTAATAGTTTCGTGGTTTTAATTATTAAATTTCGATTCAAAAGCGAACAGCCTCTGGCACAAATTTAATGTAGTCTTTATTTTCTTTGATCAGTTGTATACGTATGAGACTTAAATCAAATCGCAAAATACAAATATTCGGCAAATCGTATTCCGACAATTTTATAACCTAATCTAATAACGACAAAATATTTTATATCTATACATATAATAAATCTGTAACAAGTCGGTGTCTGTACATTGAAGATATTTGAGAAAAACTGACACTAGGGCTATTTATTAGCGCAATAGAACCCAAAACAATGATTTTTAGAATTATTGTCTGTTTGTCTGTTTGTCTGTTTGTCTGTGCGTTTGTGCGCGCTAATCTCAGAAACGGCTTAACCTAGAAGGATGCGGTTTTCACTGATATGTTGGTATTTTCTTGGATTAACATTTAGTGTTTGTTTAATTTCAATAGGTTCACAAATAAGAAAGATACGTTTATTTTAAGAATTTATCGAACTGTTTTTATAAGAGTTGTTATTATGAACGCGCTAATCTCAGGAACTAAAGCTTCGATTTGAAAAATTCTTTCAGTGTTAGATAGCCCATTTATCGAGGAAGGCTATAGGCTATATATCATCACGCTAACGGAGCGGAGCGGAAGAATGTTTCCAAATTGGGGGTTTTTGAAGTGAAACTTATATATCTCGGGAACTACTGATAAGATTTGAAAAACTCTTTCAGTGTCAGATAGCCCAGATAGATAGGGCGGGTTGGGAGCGGGTGGGGGGGCGAGTTGGGAGCGGGTTGCGGGCGGTTTGAGAGCGGGTTGGGGGCGGGTTGGGAGCGGGTGGGGGAGCGAGTTAGGAGCGGGTTGGGGGCGGGTTGGGGGCGGGTTGGGAGCGGGATGGGGCGGGTTGGGAGTGAGTTGGTGGCGGTTTAGGAGCGGGTTGGGGGCGGGTTAAGAGCGAGTTGGGGGCGGGTTGGGGGCGGGTTGGGAGTGGGTTGGGGGCGGGTTGGAGGCGGGGTGAGAGCGAGTTGGGGGCGGGTTGGGGGCGGGTTGGGAGCGGGTTGGGGCGGGTTGGGGCTGTTTGGGGTCGGATTGGGAGCGGGTTGGTTTATTATGAAGTTTCACTTCTTCCGGAAGGATCTAAGGAGAGCCATAATTGATGAAAAAGCAAATTGGATAAAAAATAAGCTGCCCAAATTACTAATTCTACGCGGACGGAGTCGCGGGCAAAAGCTAGTTTGTAATAAACCCAGAAAATTACTAAAATCGAACCCAGGTGCTCCACAATCCGTGTTGTGTGCTTACCAAATATATATGTATACACTATCTACTAATCTGAGCGATTACTAAATATCTATCACAAAAGAAAATTTTTGAGTGTTTTGAGTTCATCGATAAAATAACCAACCAAAACTCGGTTTTTTTGCTGAAAACAACTTGAACACAAAAACATCAAGCTTCGTATTCAGACTTCTACCGCTCCCGAGCTGTTTTACCTTCAGTTTTAATTAAATACTACGTTACTATAGTTCAATGGACACTTGGCGTCATTCCTGAGGCTGCAATAATCAAATCAAAACTTAAGTAAACTTACTTAAGTAACAAAAGTATTTACTTTATGCTAATGCTGCTTTGAAATGTAAATTATCACAGTGAAAATAAGCATTAATTGAATGTCATTTCTGAATAACATAAATTTTAAATTACCTCTGCGTTGAGCAAAGAGTAATGGAACTAAATTTTTCAAAGCTTTTTACTCTTTTTAAGCGTCAATTTAGAATAATATTTAAATATTTGTAAATACCAGGGGCAGGGGACCGATTTTTTAAAATTACATCTTTCAAAAGTAAAACTTGAAAGTTGTGATAAATTATGCTGAATATAATATATAAGTAGAATAGGTAATAGAAATTTGTCATTAGATGTACCGTAAGGTCGGGCAACTGCGACAAAAAGGAAGGTGACTTTGGCTCAAATAAAAACCACATAAATAGAAGGATCTAAAAAGATAAAAAGACTTGGGCGGTCAGCTAAAACCAATCATATTTCAATATGTCATAATTTCAATGCAACAATAAAACTTGGACTAGGTTTATTACAATAGCCAACGTTATCTTTCGTTAACCCTACTTAAAGGGGCTGTTTCACCACCCATTGATTAATTTGAACTGACGGATAAATGTGATGACGTCTCCGTATATTCGAACAAAACAAACAGAGACGGCATCACATTTATCCGTCAAATAAATTTGATCAATGGATGGTGAAACAGGGGGTAAATAACTTTTACTATACCTGCTTTTGGTAAAGTCGATCACGAAAGTGAAATTAAAATTGAAATTCCTTTACCACCCTTTCAATGTCAGTTGTATGCCTTAAAGCATCAAAGGCTATTGTCACTTGCAATTCAATGCAATATAGTTTTTATTTTGATGTAGGAACTGTCATAAAAAATTGTACACACTTGGTCGACTATACATAAATTTACACCACTTACGAAAGATATTTTCGAGTTCAAAACTGTCACCACACTCACCATAGTTACCACAGTTAATTTATCGTAGGAATATAACACAAGCATATATATAAAACAAGCTTTAATTTTAAATCAAACATAAATACTAACATACAAGTCTAATTAACCTTTATATTACGAGTATGTAAAGTTAATGAGGGCAGGGGCAAATCGTCACCTGAAATGTCACATCTATTCAAACAGACGTGATGTCGTCGACATAACGTTTCATCTATCTCTAGTGATACGAGCAAACTACGTAAACTGTGTTACTGTGGGCCAAAATAATGGAATGGAACGGAAGCTTTCGTTAGGGCAATAAACGATTTGAACTCAAGCCAAGGTCATAGTTAACGGTTAGACACTTTAACTAGGGGTCGGGAAAAGTCGACCGCGCTAAGCGAGCGTTTAAATAAAACAAATGATTCGTGATAAGATTAGGAGTTGATTATTATTCGAAAACTGAGATCTAATTTGATTCATTATCATCATCATCACCCAGCCTATATTACGTCCTACTGCAGGACACAGGCCTCCTCTCAGAATGAAAGTGCTTGGGCCGTATTTCCCACGTGTGCCCAGTCCGGTTTGTGATCGAAGAACTGGCAGCTTCCTCGCACAACGTATCAACATTGTTTACAGCAAGGAAATGCTACTAGCATCTTTGAGTCCACGCTATGGAATTTTTTCGAAAGTTTGTGCAAGTTTCCTCATGATGTTATCCTTCACCAAAAGCTCGTGGTAAATTTCAAATGTAATTTTGCTCATAAATTTCGAAAAACTCAAAGATGCGGGACCGGGCTCGAACCCACAACCTCTGCTTGAAACGACTAGGCTACCACGGCTTTATTTACACCATTTTATTATTGTTTGGAAATATCTCTGAAAAATCTCTCGGGAAGAAAACGTCTTAAGATTTTAAAGTGCCAATGATACTCGTAATATACCTTATTTCATAACGTAAACCAGGGAGCCTTTGAGTAAATTGGGACTAAAAAATTAAATGTCTCTATTCGTACCACCTCCGTGTACCGTCAGCATAAACCTCACTGTTACGTGCCATAGCAACCGGTAGAATCCCTGACCTTTGCGGTAGGTATTTCGGTACTGATTGGTATATCGTGCTATCAGTTATAGCTATGAATATCGTAAGACCTTCAAGCCTTCAAGACCTGAATAAAATGGATAGGTAATAAAACTTTTTATATTAAGCATTCGTATTTATTACATCATCTCACCTACATTCTTACTTAGGTTCAGGCTGATTACGAGATGAAGATTTTAAAATAGGTATTTGACGGATACCGCAGGGATCGAAGAACTGGCAGCTTCCTCGCACAACGTATCAAAATTATTATACAGAGAGGAAATGCTACTAGCAGCATCTTTGAGGCCGGGGCCGCACTGGTAAGGCGGCCGGCGACTAAATCAAACATAGTTGATTTAGTCGCAGCCGCCGCTGCGGCCGCTGCGGCTGCTCACATAATATTTCGAACTATGTTTGATTTAGTCGCCGTCGCGTCGCGTCGCTGGTCGCCTTACCAGTGCGGCCCCGGCCTGAGTCCATGCTTCGGGGGGTAGGGGGCCGTCCATAAAGTACGTCACACATTTAGGGGGGGGGGTCCAGCGATCTGTGACACAAGAACAAAATAATTGCGATTTTCATAGTGGGTCTAAATTGATCTAAATTGTTGTGACGTAATTTATGGATGACCCCTTAGCCTCTTGTAATTTGAATGTATTTAAAACTCTTTATTGTACATAAAACATGGTAATTAACTGATAACTAGTTTTAGTATAGATATTAGTTAGGTATTACCTATGTGGTTTTTGTTTAATTGAAATAAAAGTTAGTAAATCTTTTCCATTCAGTTTATCTAGTTTGAGTCTTCATCACCATCCAGCAACACAACCAGTATGTACTGTAAAAACTATTCTAAAACTAGTTATGAACATGCGGGTTTGATAACTACGAACGATTAACAAGATCAGCAGTCACGTTGAACTAAATTCTGATAATAGTGATAATACTAGAGCGATGGGTCGTCCACGATTTTAACGTAAACGCAACTAGAACGTTCATTTACGTTCATCGACTAGTCCATAGACTAGTTGAATTCGTCGACTAGTCAACGTGATGTCTAGGTACGTTACGTAGATGTTCATATTAACGGCACGTTGATTTCTACGAATTACTAGTCTGTAATTGCAGTAGTAGTCTACAGTACAACTCTTATTCAAATCAAATATGAAAAATATGAACTCTATGGCATCTATACTAATATATAAAGCTGAAGAGTTTGTTTGTTTGTTTGTTTGAACGCGCTAATCTCAGGAACTACTGCTCCGATTTGAAAAATTCTTTCAGTGTTAGATAGCCCATTTATCGAGAAAGGCTATAGGCTATAAATCATCACGCTTACACCAATAGGAGCGGAGCGGAGCGGAAGAATGTTTCCAAATCGGGGGTTTTTGAAGTAATACTTCTATATCTCGGGAACTACTGCTCCGATTTGGAAAATTCTTTCAGTGTTAGACAGCCCAGTTAGGGGCGGGTTGGGAGCGGGTGGGGGGCGGGTTGAGAGCGGGTTGGGGGCGGGTTAGGAGCGGGTGGGGGGGCGAGTTGGGAGCGGGTTGGGGGCGGGTTAAGCGCGGGTTGGAAGCGGGTTGGGGGCGGGTTAGGAGCGGGTTGGGGGCGGGTTGAGAGCGAGTTGGGGGCGGGTTGGAGTGGGTTGGGGGCGGGTTAGGAGTGGGTTAGGGGCGGGTTGGGAGCGGGTTGGGGGCGGGTTGAGAGCGGGTTGGGGGCGGGTTGGGGGCGAATTGGGAGCGGATTGGAGGCGGGGTGGGAGCGGGTTGGGGGCGGGTTGAGAGCGAGTTGGGGGTGGGTTGGGTGCGGGTTAGGAGTGAGTTGGGGGTGGATTGGGAGCGGGTTGGTTTATTATGAAGTTTCACTTCTTCCGGAAGGATCTAAGGAGAGCCATAATTGATGAAAAAGCAAATTGGATAAAACGGAGTCGCGGGCAAAAGCTAGTATGGAATATAGTTCAAATTTGTTTGGTTGAATGGATGAACTGTATTAACCGACCACGATTTTGTGTCGACCTCACGTTCCTAGTAGATATGAACGATTGTGAACTCTTAGTTTAGCCGTCTATGAATTCGATTCGACTAGTCGACGCTCAGTCGGTGGACCGTCCAAACGTTGATTCTACATGGACCGTTCAATCAACTAGTCCGTTCATTCGACGCCCATTGCAAGATAATACATTAATTCCTCCCTTAATTAATATTGCGTATAACATTATGACGGAGATATTCCCAAAGGTTTAACGGAACAACAAAGCCACAGAAACTGAAACAATGGCGGACCTGAGGCTTGGGTTAACTATGTTAGATTCACATACGCTACGGGACAGTACTATAATGCTATAATCCTTGCTCGGGGAGATAAATGGTGCTTTATCCCTACGTCTAGTGTTAAGACACGATGTGTTTAGCGCGAGGTGGCAACACTTTGAGCCAACGCGAGCAAATAAAGGGTTTATGTGCGATTACCGGTATTTTTAAATAATGGCAAACTATAACTTATTCGCCATGGTCACCTCAGCCTATGAGAGGGTTTGGCCCGTAGTTCTCACGCAGGCCCAGTGCGAATTGGGAACTCCATACACACCTTTGAGAACCACTAACCAACCACGATTATAACAAATTGAATATAATATACTCCTGAGTTCCGGCCTTTTCTAATCGATGTAGAACTTAAGACCTAGATAAGCGTCATATGTTTTATAATTTTGGAACTTATTTAAGCGTCTTTAAAGTTATTTATTCATTGAATAATTTTTACCTTATATAGTAACTACACTTTCTTATAATCTAATACTCACACTAGATTTTGCGAAAAAAAACATAAGTTCTTTTTTTGATTATGTTTTTGGTAACTTTTCTTGAATTTTATGAGTTAAAATCGGGTTTTGTTCCACGTACCTTGATTTTGAAGAAGCCCGATATTTCGGCACAGTTGCATGCGCCATGATCACGAGACGTCTGGAGAAATGCATTCGTGATCATGGCGCATGCAACTGTGCCGAAATATCGGGCTTCTTCAAAATCAAGGTACGCGGAACAAAAGCCGATTTTAACTCATAAAATTAGTAATGACCGCGATAGTCTAAAATATTGTGTTTTCTTGAATTGTCATCCAAACTATACTAAATAACATATTTGTACCTAGTTTAAAGTCAAACCGATTACTCTAAATGGATTTATTAATTGAAATTCGACTTTCACGGTTTGACTCAAATAAATATTAAAGTTAAATGAAAGCTCAAAAATTAACATCACAAGCTGCATTTAATATTTGAATGTGTTTAAGCACATTTGATATTAATGCTCTATTTTGCCTACTAATTTATCTTGCTTGAAGCTCAAAAATTAGAAAAAATTAACCCCCAACTCAATTTATGTCACACGTAATGTTTGAACATAAAGTAAATTATGCCCATTATGCGTCTAAGATACCTTTCGCAGCTAACAAAAGAGCTGATAACTTTGAAACAGCTTAACCGATTTTGATGAAACATATCTAAGAACCATCGCCAAGAAACCGGTTTTTAATTAAAAAAACGCATCCAAATATGTTCACTCGTTTAAGAGCTATGATGCCACAGACAGAGATACAGACAGACACACACACACACACACACACACAACACACACACATAGCGGTCAAACTTATAACACCCCTCTTTTTGTGTCGGGGGTTAAAAACACTGATTCTTCAGTCATCCGGGCGGCTTACAATATTATATTTGAAACAATTTGAGTTTGTTAAGTAGCAAAAGTTAAAATTGTTCAGTTCAGTATTTATTCTAGGTAGCGAAAGTTTATTTTTAATACAGTTGCTCAAAAAGTGGCGTATTGCAGAGACGTATAGCGTTCGGGATGTGGGCTATTACATACTCGAGCTTTTTCTTTACCTTTTCCGAACTCGTGCGTTCTCTTTCCCAACTGTCAAAATAATGTCTATTAAAAAGAAAAAACCAACCACGAAGTTTTTACTAAAAAAAATTCATCGAAGTTTTTATGATTCATGCAAATATTTCTAAAAAGAAGCTACTAATTTGTTTCAATATCAGATTTAATGATTTGATTCAATGAGTTAGTTAGGTTTCATTGCATTTCATCTCATTAAATTTCATTTTCATTTCATATCAATAAAAAAATTCTACTGAAGACTTGGCTGTATGGGCATAGTTCCCTTTGCCTACCCAGAATGGGTGAAGAAAACAAAAAAAAATCTCTGTTTATATACTTTTACGGTTGGCACCATTTTCCAAAAATGTTCTTTGCGAGTTTAGTTGTTTGTTGCACAAAATGAGTAATTTCGACGATATTTTATTTGAATTAACACCACCGGAACTCAGTATAATTGCACAAAATGCTTCGGAGAACATTTTACCGGAAAAGTCAAAAAGTCACTACATATCTACATACGACGAATTTATTGCGTGGAGAGAAAAGAAAAAAGCAAATAGTTTTTCAGAAAATGTTATGTTGGCATACTTCTCCGAACTCTCATCAAAATTAAAACCTTCTACGTTATGGTCGAGGTTTTCGATGATAAAAAGTATACTGAAAATAAGGAACAACGTGGATATAAGTGAATACCCAAAACAAAATGCTTTCTTAAAACGACAATTAGACGGTTTTACAACTAAAAAGTCGAAAATATTAACATCGAATGAAGTGGAAAGGTTATTGAACGAAGCTCCCGATGATCGTTATTTAGCCACAAAGGTAATTTATTAATAAATACTTATATTTTTCTTTAGTATTCAGTTTACGAAATCGCAAAATACAGTCAATATATTATTTAAAAAAATATTAATCAAATCCTTTTTTTTGTAGGTTGCGCTGATTTTTGGCGTTGTTGAAGTTTACCGCACAAGCCAATATTACTTTAAAAGATACATATGTTATATATGTGAATTATAACTTTTATAAGAAATAAATGATTACAAGTTAAGTATGAAGTAACTTTTTCTATTTTTTTTTTTTTTATTTTCTTCAACTTCATTTTTTTATTACTTTTACGGTCATCCCGTGAAACCATATATTTCAAACTAAATACAAACTGAAATATAGATGCACAGAAAAAACCCCAGAAAAAAGACCAATGCTGGGAATCGAACCCAGGTCCTCAGCGTTCCGTGCTGCGTGCTTACCCCTACACCATCACTGGTCTAGAAGACCTGGACCTGGACCTGGAGGACCTGGGTTCGATTCCCAGCATTGGCCTTTTTTCTGGGGTTTTTTCTGTGCATCTATTTTATATTTATTTTATTTATTTTATATTTATTATTTTTATATTTATATACTGAAATATTTCAGTTTGTATTTAGTTTGAAAAATAAATGATTGGTTAGTTGAGTTTATTGTGTTTTTATTATTTTATTAAATTGCTACATTTTTTCGCAACTGTATTAAAAATAGTTGTTCAGTACACGTGCGGAACCGTCATTGCAACTTGTTCCGACTGTCAACCCTCACCTTCGGCTACGCCTCGGCTCGGGTAGACATTTGTCGGAACTCATTGCAATGACAGGCTTTCCGCACTCGTAATGAAATATACTATTGTACGAGAATAGCGATATATTGATGGTAAATATGTACATAGTAATAGATAAATTAAGGCTAAAACTAGTTCCAGTGTTTAATTGTAATTAACATTCTGCCGTTTTTGAAGCACGCCTTGTTTTGTGGGATCTAATACATTAAATTAACAAAAGTAACGGCATCGAGTGATAGTGTGAAACACTCTATTTAACTATCGTTAAAAATTTCAGTCGCGCGAGTAGTAGAGTTTTAAAAAGTTAATTAATGCATAAAAATACTTAAAAGGCCATATTCCATGATTGAATAAAGTATTGATGTATCTTAAACCGATTCATTTAAATCATTATTGCTCCTTGAAGAACAATCGTCACTGTTGTCATCTGCTACGCTAATTATCATTTCACTCTGTTAAATATTGTCTACGTTTACATCAGCTTCATAGTCTTCCCTTATTCGTCGCATGGTACTGTTTACCACCCGTCCCCAGTTTGTTTTAGTGACAAACAACTAAAAAATCTCAAGATAAATAATAGATGAAGGTAACTAGTTACGAAATGCGTATCGGTAAATTATCTCTATTCCTTTGTACTTGCTGTCAATATTTAGGGAACTTCATGAGCGAGGAAATGTCAAAAGCTACTTTAGCTATACACAGTTTATTAGTACAAAAAAATGCTGAGTTAATATTTCTGATAGCAAAAACCAAACAATTATGAAAGTGCTTGAGTTAGTACTTAACGATATTTTTGATAACATTAGCAAACCTTAAACTTTTCCTCCTCCTACAACTTTACTTAACAAATTAAGTAACTTCTCGTTAAGAACCTATTGAGAAACTCTCTCTTAATATTCTAAATGTGAAATATTTGTAATTTAAAGTTATGTTATCTTTTCACGTGACTTATCTCTGAAAGTAAGACAAGCTCACCTTGTAAATACTTACATATTTTATGCATTTACAAATGCATTTACCGGTTTCATGTAAATAATGTTCGTATAACATTACAAGTCCACTGGTTATCTTAATTAAGTGTGTGTATACAGTCAGCAGCAACGAAAGTGGATGAGCATTTGTGGTGTTCAAAATGATCTACACACGCTCTTATTACTTTGACAGTATAGCACGAAAACCGCTTATCCACTTCTGCTGCTGATGTACAAGAAGTAGACGTACACGTATGTGTTTTAAAACGTAAATTTTTATGTCATATAAAATATGGATCCTTAAAAAGCACAATGATGGGCTTGGCTGGCAGTATCATCACGTTTCACTATCAAAAATGGCAACATCAAAAACAATGTAACATTTATAAGAAATTAACAAAATAGGTGATTTAAGTTCATAGATCTGGATATCAATTACAATTTAAACATGATTTTAACATAAGTTTTACGACTTAAGTCAAAGTTTTACGGTGTGAACTGTATTCCTACAATTATTTAATTCAATCACGCAGCTAATAGTGAGATATTAAAACACGCGGTAATATGAACCCGTGTAATAATTATCTAGCTTAATAATCAAGTTGCACTAAGCCAAGTTTGGCAAATATTCGCCCAAACCGTAACACAAAGTTTCACGATGAGATGAGTGTGGCCAACATTTGAACAAGTATAGACATGGTTTATGTACATCTCGAGTTACGTAAGCAAACTCAATACCAGTCGCTTGTGTTGCATTTAATGTTCATTTACTCATCGAGGAAGCGCTGCGAGGGCTTTCTTGGAATATCGAATCAGCTTGGGACTGAGAATTTACTTCTAAACCAGTGATATGAAAATAGTATACGTGCATAAAAGAAATAAAGTTATCAAAATAGACAGCTAAATAAAAAAAATGCAGTACCTACTTCGTTTATCAGAGTATAATGGCAGAGTATAATAAAAAAGTTTACTGAATCAGGCGTTACTTTGCGGAAACAATTAAATTTGCTCTGCTTTGCTTTGCTTTTGTTTTGCTTTTCTTAAGGTCGCGGGTGAGCAAAGTAATCGTTTCTGTTTATTAATAAAAAGGTTTAGCTCAACTTTATTCATAGTCAAGGAACATTGGTTCGACTAAAGTTAAACTCTGTTGTCAAACATTTAAGCAAAATTTTCTATGCAACAGTCTGGCAAGTTATAGGTATAGTTACGTTTCTAGTAACATTGTGCTTGCGAGTGTCCGAGCGCTGATGGACATTTTTGGGTAGCTATTTGAGGCACGCTGAAAACTTGTCTAATGCTTCCCCTATGATACCAAGCACAGAACCACAGATCTGGCTGACAGGTGGTGGGGCGGGGACTAAATCAACCCACATATTTTTACAGATATAATTTTTAATTTTTGCAAAAAATATCATTGAGGCATTTCGAAATTTTTATACTTAAAAATTTGACATTTAAAGAGTGAGAAAATAAATAAGCCAGATCATTTAGTCGGGACTTAAACTTTGCCAGATGCTTGCAAAACCATTTTTCAAAAAATGAAAATAATGTTTTCGAAGTACGCTGAAATTTTATAATTCTATAATTAAAAATAAATATTTCAAATACAGATAATTTCAGACGGATTATTAACCTGCAAATTTAAACCTACCTGCTACTGCCACCCGTCAGCCAGGTCTGTAGTTCTGTGCTTGGGTATTATAGGAGAAACTTTAGACAAATTTTCAGGGTGCCTCAAACACCTACCCAAAAATGTCAATCAGCTCTCCTACTATATTTGAAAACTGACGAACTTTTTCATTCCGAGAGCGCTTATTTTAATTCAAAAATAAAAAATAAACTTAAGACTAAGTATTCGGGCACGTGATAAGACTATCTTGTTTTTTTGTCTTTCTATTCTAAGAAAACAATCGGACAGGATGATCGAGATAGATTGATATTTTTGTATTTTCGCCTGTTTTTAAAGCATTCAGTAACAAAAATTCAGTCCCGGCAAATCATATGCCTTACCTATCTAACTACTTATGCATTTTCGTGACTTTCTTCCTATGGCATTATTATAATTACTATTAACCGCTTTAACTCGCCTACTATTACATAAACCTCTAGTGGGTTTTCCAATAGTGGCATAATAATTTCAACCTTATTTATATGTGCTCTTGATTATATTAAATAAAAAAAAATTTAAAAAATTTGCAGTAATTTAAATGCATACCGTTTACAGCCTCTGAAAAATCTCGGGTTTGACAGTTGGCAGCTAAAACATTGCCAAAACATGTTCTATTCTACATACAGTCTTCAATTTATCAAATTTAGTTTGATATGATAGGTCAATTCCGATTTCAATAGACAAGGCATTTTGTAAAGGCATTAGGGACTAATCCGGATCTTACAGTTATGGCTTCCCTGCAACTGGGTCAGGCCGACCCGCTCAAACGTACTATTTTGGAAAAACTTCTTTAAAAGGCGCAGTAAAACGGTGATTGTCAAACTTATTTGGAACGATTTGTTAAACAACTTTTAGTAGCAATCTTCTTTTGAGCATTCAGTTAACGTCAACAACATCAAGTGGGCCATTGATATATAAAATGCTGATTGATATATGAAAATGAAAATTCGTTAGTCAAAAGTAGAAAAACACTTTTGGTTTGGACTTTGACTAAACCTTCCCTGAAGCCAAACATAGGAGCGCCGAAGCATCGATGTTTGACTATAACACTATGTACATTGACAAAATTGACAAGGTAAGCTATATGCGGCCTTATATTTATTTGACTGCTGACACTCTGACCTCATTAGAGACATTCAGTTTTCCATACACACCACACTTAATTTGCATATAAGGGTATTCACGAACACTAAGCTTCTATTACTTTAACATTCGTTTGTTTATTTCTGTCATTTTATTGATTCTGTGACAAATTTTCAAAGGCCACTCAAAACTAGGCCAATACGGTGCTAATGTACCAACCCATCTAATATTTTTTTTGACATTAATATTATTAAAGCAATATTATTATGTATATTTAAGAATGATCTCATTTACCCTATTATAAACTTCGATGTTCCCAAAACCCCATAAACCTGTTGATAGAGAGTGTAGGTCAATGATAACTCTTCTGGCACTAAGCCAGAGCAAAAAAGGTTCCCATCAGCAAAACATCTGCGTGAGGCTGCAACGAATTTGGCGAGCTACCAGGAGCATGTATGAGAATGTAAGTTTTTTAAACGTGGAGATGAATGCTATACATTAGACACTGGTGTAACCTATACCTGTAAGAAATAGTAATGTGACTGGATATAGTGACAGACAACGAACATCTTGCAATTTGGCACACATATTCCTTGAGAATCATACAGAGATTTTTCGATATGCCCACGAGACAGACAGCTAGACATTTTTCTATTTTTTCATGAGAGCAAAACCGCGGGATAAAGCTTATTTTTCATAAATATGAAATAATTATACGCAGGTAGTAACGCCAAAATTCTAAATTACTAGAATAGAAATT
Organism: Archips crataeganus; assembly: GCA_947859365.1. Taxonomy (NCBI): domain Eukaryota; kingdom Metazoa; phylum Arthropoda; class Insecta; order Lepidoptera; family Tortricidae; genus Archips; species Archips crataeganus. The sequence goes on along the minus strand of OX402048.1, from coordinate 6,362,880 downwards.
CAATGATGCTGTTATGATATTACTCCTACCTGCCAGCAGAATAACTTTTTCAATTATCTTCGATAACCTTTGATCAGGAGATTAATTTAAAGTACTCCATTACATAAATTGGTTCTTAAACATCAGAAATCAACCTCCTTTGTTAAAGATTACTCATCTTAATTCTGTCTGAATTATAATGTAAAATATATGATTAATGAAACCATTTGTCAAAATGATCTGTTTTAATAAATTAACAATCCAGTCACTGAGCCGGTCCAATGGGGATTAATAAGGATTTGTTTGCTTGGTCTTCCCCCAAATTTGAAATTGCAATGGCGCGTCCCAACTCGAGTGTGGCTGGCGAGTAGCGAGTGTCAGTCCCGATAAAATGGATGCTACATTTACCGAGTGGACGCCCTTAAGAGGCCAGCTTGAAGGGTCCCCATATTTACAATCGGAATGCTTTCGGTATTTTTCTTAAAACTTGTTTCATTTTGTTGTTTTCCGCCTTCTTTTCTTTCTCTTTTAGGCGGAATTTATCAATTGCACAATTTGGTTTTCTTATGGAATGTGGTCTGGTCCCGTATCTTGAAGATATGGGCTGAGAATTTCTCAACTTCCTCAAACAGAAGATTGGTTTTTACGTTTGTCCAATTCATGTATTGTTTTGACGACCAGATGGCCTAGTGGTTAGAGACCCTGACTATGAAGCTTGAGGTCCCGGGTTAAAAATACGAATGTTTGTTCTCGGGTCTTGGGTGTTTAATATGTATTTAAGTATGTATATATCTATATAAGTATGTTTATCCGTTGCCTACTACCCATAACACAAGCTTTGCCTAGCTTAAATAAATAAATAAATAAATATTAGGGGACAATCTTACACAAATCGACCTAGTCCCAAACTAAGCAAAGCTTGTATTATGGGTACTAGACGACGATAAACATACTTATATAGATAAATAAATACTTAAATACATAGCAAACATCCATAACTCAGGAACAAATATTCGTGCTCATCACACAAATAAATGCCCTTACCAGGATTCGAACCCAGGACCTCTTGCTTCGTAGGCAGGGTCACTACCAACTAGGCTAAAGCGGTCGTTAACTACGGCTTACTTTGGGACTAGGTCAATTGGTATGAATTGTCCCGTGATATTTATTTATCTATGAAATATCATAGCAAGCTATTTAGTCACACGTAATTTAGAATCGATCACCGCTAGACATGCACTAAGTATAGTTATATTTGAACACACGCAGTGATTTCGAACTTTCGCCGGTTAGATAAATGAAGGTGTGAAGTACATACGTAGGATATTCGCATCTCCTGGGCGTGACGAGTCTAAGATTCGACTTAGTGGGTGCCCTCTAAACAGATTGGTATAGAAGATGACTACTGACAATATGTACGACTTCGGTAATTTGAGTTGGTTTTCGGGAGGTTTCCAATCAATTTACTGTGAACAATGAGCTAAACAGAAATAAAGCAAGTAAAGGTAACAAGGAGTATTTTTTCAAAAGAAAAGTTACTGGTAGGGGCTAGCTGACACAGGAAGTGGCACAAAGAAACCGGAATCCTTTGAAATCACAAATGAATGGATCGCATTATTGTAAGTTATATACAACTTTAGGGGCGAAGGTGGCAGTAACGAAATAAAGTGAACATAATAGATATCCTTATTAACCTTAATGACATTTCGCATACCATTATTGTTCTTCAAATTGTGAAGATGAATTTTGTGATTAGTTTTTTTTTCTTTTATTTCTGACTAGCTTTTGTCCGCAACTTCTTTCGCCCAGAAACAAATGAAAATTGACCCTATCCTTGGCACACCAAAAATACTGCACCATCATTCCATCCCTTTACCACCTGTTTGAAAGATACATTTTCAAAAACCCGTCTTAGTGCTCGCCTACATGATGAAAAAAAATCTGTGCAAAATTTCAAGCTCCTAAACCTTATAGTTAGAGCTAAGCGTTGATATATCAGTAAGTCAGTTAGTCCGTCAACCATTAAATCTTCTTTTTATCAAAATACCTCAAAATTATTCCGAAATACGTACATCAGTAGATGGTTGGATTTGTTTGACTGAACACCCCCGTAAAGTTTTCCACGGGAACTTTCGATTCAAAATATAGTCACGCCTTTGAAATGGTTCACTTTGAACATCGCGCGATCTATGTAGGAAATATTTGTCAACTACGATTGCAATATTATAAAAAAACATTTACGAGGGTGTCCAATCACCTTCTGAAATATTTCAAATGAATTTTGAGACACCTTTATGTCATGCAAAATGTCGTGTTGCAAATCCTGAACCTTGCAATTATAAACAGACAATCTTGAGCTTTCGTAATCCTACAAGAACCCGCGTGCCCTCAAATGTCATCCTTCCAAAATTTGGATGGGCGTATTTGTGGTAGAGTGTGCTGCCTCGTTCACCACTTCAGCAAGATTGATAATATCTGTTCCATTGCTTGTACGAAAATAGTGCAATTTATAGAACCACTGAGCCTGAGCAGTTGAATTGCAATTCGGGATTTTACTAAATCCACGTGGGGTTTTCAAAAATTAAATCGCTGTCTTCATTTACATTGCATGAAAAACAGTTGCGCATAATTAATTTCATGTATCTAAGCTTAGTGGTTGAGATTTCACGATTTAACATTTTTACATCCGTGTGTGTGTTATGTCAGCTATCTACTAAATAAACTGAATCGGTCCAGCCGCTTTAACGTGAAATGGTGATAAACGCACACCGAAGTATTTACTCATTCACAAACTTCACCTAGGATAGGTTAACCAATAGTATAATCTATAGTGTAAACCTGAGAGACTGGACACGTAAATTATACTATTGGTTGATCAAACCGTATTTTCGTAACATTATCTTATTTGCAATCTTATCTAAGCTTATAAACACAGAGTCGTATATTTGTAAGTATTAACGTACAAATTTTTCTCTGTCAATATCACAGCGCGTTATGCCATTGCCAAACTTTACTAAAATACAATTGAACTTTTCCACCTAATTATATAACTAACTAAATTCATTACAATCGAATCAAATGTTTGAGCCAATTGTGCAAACATTGCGTGCGTGGTTTATGTAAATGTTGTTTATAGACCCAGTACATTGCCTCGATTTTATAACCATAACAGTAGACTCTTCGACTCGTACTAAAACATTCTACCACGGAGCTCATGCGTACTGGTTTTTGGTACTCAGTAAAGTCACATGACTTTGGGTCAACCGGGTTTTGAAGACTTTGTTATTAAGGCACGTGATTATGACGACAACCTGCTTAAGATGTATTAAAATGCGAAATCTGGTTTGCCGGCGATGTTCGGCATACAAAGGTATAAATTTATAAGACGCTTGACAACATTAGGTATGCAGCAAAACTCAAGTTCTTTAGACCTAGACCTACCTAAATGGTGTCAATAGGAAAATTATTGAAGCATTAAAATACTTATCTACCTACAGGCTCTGAGTAATTAAATTTTACTACAACTTCTATGTGGTGTCAAGACAACTAGATATACATAAATTGAAACTGGATTCTGTTAATTAATAACATTTTTTTAAAGAAGGAGGTAAGTAGTAGTTTTTAAGTTAGATATTTGGTTTATAGTTAAGTTTTATTCATTGTTATTTTTTCCTAATATTTGTATTGTTAGTTTCAATAAATTCCAGTATTTAAGTAGTAAAGGAGGAGGTTCTACAGCTTAATTTTTTTTTCTAGGTTATGCAGCATTCGCTATAAAGTACGCCGAAACAAAGAAGTGCTGCCACTATTTTTCATAAATTATTATCCTGTGATTTCGCCGGCTGTGAACTGATTTCTTTGATTTTGTTTGACAGTGTCTCAAAGTTAGTCTCATAAAATATTTTTCTAAAATCGGTTTGGCAATTACAATTTCAATGACATTTCATGTTCGATTCCCAGAGATGGTCTTTTTTCTGGGATTTTCTGTGCGTTCATTTTTCAGTTTGCATTTAAGTAGTATGAAATAATATGGATAGGTATCACGGGATGACCGTAAAAGTAAAAATTTGGAGTTGAAAACTAAAAAATACAAATTACTCCAAAAAAAATCTTGATGATATTTTATGTCGTTTAATACTTTTGTTCAAGAAAGGAAATAACTCCGACGGATGCGGACGGCGCGGGACCAGTCATTTTGGCGTTGACGGCGTTGTTTGTGGACGTCTTTCGGCTGACGATGATGATGATGATGAATATACTTACCTAGTAAACATTTTATTTATAACTAGCTATTACCCGCGACTCCATCCGCGAAGAATAGGGGTATAAAAACTAGCCTACGACCTATTCTCAGACCTCCCGAGTATAGAGAAGAGTTTCGGAGGAGTTCGATAACAAACACCGTGACACGAGATTTTTATATATTAGATGAACATAGTCACAATTACGAATTCCATCTCCAACCCATACATTATGTATGTATGTAAATACTTTATTGTACATAAAATACAAAACAACATAACAAAAAGAGTACAAAGGCGACGTTATCCTTAAAAGGGAACTTTTCAATCAATCAATTCAATTACTTCTCAGGTGCCTCACGATGTTTTCCTTCACCGTGAAGCTGGTGGTAAATTATAACTACGCACATGAATTCCGAAAAATTCGTATGAGAGCGGTTTAAAATCACGATCCTCTGCTTGCGAGGCCATATAGGTAAAATCACTAGCCTACTACGACTCCTGTTGGACGATCTACATTACCATGTAATTATCATAATATAAATAGTAGCAAGTAGGTATACATTGTAGAACTAGAGTACAGTATTTGTTATGCTATCAACATTTCACCGTGTACTACGAATATGGCCCTTTAATAGCAATGGAAGCGTATAGGTAATATGTTGGCTGAAAAACAAGTTTTTTTTTCTGTTTTTAGGGTTTCGTAGTTCAAAGAAAAAAAGAAACTCATCAATTACTCTTTGTCGGTCTACCTATCTGTCGCTCTAAATCCTTTATTGCGCAGTGCGTGGAGTGCAAACATAAAAAAAAAAAAAATTTCTGCGTATACATAACGATGAGAGTGAAATCGGTGGGAATGGGAATCGACCTCTTTTGTATTATTTCTGATATTGTATGCCCAAAATTTGACATATGGCCGGATACTAGCATGGTGAGTTATCAATTAATAGCTACATACATTTACATGTAAGCAGACCGCTGTTCGTAAAAATTTACAACAAGTTAACTTGTTTTTGAAATAATGGTAATTTTAGTAACTTACCGGAATAGGAATCAGGTAGGTAAAATAATTAAATATTTTTTTTGTTTTAAGACTAAAAAAGCAAAGACTGACGTGGGAAAATTTGATTGCAATGATTTATAAGTGACATAATATAGCACAGAATCATAACTTAGTACCTAACTAACTTCAGTTTTACTTGTCTTGTGGAAATGTCTTAGCTTAATAAATAATGTAAGTTTATAACTGGCTAAGTACGTACACGACGTCGTGCAAGAGAATAATGAATTTATTTGTTAGGGGAAGGGTTAATTATGGTTTCATTATTACTATTTCTATTGTCAAGGACGTAATTCGGAAGATGGAGTAACTTTTTTCATACATACTTCTACACTTTATGTCACTAACGGGAAAGAACTATGCAATTTTGTTTGTTTTGTTTTGTTCTTCTGCTAGGTTTCATATTTCTTGTATATACATGCCAAAATTCATTAAAATTGTAACAGACAGAATTATGTTCCCTTTTATGAATTTGGAAGTTAGGATCATAAATTATGGATACGTTTTACTCATCACATCACGCATATAGATAATTGCAAGGATGTTATGACAGTGTTTAACACACACATAATGGCGGCTATTGAATATTAATCGATTTGCGGTCCTGTTGCCACAAACCTTTAGCTTTCACGTACTTACATAATTAATGAGTCACTTCACCACTGCACATTATTCTAAGCAATATTGATATAGGCATATTGGGCAGGAATAGACGGAATTAACTACAAATTGCTTATTAAAATACAAGTATAATACAATCATTTTTTCCTTATACTATATTGGTAAACTAGCGATTCTTGTATACATATAAACGTACTAGCTGAACATCCTTTACATACAAACAGATACAAACAATGTTTATATTTCATTTAACTGTGTTTATCTTTTACTTAGTGCTCATAATACAAGATTTGCTTAATGCGTGACTAGGTCAACTGGTGTAATTATTGTCCCATGATGTTTATTAATTACTAGCTTTTGCCCGCGGCTTCGCTCGCGTGTACTATGAGTATTCCAAAGAACCAAGATATCAAGCAAGCAAGCATACAGGCAAGCAAGCAAGCAGGTCCACAATTGACCGAGAAATCGGTGAACATACCTACATAAAAAAAATCATAAAGTGGAATGCATAATTGCATAACCTTCTCCTTTTTTAGAAGTCGGTTAAAGTGCCCTTTGCGGCCTACTTACAGTATAAACTTATGAATTTTGAAATTTTATCTTTCTACAACCAGTAAAACGCAAAATCCCGTTTTTTCCCGTTCCCGTAAGAATTTCGGGAAATGTTTTCTTAATGCTCCCCTACACTCCCCAAGGAACCCACTTGCCAAATTTCAGCTTTCTATGACCAGTAAAACGAAAAAGCCCGTTTTTCCCGTTCCTGTGGGAATTTTGGAAAGTCCTCTCTCAATGCTCCTCGACACTCCCCAAACAACCAACATGCCGAATTTCAGCTTTCTACAACCAGTAAAACGAAAAATCCTGTTTTTTCGCGTTCCCGTGGGAATTTTGGAAAGTCCTCTCTCAATCCAGCTCTACACTCCCCAAGGAACCCACTTGCCAAATTTCAGCTTTCTATGACCAGTAAAACGAAAAATCCCGTTTTTCCCGTTCCCGTGGGAATTTTGGAAAGTCCTCTCTCAATGCTCCTCTACACTCCCCAAACGACCTACATGCCGAATTTCAGCTTTCTACGACCAGTAAAACGAAAAATCCCGTTTTTTCCCGTTCCCGTGGGAATTGGGGAAAGTCCTCTCTCAATGCTCATCTACACTCCCCAAGCAACCTACATGCCGAATTTCAACTTTCTACGACCTGTAAAACGAAAAATCCTGTTTTTCCCGTTCCCGTAGGAATTTTGGAAAGTCCTCTCTCAATCCAGCTCAACACTCCCCAAACAACCTACTTGCCGAATTTCAGCTTTCTACGACCAGTAAAACGAAAAATCCCGTTTTTTCCTTATCCCATGGGAATTTATAATTACCTACATCTATGCCAAATTTGAAGAGTCAAGTAATTATAGTTCATAGGATCCCGTTGAACTTAATATATAAATCCCGTTTTTTCCTTATCCCGTGGGAATTTTGAAAAATCCTGAAATTAATGTTTTAAATAATGTAATACCTACTTGTGTATCAAATTTGAAGAGTCTAGTTATTATAGTTACCGAGATAGGGTCACTCGGAATCGAATATATAAATCCCGTTTTTTCCCTTTCTCGTGGGAATTCCCAAAAATCCTTCCTTAGTGGATGCCTACATTGTATAAGGTATCTATGTGCAAAATTTCAAGTCTCTAGGTCCAGTGGTGTGGACTGTGCGTTGATATATCAACAGTCATTTAGTTTATATTTCAACCCCATCGCACCCCATCCAGGGAGATGGTATTTTACGTCTGCCACGTCGGATTTTAAAACCGTTGTTGTTTTCATAACCAGCGACCCGATAAACCATAGAAACAACACCCATGTTGATTTTCAGACTTTGTTACCCCTTTCCCCCCTTTTAGGGATTGAATTCTCAAAAAACCTGAAACACGTGTTTACTCATTTATCATTAGGAGTACTTCTGTGAAGTTTCGAATAAAATAGTCGAACTAATCTTGTTTCTCCATACAAACTTTGGACCCCCGTTTCACCCCCTTAGGGAGTGAATTTTGAAAAATCCTTTCTTAGTGCACCCCTAGACCTTATAAGGAACCTACATGCCAAATTTTGAATCTCTAGGCCCAGTGGTTTGGGCTGTGCGTTGATATGTCAGTCAGTCAGGCAGTCAGTCAGTCAGTTTCTTCTTTTATATATATAGATTTTACATCAGGTTGCTAGCGTTCGCTTGATCGCCCATATATTAATATTTAAAATACCACTGCAAAATAAGACAGTCATTTGCAAATAACATACTGTCTTTGTTTTCATGTGCATAAAAATTGTAGTACAGATTTTAACTCTTAATAAGGTAGAGGCGATTTAGCGACCACGTGCATTGAGTTGGAAGTTCAACCTCATTGATCTCACTATACTTCACAATTTCCATTGTAATTATTGAAAATACGACTAGCTTTAAAAATATATTGTGAGGTATGTATTCGATTGCTGCTCTTGATTCTGTGGTAGTATGCTCCAGTAAATGGGGCCTTATTAAGGGTTAAAATTGCAAGCGTAAACAGCTACATACCGCAGCTCCGCCTGATGGCGTACTTCAGTTGATAAGGATATCTGTAGCCGGTAGGTAGTAGTTGTAGTCCTGCTTATTGAACTTCAATAACCTGCGTTATGTACACGTATGCCGTATGCGGGGGGAGGGGGGGGTACGTTGTTGTATGCCTGTTTGTCTCACATGTTCCTTTGTCATTGCGATAGGGATATTTTTACAATATTTTAACTTACAACGTTGGTAGGGTGTGATTACAACATTTTGGCAATCGTTTTTGGTTGGGCCACACCTGGTATTATCAAACCGCACTCAGAATGGGACTGTCAGAACTGTCATTTCATACATATTTTGACGTAAGCATAATAGAATTACTGTCAACTCCAATCCCTTTCTAATCGCTGGCGAATAATATCTGATTGAGGTGAAATCTATCTATCTATACATATAATAAATCTGTAACAAGTCGGTATCTGTACATTGAAGATATTTGAGAAAAACTGTTTCTAGGGCTATTTATTAGCACAATAGAACCCAAAACAATGATTTTTAGAATTATTGTGTGTTTGTCTGTGCGTTTGTGCGCCCTAATCTCAGAAACGGCTTAACCTAGAAGGATGCGGTTTTCACTGATATGTTGGTATTTTCTTGGATTAACATTTACCCCCTGTTTCACCATCCATTGATCAAATTTATTTGACGGATTAATGTGATGCCGTCTCTGTTTGTTTTGTTGGAATAGACGGAGACGGCATCACATTTATCCGTCAGTTAAAATTAATCACGGGTGGTGAAACAGCCCCTTAGTGTTTGTTTCATTTGAATCGGTTCACAAATAAGAAAGATACGTCTATTTTAAGAATTTATCGAACAGGTTTTTTTGTTTGAACGCGCTAATCTCAGGAACTACTGCTTCGATTTGAAAAATTATTTTAGTGTTAGATAGCACATTTATCGAGGAAGGCTATAGGCTATATATCATCGCGCTAACACCAATAGGAGCGGAGCGGAGCGGAAGAATGTTTCAAAATCGGGGGTTTTTGAAGTAAAACTTCTATAGGCACGCTTGACTTGGGAGTACGGTGTTGAATGTGAACGCGGGTGTGCGGGGGAGGGTTTGGTGGGGGGTTGGGTTGGGAGGGGGGTGCGGGGGGGTAATTTTTTTTATATCGAGGAACTAAGGAGAGCCGTAATTGATGAAAAAGCAAATTGGATAAAAAAATAAGCTGTCCAAATTACTAATTCCACGCGGACGGAGTCGCGGGCAAAAGCTAGTTTGAAATAGATCACGTGGTGACCTAGTGGTTTGACCTATTGCCTCTCAAGCACAGGGTCGTGGGTTCGAATCCCGGCTTGCACCTCTGAGTTTTTCGGAATTTATGTGCGAAATTATTTTTTAATTTTACCAAATCATCGTGAGGAAACTTGCACACACCTGAGGAGAAATTCGGTGGTGTTTGTGAATTTCCCAATCCGCACTGGGCCCGCGTGGGAACTATGAGTCAAGCCCTTTGGGACGATATAGGCTGGGATGCTGATGATGACTTATGTAGGGTGACAATAGAATAATCTAGTTGTGGGATTCTGGTGCTTCGATCAGGATTGTCTCCGCAAAACGGAACTTTTCAACGGTACAATCAGATAAACCTTGTATTAAAAATGTTACAACAACTTACTGAATTAAGAAGTAGTCAGTCATATTTCAAAGTCAGGAATATGTTTGCGTTTTTTCCAAAGAATCAGAAGTATAGAATACGGCAAAATAAAAACAACAGAAGTGATAGTTGATTGTACTAAGGGGTGATTCTTCAAGGTCGTGATTTTTGTTTTATTCCTCTGTCGTATTTTTTTTTTACTTAGTACAGAAAAAATCATGCTCCCATGAAAATAGATTTGTTCAGTACCATAAATTTATGTTACTGAACAAATCTATTTTCATGGGAGCATGATTTTTTCTGTACTAAGTAAAAAAAAATACGACAGAGGAATAAAACAAAAATCACGACCTTGAAGAATCACCCTAAGATGGCCCAGACGAATAAACGTGCAAAGGCCCTTACACAAAAAATTTTTTTTTGCTTCTTATGCTCTTATATACCCTTAGGCACGTTGTAAATTTTTTTTAAGCCAATCCGATTTACCGTTTATGAATAATATGTATTTAATTTTTAGTCGTTGGTAATTTTCCATATAAATTAACACGAATAAGATTCCAAGAGAGTGTTGCCGTTTTAACAATTTTGTTACTATACACGAATAAACGTGCAATGGTTTTCTACATTGACTTTTTTTTATTCCAATTTTAGCAATATTACTTTGCACGTTTATTCGTATTAAAGTTTGTTAGCAAGATTCGTGTAAACTAGCATTACACCTTTGATCGCCTTCAATCTTGTCAGCCAAATTTTAGTTATACTAGCTTTCACATACTACTCATTAACGTTTGAGTCATAGAATCAAAATCATTTTAATAAATTAACACGAGTAAAATTGCAAACACCGAATGCGAAATCAAATAAAATACAAAAATAGATGTTAATGTACATTGCGCTAAAAGCAATTACACTTTTTAACACGAATAACGGTGCAATGAGCCATAACACATAATGACCTGAAGATTTATGATTCGAATAAAAAAATAAAGAGGTTTTTCACTATTTACGGGAAAATGGCTAAAAATAAGGGTCAAATATTTACACAGTTTTGTAGGTAATTTTTATATCTATCTAATGATATATTATAAGCACATATATTATTATAAAGGCTGCCAGAACTGTCAGTTATCTTTGTTAAAGTTGATTTTATTTTTCCTGTAAAGTTGTCGTTTTACGATTACACGTTTATTCGTCTGAGCCATCGCTATGTAGATCTTGAAAGTTTTCTGATATAATACAGGGTAATTTCCCCCTGAAAACATTATTCAGACTAGCGTTTCAGTGCCACGCAGTGCCACCTTAGTACCTTTGAAGCAAGCACCACTTTTTATTACCCAGACATCCATAATAAAGCGGTTTAGCATTAGCAATAAGTTATGCAGGATCTAAAAAATATGGGCAGGTTTCTAAAAAAAAAAAAACTATTACCTAATCATGTTAATTTAAGTCTATTCATTTCTTTACTCTGTATAAGACTGTTTGCTTCTTTTCTTATCAATAAACTAAAAATAGATTTCAACAATTAATTCATTGCAATAGAAATACAGGGTCGGTGCATGTTGTCTCTTTTCGGTGCATTTTAAATAGTTATGATACTTATTGAATAAATGAAAAAACGAACAATGTACCTAATGAAGTCATTTTGAGTAATTTATGTTCATCATCATCATCATTTCAGTCGAAAGACGTCCTCTGCTGAACATAGGCCTCCAGCAAGGCTCGCCAAACAGATCGGCCCTGCGCCATCCGCATCCAATGCGTCCCCGCCACCTTAACCAGGTCGTCCTTCATCTTGTTGGAGGCCTACTTACACTGCGTCTTCCGGTCTGCGGACGCCACTCGAGAACCTTTCGGCCCCATCGGCTGTCAGTTCTACGAGCGATGTCCACTGCCACTTAAGTCTAGCGATTCTTCGGGCTATGTCCGTGACTTTATCCGTGAATTTATGTTGTAATAATGAATTTTCTGGGTGGGTTTGAGTAAAATGAACGGTATTTCGGCGCCATTTCATCTGTTTCCCTTGATTACGTGAAGTGAACTGACACGTGAATTTTTAACACAAAGAAAAGCTTATCCTGAAAATGCATGTCCCGTTTTTAGGGTTCCGTAATCAACTAGGAACCCTTATAGTTTTGCCATGTCTGTCCGTCTGTCCGTCCGCGGCTAAGCTCAGAGACTGTTAGTACTAGAAAGCTGTAATTTGGCATGAATATATACATCAGTCACGCCGACAAAGTGATTAAATAAAAAAACTAAAAAAAATTTTTTTAGGGTACCTCCCATAGACGTAAAGTGGGGATGATTTTTTTTTCTCGACTAATCCTATAGTGTGGAGTATCATTGGATAGGTATTTGAAAATAAATACGGGTTTTCTACAATCATTTTTTGATAAAGTGAATATTTTCAGAGATATTCACTCCGAAAGTTCAAAATAATGTGTCCCCCCTCTAACTTTTGAACCGCACGTCTAAGAAATATGAAAAAAATCACGTAAGTTAAACTTAATAAAAACTTTCTAGGAAAATTATTTTCAACTTAATTAGTTGAGCAGTTTTTAAGTTTTTGCAAAAAAATATTTCTAAACTAAGATTGTAATTTAACCGCCATTGCAAGCATTTTTTTCCTTTAAGTACCTATAAGATCACGCTAACGGTATCTTCTTTCAAATAAAAAAATATATTACATCTGAAAAACAATCAACATACATACTAGTTCTAGTGGACTACAGTTAGATTAGTTACCCAATTCGCCGATAGATGGCGCTGTACCGCCGACGTTGGGACCAAAACAACCACATTAATAAAGTATGCAAAGATTTTTCGTACCTGCTACGGAACCCTATCTTGGGCGTGTCCGACACGCTCTTGGCCGGTTTTTTTTAGTTAAAAACAATATCAATGCAATATTTTGTCTGTATAGTCTGTGGCTTGCTTCTTCCTGTTTTATAATGTTTTAAATTATATTGCGAAAAAATATATGAATATCGTTGGGTCGGGAAATTGCAAATTCGCTTATCTACTATACTTAAATACCGCGTACCTATCTCTTGAAATTCTGTGAGCAGGTTCGATAAATTAATGATTTACTTTCTGATTTTTTTATGTGACGGAACAATGGGGCTGAAAATCTAATATATAAAAATCTCATGTCACGCCCAAGCAACAAAATTATCCTATAGTGCACGCTTTATAGGCCTGCGGCACTAATAACGGTCTCTTATTGGTTCTAGAATTTGCTGCCCCGCTTATTATAGCATGCACGGAGTCTAGTTATTCTTGTAGAACATCCGTCCTTATAAGTTAACTTATTACCGCTTATAGACCTAAATTAACAGCACAGTATAAGCTGAGATGTCCTATAAAAGTACTGCAAAGGTGTAAACACGCTTGAGAATACTTGCTCTGGTAAGCTATACTTATAATTGCCTACAAGAATAATTATAAGTCCATTGTAAGCAAAGTATGCTTATAAGAGTATCAATTAGAACTAAATGTACTGGAAACCATTTGCACTTATTACTTGAGTTTATAAGAGTTTATAAGTTCACAATGTGGATCAATAATAAGTAAATTAGTTCTATAACGGCTTATTCCAAGAGTAAGTATACTTGGTTCCATTGTGGATATGTCGAACGCTGTTATAATCTTAACATTATTATAAGAGTTCCGTGTAATATAATTACTATCCAAAATTGTCTTCGTGAAGTCCAGTAAAAGTGTACAATTGCTTTTAATGGTCACAGAAATACTGTTATAGTCCCATCGCAGCTATTTTGTTGTGTCGTGCGTGGATCGTGGTTATAAATTTTAGACAAAGGAAGTATCGTAGAAGTTAGCGAGGGTTCCGGACAAAATAGTAAATTTGAAAATTGTACACATAATGTTAATATTGATGGTTCTGGACAAAACAACAACATCGACGTCCATAAGCACTACCATGATAGATTCAAAGGGCGACACATAAACCTAAAAATATTAAAAATAAGACATGAGAGCCATGAGGGATTTTCTGACAGCTCGAAATAAAAACAAATTGTTCTTTTGAGTCTTTTAAGACTGCAACAGATGGCGTTCATAAATAATTAAGTACATTACCTATCGAGTTCGAGTTTTTTTTACAAAGAAATAGTTATTTGAGAAAGAATCAATAAAATTCCTTCATGACCATAATATTTATCTCGTTTTGAAGTAATTTTCGCTGCAGTTTTATGTTTAAACTTCATATTTTCTTAATGAAGGTTTTTCGACAGGCGAAATATCGCTAGATACCATTAGTATCGTGAGGTCCATTTGACGTTCAGTCTTTTTTAGTTATTTGACCAATCACGAGCGCGACGCAAATGTCAAACAGACCTCACGATACTGACGCCGTCTAGCGATATTTCGCCTGTCGAAAACCCTCATAACAACACTACCGTTAATACATATTTGGCCACTTCATTATTTGTTAATGCCATCTATCGATCACTTACGAACTATTTTCTTTTTAAATCGTAGCCGAAAATCCCCCATAAATCCCCGAAAATTGTTCGGTATTTAAAATAATCGTGGAACCCTAATTTCTAACAATATGGCGATGGTGTGGTTCTAATGCAAACCTTTTTAAGACCAAGAACGTCTATAACAGTTCTGTAATGAACTTAGGAAGGCTAATTGTAAAAAATGGCAACTTTTCGTTGTATGCCTTATTAAAATGAATATTATTTTCAAATGCAACTTCTTATATACGCTAATTTCAAGAAGCGAGTAAAAATTTAGATATAAAACATAATATACTTCATCGAAAATACTCGTTTGCCACACGAACACAAGTAACACGTTTATTATTATGCCACACTGTAGATAATACATTATTAAGAAAAAATAATTTTCCTTTTTATCAAATACTAAATACTTATTTGTATATTTTTTCAATATGCGCTCCAACGACCACGTTTACTTTATAATTCCCAACTGTTTTTGAAAGAGCTTGTAACAGGAGCACGGAGTACGTTAGAGTCGTGTGTGGTTCTGTAAGACGCTAATAGTTGACTTCGCGGGGAGCAGTTAGTTCTGCGTAGTTCGACTATAGGGATATTAGTGGTGTAAGTGGTAGCTACCAAATCTATTATGGGTGTCTTAAAAGAAAAAGTAGGCCTATAAATTGGGCCCTTTTCCGTTGTTATAAGAGCTTACTATCCCGTTATAGTCCTGATAAAATGGTGGTTCCAGGATAATTATAAAACCAATTTTTGCTGCTTGGGCGGTGTTTGTTACCGAACTCCTCCGAAACGGCTTGGCCGATTTTTATGAAACTTTTTTCTCTACACTCGGTAGGTCTGAGAATAGGTCGTAGGCTATTTTTATTCCCCCCCCCCCCCCATTCTTCGCGGACGGAGTCGCGGGCTACAGCTAGTTTTAATATATACCTATCGTATTTCAGCCATTTAACGAGGTCTACAGAACCAGAACCACTAGTTATATTAATAGAGGTTAACGTTCACCATTTTGATGTTTTTATATTTCCCGGAAGACTGAGACAGCAATAGTCTGAGATTATTCAAGAGATATTGACGTGTGTTTATATTTGGGTAATCAGGATAAACAAGAAATTATAAATTCACAAGACTTAGTTTTACGTTGGAACAGCTATTTCAAACTCGACCTTAACCAAGAGGTTATGATATTATGATTTAATAATTTAGTTGATTCGACCATACCAAAACATTGAGGAAAAGACGATAAAGTTTGAACAAATAGGTACGTGAGGGATACTTAGGTGGCTTAATCGCTAAATGAATATCTAGCTTGGGAAGAGAAGGGAACAATGCCACGCTAAGACGTTGTATTGTGTAAGTATATCACAGCTTAGTACATAAACCCAACATTTCATTACATAACAAATAACTATTATAATAATTCTTCGACATCTTCATACCTATACGGGGTGGAATGGGTCTTTCCTCCCTGTATTACTGAATTTAGGTAGGTACTCTATGTTCAGTTCTTTATGTTTTGTTTTTTATATAAGAGGTCAGTTTGTTTTGCTTGTATTAGTTGTTAAGTAAATATATAATACGGTTATTGTTTTGAAAAATGAAATACTTTCTGTCATGTTTATCGTTGTTAGTTTTTCATGGCAATAATGGCATTCCGTTTGGCGACCAGGGGCCTCTTGCATAACAAAGTACAACTTATATATTTCTTACAAGCGGAACTCCCTTTCTAGTTAATATAACTGAAGCGAGAGTTCCGCTTGTAATATTAGTTGTACTTTGATATGCAACAGGCCGCAGATAGCCCAGTGGTTAGAGAACCTGACTACGAAGCTTGAGGTCCCGGGTTCGATCCGCGGTTGGCAGATATTTGTATGAAAAATACGTATGTTTGTGTAGTCTTGGATGTTTAATATCTATTTAAGTATATGTTTATCTATACATATAAATATGTTCACCCGTTGGCTAGTCCCCATAGTGCAAGCTTTGCTTGGTGACTAGGTCAATTGGTGTCAATCATCTCATGATTATCTATGTACCTATTGAAAGCGTTGGTAGTATCAAAAATTTACCAAGTGTAATAAGATGCTTGAACTCATCATCTACCTTCATACCTCAACCATATGCGACACAAAAAGATTACAAATACTGGTAAACCCAGTCCAAGCCACATGAGTGAAAGTCCAAGTTAAACAGCTGTTTAGTTTTTGTCACCTAGAAGGTTATCGGCAGTCATGTGACTGTAATCTGCACGCTTTGTGGTCCGCGTAACGATATGCCTATTTTAAAACAACTGACTGTTGATAATACCGCCAACGCCATCTGTGCCTTTGTTATCGTGCGTTAAACTTTAGCGAGGAATATGAGCGTAAAAGAGCAAACCCAAAGCGCGCCAGACGATATTAATTTGGCATAGCGACAAATCGCTGCATGCATTGTTGTGTAAAACTAGTAGTTTTAGCAGTGGTAGAGCCATGTTGTAGCTAGCCCTTGCATCACGAATGGGCCGGCTCGTCCGGGGCAGTACCACCCTCTCACAGAACACCGGCGTGAAGCAGCACTCCTGCTGCGTTTCGTACGGTCAGTGAGAGCGCCGGGGGCCCAATACCTCTCCCCTCCCCCTTCCCTATTCCCTCTCCTTTTATACAGGCCGGCAACAGATCAGTGACTCTCTTTGAGTTGTTGATATTTATGGGCGGCGGAGATCATTTTCCATCAGATGACCCGCTTGCTCGTTTTCTTCCCTCTCATAATAAAAAATAAAAAGTAACTTGACTTGAAAATAATACACTACATTATGTTATGATGCAGTGTGGTAGAAACTTCGAAGTAATTTTGCAATATATTGTCATGATAAATTTCGGGTGTACCTAATAATAACTAAGTAGGTATTTTGTAATTTTTTAAGTGCAGATGTGGAGTAATGATGTCACGAATGAAAGAAAGAAAAATATTTTATTTAAGGTTACAAGAGTACCACCACCAAACAGTAGAAAACAACACACACACACACACACACAACACCTAATACACAAGTGCAAGTGAATGCATGCAAAGATGTTCCTTTCATCGATGTTTGATCAATTCATGATACAGTGTGCAGTTCCATCAAAATATTCTTCCGTTCTTGTAAAATTATGAAAGATGGCTGTGAATAAACTTAGAGTTAACATACAAGTTTCTATATCAGCTCTGTCTCCTCAACGTGCCACTTTTTACACGACTACGGCAAAGCCGAAGGAAAAGTAATGATTATAGCAATCTATTTTGGTTTTATTATTCATAGATGCCGTCCAGTAAGTAGTGAGTGGTAAGTACCTAGTGGTTCTAACTGTCTGTGTGAACTTCCAGACCTAGGAAATATCGGGTTCGGTTAACTAAACTCGCTGTAAGAAGGTTGTTTCTAATTGGTTACAAAGCTTGGATTATAATGCGACAGAAAATCTGCTACAAGTATTATCATGAAATCAATTTAAACCTAATCTTGCATTGCTCCAACGCACACCGCGCTGACACTTTCATTCGCGCGCTCACACGTAGACGCACACATGCACGCACTCACATGCACGCACACACACACATGCACACATACACACACACACACACACACACACACAAACGCACACACACACGCACACACACACACACACACACACACACACACACACACTCACACACACTCACACACACATACACATCGTTATGAACTATGGTTAAAATTATTAATGGTATTCTTAATGTAATTTGTAACGCAAATTGTTTTTTCAAATTGTTTTTATTTTTATTTTTTATTTTTTAACTGTAACTCAGTAGTTGCGAACATCTGAGAGCAGGAGACCTGGTGACCTGACACAAAGGATCTCCCTAGTTCGGGCACCAGTCTCCCCCACTCAAGTCTCCCAATTACAACTTTATTATAATATTTAAGTTCCTACATTGTACTTGGTGATGGAGAAATCAAATAACTTTCTTATTTCTTATAATGTACGACCAGTAGTTGTCTACTCGGAATGAACAAGAATAATGTGCGACCTGGTATTTCGTGCCCTTATGGCTAATTACATGAGCGCATGAATTATCGGCCGATGGGGCCGAAAGGTTCTCGAGTGGCGTCCGCGGACCGGAAGACGCAGTGTAGGTAGGCCTCCAACAAGATAGAGCGACGACCTGGTTAAGGTGGCGGGAACGCGTTGGATGCGGATGGCGCAGTGCCGATCTGTTTGGCGAACCTTGAGGGAGGCCTATGATCAGCAGTGGACGTCTTTCGGCAGAATTGATGATGATGATGATATCAGGTCGTACATTATTGTCATAGAGTAAACATACCCTAATAATGTAGGTACAATTGCTTTAGCCATTTAGTTAATACAAAGTAAAAAAGTTCAAGGTGTTCTATAAGATGAAACAAAATACAACGACGGGGCGACTTAACTCAGTAATGCGAGTAAAAATACCTTTAAGCGTCCTGCAAACTCACTTAAAATTTATGGACTATCTTTTGAACAATGTTCATTGTGCACTGGCGCAGCACAACTCGCTTCACTTTGCTTGAACATTAAAATATCTTTTATTCATGAAACATCTAGTTGCGTGCACACGGTGTGCCATCTTTCTTACAGTTTCATTCGTTACAACTGGTGCGTGACACGCACACGCATCTGGTCTGCGCCGACCTTAAGGCCGCACCGAGCTTCTTGCGCTAATTGATTTTAGGTATTTTATGCACTCGTGTATGTGTGCGTGAGAGCGCCTAGAATCAAAGCCGTGCGTAAGCGCAAGCGCTACGCTACGGCTCTGCTTGATAGGCTTTATGGATTTTATGGGTTTTGTCCGAAATAAATATATATATTATTATTATAGGCCATAGGTAAAACCACTAAGCTACCACTGCTATTTTTTTAATACGAGCTTTTTCTGACTGTATTTTTTGTTGACTATAATCGTATTGTCATCCAAACTATACATTTGTACCAAATTTCAAGCCGATCCAATTGAGTGAAATTGGACAGAGAAGACGTGACATGAACAAGATAAATAAAAGTTTGCAAAAAAGTACTGTATCAAAATCTAAAAAAAAACAAAAATCTAATCAAAATCTGTAAATTATTACAAAGCAAATCTTACCTATTTTCAAACGGATCAAATATAAAATTCAAATCAAATTGTAAAGTACACAATACTCGTTTCCCATCCCATCACTGTCAAAATTTTGCGTGCAACAAGAAAAGTCGAAATATTTGAAACAAACGCATTTCGATAAAACATTCCCTTTGATTTTAGATATAATAAAGTGTAGAGGTAGACTGTTACAATGATGGCAGTACGCATCGACGTTGGCGCGCCAAGTCGTTGACATATTTATGTGGATTGTATAAAGACCGCTTTCACGTAGTACTTTGACTTGAAGGAAATAAAATTTGTAGAGGAAAAGTTGGCGGCAGTGAAAAGATTTCTCGGAAATAGGTTCTTGTACGCAAAGGAAATGGGAACTTGTGATTCAAAACAGGGAAGGATTATACAGCGCCATCTTTTGAAGCCTTTTTTCTCAATACTCGTTATTCCGATTGCAGTTTTAATGCAGTTTAATTAAAATGTTAAATACTGCGTATACAGTACAAGCCGTAATATTATAGCGACCGTAGCGCCATCTACTCATCGAATAAAGGAACTGCTACAACGCACGAGTACAGTAAGGGCCACTTGCACAGACTAGGGTTAAAAAATTCAGTGGTTAACACTGGGTTAAGGATGTGAGTTCCATACATTTTGACACTTCTTAACCCTGGGTTAGCACTTAACTCGGGGTTATATAGTTAACTCGTGTCTGTGCTAGTCAGCCTAAGAGAATTTTCACTTTGACAATCGGGACTCGTAAAGGAAATCGTACAGGTTCGTGTTTTGTCATAGAGGTACTTGTTGTGGAACTCTTTGGAAGAGGTCTTTGTTTAGCAGTGGACGCCTTTTGGGTGATATGATCATGATAATTTATTCGGACGGACCTCGTACAAGGTACTGCCACTCGGGCATTTAAAGTTTTGTCCAGATTTCAACGAAACATTTAAACTATGAAACTGTTATTTGAATTTAATTTCATTGAAACAAAGTTTTTACAACGACCATTAACCGCCGCATCTACCTCAGCAGTAGGTAATATTCGAACTAAATTTTATAATAGCGTGTTCGCAATCAACTTCGTCGGGGTTGCCGTACTCCGCAGTTTTCGTGTCACCGCATAATTCTACTCATTCGCAGATAGGGTTACCATCAAAATTAAAAATTTCTTAGAAAAAATCGGATAAGTATTTCCTAGCCCAGTGCGAGTCGGATGCGAATTGACGGTACCGCGCAAAATTAAAAGCAAGCTAAAAAAATATTAACAATGATTATTTTTTGCGCAACAACGATCTTACAGACTTTTTTACAATTCTATGTAAACGAGAAGTAGGTTTTGATTGCCACGGTTTTTGTATAAAAAAACACTTTAAAAAGGTTGTATAATTTTTTTTAACACATGAACTTGAAACTAAATTCACAGTTCCGAATGATTTGCAGACTTTGAAATTTGATTTAATTTTAACTTGATACGAGAAAGAGAACTAGCCAATTTTTTATTCGTTCATGGGAGCAAAGCCACGGGGTTAAGCTAGTGTTTAAGTAAATTGAGTTACGCTTTCATTGAGGTCGAGCGGCGCTAAGTGACCAATTAGAACATTATCATACTACAAGGGGAGCAAGACAATATTTGGATTTCAACTATAATGTGATTGGTCGATTCTGCCAGTCTCCGCTCAGCTCCACTTCGAAGGAAACTCAACCTTAATCTGCATATCCATCCAGATGGATGGTAACCCTAGTCGTTGAGCGATTTTCTACCTTTTTACTATTGAACAAAATTTTAAAGCGCTATGTAGAGCTAGAACGAGCACTTGGCTTGGAGACCTGAATGCAGTAATTAAGTAGGAATAATAAATTATAATCCTGCGGTTACTTACGCAGTGTCGTTGATTGAATTATAAATGAAACCAATCTGCAACTTGCACTGCGAAAAAGAAAAAAGCGGTCAAGTGTGAGTCGGATTGAGGGATGTTGAGGGAGGATGTACAATGTTTTACTAACAGTTCAGTAAAAAATCGCCAAAATGCTAGCACTAAAATCGCAAATTTATAGGTAGGTAAGCATCCGAACAGCATAGTGTCGCTTGCGATAGCCTCAGGAATAGTAGAGTTATGTACGTGAATGCCTGCATTTACTTAGGTCCTCGTAACGGCTATGCGTTCCATTAAGTTCAAGAGGCAAGGATATATATTTCCTACGCAATCTAACTGCTTCCAACAAAAGGACTCCCAATATTTTATATCGGAGGGGTGCTGACGTGCACTGCAGTCTAAGGCTAAAATCGCATCAAAATAGCAATCACTGAACGCTAATCTTCACACAATAACTAACTAAATAGGTCACAAACCTACACGTAAAGACGTTTACATTATTTATTATCTGTACCAAAGAACCGCATGTGATGTCTAGGAAATAAAATAGCATTAGGCGAGTCAACAGTACGATGTTTACTTAAACAACAACCTGCCTTATTTACCTGACATAATCCAATGCTTAGTCAACTAGTGGTCTAAGTGCACAATTTATGTAAATTTATGTAAATTGACGTGTCGCGTCTTTAGCATCCGTCGAACGCTTACATGAATTTTAGAACACTTTTGCTATTCAATGTAGTTGTTCACTTTTGTTTTTATCAAAGAGAAGTTTCTCCGTTCTTAGAATGTTTGTAGCTCTGAATACTGGACTTAGTTTGATGAACATAGGTGTTTTGTTTTCGTGTTAGCCTGTAGTTGACTTTATGGCCTCTTATGCTGAGGATCGAGGGTTTGAGTCCGGACCCGTGCCTCTGAGTCTTATTTCGGAATTTATATGCGAAATTAAATTTGAAATTTACAATGAGTTTTTGGTGAAAGAAAATATCGCGCGAAAATCTGGATATACCTGCGATGTAAGTCAATGGTATGAATGAACTAAAACAATTACTTTGCTCACCCAATGCTTTGCTTTTGCTTTTGCTTTTGCTTTGTCAATGGTATGAGTCTGTGAAGTTCTTAATCTGCACTGGGCCCACGTCAAAACTTACAGTCCTCTCTTTCTGAAAGGAGGTCTGTGCCCAGCAGTGGGACTTATATATATATATAGGCCGAAGATAATGATGATGATAATCTTTTTTATTAGATTCCGACATATGATAATAATTAGTATTAGGTAGTTACAGGCAGGCTGTCAAATTGTGACCCACTATCTTAAATAGATATGTATAGTGAAATTGCAATGCATGACAAAACCATCCCTTCGGTCTCCAAATACCTGGATGAAGGTTAAAATATTCATAGACATTAAAAGCAGATAGCTCAAGACCCTCAAAAAATGCCCTCCATTAATTTTATACGAGTGTATTTTGTCTATTCACACCTGTCTTTTAGCCACATCCATATTTCGTCTCCACATCGAAATTCCTAGTTTTATGGTTAGTAAGACGCGTGCGAGGTAAACGCCAAATGCCTGTGACATAATCTAATTAAAACGCGTGACGTAAATTTCATACCAGTTTACGACATCGAGCGTTAATTCACCACTATGTTTGATTTATGAGAAACAATAGAGTAGGTACTCCCCGTCGCTATAGTTGACACGTTTAGTGATCTCTCTATTCTATTTCCTCTTTGGCAGTTGTCACTCAAAAATGTATTCTGGGTGACGGGTGCGGTTAAAACTTTTTAACAAAAAATTAAACCGCCGAAGAAACTGAAAAGCAAAAAATAATACCTTTTTTGTTTGACCTTAATCTAGGTACCTACCAGTTTGAAGTCGGTGCCTCAGCACTTAGCCAGGAGGAGTGGGCCTATAATCGTCTACCTGATTGGCTTCTATCACTCCTCCTGGCTCGTGCTGAGGCACCGACTTCAAACTGGTACTTAGATTAAGGTCAAACAAAAAAGATATTATTTTTTGCTTTTCAGTTTTTTCGGCGGTTTAATTTTTTGTTAAAAAGTTTTTATTTTATACTTTTTTTCCATCCTTGGGGTAATTTTTTTTCCAAATTTATAATACCAACTTCAAGGTATACCCTATCTATCCAATAAAAAAGAATTATGAAAATCAGACTACTCTGTAAAAAGTTAGTCAATCATCCCCTGTTTTCCTACCCTTAGGGTAGGAATATTATTTCCAAATTTAAATGGGATCACCCTTGGGGTATACGCTTTCCAATAAAAAAAGAATCATCAAAATCCGACTACTCTGTAATAAGTTATGCGTGGTCATATAGTACAATCAGTAACTGAACAATCAATCATCCCCTGTTTTTCTACCCTTAGGGTAGGAATATTGTATCCAAAGTTATATGGGACCACCCTCGGGGTATACGCTTTCCGATAAAAAAAGAATCATCAAAATCGGACTACTCTGTTTTCGTCGGTTGAAAATGCGACCTTGTATTAAATATGTCGTCCCTTTTTTATGGTACAGAAAATGCGCACACCCTAAGATAAGGGTTTTCACTCTGCTTTGCTTGCTTGCTTACTTACCCTCCCTGGGAAACAACCCTGTCCCAACGTCACTGAAAAAAGCCGACAACATAGTCCACGTTTATGTACACAAATAACCCTTAATTAGTTATTAAAATGATCATACTGTTCTATTAAAAAATCTAGTTAGAATAATTATGATTTGTCCTAAGAAGTTTACTCGCAAAATTAAGCATTTTATGAGGCATTTTCTTACGTCGTTCGTATGCGATAATGTAAAGTTTTGAACATACTCGATTCCAATTTTGTTACTTTTATTAACCATTTTTTATCACTTTCTTTCAATACAAAAATGTATCTTATACTTAACCTGATTAACAAACTTCACTGACCCAACTATCCTATCAGAACAAAGTTCCTTATAAATAGGTTTTAGTTCCCAGACATTCAGTCCTTGGAGTTGTCAGTAAACTTTGTAAGATGTTCTAGGAAACGGCTAGAGGCTTTGCAAGACTAGTAGATTTTATGTAATGACCGATGTATAAAATGAACTAAGCATTCTTCAATTTTATATTTATAGTAAGTACCAGAGATCGTTTCAACGGTACTATTTCTTCTTCTTCCTCTTCCTTAATGGTGGCCAATAGGTTTGTGCCAATGTCAGTTAATTGCTCTCTTTGTTGCGACGTTGTACGGTGATTGTAAGTAGTTTTTGCAACTTGATAGTAAAATTCCAGAAACCACGAGGAGACAACTTGCGCATTAAAAAATGTCAGACACGAGAGCAATATAGAATTTTGTGATCACTGTAACAGTTAAGGTTAATCGCCGCATAAAACACTACCTATCAAAATTATACTACAACTAGCCAAAGAAACAGAAATACCAAAATTAGATACTGCCTATATCCGCCATGTTCGAATGCCACAAATCGAATCCTCGGTACTATTTCAGATAAATTACTGTACAGTCAAGGAATTTAATTTCCTACCCACCTAAGTTTGAATATCGTACAGCAAACTGTCACCATAAGAGCTAGTTACGTTGTTGCTTTGACGTGTTGCGTTTGACATTTCGACCATAATGCATTGCGAATGCTTAGCGATCTTTTTACGAAATGGGTAGGGAATTAAATTCCTTGACTGTGCCTTAAAAGTAATCGCGTAGAAAGCAACCTTTAGAAAAGTTATTGATTGACTGAGTCATTCACTCACTGAGTCACTGGCTGACTGATTCCTCAACGCCCAGCCCAAGCCCTTGCGGCCACAGACGGCTGAAATTTTGCATAGAGTTTGGCTTATGATTTAGGAAATGAGATTTATAATGTTCAATTCAATGAGAACCTACTTGTATCTCCCCAACTTTACTAGACTCTTCAATTTTGGCACACAAGGTGCATTTTTTTGTAGTACAATCGTCAATAACGTCGCCTTGACACCTTAAATGCCCATTTTGGGTGCAATGAAATTTGTGGGCGGGGCTACAAAGATTTTTGTGTAATTTTTTTTGAAGGAAGACCCATTCCTCATTGGTCACGCAACTAGACAAAATATGTGCAAGTAATTAACAGAAAGAAAGATTTTGTGTGTATTTTTTTTAAGTAAAACCCGTTTCTCATTGGTCAAGCAACTAGACAAAACATGTGCAAGTAATTAACAAATAAATATTCTATTCCTCATTAGTCAACAAAATTAAGGGCGCGGTTAGGCAACTTCGACGGTTGCAAGCAAATTTGTTTTGAAACTGGGCAGTCCTGTGTTTTGGTGATTGTACCTCCTAGTTCTGAAATTGCAATATCACCAATTGACGTAAAAGTGTATGCTCATGCGAAAAGGCCTAAAATTCAGTGCTTGTTCGCAGTATACATTAGAAGATAAGATAGATAGTACATGAGTGTTACAGACTGATTCACAGATAGCTGATATTAATAATTTAGCTTTTGCTTTCATGTTGAAAATCTGAAACACAAACTTATGCCCTGTGGCGTGCAGTGGCGGTTGGCAGCGCTGGTCCTTCCTACCCTGCCACTGGTGTGGTAGGTGCCTATGGATGCACCTTCCAGCTGCCAACCAGCAGCTATGTACCCTGGAATTGACCCACAGCATACCACTACTACTCCCTCAAAGAGTTCCATAAAGATCGGTCCTGCGCTCTCCGCATCTGAGTGGTTTCTGCGACATTTACCAGATCGTCGGTCCATCTTGTTGGGGACCCCATACCATATCATCCGATTTGCGGTTGCCACTGTAAAAGGGGCATTTCAGAAATAGGGTGCAACTATATTTTTTACTCCGATTTTAGATTTTTTTGCATGTATCTGCTCTGAATCAATAGCACTATCGATTATAGTAACGAAGTAAAAAAATGTCCCCATTTTTTCATACAAAAATAAGTGTCGGTTTTGTTACCTTCAAACACTAATGTATGAAAGTAACAAAATGACCTCGGGACATTTTTTTTCTTTATGTAGAATCGATAGTGCTACTGATGGATCCATGCAAAAAAAAATATAAAAACTGAGAAAAAAAATGTATTGTACAGTCGAGTTCTCCAATATCTCTACAGCCAACCGTTCATAAATATATAAACATGAACCTTATGTTACGGTAATAAGGTCTATGTACAGATATTTATGAACGGTTGGCTGTACAGATATTGGAGAACTCGACTGTACCCTATTTCTGAAACCCCCAAAACCTTAATGCCCCATTGGCTGTCAGTTCTACGAGCTATATGCACTGCCTTGCCACTTACGCCTAGCAAGTCTCCGAGCTATAGATATCAGTATCGTTTTTTTACAAAAACTTATTTATAACCCCCTTTTCTGAACAGGGTTGTTTCACATAATTTCTAGTAGGTAAACTTTAATGATAATGGCGGTTTTTGCCGTCAAAATTTAATAAATAGGTACCAATACTGAAGTCGCGGTAACCTAGTGGTTTAACCTTATGGCCTCTCCAGCACAGGAACGTGAGTTCGAGGCCGTTCTCGCATCTCAAATTTTTCTAGAATTTATGTCCAAAATTACATTTGAAATTTATCATATGAGCTTTACGGCCGCCTGCGAAAAAAATTAATTGTTTGTGTGAATTTCCCAATTCGTTCTAGACCCGCGAGGGAACTACAGCCTAAACCCTCTCATTCTGAGAGGGGGCCTGTGCCCAGCAGTGGGATGTATATAGGTCGAGATGAATGAAACCAACGCGTTTACTTTACATTGCCGGTATGTATTCAATGCTTGTCGTTGCATCAGGAACGCACCGAGCGACAAACGGGAAAACGACAATTGTGTTAGCCAGGGACTTTCCGTAGCTTTGTTGACTCGCCCAGGCTTTTGCCTGAAAGCCTAGCTGTAGGCGAATTTCAGCACGAAACGAATGGGACGCGCATTTGAATGCAACGCTTTTACACTTCAGTGCGAAAACGTAACTTTTTAACTCGATCAAAAAATGGCAAGTGTTGTCTAAACTCGCGAACTGAAGGTCCCTGATTGAAAACCCAGCATAAATCAGTCATCATTATCATCCCAGCCTGCAGGGCAGAGGCATCCTCTTACAATGAGGGGGCTTGGGTCATTGTTACCACGCGGGCCCAATGGGGATTGGGAACTTCACACACACCAATGAATGGTGAACAC
Organism: Archips crataeganus; assembly: GCA_947859365.1. Lineage (NCBI taxonomy): Eukaryota > Metazoa > Arthropoda > Insecta > Lepidoptera > Tortricidae > Archips > Archips crataeganus. The sequence goes on along the minus strand of OX402048.1, from coordinate 6,335,160 downwards.
CAGGTGTGTGCAAGTTTCCTCACGATGTTTTCCTTCACCGTAAAGCTCATGGTAAATTTCAAATGTAGCTTCGCACATAAATTTTGATAAAGTCAAAGGTGCGAGCCCAGGTTCGAACCCACGACCCTCTGCTTGAGAGGCCATAAGTCAATCCACTAGGCTACCACATCTAATTTAAAAAAAAATAGTACTTAGGTACCTATTTCTACTATGAAAAACAAAGTTAATTTTAGAGGATCTGTAATTTTAGTCCTTATTTCTGTGGGTACCTAGGTATCTTTTAGTGACGCCTATCTTCTTACCTCTATTTTATTATTCTGAATCAACGAGAAGTACCCAAAATCAATATCTAGAGATGAGATACCCGACGCCATTAAACATTGAACTCCTGCTGTTCTATCTTTCATGTAAAACTTCTGCAATTTTTAAACTTCACCCCCGAGATTCGCGGATTATTTACAACTTCTCTTTATTTAAGTAAATAAAAGATACGCACAACTGTTGCTCTTTATCATAACTTAGTATATTTAGTTAACTTTTGAAAATTTATTTAGGTACAACAAACTTAACAATTCACAGGTACATTCAAGGAACGCGAATGTTCGTCAGTTTTTAGGGTTCCGTACCCAAAGGGTAAAAACAGGACCCTATTACTGAGACTTCGCTGTCCGTCCGTCCGTTCGTCCGTCTGTCACCAGGCTGTATCTCATGAACCGTGATAGTTAGACACTTGAAATTTTCACAGATGATGTATTTTGGTTGCTGCTATAACAAAAAATACTAAAAAACACTCGCACTTGGCCTGCTTTTAAATATATTTATGCAAAGCTTATAAAAGTGATCATCACATCATGGAAGTCGCGTCATCTTGGAAGCCGAGGTGCCGACCTCAACGTTCGCGGACAGCGCCCTCTATTCTTGTTTAAAGTTATAATATACTCGTAGTCCCACCGGAACGCATTACCAGGATAACTACTTAGTATTCTGTCTCAATCCAGGTTTTTGTTTATCTGTACGCCAAGTTTCGTCCAAATCCACTCAACTATTACTGCCTAACAAACATCCAAAGCTCTTCAGTAAACTTTTTCATTTATAATATGTATTAGTAACACAGGATAGGATAATCGCAGCTATTTATTAATTCTTACCTGAGTCGGGCAGCAGTTTCCCTTTCAGCTCGAGGTCGCTTTCAGCAGAAGTGGCTCCGTAGTTCTTGTACGTCTTCCCAGCTGGCTCCTCGGATTTCGTCACCTTGAACCGTTCCGACATCTTCACTACACTACACTACACTACACTGATATGTAACGATATGCAAACACTATTAACGGGACACTACTGTCAACTAACGCGGGACACTTGCGTCTGCATGGGCTTATTGCTCATCCATTTTCCTGGAAAATAAAACATACGTTGAATAGGGGTTTATATTGGGATGCGTAAACATAATAAGTCTTAACGTCATGTTTGCCATAATGATTATTTGGCATTATCTTTTTTTCTCTGAATATATTAATTGTTCTGGATTGTTATAAAATATTTTATTGAATCAGGCGTTACATTGCCGAGGTCCATATTAATGAACTGAAATAATTACTTTGCTCACCCCCTTCAGATTAGTGAAGAGCTTTAAAAAATAAATAAATAAAAATAAATATTAGGGGACAATCTTACACAAATCGACCTAGTCCCAAACTAAGCAAAGCTTGTACTATGGGTACTAGACGACGATAAACATACTTATATAGATAAATAAATACTTAAATACATAGAAAACATCCATAACTCAGGAACAAATATTCGTGCCCATCACACAAATAAATGCCCTTACCGGGATTCGAACCCAGGACCTCTTGCTTCGTAGGCAGGGTCACTACCAACTAGGCTAAGGCGGTCGTAAGGCGGGCGGCGGTTTAAATGTTTGTTGTTTTAAGGTCGCGGGTGATCAAAGTAATTGTTTCAGTTCATTGTTATAATAAACCTAAACAAACCTTTAGAGCACCGCCACTTCAAAGTTCCTGAAAAATGTACATTTTCAAAGAAAAAAAGAGTTATGGCATATGATC